>JAWZYV010003132.1:0-706944 GCA_038373885.1 Cheiracanthium punctorium
GCTGTTGGGAGGGAAAAATCAGTTTCGGTATTTGAGTAGAAGTATGTTCTGGTTGCAATTCGTTTGTGCCGCGCCGAATGGTATCGTTTTGATGAGGTTTGGAAGAATCCGTATGTTTCGTTACAGTTATGGAGATGGAATAGTATCTGCTGCTCTATTGATATGGGTCGTACAATGGGGGGATACGATCCGGTGTATAGTATGTTATTATGCGCAGTTGAACTCTTTTTTGGCGGGGGGGGGGGGGAAGGGGGTGTTCTTATAATTGTAGAGGAGCAATACATATAAGAGAAGCATGTTAGTAAGGGGTGCTAATTTCGGGCTTTCTAACATTTTAGTACCATATAGTGGTGCAATCAGAATTCTTTCTTTCAGGGTGGTTCCGAAGCAGGATTGCGAACTTAACTTTTTCTTTTTTTTTAGCTAGAATCGAAATGAGTAATAAATAACAAATTATTTAAACACACCTTTAAAAAAAGTATTTTTATAAAGTAAACGAATTCACACATTTTTATTATTTAAAATATTATTTGGAACTAAAAAAAAATATTTAGCATGGAAACCTAAACACATTTTTTAAGTAATTGTTTAAAAAATATATAAAAAATTGGGAGCGACCCGGGATTTCTATGCCCACTTCTGCGTAAGCCACTGGTATTAAAATATTTCAATAAAGTTCAGTATGTTTCTAAAATGTCGGTGTTTAGGGGGCCATCTGCCCTATTTTATGGTACATTTTATTCCATGAACTCATGGAATACGCATAATCCGGTGCAACCATTCTTTCTGTATGAAAGGAGTGATAATTTTTGTTTAAAGAATGCTCTCATATATGCACCCACAGAAGGGGCTAACCCCTTTCATCCCAAAAGTGCAGAAATAGAACTGGAAATATCTTAAAAATAGATAATTCTCACTGAATTAAACAATTTTAAATTAAAATATGGTAATTTTTAATTTACTTCGAAAAATGATCCAGCAAAAGAAGTTTTTGATATGAAATAAGAACTCACAAATAATAAAGATATTATGCTTGTAGAAACGCAAAGTAGTTGATATCATACTGAGATCCCCTGCACTGTGAATTTTATATATGTGGCCCAATCCCTGGATCTCAGTATTCGAGAACCCGCAACCCAGAAAAAACACGAGTCACAAGCTTTCCTTTACACTTTTTATGATAAGAATGAACAGGTTAAACCAGCGTTCAGAATTTAAAAAAGGGGGGGGGGTTGAGAAAAGAAAAGAATGGCATATGTCTTTGGAAGATTTCTATGTGCACTCAGTAATTCGGATAATTTAGCATTGTATAAAACCATAAATGTGTATAAAAACAATCTGTAAATCAGAGAAAATAAGCTCTAAATACAACTTTGTACAACTTCGCTAAAAAAAATTCTTTTTGGTTAGGTTTTGCTATGGGTTTATGTATGGGCGGCATATACCCATAACAACACTGTCCCGGATGTGTTGTTATGGGGCACTATATAACACCCTATTACCGATTCTATTAGTAGTAACGAAAGTAACGAGTAACGAATACTTAGTAACGAATAGCGAACATCTAAGTAACAAATACATACGGATACTCATTTTGTCGTTACTTTTACACCACTAATATATATACACGCATACACACCTATATTCATATACATATATATATACACATATATTCATTCTTCATACAAGCATAAAACAGTAACATCCCATAAATATAAGTAAGTTCATCCACATACTGCACATCACACTAGTACTGTTATGGTAAAATTTTCATCAAAGATACTGTAAATATAACTTTTGCAATTCAGCGTAAATAAAACATATCTGCCGTACGTTGTTTTTATTTTTCGTTAAAAATAAAAATTGTTGATATAAATCCATATTATTATTAGATCTGAAGGGATGTATCATTATGGAACAATTTTCAAAAATGTAGTGTAATGGCTGACCCTGGCGGCCGCATATACATAGATCATTATCCAGTCCAAAGACTCCAATCGCATCCCTAGATGTCTCGCAACATTCTCCCATGGCGGAATATGCAAATATTTACCTGTTACGTTTTTATGTCGTTTCGTACCTTTTCATTTGATCATTATTATGACCGTAAAGTAATCAACGACAACTAGGATGTACTTGTTGTCATCCAAGGTTCGCGAAAGCGGTCCCAGGATATCGAGGTCTCTCGGAAGGCGCCCCTACATTATAACGATGTAGTTTTCCACGGCTTTGTTTCTTCGGGCCTTTGCGGGCGGCACAGGCGTCACAAGCTTGACACCACTTTTCAACATCGTCTCGAGCCCTAGATCAGTAGAAGCGCTCGCGAACTTTCTGCATAGTCTTCATAATGCCAAAATTCATAAGCCATTATGCAACTCTTCTAGAACCTTTTGACTCTCGAACGAGGGAAACGAGGTTTGTCTTAAAACACCTTTTCAACTTTTTTGTCATTTCTATGAAACATCCACGAGTGCTTTATGCAGAGAATAGAACGTACTACAGTGATTCCAAATAGTAGAAATGCAGGGTCACAACCGTACTTTTTATTCACAACATACTAATAATTATTAATTAAGTTTTAAAATAGCAATCAAATTTTTTAAATAAATTTTATAGGCAATGTTTATAAAATGCGTAATGACTATTCTTCTGCCCGAACGTCTATATGACGTTAGGTACCTTGTTTTCCTACAGCACGCCTTACCCTCAGATTTGCTGCAGAGAATACTGGCTACTGCACTCCTGAATATGTGTTTCATGCAAGATGGTGCACCAGCATATTTTTCCATTATGTCGCTTAACCACCTCCATGTTACTTATCCCGGGAGTGAACTGAATACGGCGGACAGTTTGCTTTGCCTCCACGCTCCTCAGTCCTGTGGATTTCTTGTTCTTGGGACATCTGAAATCTCTTGTTTATGTTAGTTGTGGATTCAATACGTTTCCGGAGTGTGACGTCACACAGGGTCATTTGGGCATCCACTAAACTCCGTCCTATGGAACTTTCGTCTCTATTTTCACGGTAACTTATAAAATTAATATTTAAATTTACTCAACTGTTGTTACAGAGAACTGTTGCTAAGTCTTTGAGCTTTTTTTTTTTGATCTTATGCATTATGGAATACAGCCTACAGGTTTTGTATCCTTGACGATAAAAATGTTGTGTGTCTTAAGTAGGGGGCCTGGTAATGTTTACTTAAAATGCAAATAGTAACAACTTGATAAAAAATAATGAAACGAAATCTGTCACGAATAAAGTGTATGCTAAAGTGCTATTGTAGTTTAAATGCACTGGTTACGCCCATAAGCATTCAGGATGTCATCTCTATAAGTCTAAACATTCATGGTTCCATATAGAAAGACAATGAGATCTGTGCCTCCACCCACAGATCGCGCGCCAAAGATACTGCCTCGCGTGTATACATCTTTTTCAGGAATGATTGATGGATAGTAAAGTATTCAAGGTTCTCTCCAAATCAAACAAAGCCTGCTATCTCCTTGAAAGTTAAACCTTGGCACATCCGTAACGAGAACAGTACTCGATTAATTAGCCGTCCACTGAAGCCCACCTCAAACTTACCCTTCTGTGGCATTTACATGAGTGGCTCGCAAACGGCTGGTTGTCTCGCGTACAAACAACCTTCGTAAAGCCTTCAACGTACGGTTGGCGTTGACATTAACTTTTTGATGACTACAGAAAGCGGGAATCTGAAATGAGTTCTTGTTGCGGTTCTATTCATTCGTGCATATGACAGCAAATATCGGTCATCGGTGCTGGCTTTAACAGAAACATTGCTGCAGATATCATTTGTTGACATATACGCGGAAACGGTTACAAATATTTTTCTTTAAAAGTTATTTCGAAGAATATGTTATCTGGAAGCGATTATTTCATGCACATTGTGCGAAATATTCTTCTACAATAATAACTTCCAGATCCTGTGTAATGCGTAACTTGAAATAATAGTTTATAGTATATATTTTATCTTATCAAGACAGTAGTCAACAAAAATCGTGTGATCTTCGTCACAAATACGAATGGCTATGTCTGTCCGACACTCGAAATTTTTTAGGATGATTTTCACAAGCTGTACTAGACACTATAAAAAAAAACTATACTCTCTGCCAGTTAAGAAACTTTCAGAAAAAAAATATCGAAAAATGGTGTTTTTGTACCGCAACATTAAGAGTCATTACTAATTATGCGTTAATACGATTGGCGTAGCTAGGAGAAGGCTAAGCCCTCTCTAGAAATACTTTAGCTCCCTATAGGAAAATCGCTCTTTCTATAGCAAAAATAACAGCTGAAACCCAGCACAAAGACATATTCAAAAAACTCACGAAGTTAAATACATGATAATAGTTATAAATTACTATTTTAAATCAGAGATTTTCGTGCTAAACAAGAAGATTCACTGAAAAATAAAAACAGCCCCACCATAGGCGAATGAATAAGTCACTCAAAATGGTAGACGACTGAAGCGTGAAGGTCTCGATTCGGGTCTCATCGCGCGGCTCTCGATCTAAGAGTCTGGAGTTTTAGTCGGTTTTCTCCAGATGTAAGTGAATACGCGTTAGGACACTTCCTCCGACCAAAGCACTTCTCATCCTAGGCAAATATCCCTCGTGCAGGTTTGATTTAATATGCACGATAAAAACAATAAATATGAAGTTCATTACAAAAAGAATAATTTGAATTTTTCATTTTTTTTTTTTTTTTTTTTTTTTTTTACATATCATAAAAAGGATATTAAAAGATCCGTTGAAAGAAAACGGATCCGGATATCTTTTTGCTAAGACGGATACAGAAATGGATACGGACCATTATTTCTCTTTGAAAATCTACGGATATCCGGAATCCATCAAAAAGATTGCAACCTTTAATTCCTTGTCCATTAAAGGTAAGTGTGTAATGTAATTTTAAAGAAATGTTCAAAATAAGGTCGTAAATAAGACTCCGTTAAGAGACAATCCTCTCGTTCATTTAGAAAAAATTACTCTTTAAATTTGTATACGACCCTTGTATACAGCCCATGCTGAAAAGGATCAAGGGAACACTCAGTCCTCAATCTCATACCGTTGGTTCCGGCTTTTCAATGCAGGAATAGGAACGGACAACTGTCTCACTTCCGAAACGGCATATAATTTTAAGTCACAAAAGCTTGATTACAAACTGTCATACTCTATGATTTTGCTCTTTTATTGTAAAACTGTGAACAACACGAGTTCCAATCGGTATCCACAGACCTAGGATACATATTACTCTCCTGCTCCAAAGGTAGAATATTCCTTCAACAGCGAATGACGAAAATTAACATCGTAGAACTACTGTCAGGCTGATAACCATGGCGCGGCTGTATCCCGCCCATACTATTTGCTAAGTACAGTGTATCCGAAAAAGGTGGTAACGGGTTTTAATTCTTTATCTAGAGATAAGTGGGCAATTTAAATTGAAAAAATGTTCAAAATAAAGTCGGAAATAAGACTCCGTTAAAAAAATCCTCTCATTAATTTTCAAAAAGTGACACTTTTTACATTTGTATACGACCCTTATACAAAAATCCCCTAATAGGAAAATGTGCCCCCATACACTGATGGAATGATGAACGAAATTTCCGCCTTTCATCATAAAATGTCTGCGATATTTTTAAACAAACTAAAGTTGAATATAACATACATAAATTTGAATATAAACGTATATTGCTAGCCTAAAAAATTATCTTTCTTAATTTCTGTACAAACCCTTGAAACGCCATCATCCGATGCGATTTTCCCTCTTCAAGAGCCATTAAAAAGTGGTTTAATTCAGCATACATTTAACTTATATTTCTGGACTCGAAGATATATTTTTGTAGAAAGATTCAATAATCTATAATTAATATGAAAAACATTTAGAACCCACAAAAGTCGTTCTGAGATTTTATTTAAAAAAAGAAAAAAAAAAACGTTATGAAATGCATTCAATACTTTACCAGTTATGGTTTAAGCTTTCAAATTTCACTATAGAATTATATTTGATTTTATTTTGTGATTAAGGCAAAGCTACACGAGGGCTATCTGTCTAAATTTGGGAGGAGAACTTTTTAAAGGTTCTAACGCGTATTTATGTTACATCTGGAGAAAACGCCCCAAAATTCCAATCCTTTAGATCGACAGTCTGTGCACTAGGCCGTAAAGCCTGCAGTTGCACTCTTCGGCCATCTAACAGGCTCAGTGTCTTATCTACTCGGCCATCGCCGCCGATTTAGAATTAGAGAGTCATTCAGTGCTTTGTAATTCATACACTATTAATTGAAAATGAATATAATTTTAATAACCAGTCAAATAAGAAGTGAAGTAATGGAGTCGAAATTGAACTTTCAAAATGTGGGTTTATGTTTTATTATCCAGGAAGCTAAAGATGAAGTCATTTCTTAGAACAATATTTAAGTTTCTTTAAATTAAAGGTAGTTTTAGTACAAAAATTAATTGCTTTATTGTTTTTATAATTTACCCTTTATCATCTATGCACTTTTTAAAAAGTCTAATGAAGCAGTTCTTTAAATAGTAAAATAGTTAAATAACGAGGAAATATTTGAAGCATAACAGAAACAAGTATGCAAATGTTACGTATTAACAAAAATGTTTACGGTCTTAAATTATATTTAGAAAATGATCTTTCAATAGATGGCAGCACCAAACTTTCTTATGAGAGTTCGAATAAGTCCCTGAAGCATCTAGCAGAAGGCGCATTTTCTAGAGTGTCTTGAGTGAGCATACAATCAGAATGAAGTTCTACTGTCACCCCCGATTATCAGAGGTGATGGTTCTGCCCATGTGTATGTTCTACGTAAAAATATTTTCGCAGCAACTGTGCTGAAATGCAAAGGAAAAACTAGCTGCCAAACAATTTAAACTTTAAATTGTATTACCTGTTTAATTGAAAGTGTTCTGCTGGGGTGGGGCATATATAGCCTCAACTTGTATTTAGTATTTTTTTTTTTGGGGGGGGGGGGGAGGCGAGACGGCGGACTCAAAACTTATTGGTTAAAAGGCAAGGGCGGATTATAGGGGAGGGCGTACGGGGCGACCGCCCCCCCCTCCCCCGAGAAGAAAGAAATTAATGTAAAAGATCCTATTTTACTTCCATAAAATGGATGTACATGTCAATCTTCTACCCAGTGGCGGATTTTGCTCTTGAGAGGCCCGAGACGCAACTTAATTTTGAGGCTCCCCTCCTCCAAAAAAAAAAAAAACACTAACTCTAACTCCTTTACATTATCACTAATTATTTTAAAATGTTTTAATTCCTTTTATATCTAGTTTATGTCTACAAACCAGGGCCTGACTTTCACTATAACACTTTTGTGCCCAGGGCACTTTTCAGATTTTGTGTCCTTTAGCTGGCTCAATTTTTGTGCCCCTGTATATCGTGTTAAACTCAATTTTTTGGCTTATTTCTCCATGTGTGCCCAGGGCACGTGCACCAAGTGTCCGTCCGATAGTCAGGGCCTGCTACAAAAGGAGTATTAAAATTTTAAAATAATTTTTATGTTTATAGATTTGTTCATCTTAAAAAACATTTTTTATCTCAATAATTTTTGTACTACGTTTCACTTTTCATGATTAACACTAAATAAACATCAGCATACCTCTAAGTATAACCCAGCAACTGCAGTTTTATATTGATTATTTTTCACTGTTACTTAATTACGTCGAATTACTTTTTGTGGACCACTGGCATATGTCTTGTTTCAGTCATGAAAATTTTTACTACTTAACCGGTACGTTTGAATGTCAGAACAAGGGAAACTTGATCAGAAACATGACTTTGACATCACAAAGTTCAGAAGAATTCTTTACTTGGATAAAATGAACCAAAAATTTAACATTCCTTCAAGAACACATATTTATAACTATTTAAATATATTCATAAATTTTCCGTTTGGAACTGCAAAACTAAACAATTTAATAGTAAAAGTAAACTTTCTGTTTAGTCTAATTTTTGTGTTTATTCAAAAACTGTCAATAAGTTTAGGACTATTAGTAATGAGTAATTAAGTATGAGTATACACACATATACACACACACACACACACACATTATTCTATATTTTAAATAGAATGAAAAAAACTACAAGAGAAATTAAAAAAAAACAATACTTTAAGTAGTTAAAGTACAAAAAATATTATTGACTTAAAAATAAATTCCACTTTATAATGGGTAAATGGGTATGCTCTAAGCTTCGGTCCTAGGTTTATTATTAATGTTTAGCATTTTCATCTGCGACTATAAAATACATGCCGTATTTATAATATAGTTATCATAAATATTTTTTAGTTGAAAACAAAAAATTAAATTAATCATCATTTGTTTTTTTAAGTTTTTAATTAACTGTGTATGACATTCCAGTTCAAAATTTGTCTATGAATTTTAACCCACTATCATCCGATCGAGCTGAAACTTTGCACGCATGTGAAATTTCGGTGACGCTAAGTATTGCTTTCTTTAATTTTTCAATACTTTTTTTTAACTATCAAATATCTTCCCCCAATCCCCCCCAAAAAAGTGTTATCGCACATGTATCAGCTCATATCTTTTTAATTATTGGTCGGCAATTTTTTATCATTGCATACTCGGAAAGTTTCGATTCCAAAAAAAAGATAAAATCGGTTATCCCTAGCTTAAATTTTTAATTTTTAGTGATTTTTCGAAAGAAGATAAATTATTGTTTCCAATTTCTTTTACATCGTGACAACCAACAACAATTATATATTCTAGGTATATTTGAAAATTTCACTGAATACAGAGTGTCCTTTCCTAAATCATTTAAATGAAGAACGGCTGAAAAATATAAAATATTTAATTTTTGACAAATTTTTCAATCTCAAGCTGTAGAATAAAGCGGTTCAGGCTTTTCTCTTTTAAAATGAGAAACATTCTTATCAGACTGTATACATTTGATTTGGGGGAGGGGTAGCAATCTATAAAGCAGGTGTATTTGAATGTCCTACTGCAATACCAGCTACTGAGCCGCAATCTGATTCAGTGCGGCCCAACCAGTGGCTGAGCGCATAGCACTCTGAACTGGGAGACGGAAGGTGCCTGGTTCAAAACCAGGTCGCGTCCGCCAACCTAACCGTTAGGAATTTTCCGTGGTTTCCTCCAAAACTTAGCGTAAATAGGGGTTAAAATCCATTAGAAAGACCCCCAAGGGGAGCACCCACACCCATCCGCATAGATCCCACTTGTAGATAATTGGCCGTAATCCCCCCACCCAACCCAACTAATTGATTCCGGATAGGAAAAAGGCATAGGGACCATCTGCACCTGTATTTTTTGAGATAAAATATAGTGAGCAAATTAAAACAATGCAAAAAAAATCTAGGAATTTTTCTTGGAAATAATGGACAGTTGAGGGCCCTAAAATTCCAAGGAATGTTGCATGAAAATACCAGGAACTTTATTGAACAGCTCAGGAAAGATCCACTGAATTGCATATTGTTCAGTAAAGTTCTTGGTATTTTCGTGCAACTTTCCTTGGAATTTAGGGCACCTCAGCTGCCTATTATTTTCAAGGAACACTACTGGAATTTTTTTTAATTATTTTTTTTTTTTACAATTCTAGTCATTTTTAAGTGAACTGCCTGTTTTTTAAGGTCGTGAGACCACTATTCGGTTAAGTGACGGGTTGAACGAAACAGTAAAGTTTTCAAAGGGAAATGTATACTTTCTGTATAGTATTTGTAAGTCTAACTTATCCTTATTTCCAAGGAACGTTTCTGGATATTTTTACAGTGAAATACGGAATTAAAGCATCAATTACTTATAAACTAAAAGTATTCGTATTAAAGTATTAGTTTAGATTATGGTCCAATGCTGTGAAGAGGAAAGGGAGTCACCAAAGAAAAGATTGTTCGAAAGCGCTTTCTACTCTAGAAGCAATCCTGAAACTATGAACAAAGTTTATGTCTCTTGAACAGATATTTACATGTAGTTTTTTTCCTTCTGAAAACCGAATTTGGAGGCCCCTTAGAAACATGAGGCCCGAGGCGCGCACCTCATGCGCCTATTGGGAAATCCGCCACTGCTTCTACCTAATCTCCTCCACCGACAAACTAACCGTCCCCCCCCCCGACAAACTTGTAATAATCCTCCACTGTTAAAAGGATCTTAAAATTAGCAATTAAAATGGAAAGTTTCTAATAATAATGATGATGATGCAGTGCTGAAAAATCACAATGTTTAATCCATATTTAACAAAAAAAAAAAAAAAAAAAAAAAAATTCAATGCAATTACAAATTGGTATTAAAATACATTTTAAAAGCCAATTTTATGTAATCTTTTTTAATGTTCTGTAACGAAAGTGAAAAAAAAAAAAAAACTATTCTACGTTTTCGTATTTAAACTTATTTGTAGGAAAATTTTGTATTAAATTTTTTATACCCTCACACATGTTTTTAACTTTCCAATTATACTTTTTTTCTTTTGACAGGGAAATTAGTGTATAAGCTTTATTAATTATGTAAAAATTCTGTATAAACAAGTGGAAATTAAGACATTTTTAAATTTCTTAAGATTGAAAGGGTAAACTATCCAAAAATGAAAAACAAACGAAAAAAATTCGATACAGCGGCGGATTAATATAATTTTGTAGGGGGGGGGGGCACTCAGAAGATTGACATATATATGCATTTTATGGAAGTAAAATAGGACGTTAATGTCTTTTTTCTCATTAAATTTTTACGTTATATTTTTTAATTTTAATTATGTCAATTTCTAATCAGATTTATATCATACTAGCTGAAGTACCCGTTCTTCGCACGGGAATGAATGGACATTTTGATATTACGATTTGTTGCGATTACTATTTATTGTAATAAAGACATATCAAAATGGATATCGCGTTATATTGTGTTCAATAATCATGCATACCGAATTTCAAGGCAATCGTTCGTACGGTGCATAAGGCGATGCGGCGTAGCGCAATCTAGTGGCGAGTTTTAGCAAAACGGATACGGCGAAAATATTCTTCGCATTCAGATATCGATGCATACGAATTTTCATGACGATCGGCTGGATAATCCTGAAGTTCATGTGTTGACGCGACATCTAGTGTCAAGTTATAGGAAAATGGATCGCGCCAAACTCTTCCCCGTGTTCAAATATCTATGTATACCTATTTTCATAGCGATCATTTGCACAGTCAAGAAGTGATACACTGCAGGGCCATCTAGTGGTTAATTAAAGTAATGATTTGATACAGCGTCGTCAAGTGGCGAGTTATAGCAAAATGGATAGCGCCAAAATATTCTCATTGTTCAAATAGCTATGTATACTGATTTTCATAGCGACCGTTTGAATGGTTAAGAATTTGGTCTGCTGCATAGTCATCTAGTGGCGAGTTAAAATAATAATGCATTGCAGTGCCATCTAGTGGTGAGTAACATCAAAAGTAACACAGTTAGAATATATTCTTCATGCTCAAATGTGTAAGTATAAAAAATTTTATGCCGATCGGTCGAACGGTATAGAATTTGATGCGTTGCAGCGCCATTTAGCGGCAAGTTACAGCAAAATGGATAGTGAAAAATATTCTCCGTGTTCTAATATCCGCGTGTACCAAATTTCATCGAAATTGGCTGGACGATATTCGCATAGCAAACGGCTAAACGGAATAGAATTCGACGTTCTGCTGTGCCACCTAGTGGCAATTTAGAGGAAAACGGATAGCATAAAAACCTTCTCCATGATAAAAGACTTGGGTGAATCAAATTTCATGGTGATCGGTGAAACGGTGCTGGAGTTTTTCAACCTCATACACACATACCAACATTCATTTTTATCTATAACCAGTCTTATTATATATACTAGTCTCAAATAAAATCCAGTTTCAAATCTAAGCCTCGCCAAAGTGCCAACATACGCCATTCTGCAAGAGTTTTTTCAGGGAATCATTCGAAGCATTGACTTAGCAGTAATCAAAATGGGAAATGGTTCGACTGCCAAACAGTAAAGCAGGCATTTATTTGAAAAGTGGAATCCCTTAATACAGTCGCATTTTACAAATTATCAACTATAACGTGTTTTATTCATCTTTACCTCGATGTACTAAATGCGAAGATTTCAATTTTCTGAAATTTGGCGGAATTCCCTCAAGTTAAACCAATGTACTCAATTGGCGAGAATTCTGAAGCTAGATCGCTTGAAATGCCCTAATAACTGCATTATTTCTGCACGGATAATTAAAATTTAATGCTGTATTCTAATAAAACCTATACACTTGTTTTCAAAAATGCTATTTCCTCAAGCTCTCAGTAAATTGCGCCAAAAAGCCTAAAACTGTGCAAACCGCTAGAACTCACTTTCTAAAAATCGGCCTATCAGCCATTTTATTTTTCGCCAAACTAAAAATATTTAGATATTAGTCTCGGAAATCTTCAATCCTCATTGTCTTGCGTATAAAAACGATTTTCATTCCTGCTCTCATTTCTTATGCGCACACGATATTATAATTAAAAAAATAACCTTACAAATATAAACTAAAAAAAGTCATTATTATTCTTTTATTTTTACTTTAAGAATTTAAAACATTTTATTCGGCAAAATCGCCACACATGGCAACCACGATGCTTATTTCACACTTTTTTCACTACAGGGGTTACAATTACGGAAAGCTTTCTGCGTGGAGAACATAAAAAATCTCTTAAATTCCGGGAACGGGTGGACTTTCAAAGTTTTAAAGTGTGGACTATCATTTATTCTATACTAGCTGCGTGCCCGTTCTTCGCACGGTAGGAAACGAAAAATTTCCTCACATGTGTAATTCGAATTAATTCCAGTGATGTGGAATCTAGAAAAAGCAAAATGATTTCACTCTTGACTTAAAATTTGCGTCATATATGTAATAACCTGAGATCATTGCAATATAATGACTCACACACACAAAAAGAAAAAAAAAAAACTATGTCAGCGTCATTCGGTATCAAAAAAGTGAAAATGGGCCGTTTGCAGTGAACTTCTCACTTTCAAAATGTCTTATTTCCTCAGACATGCTATTTTTTAGGTTCACGTTTTAGCGTTAAATACCTCAGACACTACATGAAATGGGCATTTTTTTTTAATTTTAAAAATACGTCACCCTCTCTTGCAACCCTTTACAGAAAGAAAAGAGATAAGAGATAAGACTGCGCTATTTATAAAGGCTTTAAAATTGTTTTTCTAGATTACGCAGTTTAATTTTTCTTCTCGCAAATAAATCCAGTATTTATAAAAGGAAATCGAGCCAAGCAAAGAAATCGTCTGCTCGCGGGCCCCATTTTTTTCAACTGGCAATTTTAATCATTGTTACTGTATCCATGACAAACCGCAAGATATCAAACCGAAACTCATAAGCATGTGCTACTGAAATGAAAATCCTTCTTTACTTAAAAATTCGTAAAAATTCTCCTAATTTATATTTTTCCTCCGTTCTTCTTTTAAAAGTGGGCGAATTGTGTGTTCCGTCTTTTGCCCAAATATAAAAAAAGTTACGACAGATAGAATTCAAGATGCAGCAGTTTTAAAAATATTTTACGAAAGTCAGCGTCAAATTCAATTTTATTTGAAAAATTCCCAAAAATCTGCAAATTATGTTACACAGTCCGAACAAACAGTTTTTAAAAGAAAATTTTCTCCTCTATACGATGATGTAACTATCGTTTTCTTGCGAGTGGAATTACCGGCGTTATTATGTATTACGCAAGAAAAATCGCTAAAAATCGGACAAAACATAAAATAAAACATTTTCTAATTCGAATTTCGGAAAAATCGCTTCGAGGTGTGTCGAGACCCGTCTTGGAGAATTTCCGTACAAAATTTGGTAGATCTACGATCACCCGTTTCAGAGCTACCGCGAGACACAGACAAACGGACAGTTTACACACTGTTTTATTTATATAGATTATTTTACATACCTGTGTTAAATTTCTGGCTGATTGGTCCATTTTTGTGGATTTGTATACTATTCAAATCCACAAACTGACAAACAGAATTTCATATTTATTTATAAGACTAGGGGCCAAGGCCCCCAGACTCGCTACGCTCGCTTTTCGTATGAGGCATTCGGCCCCTAATAAGTCTTATTCGTAAAAAAGACATAATTTCAACAGACGAAACCCGAAGATTGGATCAGATAGAATGTTACTGAGCTACACATTGCTTGGTTCTTGCATGTTCATTGGTACATAAAAATTTAAACTTCACACTACAGTAGACCCCCTCTCTCTCATAACACGGAAGATATTTTGTTATGGGAATCCGTGTTGTACGGGTCCTGAGCTATACTACACCTGGAGTGCGGACTCCGCGCTTATAATCGCTGGAAAAATTATTTGCACTCCTCAGAAACACAATGATTTTCAATGTTGCCATTCAAAAGTTATATTAATTAGGAGCTAAAGCATAATATAATCAGAACATCTGTTTCAGCTGTATTTATAATAATGTAAAACCTATTGGACACCCTTCGAATTTGCCACCCAAGGCGATTTTTCATTATTTGGCGACTTGCGTACATGTAAAGTTAATAAAAGCTGCGGAACAGATAGGATAGCTTGCCGCCAATGGCGACTTTTCATTATTTGGCGATTGACACATGCTCACAACCTATAATTACTCTTCATTTAAGGTTACCGGAAAACCGTTATCCATATTTTCATTTACATAATCGTTTGCAGATTGGCATACTTAGCACCACGAATTATACCATCTCGTCGCGCTAGCAAATATCCAAAGTGTACTATAACTGCTATAATGGCATAGTTAACGCCGCCAAATATTTCTACTGGTAGCAAATAATCCAGCTGGACCGAACCGGCTTTAAAATAATCTGCATTTTAATTATTTTTCATTTTCAAGATATTAGTTATTCTGTTTTGGAAAAACGAATAATCGCTAATTCTAAACTCCTGTTGTCTAAGCGAACTTACTATTTGAAAATTGTCAACTTTGTGTAACACATTTTGAGTTACTTATTTCATATAGCTTTATTTTGGCGTAAAATGGGCGTAATTCTAACTCATGTTTGTAAATTTCACGCGATTCTAGATACTTTGAAACGCTTTGTTGCAAAGGAATGAATGATTTTATGCCAAATCTGGCATAAAATCTTTTTTCAGTTTTTTATTAATATCTTCTAAAATAATTCGATTTTCGAAATTTAAGTCAGCTTTGCAGGTTCCTCGGAATTTTTCGAATCTGTGGGCACCTTAGTCGAAACTCAAATCCCCACGGTTTAGGAGGAGATAGGCGTACAAGCTTTTGACAGCGCCAGCGACAGCGGCCCTTACTTTTTTTTAGAATAGAGAGATAACCTACGCTTATTTTTAAAAATACCCTCTCATTAAATTGCGCCAAGCGCTAGAATCATAGAAAATCTGACACACTTTCAGATTTTAAATACGCACTAAAGTGCTATATATTAAAAGCGTATTATAATCTACGGGTCTTCCGTATTTTCGTTCCTTCTTTCATTAAGTTGGAAAGTATATCATTATTCATGAGTGTGATTAAACAAAATTAAAATTGATACTTCTAACATCCTTTTTCTGGATGTAATGCATTAGAAATAGATGCAAAAAAGCTGCTCAGAAAAATGCACAATTCCAACTGAATGAAAATTTCAAAAACTTATTCTCAGGTGTATTCATAACCCAAATAGCAGACGATTAAATTACGATAAATAGCGCCAAGCGTTAGAATCCTCCTCAAAATAGCACATGAACCCTTTTATTTTTCGCCAAATTAAAAAGTTACACATTTATTTTCGGAAAATTTCCAAATTATATTTTTCTTTTGAGTATAAATTATTTCCTTCCTGCTCTGATTTCACATGCACACGATATTTTAATTAAGAAATAACTTTACAAATAATGCAAACAAAAAATCGTTATTCTTTTATTTTTACTTCAAGAGTCTGAATAATTTAATAAACTTGCCAAAAACGGCAACCTAAATATGCTCAAACCTCGCTCTTTCCCCTGCGGGGTTACAATTGCGAAATGGCGAGAACAAAAATGATCCTTTTGCGGCACTTTTTTATCGATATCTTCTAAAATAATTCGAATTTCGAAAAAATCGCTTCGAGGTGTGTCGGGACCCGACCTGGCGAATTTCCGTACAAAATTTGGTAGGTCTACGACCACCCGTTTTGAAGCTACGCGAGACACAGACAGACAGACAAACTAACGGACAGTTTACACATTGCCTTATTTATATAGACTAGCCGCCTCCGTCGACCAGTTGGTTCGCCATCTTAATAAATCTTGTTCGGAGAGAATCCTGTTTCTCACTGGCTTCCTTGGCACTGAAATCTCTTAGATTCTGAATGGAATTTAAAATTAAGATGGTTACAAACAGGAGCGGCCTTAGGGTAAGTGTAGAGACCCCTGCTAACATAACATCTGCTACCTCCTTTTATGTTCTACTTAGTTTTTAAGTTCGAAATGACGCCCCTTCGAAGCCGGCGCCCCGATGTGATGTTTACCGTGTCGAGCCGCCCCTGGTTACAAAAATAAGATGTGGTTTAATGATAAAAACCTACAAAAAGGAACAAATTATTTTCGTCCTATATTAATTCTGAAGAGCTTCTGGATATATTGGCCTTTATAAAAAATGGAAAGGAAAAAAACTAAGAAAATCTGAAACACTTTCAGATTTTAAATACGCACTAAAGTGCTATGTATTAAAAGCGTATTATAATCCATGGGTCTTCCCTATTTTCTTTCCTTATTCCATTAAGTTGGAAAGTATATCATTATTGATGAGTGTGATTAAACACAATTAAAATTGATATTTCTAACAATTTTCTTTCTGGATGTAATACATTAGAAATAGATGGGAAAAAGCTGCGTAGAAAAATGTACAATTCGAACTGAAATAAAGTTTAAAAACTCATTCAGGTGTATTCATAATTCAAGTAGCAAAAGCAGACGATAAATAGCGCTTGGCGCTAGAATCACATCTTCTCAAAATCGCACATCAACCCTTTTATTTTTCGCCAAATTAAAAAGTTGCACATTTATTTTCGGAAAATTTCCAAATTCTATTTTTCTTTTGAGTATAAATCATTTCATTCCTGCTCTGATTTCACATGCACACGATATTTTAATTAAGAAATAACCTTACAAATAATCCAAACAAAAAAAAATCGTTATTCTTTTATTTTTACTTCAAGAGTCTGAATAATTTAATAAACTTGCCAAACATGGCAACCTAGATATGCTCAAACCACGCTCTTTCCACTGCGGGGTTACAATTGCGAAATGGCGAGAACAAAAATGATCCTTTTGCGACACGTTTTTTATCGATATCTCCTAAAATAATTCGAATTTTGAAGATATCGCTTCGAGGTGTGTCGGGACCCGGAAATGTGGAAAGTGCTGGTAGAGTGAAACCTCTCTGAGCGGCTACCCCACCATACCGAGAATATTTGGCCGCTTAGAGGGGGTGGCAGCTCTCAAGGGTTTTATTTACTGTTATAATATAATTGCTATAATGCGTAATATAAACAAGTCTGGCACATATTCCTTGTTTAAAATGAAATATAAATCTTATCTAAAGAGAAAATAGTACTTTATTTAATGCTTTCTTACATTTTTTTGAAAAAAATGATACAATTTGTGTCTGTTTTAAGTTTTTACCTTTCGTTGAAACAACCATTTTTTCTATTTTTGTTTTTTACTTTAAAAAACAGATCTCTAACCGGTTAGTTTGTAACCGCTTCGGAATTTTCAATAATTTCATCAATTTTGCCTAAAGTCACTTGTGTTAAAAGTTTAGCTTGCTCGCCATTACAAACATCGGGAAATTCCTCGTTAGGGACTGAATTAGTGCCTAAAAGGGACAAAAATTCATTTGTAGGACAACTTCAACACCTGACTGTCCAAGGGATTCCCCATCTTAAGAGTGTGGGGAGAATACAAAAGAGATAACAGATTCAATTCCAGTTATTCCTGGGACTTACATTCGACTATAAACCTGACATTGAGGTTTTCCGTTCAAAATTACAGCATGGAGTGAGTAGAATTTCTCGAAAAATGAGATGGACGATCCCACTCGGTGGCCGTTTAGAGGGGGTCGGGTGGCTGCTGATAGAGGTTATTTTAACATTAAGTCTATTAGCCAAAAATCCGTGCCATGAAAAATTGGCCGTTTAGAGAGGTGACCGCTATACAGAGGTCGCCACTCGGAGAGGTTTCACTGTATTTCCAGGAAAATTGTTTCTAAAGTATCTGAAATCTACAAGTTCATCTATTTTTTTTTAATTACATGAAATCGATCTATGAGTAGGGATGACTTTGGGCTTAATTTTTAAAGCAAGGCCTAGTGACTTTTAATCTGAGTCCGCCCAATTCCGAAAGATATTAAGTTGGAACCCTAAATGAAATGAAATGTGCTGTTACAGCCAATTATCTGCATAAGGGATCTAGGCCAAGGGGTGGGATTGCCCTCCATGGGGGGCTTTTGAAAGGATCCTAAACCGTATTTATACAAAGTTTTGGAGAAAAACACAGAAAACTCCAAACAGTTAGGTCGGCAGACACAACCTGGTTTTGAGCCAGGCATCTTCCATCTCCAAATTGAGAGCACAAATGTGCTTAGCCACTGGTCGGGCTAAGTTGGAACCCAAATCTAAACTTTAAGCCAATTCATTAATGAAAGACAGCTACTATTCTGCTAGAATATCACACGTTTTGCAAACAGGAATGATGTGAATAATGCTTAATATAGAAAGATGTTTGATCTCATCAAACATCCATCTATATTAAAGCTATAAAGAAAGATGTTTGATGTATAAAGTTTTCTATACTAAAGCTATTCTATACAGTATCAGCAATAAACCATTGTTTTGAAGTATCTAAAGCAATTCAGTACCAACTAAGTTCTCTTGTACCCCATATTTTATAGAATAAGAAGAGCAATTTATCTGAAAATGAAGCATGATTTTCTAAATCTATTTAAAAGATGAAAAATTTCTCATGAGTCGTAACAAAAGAGTGAAATACAAAACCTAAACCTAGTTCCGGTCTAAGCTGAGCCTGTCTCATATCTTATAGTTCAGTACTGTCTGAGCTTTATGGCAATGCAGTCTTAAGACACTGGGACACCAATACTTTCCTCTTAATTTAGTTTCTGAATGTAACTATTCATAAGTATTTACTCATAAAAAACTACATAAATGAAACAGAAAATGTGCTTGAGCATTTAAAATGCATCTAAATGTTTTAATTATATTATTTTGAACATGGTAATCAATTTTGATCGAACTAAAATAGGAAATTCTTTTTTCATTCTTTCTTTTTTTTAGCTCTTTACCATCTTATTTGATTTCTGATTTCAAAAAGGATTTTAAAGTGAAGAAAATAAATTATGAACTTGCCTAAAATATACAGGAATATGAATACACAATAAATAAATGAAAAAATTGCATTCAACATG
Source organism: Cheiracanthium punctorium (assembly GCA_038373885.1). Taxonomy (NCBI): domain Eukaryota; kingdom Metazoa; phylum Arthropoda; class Arachnida; order Araneae; family Cheiracanthiidae; genus Cheiracanthium; species Cheiracanthium punctorium. The sequence continues at coordinate 19,460 of JAWZYV010003132.1, forward strand.
TAGCTACATATTTTAACAAATTTATGTAACTTGCTGCAAAACTAGGTGTTTTAATCACTTAATTTTGAAAATGAAACAAAATATTAAAAATTATGAACCCAATAAATACCTTATGCACATTAGAAGATTTTGTATTTAAAAAAAAAAAAAAAACCTCAAGTAAATTGTATTATACAGAAAGCACTAAATCTAGTAAAAAAAAGCGAAAAAAAATGATTTAAATTCACGGTTAAAAAAAAGTTTAAACCTCGATTTAAACCGTAGTTTAAACCAAAAAACCCTGACCTTGATGCATTTATTCTCCCAGAGTTACATAAAAACAAAACTATATGTGGTTAGGTCTGCTTTATGCTTTATTTTATTTCATTTTCACAGACAGGCATGAAAACAGCTGAAGAGCAAAAAAGAGGAAATACACGTGGACATATTTTCCAGCAAAAAATTGAAAAATTTACGTGCACGTATTTTCAGGCATATATAACAAGGTTGATAAACAGGGGCGTAGCCAGGGGGGGGGGATATCGGGATATATCCCCCCCCCCGAAATGTTTGGATTAGTGATGAAATTCCATCTATTTATACACATATAAGTTCATATCTCCCCCCCCCGAAAAATTTTCCTGGCTACGCGCCTGTTGATAATGCAAAAACATGGAACTGGGGAATAATGTGTGAGCTTAAATTCAACCACTGTTAAACTAAATGGTGTACTAAACAATTTCTACCATTTAAATTTCAACCACAAACAAATTGACTGTGATCCTGAAGAAAATAATTATGCACTGTAAATGTTTAATAATCAGTTTTAGATATACAATATTTATTAAAAGAAAACAGGCTATAATTATTTAAAATAATTATCTTAAACAATATCTTAAAATCCTAGATCAAAACAAATCATAAGTCTCACATCCAAATTTCAGATTATTCTTTTGATATGAAAATAAAAAATTGATTCTCAAAAATTTTAAGACCCATTTTTTTTTTTTTTTTTAATTTTGATCAGAAATGGAATGAAAAATTATACATATGGCATTGTCATTTTCTAAAATAAGCATTCAAATGATAGAATAAAAGTGAAGTTTTCTTGTTTTATTGGAAAAAGAATAATTCTTTAATAAATGTCTAAATATTTTCTCAGGTAAAATTTTAGAATCTTAGCAGTCTTGCAGCACATCAGCACACAGAAGTGGAACTTATGACAGGGACATATGTTCTGCTCCTTCCTATATTAGCTGCAAAATACCAACTCACAAGATTATGCTTTTTAAAATTAACTGTAAAAATAATTACCAAAGAAAAACCTGCACATGAGAATAAAACGAAATAGCGATTTTCCTGATTTTTAAATTCAAGTGAAAATGTTTCAGAAATCAATAAACATATTATGGGAAAAATAATACTTTTCTGTTGAGTTACTAAAATACCTTAAATTTTAATTTAACAATAGAGTATTAAAAACTCTGTTTTACATCTTGTTTTTAAAATTATTCATTTACCAAAAGGCTGCAAATAGATTGAAGTTCAGTTGGCAAATATGGAACCCGGAGATCGGGGATAGTTAGTTACCATAATTTCGCTAGTATAGTCCGCGGACTATGCATGTCAAAAAGGGATTTTTTTCCAGGACACGGACTATCTGGCTGAAATAAATTTCTTTTGCAAAAAAACTTAGTATATTGATCTTGCTTTTTGATCTGTAGTTAGCGCGCAAGCTCCAGTGAAGCCGATGCTAACAAATTTATTTCTGTAGAAAATAAAGCACATAGATGCACTTGAAGTGACGGCACGTCGGCATGCAGGGAGCATTTGAATTTTTCCCCTCCCCATTATGTCATTTAAAGCATCGACGTAGTTACAGGTGCGGAAAAGCTTCGTGAAACCATTGTAGAAATATTTCCGACCGATATGCAGAAGAACCAAATTTTGAATGTGCTTTAAAAAAAAAAAAATAAAAAATAATTTATATAATACGGGGGAAAACGGGCCTTCACAAACCGAGGTACCGACGCCGCGTCACGTCAACATCGAGAAGGTTGTTATTGTTTTGTCTTCACTCAGCGAGCTGGCTAATAAAGCAAGAGAGCGAATTCTGCTGAGACGTTAAAACATGACTTGTGTTGCCTAGTCGCCTCAATTTCTTTCTTTTTTTTTCCAATTGCGAACGCGAATTTTTAATAAAGAGCATTTTTAAATTTCATATTTCGTTAACTTTTAACCCAGAGAGAGTATCAATTGAATGTTGTTTAAAATTAAGTATTATGTGGATTGACCCATGAAAATTAGTAATGATCTTTTCTTTTCTTTTTTTTTTTTTTTGCTTGGTTATGTACATTTTCATAAATGATTAATAAAAGTAATCTTTTTATTTATTTAAGGAGGCGATACGTCTTGCCTAAGGACGGATTAATGCAATTTTATGGTCGGTTAGTTGAAATTTGTCTAGTTTATGGAAGTAAAATAGAATTTCTTTTTCCTGTAGCGGAGGAGTAATCGCTCCCCCCCCCCCCCAATCCCTTTAATCCGTCCGTGGTCTTACCATTAGTTAACTTTTCACGAAGTTACGGTACATATTTTTAGTAAAATCCGCGTAACTGTTTAAAAAAAAAACCTCTGAAAATTTTGGTTTTCTTTTTCTTACGGATTTCTTAACATTAACTCACATTTTAAAAAAGCATTATTCTTTTATTCAGCATAAAATTAAGACGTGTACGTTTTAATAGCTATAAATATCGAAGTATTTATTTATTGGAATTATTATTAATAATTTATTTATTTAAGAAAAGTATATTTAAACTACCATAAATTATTTTACTTCCTTTGCATGTTGAAGACCTAAAGGAATACGACAAGATTTATATTTTAAATACCATTACTAAAAGCTGCACTTTTATACAAGTTTTATTTGTCGTGTAGACCGTCAGTTTGCTTTATTTAAACAAAAATTCCAGTTTAGCATTCATAAAATGTCTGGAAGTTCTCGTTCGGCCGACGATTTTTCCAAAACCAAGCAAATTTTTGGATCCGAAAATGACCACAAACATTTCGTTTTCAATCCACGTTTTCTAATATATTCGATAAATCTGCCATTTTCTCAATAATCCACAATAGAAGTATCAGTTAAGCTGGTACGTGTCCTTGAAAAAAATTTATAGATTCATCAAGTGCGCAAAACAGCAATAAAAACACGTCGCGAGTAACAATAGCTCACCGACAACGGTTTTCCAGTGGCGAAAGGTCTCGATAGATAATTATTGTTGTGTAGTAGTTCGCCAAGTACATAATTATGTATCAGATGCCTTTCGAAACATCGAAGATCTAAAATAAGAATTTGCCCCTCTGAACTAAGTTTTGAATTTACCAACTCAGGAAATCAGTAACATTGCACTCTAGCTGACTTTAGTCTAGGCGCAGTAGCGAGATGCAGTGAAAACGTACATCCCAGGCGCGCATTATCGTCCTCTTGTTACTCTGCTATGTCCGCTATGTTTTGCTTTAGGTTCGGTAATCACTGTTTTTTTTTTTTTTTTTTTTTGAAAAAGCGGAAAGGTTTTAAAGCATTTTCGGAAAGCGGAGGTCTTCCAAAAAAAACAAAAAAAGCGGAAATCCGCCGAAAAGCGGAAGATTTTCATGCCTGCACAGATCACAGAAATAAAGAGAAAGATTGTGTTGCATAACAAATCTCTAGGCGGTAGACCAGACAAAAAAATCGGAAAGTTTTCGAAGTCGGAAAAATTCGAAAAATCGGAAAACTTGGAATACATTTGCACAAAGCATCCCAAAAAATTGGAATGACCGCAGTCCCGAGCATTCTGTATTTTGGGTCCTCTACTATAATCCAAAATAACTTTCTATGGAGACTCTGTGCATAAAACATTCTAATCACAAAAATGAAGTCCTGTCTTCAAAAAACAATTTATAAAAAACCGCTCATGTGCAAATGTAATATTTATTGAGTTATTAGACTTTAAAGTTTTGAGCATTTATCACTAATAATCAATGGCAATTCTTAAATTACAAATAATGATAGAAATTGTTTATATGTTTCTCATTTATGAGACTTTTACATTTATACATCATTTACGTGGAGTTCCAATTAATTCCTATTCATTTTAATGCAAAAATGCTTCAATCATATATACAACACACAATATTGGTTATACATCGTTTTTTAACTTCCTAAAATTCAAAAATTTTGTCTATGAAAGAAAAATTTAAAATTCACACCATTTTTATTATATTATTAGAGAGTTTTCCATAAGTAACAAACTCTAAATTAGTTAAAGAAATATAAATTCTTCCATCACCAGGTCATGGTCACCGATATCCTGAAGGTTGCAGAGGCTGCACACTTCATTAATCGTGGTTGTTACTGTAAATGCAAAATTAAGGAGTTTCTAAGGAGTCCCACTCAAATTTAAGGAGTTTTAAGGGCCCTAAATTTTGTAAAATGAATTTTAAGTGTATGAACCTTGTAATATGTTTTCAATATCCAATTAATAAGAGATATTTAATTTTTAATTAGTATGCTCACTGCTATCATATTGTTTCAAATAAATATCATTTTTTGAAAGAAAACATAACTAAAAATCGATTAAAAAAAACATGTAATGGCTCATAAATTTACACATTTTATGATTACATTAGCTTAGTTATAATGTCAACTATGAAAATAACTTAAAAAAACAGTTTTAAACTGATTTGTTCCTGAACAATGCTAAAGAATGAACGAGATGCATACTTAAGCATTTCTACTTGCGCTAAGTAAAACTAGCCCTTCTTTACAAATTAAATATCTTTAGGTAGAAATTATAATGTTTTTCCACGTGTAATTAATGTGAGAAATTAGATTTTTTCATTTGTATGCTTACTGCTATCGTATTGCTTGAAATAAACATCATGTTTTGAATGGAAATGTGATTTAATTTATAAAATACATGTAAGGGTAAAATACATGCCATTGTTTATCTCTTATTTCAGATTTTTTTGAGAAACTAATTTGTGCTGATTAAAATAATATTGAATTCAATTTGTGTATAGCACTCGATGAAATTCTTATATGCCAAAAGCCCCATAATGTTAAAAAAAAAAACTCATTTTTGATTCTTTAATATCTTATTAAATATTATGTTTAAAAATGTAAACAACTTAAAAGATTGAAGTTCATTTTACTAACTAGCAGTTAAAACTTAAGGTTTGCAATAAAATGTCATTTTCTAAATAATGTTTTCAAATATTTGAAAAAAAATACAAATGTAATAAATTTCTATTTAAAATATTCAAAGTGTTAAAAGTTATACACATAACAAGATACACTTAATTTCTGACACAAAATTCCCTGACTTTTCAGTATTCATCAGAACTTTTTTGATAAATTTCAAAACTATGTTGTAACGCAGACCATCATTAGCCTTTTGCACACTTATGTCAATTGATATTTATAGCATCCCACACTTGATATAGAGGATAATTTATAAGCAGAGTCTTGTCATGATTTCCTAGGTCACATCTTAAAATTTTCCAGGTTTTCAGCCAAAATTAGCAATTTTCCCCCGACCTTTCTTGTTACCACAAAAGTCCCTGACTATTCCAAGTTTTCCCTAACCAGTGCTGTAATCCTGGCAAACTTTTTCTCTTGATAACTTAAAAAAAAAAATACATTTTAAACAAGTTCTAGTTTAAATGTCATAAACACAAATATATACAGTAGCGGCTCCAAAGTAAGAGCTACAACACTTTCTACAATTTTTAGAAATCTACAAGATAATGGTATTGTTACTGAATAAACTGTATCTACTTGAATAAATATCAGGATAGTTACTGTAAAGTCTGAAGGAAATGGGAAAGATAATTTTACACAGTTATAGTAAGAATGGAAAAGATGTAGACATTGTGAATGTGGTCATATTAACAATATCCCTAATGCCCATCTTAGGCATTAGAGAATAAATGAAACTTTTTTTGCATTTATTACATGAAAGACTCATGTGTTATTTGCTGTTTTTATGGGCAGAAGGATGACCAGCAGAACTTAAGAAAGTTTTAATGTATATTTTTTTCCTCCCCTATACATGAATTTTATAACAATTTAAAAATATTAAAAATATGTAATATTGATTAAATTATTATACTTCACTTTCTTAGTAAATGTTGATTGCCAGTACTATATCAATCATATATATTAATACGCTAAGGTTAAGATGTTTGCCTCCCTTTTTAGAAAAAACCTCACAATTACTCCATATAAATTTTATATCATTTTATAGAGAATTGCTTGCTCTACCGGCATCAACTAAAAAATTTGTTATTGCTTTTGCTTTTGTAAATTAATGGGTGGAATGCAGAAGTGGTGGCCATGTCAAATGACGGCGATAACGCACCATTTCTAGCAACCATTACCGTTTTTCTTCGTAATGAAGAGAAACGTCATAGCTGTTGAGTATTGCGATTTGCAAAAAAATTTGCATGAAGAGGTGATATTCTAGGAGATACGAAGTAGTAGTTTTTGTACATTTAGCATCAGTTTACCAGTGAAATTCGCAGTTAGCGAAAGGCCAACGCGCATATGAAATATGACGTCACTGCGGGATTCATGTGTTACGCTTTGCAAGTGAAATCGCTCGTGAATGTAGAACCGCTGGCTAGATGGGTACAAGAGTTTTGTTTGCTGTGATTTGCGATTGATTTCGTTACACAAGAATCCGGCGAGCTTGTAAAGAATACATTTTTTTAAAAATCTGAAATTCTTCCAGATTTTATTTACGCACTCGGCTGGAAGATTTTTTTTTTAAATCTATTTAATCAACTGTGCCACATAGAGGAAAGCATCAATTGTTATTTCGCCCCCTAGTGGTGAAATGTTTTTGATTAGTGCGTATTGGAGAATCCAAAGTATCCATTTCAGTTATGAAATCGGATCCTTCACCGGAATTTAATTGTATGTTAAAATCTCCTACTAAAACAGTCTTACAATCATCCTCCTTCAGTAACGTTTCGAATATAGCGTCTAATTTATCTTCATAATAAATTCGAGGACTAGCGTATGTAACTGCAAATCTCACTTTGTCTTGAATATGCGCAATGACCATTTGAACACCATTGATCTGGCTCCTGTAGGCATGGGTAGAGTGTTTCATATTCTTTTTTACAAAGTGATTTTTATAAAGTTTTTCTCTATAAAAATCATAATTCCGGATGGTTTTCTGTTTTGGAAATCACTGTCTATCTGTTCAACCAAAGTGAATCCTGGTATTTGAAAATCATCTGAAGGGATAGTCCATGTTTCCGTTAGCAATATCAAACCACTCTGCAGAAACAAGAATATAATGGAAAAGTGACCACGGCGCACCGAAAAACAATAAATAATTTTTGTAATTTTGGAAAGTGATATCCCACTTATTTAGTGCGAATTATTCGCACGGGTACCACTAGTACTATATATAGCTTTAGATCAGAGTGTCTACTGGAGTGCAGAAAAAAAAATTCATGACCACAAGGGAATTTTCATGACATACCGCCATTTTGTTGCTTTTGAAATGTAACTAATTTTAATCATATTATAATTATATATATATATATACAGGGTGTCCCAAAAATAGCGTCTAAACTCTGCAGAGCCCGATTCCTCGTTGGAAGCACATAAAAATTGCCCAAAGAACTGTACCTGTATGATTTATAGTTTTCGAGAAAAATAGGAAAATCAAATTATGACGTCACATCCAGTGCAAGGAAAATCAATTAGAAACATTAAATTGGACACTGGACTGGATAAAGGGAGACTGCTATGCTCATCAGATCTGCCACCTTTGAATTCCTTCCAATGAAAACGTTTGAAGGGATTGATCTAATTACAGTAAAAAGTGATTCAGTCCCTCCCCTTCATTCTGTGTGCATTAATATGGGCACCAGATTGATGCAGAGCGAGCAGTTAGCCATTACACGCCGCACCAAGCCTCGATAGTCACGGTGAAATTTTTATCATTCTATGAAAGCATATGCAAGAAAACCTATGTTCATGCTTCCAATAAAGGCTCTTACGATACACTGGATATGACGCTTCTGCTTTTGTCTTGCATTTTTCTTGTAAACTATGGATCGTACAAGTACAGTGCTTTGGGAAATTTTTTATGTACTTCCAACGAGGAATCTGACTATGCAGAGTTTGGGAGCTATTTTTCGGTCACCTTGTATATATATAAATATACATATACAGGTTGATTCGCTACCAGATTGACAAACTTGCAGGGGGTACAGAGACGGTTCAGAATCACATAGCAATACAGGGTTGGAAACGTCGTCTTCATGTACCTGTACACTTTAGATAAAGTGTTCAAGTGATAGTAAACTTTCCGGCCATGGTTTTTCAAAAACTAATCCCTCTTTCATGGATTGCACTTGATAAAAATAGTTATTTCAGAATTCTTTCTTTCATTACATTTATGAAATTTTCGGAGGAAAGCCCATTGTTATGAAACTTGATTAAGAAATTAAACGCACAATTCAACACTTCTTCCAAAGTGATTATTAACAGGTACATGAATGAAGATGACGTTTTCGACCCCGCATTGCTATGTGATTCTGAACCATCTCTGTACCCCTACACCCCCTGCAAGTTTGTCAGCCTGGTAGTAAATCGCCCTGTATACATATACATATTACTCTTAATAGTCACTAATTAATTAAATGGTCAAAAGTAAATGAAATTTAACTATCCTAATCAGCAAGATAAACTGCCACACAGCAGTGAGATCGAAAGACAGTCCTTTTCAGTTCCCTACAACAGGAGACTGGGTTGTAGGAAAAAAAAAAAAAAAATTCATGACATCCTATTAGGGATCGACCGATAGTATCGGCGCCTATACCTCCTATTTTTTTAGGTATCGGTATCGGTTCTTTCGATTCTAAAAGTATCGGTTTCTGTTGCTTTCATCCATTTTCGCCGATACTTTTCAACCGATACTTCGCTTTTCAGAAGAAAACCACGCAGGAGCAACACCATTCGGGAATCTTTATTTTGTAATGAGATGAAAAGCGTCGTTTCATTGGCACATTTGTTTGCGCGAGTGTTTTCGAACTGTTTTTTTTTTTTTTTTTTTTTTTTTAAATTCTAACTATCGCTGAATGGATGTCGTATCACCAAGTGTGGTCGAAATTATGGACAAAGAATCATTAGATGACAGTTTAACAGGACAATCGTCTATTCTTCTAAATTATTTTGAATTGGTGCCCAACACTAAATACGTTATCTGCAAGGATTGCAAAAAACAAAAACGAGAGGTAGGCTATAATTTTACTTCAGTTTTATAAACGTTTATTTTCTCACTGTGTGGACTCGAAAAAGAGTTCATTCATATATATATATATACACACACAATTGAATCTCCCTATAACGAACTCGTTCGGTCCTAGTTAAAAAAATTCGCTGTAGAGAAAATTCTGTTGTACAGAGATTAGAGATTTTTGCAGTTATTTCAGCAAATATTACAAACTTTTTAGTTGATTCGATGTTTAAAAGTATTAAATTATGACTTTCAATTAAAAATAAATTGGTATTTATTATAAATTTGTTAAACTACTGTTTCTTACTTTCCATTGTGTAAATGAAATGTTCAAAAGTAAAAACAATCCACGAATTTAGAGAATAAAATATGTAATGCACTTCAAAATTCCATTATTTTACATTGTTTTGCATTCTGGAATTTTAAATTTTCATAAGAATATTCACATTTTAAAAGTCCGCTGAAAATAGTGAGGCACATTTTCTTCCGTTTGGAAACCTCTTTTTAATGGTTTTGAAAGGTTGAAGCATTTAAGTATGATGTAGTTTTGGTTGTGAAGCGCAGGGATTTATTATTATATGGGCAAATCGGGACTTTGCCCAGGGCCCTTGGCTTGAAAGGGCCCCCAATTTTAAATGTTTTTTCTGAAATATTCTTTTTTACATCAAAATTTTATGAAAATTATAACAAATTTCATAGATTGGAGGCCCCCAAATCTATCAATGCCCAGTGCCTCTGTTGGTCATAATCGAGTGCTAGTGAAGTGCCTTCATTATCGGAGTCAGTTTCATTTTCCTGGCCTCCATTTTTATCATCTGTTACTCTTCCACTAAGTGGTCTGTTCAATAATTAAAATTTTCTTCAAAACTAACAAAAAAAAAAAAAAAAAAATCAAAGGTAAATCTGAAATATTCGATATGGGAAGATAAGCTCTTCGTTATATGGAGAAGGTTTATAGTGTTATTTAAGCCTTAAAGTTATGTTTCCATGAAAAATTTCGTTATAGGGAGAAATTCGTTGTAAGGAGACTTCGTTATAGGGAGATTCTACTGTATATATAGGCTTTGATATCGTTGGAGAAAGTCTAGCTCTTGGTACAGATTTCACTCGTAAGAGACATGCTTTAAATTTTCCTCTCTATTCTAAAAAAAAGTAAGGGCCGCTGTCGTCGCCGCAGTCAAGCGCTGGAGAAGATATGCAAAGCTTGTTTGCATATCTTCTCCTAAACCGTGGCGATTTGAGTTTCGACTAAGGTGACCACCGATTCAAAAAATTCCGAGGAGCCTGCTAAGCTGACTTAAATTTCGAAAATCGAATTATTTTAGAAGATATTAATAAAAAATTAAACAGAATGGTTGCCAGATTTGGCATAAAATCATTCATTCCTTTGCAACAAAGCGTTTCCAAGTATCTCGAATCGCGTGAAATTTACAAACATGCGTTAGAATTATGCCAAAATAAAAGCTATATGAAATAAGTAACTCAAAATGTGTTACACAAAGTTGACAATTTTCAAATAGTAAGTTCGCTTAGACAACAGGAGTTTAGAATTAGCGATTATTCGTTTTTCCAAAACAGAATAACTAATATCTTGAAAATGAAAAATAATTAAAATGCAGATTATTTTAAAGCCGGTTCGGTCCAGCTGGATTATTTGCTACCAGTAGAAGTATTTGGCGGCGTTAACTATGCCATTATAGCAGTTATAGTACACTTTGGATATTTGCTAGCGCAACGAGATGGTATAATTCATGGTGCTAAGTATGCCAATCTGCAAACGATTATGTAAATGAAAATATGGATAACGGTTTTCCAGTAACCTTAAATGAAGAGTAATTATAGGTTGTGAGCATGTGTAAATCGCCAAATAATGAAAAGTCGCCATTGGTGGCAAGCTATCCTATCTGTTCCGTAGCTTTTATTAACTTTACATGTACGCAAGTCGCCAAATAATGAAAAATCGCCTTGGGTGGTAAATTCGCAAGGTGTCCAATAGGTTTTACATTATTAAAAATACAGCTGAAACAGATGTTCTGATTTTATTACGCTTTAGCTCCTAATTAATATAACTTTTGAATGGCAACATTAAATATCATTGTGTTTCTGAGGAGTGCAAATAATTTTTCCAGCGATTATGCCTGGAGTCGGCACTCCAGGTGGAGTATAGCTCAGGACCCGTACAACACGGATTTCCATAACAAAATATCTTCTGTGTTATGAGGGAGAGGGGGTCTACTGTAGTGTGAAGTTTAAATTTTTATGTACCAATGAACATGCAAGAACCAAGCAATGTGTAGCTCAGTAACATTCTATCTGATCCAATCTTCGGGTTTTGTCTGTTGAAATTATGTCTTTTTTACGAATAAGCCTTATTAGGGGACGAATGCCTCATATGAAAAGCGATCGTAGCGAGTCTGGGGGCCTTGGCCCCTAGTATTTAAAAAAATTGGCGCAAGGCCAGCTGATTCGGCTTGGGTATGATATAGATATCAAAATTGATGAGGGAGACGGTCCTTGACATCGAAGTTGTGGGCCAAACTTTAGGATGTTACCGAAGTCGCGGGGCAAACTTGCGGATTTTAGCGAAGTGGCGGGCCGTATAATTGGGCTTTATATGGGATATTGAATGGTTTAAACAGAGTTTTCAAATGTTCCGCGGTTCGGATCAAAAGCCATGGCGGGCCACATCCGGCCTGCGGTTGCCCATATGTGTCTTAAAGTGTAATATTGCAGCCTTCGAAATACGTTTGAGGAATTTGTTTATTTGGCTTATAGAACTTCAGATTATTTGGCTTATAGAACTTCAGATAAAAACATTTTAATATTAGTCAGCCGGAAATATTTTAACCGAAAGTAGTAGCATTCTGCATCAATCGTAAAAAAGGTGCCCCTTTTGTGCTCTAGATCAGTGGTTCCCAAACTATGGGCCGCGACCCATTGTTGGGTTACGGGAACAATTTCAGTGGGTCGAAAAGGGTGCAAAAATTTAAACTTTAGTATTTTATATATATGTAGTAAACTATACTATCAGGTTGTAACGAAAGTTTTCCGCCATATCTGCCTGAAAAACTAACTTCTAACTCCTTAGATAACTGTTTTTGAACTTTCGGTACCAAACCTGCACAGTGTCACATGATACAACAATAGTACTTAAAGCTGTACTCATAATTCGTTGATATTATGTAGCTGACTTTTTGCAACACAACTGGAAGTAAATGATGGTTCTAATCCTCTAGAGTGATAGTTCCATTTGAGGCACCTTATACTTAATGATAACTATATTTTTACAGATTTCACAACACAAAGTAAACCTCTTTCTTTCAAATGCCAAAAATCGTTTGGCAAAATATGAGCAAATACGCCAACGAGAACTGTGTGCTGACGATGTTTGCGGTGGCGGGAAACTTTCGTTACAACCTAATATTTTATATAGCCTATATTGGTTATCGTTATGTAGTAGTGGGTAACGGAAAAAAAAAAATCTAGTTGAAGATCTTTTGAAGAAAAGGACAAAAAAGTTTGGGAACCACTGCTCTAGATCAAGATTTTCCCAGTTTTAGTTGAAAATGGCCCCCCTTTTGACGATGGCACCCAGACCTTGCTTACCGTGCCACGCCGTCCCTGCTCAGAGCTTAGAATTAAAACAGATAAAATTTGTTCATATCAATCACAGAAAAACATGTTAACAATGATCATAAAAACAAAAACATTGAAGATCAATTTCATTAAATATGGATACTTTAAGTAGCAACTTTTTTTTAAGACTTGAAAATTGAATTTAGTTTATCATTTTTGGAATTTTCCTTAACCTTCATTTAATAATGTCATTTTTAAGCATCTTTTATTTAGACCCTCCAAGGCGTAGCTTGAAAACGAGCAAAAATATTTTTCTTCATATTGTAGCTGTTTCAATGACAAAATTAATTATACTAAAATTATAAACGAAAACTACATGTAAAGACAATTTATTCCTTCTTTGTGTCGCAAAGAAGTTAACCTTTTGGCAGTGACTTGAAAACTGGCGACTCCCGTGAACTTTTATTTATGTTGGTCCAGAAGTTAAATGATTCATTTTTAAACATTACACACTATCAAAAGTACGAATTATCAAACATGTAATGATTTCATTATCTATCAGGTTAATGAGAGAACGTAGGATTTGTGTATCATTCTGTTTTGAGAAGTGTAATAATTATCAATATCTAATAATTATTTATATTGTTAATTTAAAAAGTTGAAGCTGCATTAGTATAATAAGTAATACTAATTATTATTTAGTTTATTTCAAATTTTGGGGTAAAAAACATATTTCTTGTGACTAGTATTTGGTTTATATATAAGGAAAACACAGGAATAATCGGTGTGTGCCTATTCTTCGTACAGAAAAGATCAAATACACGGATCATCCAGATTTATTGTGACCTAACCCTGTCCGGAGAATCAAAATATTCGGATTTTCAAAAAGAACTTAAAAATGATCATATAAGATCATATTAAAAAGAAATCTTGCTAAAACGTTTAATAATTCACTTAGTGGTTAAATAATTGGAGCAGATCGATAAAACCATTAATTAATGTGAACTTATTATGGATTTTAAGGAAAGAATTAACATACATATTTAATGAACAATATGTACTTACATAGTACTGTACAGTTTATACATTATCACAATTTAATGCAGTTTAAGTAATCTAAAAAGATATTTTCATATATGAAAGAATTATAATTAAAGAGAATCTAAATAAAATTTGCAAGCTTTGAAGTTGAATAAATTTCATGTGTTTACTTTTGTAAGCACAAAATCGAGGCATGAACCAAAAACGGAGACACATATAGTAAGAACAAGCAGGAAGCTGTTTTGGGTCTAATATGGAAACCTTTTATCTGGCTCAGAGCAACAAAATAAAGGTTGAGAAAAATGGATTTAAATATTTGCACCAGTCGTCACTGGAAATGGATTCTCTTATTAATATATCCCTTTAACTCCCCCCCCCCCCGCGTGTTTGTGTTCTATCAAGCTTAAATGAGGGGCATCTACCTATAGGGGGGGGGCTTTGGCGGAGGACTTTTTAAGGGAGTCTAACGCCTATTAACGTAACATCTGGAGAAAATTGTCCAAAACTCTACACCACTAGATCGACAGCCATGCGAGGAGAAAGAATTCCAAACCTGCACACTAAGACTCTTCCCAGTGCTCAGCTTTTTATAAATTAGGACCATTCGTCGGCATGATTGAATAGAAAAGAAAGACTAGAACTACTGTAAATTCACACTTCAATGTATCCACTGCTTTTTCTTTTTAATGCTTTCTACTGGGCTCAAATTTCATCATGCTGTTATTCATTTTAATGAGAACTACACTCTCGCTACAAAAACTGCCCAGAATACAGATGTAGGTTTAAATGACATTAAATTATGTAAAGTATGGGTATCGGCCAATACCATAACTTAAAAGTATCAGTATTGGCTATTTCTGAAAATAAATTTATAGGTAAAGTATCGGTATCGGTTATCGGCAAAAATGTGGTATCCGTCGATCCCTACATCCTATAGAAATTCGGGACATTTTCATGACATTCATGACACATTGTTCAAATTCTTGACATTTTCATGACATTCATGATTTTCATGACCGGTAGACACCCTGTAGATCGGTTTTCTCATTGAAACATAATAAATGCCTATAGGTCAATTATTATGTTATTATGTAGGTCAGTTATATTAGGGTAAGTATATTTTTAGATATACAGGGTGTCCAGTACTAACGATGCCTAATGGCTATTTCCTAAACCGTTAGTCAGAGATGCATAGTTCCAGTTGAAAAAATGCTTTAAATTGTATAATCTATTATATCAGAAACATGCACACACACAGACGAAGTCAATAAATCAATTCCTATAAAAATTATGGAATTTAAATTTTTATAAGGACCCCCAGTCCTATCAGTTATATTTAGAAAACTTTTCTTTATTCAATTTCATGTACAATAAAAAAAATTGCTCTTCTATGACCAAAATTCACTGAGTTACAGCAGCTTAAAGTTAGAGCATTTTTGGAGCAGCAAAATAGGGGCTATATACAAAATGAATTTGAGCCTCCTAATATTTACCAGCAATTTCATTAACTATTTTATGATTGTAGATTACCATACAGAAGATTAACGTTTAACTATGTGTATCCAATAAATTAACAAAAATATAGCTCATTATGAAAATAGAATTTTTTAAATGAACTGGTATTAAATAACTTAATAAAAAAAGGAAATAAAACACTTCATTAAACACTAAATTAGAAAATGACACATTTTTAAAGTATGAATATATGAATTTTAAGAACTTAAAATATTACGAATCCTGTTAGTGTAACATTTGCTCAGAGTAGCTTTCTTCAGCTGCAATGCAAACATGCACCCTCGGTTATTAGAAAACTCTTCCTGCACTTTGCGTAGCAATACTCAGTGTTACACATCTGCATGCTACACATATACGATTTAGTAAGTCTGACCCCGGATAGATTTTTATAGAGCCTGACTATGACCCTCACCTTAAAGATTACTATTCTAAAATTAGTTTTGCTTTTTTCTCTGCATTATGACAGAAAATGAAATCAAAATCTGTAATTAAAAATTTCAATATTTATATGGTCCCCTAACGGTTTACTGTAATGGGACATTTTTAAACGTGGAAAAGTGACTTAAGTCAAAATGTTTACTGCTTCATAACTCGGTGAATTCTGGTCATAGAAGGAAAAATTTTTCTTTCCCTTTTTTTTTTAAACTGTGCATGAAATTGTATAAAGTAATTTTTAATATAACTGATAGGGCTGGACAACCATATAAAAGTTTAACTTCGTAATTTTTATAGGAATTGATTTATTGACTTTGATTGTTTCTGATATAATAGATAATACAATTTAAAGCACTTTTGTAACTGGAACGTGTCTCTGACTAATGGCTTAGGAAATAGCCATTAGGCACCGTTAGTGCTGAACACCCTGTATATGCATATATATTAGTACTATGAGGGCTTTAAGAGATCTTTATTTGTTAAACTGAAATATTCATAAATGTATGAAGTTTATTGCAGTGAGATTTTACTGTATCTGAATAACATATACCAGCTATACAGAGCATTGTTATTTATTTATTTTTAATTGCAAAAACAAAAATAAACCATTGTTATTTATTTATTTATAATTTCAAAAACAAAACTAAAACTGGTTCAATTAAATAAAGTCTTAGAGCCTGATTTTCAAAACTACTGAAAAATATAAATGCATTCAATTACTTAATTCTTAGTGACATGAATGAATTAGCGACTTTCAAATTTTAAATTGGAAAGGTGCCCTGACTGAATGAGGTGACAAATTAGTTTGTATGACTTACAATGATGAAAAAAAATCTTCCAGTAGCATATTATTACTCAGAAAATGCTCATTCCAATAAAGAAAAAATCCATATACTAGCTAGATGCTATAATAAGACTCAGATATGCAAAAGCTAAACCTAAAGTGGATATAAATTTTATAAATGAATTTTTGTTTAGCAAGTACAAGGTTATGAATTATGAAATTCATATAGTTTTTAAAAATTATTTTGCTATTTGTGCATAATCTACAGATTTTAAGATAAATATTGAAAAGTTGCAATCATTATTTTATAATCTTTTGGACTTCATTGGTTTTTTGAAAAAGTACACTTAGAATCATCTAATTTAGAATTGAAGAATAAAATAAAGCTTTATTTTATTCTACTTTGGGGTTACAATTTATTTTTCAATATTTAAATACAAATAATGTTTTGCTCTAAATGTGTCATTTTCCTAAATTAATACTATAGAAAGTAAATTATCATCTTTCACTACAGTCTGTTTCTTCTTTTACAGATTTTAATCTAGCTCTCTCTCTTTCTACATACTCGGGCAAATCCTGCAAGTAAAGAAACCATTTCAATAATCATATACATAAAACAGTCAATCATTCAATAAAATTGATTTCAAAAATTTCTTCACCATATTTATAAAAGTTTCACTCTACTTATCAACCATAATATATATACTGAACTTCCAAGATTCAATATGTAATTTTAATACTTTATAACTTACCTTTTTCTGAAACAAAATACTTCTAATTTGAAGGATTACATGAAGTTGTGAGTGAATAGGACGATTTAAAAAACAAAAACAACAAAAAAACATAAATTTGAACCAACATTGATATAAGTACTAGAAGAAATCTGTCAAAAATTGGCAATAAACAACTTAATGGTTCTAGAGAAGAAAAAAAAAAAAAGAATAGATCTTACTTTAAGAGATGTCAGAAAATTTTACAGAATACTGACTAGTAATAGTTAAGCAACATTAAAACCTTTTCTTATTGGTATTGATAGATTTATAAACACATATTTCATGTAATCTGAATATAACTAAGACAATTCTAATGGCTTAAAAGTAAACATTGTCAGAGATTTTAAATTTATGAAATTTTGAAAAAAAATAAATTCATTTTAAATTAATAAAAAATAAAAATGCACTTTTATTGCCATGTCTTTTCTTAATGAAAAGAAGAAAAAAAATCTTTCTTCAGGATTGGGATCTTGTATTATGACATGCCTACACCATGGGGCCTTCGTCAGAGGATTGTTTAAGGGGTTCTAACACATATTTACATTACATCTGGAGAAAACAGACCAAAACTCTAGACTGTTAGATTGACAGTCGTCCAGAGAAAAAAATGACAAAAATTATAAACTAATGACTATCAAACACATAGAATTTCTATTATATATTATGCTGTTTCATATGAAATACAACCTTTGATTACTTGATCTGAAAATTGGTCTACTGATATGATACCTGAACCCTCATGAGAATAACATTGAAAAAGCAATCATGTTTATGTCTAACTTCTGATAACAAAATATTTCCTTTTTCATGGTTCATTAGAGGCTGATAAAAAGGACAGTCCTTAAATTTGTGGGTTAATCTGACCAATGTGACATAGCTCTGCTAATTACATTTTGCTTTTGCAAAAGGCATAAGAAGTTTATTATTCTTTAGACCAGGGTTTCCCAACCTTTTTAGCTGGCGGACCCCTTTTTCAGGCAAAAATCCATGCTGGACTTCTGTCAGTCGGCGCGCACGCGACCCCCCCCCCCCCCCCCCGGAGTTATCAGAAAGTCGAGCACCGACACTAAACTACCTGCGGGTCAAAACTTGCGAACCTCAGCCGCTGTTCAAAGGTGGCTACGGACCCCCCTAGAAAGACCCGGCGGACCCCTAAGGGGTCCGCGGACCACACGTTGGGAAGCCCTGCTTTAGACGCATGGACAACCAAAACAAAAATTTAGACTCTTAGAAGTTACATTAATTTCATAACTCTAATTCTGCAAAATATTGTGCAAGAGATACTTACATAATTATTTAACACATTGCATAACGTAAAGATATTTCTAAGACATATGCCAGGGACTGCATAATTTTGGGCAAATTTATAGCTGCCAATATTTATGGAATATAATTAACTACTCTGTTAACAGTATATCTTTCAACTATTTTATTTTTAATGTAACCAACTCACATATTCAAATCAGAAACTTTGCTATATTTTAAGGCGAAAATTAATATTTATAAAAACTGGTTAGTTATATTTCACAGATATTGGCAGATATGTAAATTGCACATTATTTAAAACATCATAATACACTTTAGGGATCGTTTTTCAATAATTTTAACAACTTTATTTGCAAGAACAAAACCTTAAAAACAATAAATTACCAATGAAACAATTAAAGTCCCTTGTACTTTTTTTAACATATGGTACTGCATAAAACAGCTTCTTTTATAACATAGATTCCCAAAAGGAGTGGATTTGTAGACCAGTGGAAGCTAATGCTTTCCATAGGGGCAGTAGTGGATTCAAAGATGTAAAGGGGTTATAGAGGATATAAAGGGTATAGGCCATGGCGTACTTATCTCTTTAAGAAAAAATTATAAAATACATCGAAAATACCTGTTTTCATGAATATTTTATCTTGTATGTAAGCTATTTAAAAGCAAATAAATTCCAGCAACTTTTTCTGTTGCAACATAAATGTAACAGAATTTTGATTAAAAGCTTTACTAATAGTCCAAATAACAAATAATTTTGTTAACCGTTAAGATTTATTACCTTTGTGTTCTTATCAGCAGTTAGAGAGGTGAAATTTGTGCTCTTACCCCTACGTTATGGTATGGTCCACACGTGTCTAATAAGGAAAAGAGAATTCACACTCAGATAGGAATAAGTTTTTCTGAGTTTCAGTAGTGTGTTGTTTTGATTGATTATGGCCGACTCAAAGCGTTTTCAAACTGTGGAAGAAGCTCTCGATTATTTCAATACGCTAAATTCAGATGAGTCTGATATCTCAGATATTGATTTGTGTATTATTCCACCAAATGAAAGTGGTGATATAACTGAAAATGAGGACATTAATGATGAAGATCTTGGAGAAATAATCCCGACTGATGTGACAGGAGAACTGGACATACTCTGTAAGGAAGACGCATGTGACATTCCATCAACATCATATACAACAAGAGTAAAAGTAGATACAGAAAGCGCAGGTAAAATCAGTGATGATTTCCAAACAGGAAAAAAAAAGAATTAAACTTGAAAAAACAAGATGGAATAAAAATACACAATTTAATCACATATTTTCTGATGAAGAACCAAGAGATCTAAAACTTGATTTCCAGAATTGCAAGATTTATGTCCGATTGAAATTTTTCATAAATTATTGCCTAAAGAATATATTGAAAACATCTAGCAACTAATTCTAATATGCTAAGACAATGAAACTTTACGCAATTCAGAAAGGAGAGATAATTACTGTTGATGGCTCAGATATTTCCCAGTTCTTTGGGTTGCTCCTCTTGAGTGGTTACCACTGGGTGCCAAAGGAAAATTATTACTGGAGTACAGCTGCAGACATGAAAGTTGACATTGTTACAGTCATGTCAAGAAGCAAATTTTGCATGATAAAAAAGTTTTTTCACATAAATGGTAACTCTAAATTGAAGTTGAATGATAAACTTGGAAAAATAGCTCCAATTTATGAAGAACTGGGGAAAAATTTACGTCAGTTTGGTACTTTTCACAAGAAATTGAGCATTGATGAATCGATGGTACCTTATTATGGCCATCATACTTGTAAAATGTTCATAAAAGGTAAACCCATAAGATTCGGCTTTAAAATATGGATGTTATGTTCATCATCTGGATATCCATATGCGATGAAAATTTATTCTGGAAAGAGGAATGAACCAACTGAAATGTTCCTGGGTGAAGATGTTGTAACGCAGCTACTCTCCGAAATTACAGATCCAGGCAGGCACGAGATCTATTTTGATAATTTTTTTACATCTTATAATTTACTATCAAAAGTGGCTGATTCTGGAGTTAGAGCTACAGGTACAGTCCGAAGTAACCGGATCAGGCAATGTCCACTGCCAGAGAATAAAAGAATAGCCAAAGAGCAAAGAGGATCGATGGATTACCGAAGTGATGGAACTGTATTCATCTGCCGATGGAATGACAACGCAGTTGTGACAGTTGCCTCTAATCATCAAACGCATGAGCCTATTTCGAATGCAAAGCGATATTCAAAATCGGCAAAAAAAGAAAATTGATATTGCGCAACCTGCTCTTATAAAATTCTACAATGAGGGAATGCATGGGGTGGATGTTCTAGATAAGCTTCTTTCTTCATACAGACCTAAACTCCGAAATAAAAAGTGGTATTGGAATTTGTTTGCAAATGCTCTAAATATAGCTGCTACTGCATCTTGGCTACTTTATAGAGATATTCATGGGAAAACATCAATGCCTCATTTAGAATTCCGCCGAGACATAACAATGAACCTATTGCGCTCCAAACCAAAACTCTTATCTCAACCAGGACCAAAAAAACATGTTCCAAGTGAAGTTAGAAAAACCGATAACCATTTTCTTGCATCTGCATCACAAGGACGTTGTGCTGTTTGCAAAAAAAAAAACTGCCGCAACTTGTGTGTTGAATGTGACAAGAGAATGCATAAAGTATGCTTTCCTACATATCATGGAAAATAAAATGGAAACTATAGTTCTAAAAATCAAACAAAGAATGTAGTAAGTAAACAAACTTAATGGTAATTTTGTAAAATTGTCAAATATTTTCATAGTATTTTATTTAAAACCTTTTTCATTCATTTGATTTTCCTAAAAGAAAAAATATATAAAAAGTACATTGCAAATGCCAATGTTCCCATTTGGGAACATCTAAAATTTCTATGTAAAAATTTTTTTTAGTGAAATATGTCATTACATATTTCACTAAAAAAAATTCACATATTTTTTTAGTGAAATAACAGATATTTTAGTGAAATATCTGTTTCATAATATGTTTATTGATTACTTATAAGGGACCCATAAGTGTATATAATTAAATAAATCTGAGTGCAAAATCAATCTGTTTCATAATTCGGCCTCTAAACGGTTAAGAAATTAAGCACAGCATATGTACTTATGCCACTATGGTCAACATTTCCTTCTTAAATTAGTGAATCTCAAGGACGAATAAGCTTAACTATTTAAAATCCATTGCTGAATTTTCTAGGTTCTTTTTCAATAACATTAGAAAATAATGAAAACACTTATAAGGTTACATAAGAGTAGATTCCCAAGTATGCCTGAAAGTTTCCATACTTACAAAAAACTGATCGATTTTTAATGACTCTGCAGCACATGTATGTGTTGGTGTTTTAAGCACAATTTCTTCTTCCAATTCCCTATAATTTGTTTTTTTGTGTTCCTTGGCTTTTATCACTCCCGCGACGATATCCTCAGTGGAGTGTATACCCAATGTTAAGGCATCATCATCATCAATATTATTGTACACATCCATGCTTAAAAAAACATTGTTAAATTGCTCAATGTTCTTATGTTGTAACCAGACAAGTGGCAAGTCATCTTCATCATTAAATTCACCATCACTTCTGTCAATCCATCCAGCTTTCCTGTAACAATTTTGGATACATGATTGCGTCACAGTTTTCCAAGCATCTGTCATCAGATGTATAGCATCAAGAACAGAAATTTTTAAATCCTAATTTTTATCCATTAAAAAAAAAAAATAAAAAATAAACGTTTTATGTTTTGTAAATTACTGGCATGTGGGTGAACAGAACAATCGTCAATGATGAATACAATCTTTCTTTCCTGTTTCTAAAGCTTCTTATCCCAGTCGTGCAAATAAAAAATAATTATCATGTCATCTATGCTTTTTTATTTGATTTGCATTTACATTTATTTGATGTGCAATTTTTTATTTGATTTGCACTCGTAGGCATTTTACTCCTTTAAAACATCTTGGATTTGCAGATTTACTAACAATAAAAAGTCTCTTTTTATCTTCGCCCGACATCTTGCAACATACTAACACAGTTAGACTATTTTTCTGCAACTTATCGCCCACACACATTTCACCTTTAAACTTCAACATTTGATAAGGGGTTAGATTATAAAAGACCCGGGCCTCATCGGCATTATAAATGTTACATTTGTCATTTTTACGTAAATCTTTCCATGTGGTATTAACCCATTAAGTACTAGAGTTACCGTATGGTAACAGCAAACAATGGTTTATAGTATGGTCACATAAAGGACTAGCGTGACCATATGGTCACCTGGCCATATTTACCAAATCTCACATTTGACATCTGAAAAAATAGAAAAGGACATTCTCACTCAAGTAACCCCAATGAAGTTAATTCAGTTCAGGGGAAAGATTGGGGGGTAGGGAGGATAAAATATCCGTCCTTAATGGGTTAAGCCAATCTGTCACATCCTTGTCACTCACACAGGAGGCTTCACTTATAATTTTTTAAGCGCAAATGTTGTGACCTGCTTGAAATGATGTAGCTGTCCATTAGAGCATAAAAAATCTGTGTAACCCAGCTGAGCTGCAAATTTTTCAGCTTGGATTTTAATTATGGGCCCAGTTATTGGCAAACGAGAATTCCACTACTGAACAAACCACTTTAGCAGAGTTTCATCAAAGTCCCCTTTTTCGCTCTTCTTTAGCTGTTTGCAGTCAGTCACATTTGCTTCATAAGCTTTCATCAAGGATTCCCAGTTTTTCAAAAGAGTTGACACAGTTGATGAAAGTCCAAACTGATTAGATATTGCAACATTTTTTTCCCTTTATCTAAAAGTTTTATAATTTCTACTTTTTCTCTTACACATAAAACTTTTCTTTTCGGCATTTTAAACAAGCAGAATAAAAAAATACTCCCTCAAAGACAGTCACACACTGAGAATGAATTTTCTTACACCAGGCTCTCAAACCACGTGATTTCTAATGAAGGTACAATCGGGACCAACTGGTTCGATTTGTTGCAAATTCATTGGCTTTTTTTCATTTCTCCCTTTACATTTCTTGGAAAAGATATACAATAGGGCTGTTCTCCTGTCCATACTATTGTCTGATAACTTGGCACTTGGGTTGCGTGTCTTCAGATGGGTCTATTGTTGAAAATAGGTGAAGGGAAGGAGTCCCTTTACATGATTAGCGGAGGGACCCCCCCCCCCCCACACACACACAATCAGCGCCTTATTGCACTTGACGGTGCTCAGTGGACGTGGAAAAGAATATGTTCATTGAAAAGCATATAATGACCATGAAATTCTACCTTCTTGGCAAGGATGACAATCGCCAATTGCTCACTAAAGGAACAGGGGAAAGATAACCTCTAACCTGAGGTCCTGTACCGAAAATGAAAAAAATTTTTTCCTCACAAGGGAAAAAGGATAATCCTAAAGATACTGTGCATTTTTCATTTTTTTAAAATTATTTTTCAATCTTCCTGTAATTTTATCACACTTTAGTAATTATTTCCCTCATTATATCCAAAGACAGTAGAAGAAAATGCTCGCTAAAAGTGTATACTTCAATACATTATTCCAATCAAAAGACTCCATTTTCCTCATTAAATCCAGAATCTTGTTAAATGAGGGCTCGTTATTAGTGGGTCCAACAGTATATCAATTCTCATAAAAATCACAGATTTTAAATACATTATTTTAGCAGACAATGAGTACAAAAAATACATTTTTATGCAAAACTTACTTTAAGAGGTTCATATATATTATGAACTACTTGAGAACCAGCTGCCATGGATAAAAATGCAGCTGCCATAAATGTCAAATACTTAGGCCATGACATGCCAGCAGGCATCTATACAAAGTAAGAGACTTAAATTAGATATATGAAGATGAACAGTCAGATTTTCATTAGGAAGTAAGTTACAATAAGCATGTTACAATTAATTTTCCTTTAACATTTTAAAATGCAGGGGAACAACAGGCAAAATGGACCACTTAAGGTTATACTGGCTAATAACTCTGTGACAAATAGAAATAAATTAAATAAATAATATTTATTTCAGTTTTGCAATCTCAGTTGTTATTCTGTTGTACTGAAATTTGAAATATGCTTTATATTTTGGGATCTTTATCTCAATATAGCCAAAGCTGCAAACTATGCTATTTTGACTTGTGGGATATAGAGCAAAATGGGCTACAAATACAGTTTGCATATAATACATAGTTCATGTTCGGAAAGAAATTTCGATTCATTTAGAGACTGTTTTTCATCAACTTTAAATGTACACCACTTCCGAGAAGAGAGTTTGTGAGAAGAGAAGTAGCAACTCTG
Organism: Cheiracanthium punctorium; assembly: GCA_038373885.1. Lineage (NCBI taxonomy): Eukaryota > Metazoa > Arthropoda > Arachnida > Araneae > Cheiracanthiidae > Cheiracanthium > Cheiracanthium punctorium. The sequence goes on from JAWZYV010003132.1 coordinate 44,469, forward strand.
CTTTTCACCCAGAATCCCTCTCGAGAGGTTTGGGTTCTGGTTTGCATTCGACAAGCAGATTCGCACTCATTATTACGCAGTTGTATTGCATATCTTTTTTGTTATGCAATTCGGCGGTGATAACTTATTCGAAATCTATTCATTTCCAAATAAATATAATTTTCATTCATTGCATCTATGCATTTCCAAAAGGTGCTAATGTTTTTCTTTAGTTATTTGTGTAATTCGTGTGGCCAGTTATCGTTTTAAATTTGCAGGCTGGAAGCGTATTGGATTGGGGTAAGTAACGTTCGAAATTCTTTATTCAATTTTAAGTAAATATATTATTCGCGAGTTTACTTCGAAAGCAATTCTTTTCAGTCGCCCTCTTTATGTTGGCAATATTTGTCAACATAATTATTTGGTCCGTCGACCCGGGAGCAACCTGTAGATGTTAAGTTCATTGGGTTTCGCTTCGTGTTTGATGCACTTTAGAGTTAGTTTCGTTTCACGTTTGTTGCGCTTAGGCGTTGTTTTGCCCGTGTTTGGGAGAAATTTCAATGTTTATTTTTTATTCGTAGTCAAACAAGTCTTTCGGTTTGCATTCTTATGTTATTATTATTAACTTAAGTGTACTGTGATTTGCAGAATCGATTTATTTTGTGTATTGTTATTGTGGTTTAAAGAATGGGGAAATCGACCAAAGCATTAGTACATTTTAAATTGGTAGGGAAACAATTGGAATCGCTTAAAATATCTATTCAGAATTGCGACAGTGCAGAACAGAATAGGGTAAAAATTTTGAAGGCTAAATTAAAATCGTTAGAACAAGGTCTAGAAAATGCGTTTGCTGAACTGTTGCAGAATGAATCCGAAGAATTCATGCAAACCTTGTTAGACTTCCAAGATTTAATTCTGGATTTAGGAGTAGATTTAGAAAACAAAACTGATTCGGAATTCAATAAAGTCAAAAATAAATCGGAAGCTAATTTAAATGGTGAAGTCGCAAATAACAAGGAAAGGGTTGTGAAATTGCCGAAATTAGAGATACCAAATTTCTATAGTGATTTCGATTCATGGATATCATTCAAGGAGTTATTTCAGTCATCCATTTTTAATAATACTAATCTTACGGATATTGAAAAGCTTCAGTATTTGCAAACATGTGTAAAAGGAGATGCATTTAAACTCATAAGAGGTTTTCCATTAAAGGATGAAAATTTAAAAAACTGTTGGGAGATTCTTTGCAATCGTTACGAAAATAAACGTTAACTGGCAATAAGCCAATTAAATAAAGTTTTTATGCTTAAGTTAAATAAAATTGACGATAATAAATCGATGTTAAAATTGATAGACACAGTCAATGAAAGTGTTAGAAATTTAAAAACATTAGGACTTGAATCCAATTCTCTAAGTGATTTAATTTTTGTTAATTTTATGTAAACGAAACTGGATAATTCTGTTAGGCAAAGATGGGAATTAAGCCTAGAAGGAAATCACATAATTCCAGATTTAGATTCTTTTAGGGCATTCATTGAGAAGGAGGCATGTAGTATGACAAAGATGGAAGGTAAACAAATGATTTTTAAGAAAAATCAGGAGGTCATTGGGATAAAGAAATCAAGTGTTATCAACTCTGCTACAGTTCATGATAACAAATGTGCTGCTTGTTTACAAGTGCATCAATTATTCAAATGTCCAAAATTTAATAATATGAAAGTTCAGGATAGGTGGAAGTTAGTTAAATCTAAATCCTTGTGTGAAAATTTGAAAATTGCTTGAGAAATAATCACGAAGTTGGCAATTGCCGAATTAGCATTAAATGTAAGGCATGCTCTTTACCCCACCACAGTTCTTTACATGTTTTTAAACCGAATTCTGCAAATCAGGTTAACGAAAATCTGAAAGAATCAGTTTCAAATAGTGCCCAAAGCCTAAACGCATCTGGAAATTCTAATGTTCTGTTATCTACAGCTCTCATTAAGGTTAAATCGCCTGCTGGTAAAATTATTCAATGCAAAGCATTAATCGATAATGCCTCTCAAAATTCGTTAATTTCAAATAAATGCGCAACAACTCTAAATTTGCCATTATCAGGCACTACTCATCAGTTAGTAGGAATTAATGGCATGTTAGCAGAGACTTGCTTATATTCTACGACATTGGAGTTTACCTCATTTTTCGAACTGTTTTCAGCCCTTAACGGCACTTGTGGTTAATAGGTTCACTACCCCACTTCCTAACTTCCAGTTTTGCAAAACGAATTGGCCTCATACTTTTAATCTCCAGTTAGCGGATCCAGAATTTCAGACAACGTGCGAAATTCATCTGCTCTTAGGAGCGGACATTTTTGGGTCCTTAATTGATGGACCAGCCATAAAAGGAAAGCCTGGCGAGCCTTACGCCATTCCAACAAGCTTAGGATATATACTAACTGGAAAAGTCAACAGTCATTGGGAAGAAACATCAGCCCACGAACAAAGATCATTCTGCTGCCATACTTTAGGGTTACAGGAGTTCTTTGAAACTGAGTCGGTTCCGTCCTATGAGTCTACCAGTCCCGTTGACCCTGCAGCGACATTATTTGCGAAAACCACAAGGAGAAATGAAGAAGGACGATATGTGGTCAAATTTGCCACTCCAAGATAATTATTCATTAGGAGATAGTGCTTCTCAAGCATTTCAGGCCTTTAAAAATTTAGAGAAAAAACTATCTAACAATGCTGAACTCAAACAATCATACGCACTATTCATGGGCAAATATTCGAAATTAAATCATATGAGTTTAGTAAAGCTCGACGATATTTATAGAACTCCGAACTACTTTTTACCCCATCATGCTGCTGTAAATGAGAACAGCACTACAACCAAATTAAGAGGTGTCTTCAACGAGTCGGCCAAGTCTTCAAATGGCCAGTCTTTAAATTCAGTGCTACATAAGGGGCCTAAGCTCCAAACCAGTATTTTTTCTAATCTAATCAAATTTAGAGTCAATCTAATCGGACTCTCAGCTGATATTGAAAAAATGTATCGCCAGATCTTGGTGACACATGAAGATGCACAGCTTCAGCGCATATTTTGGAGAGCCAATCCTTCGGACCCTCTTTGTGTTTATCAATTAAATACGGTTACATACAGGACTTCCTGTGCACCATTTCTGGCCCTCCACACCATTAAACAGTTACTAGAAGATGAGAAAGCTAATTTTCCGTCTGCAGTTAAAGCTGCAGAAAACAACATGTATGTGGATGACTTCCTCGGTGGGTCAGACTCGGTGAATTCTGCAAAGGCTCTGGTTTCTGAGCTTCTAAATTTATTTAAATCGGGAGGCTTTCAGTTAAGAAAATGGGTCTCGAACTGCCCAGACGCTATATCCCATTTACCCGATTCATTAAAGTGGCAAACAGCCTCACATTCATTAAACCCCGATTCTTCCCAGCGAATTCTAGGCCTTGAGTGGAATTTGCACGCTGACACGTTGAGTGTTCAGGTGTGAGGTTGGAACTGTTTATACAAAGCTCCTTTCGGTCATTGCTCGTATTTTCGACCCACTGGGTTTAATTTCACCTTCGACAGTAATTTTAAAATTTTTATTGCAAGATGTCTGGAAAGCTAACTTAGAATGGGATGATCCTCTCCCGGCAACCATCTTTAGCTCTTGGAATCAATTCTACGCTGAAATGCTGTCATTCAAAAGTATATCCATTCCTTGGTTTATAAACGTTTCTAAAGCTGAAAGCATTGAAGTCCATGGCTTTTGTGATGCATCGACTAAAGCCGTGGCAGCCGTAATATTTCTCAAAGTGTTAAGAAATCCAGTTCAAGTTACTTTGGTCGCTGTGAAAACCAAAATTGCTCCCATCACGCCTGTTACATTGCCACAGCTGGAATTATGTTCCACTCTTCTTTTGGCGGAATTAATCAAAGTGGTTAAAGATACTCTACCATTCACGATCCATCAATGTTTTTTGTGGACCAATTCTACAATTACGCTTAGCTGGATTAAAAATCCACCAGTTAAAGGCAACCAGTTTGTCCTCCATTGAGCAAACAAAATCCAAACTTTAACAATCACCACAGACTGGCATCACCTTCCAGGTAAATTTAACCCTGCCGACTGCGCAACTTGTGGCTTCTTTCCGCACCAATTGAAGTATTGTGATACTTGGTGGTCTGGTCCCCAATGGTTACACAATTCATCAAAACCACCTTCGTCAATAAATGTGGTCATAGCAAACGATGCATCCGAAGAACCTGATAGTCAAAGCTCATCCGACGACTCTCAAGTTTGCGAAACGTGGGATATACTTACGCGTTTCTCTTCTTATACGAAATTATTAAGAGTCGTCGCTTGGCTAAACCAGTTTGGGCACAATGCTCACACTGCTTCGAAAATTACGGGCCCTTTAAATGCCAGTGAGCTCTCTGAGGCCTGTAAAGTTGTCGTTAAAATGGTGCAACGGACAGCATATGCAAAAGAAATATCTACATTAGTGAACGACAAGCCCTTGCCAAAATCTAGTAGATGCTTATCGTTGAACATCTTCCTAGATTCAGACTTCATTCTGCGCATTGGAGGCCGCTTAGGCAAAAGTAAAACTTTGCCTTTTGATGCTAAACATCAAATGCTTTTACCTAAATCTCATCCTTTAACTTCAGCCATCATCAGATACTACCATCTTTATTGCTTATATGGAGGTACAGATTTAGTTTTGTCTTTAATACGACAAAAATTTTGGATCCACGATGGCCGGTCAACAGTCAAAAAAGAATTAAGGCAATGCATATCTTGTTGCCGAACCGTCGCTAAACCCATCGCTCAACTCATGGGTAACTTACCCGCTGCGAGAATCACTCCCAGTAGGCCTTTTCAACATGTAGGTGTTGATTACGCGGGACCTATCATGACAAAATGTCAGCATAAGAGAAAGGCCTCAACCTTTAAATCTTACATTTGTCTATTCGTGTGCTTGTGCACAAAAGCAGTGCACATTGAACTTGTGTCGGAACTAACTACAGAAGCCTTTCTACACACGTTAAAGCGGTTTATTGCCCGAAGGGGTTGTCCTTCTGATATTTATTCGGACAACGGACATAATTTCGTCGGCGCCTCCTCGTACATTATGAAGGGTTGCTGTCTGTTCAACCGAATCAAAGACAAGATTTGATAAAAACATTTACTTTATTTTTCTAAACATTTGCCTGAAAATACAACATTTCCAAATTACACTTACAGAACATGTGTTACACTTGTAACTAAATGAGCTGGATGCCAAAAGGTAGCTAAAGGTAAATTTGGATTCGATTAATTCATTTTAATTTTTCATTTATTTTAATTAATTCATAATATAATTCATTTTAATTTTTAAGACCCCTTGCCTTTAGGGAAAAAAATTGATACTTAACAATTAACCATGGCAATTTGCCATAACACCTACAAACCCTTGCAGGAGAGCTGCTAGTCACAGACCGTCCCGATCTGAACTGAAAAACAAGAAGAAGTGAGGAGATATGAAACTTCCCGAGCTTATATACTAAGCTACATACCTAGCAGCCAATCAAAACGCGACACGCAAAATGCGTCAAAAGATTTGCATATGTTGACGGACATTTAATTCTAGCTCAAGCAAAATTTGCATACGCAAAATATCGTAATCGTTCGCAAGTGCGAACGAGCAAAAAAACTACTGAATGCCAAATTACAGGCAAACGAGGAACACCTCAACTTTGAGTTTTACGCGACACATTCAGTCATTTTGTAAACAATACCATGCAAGTACGCATTTAGGGAGAGAGGAAGAAACCGGGATGTTTCCAGGTTATACAATTAAAATTAAGCTGAGTATTTTGAGTTATATTTTAAAACTAAAGCTATTATACTTTTTAAGTAGTTTTAGGAGAAGGGAAAAGTTTAATTTTTACGAAAACGGAACTATTTTTAAAATGCTTATGAAATTTAATAATTACGATTTAATATTTAGTTTAAGCAGAGTTAAGTCTATTTTAAAAGACACATTTAAAATACATGAAACATCCAACAATGTCCCCCTTTCTTCCTCTATCCAAAAATGTGGTTACAATATTTAACCAATGTATCATTACTGACAGTTTTTGTCAGTAGATCAGCCACATTCCATTTACCTGGAACTTTTAAAAGTTTAAAAAGTCCATCTAAAAGAAAATTCTTCACAAAATGATATCTAATACTTATATGTTTATTCCTAGAGTTTTCTATGTTATTTTTAGTGTAGTAGATTGCACTTTCAGAGTCAGAAAACATTAAGGGTTTTTCAAAATCTAATTTCAATATTTTACTGCTTTCTTCATAAATATTTTGTAACCAAATAAGTTCTTTTGCCGTTTCTGAAATGGCTATGCATTCAGCCTCCATTGTCGATAATGCGACACACTTCTGCTTTCGGGTTTTCCAACAGATAGGGATATTTTTAAAGAACATTATGTAACCCGAAAATGACCGTCTGTCATCGCGGTCGGAGGCCCACGAAGCATCAGCAAAAGCGCTTAAATGTTTCGAGGTGTCTAAAGTCATTGAAATACAGTAATCGCTAGTTGAAATAACATAGTTCAATACTTGACATAAGAGTTTCCAATGAGCTAATGTTGGATGGGAATTATACTGCGCTAACAAGGTAACTGAAAAAAGAATGTCTGGTCTTGATCGGGTTGCGAGAAAAAGCAATGATCCGATCAGGTTTCGATAAGGAAATTTTCCTTCAACAGATGGTTCACCTTCATTATGTTTAATAACTTGACCTTGAGGTATTGGCAATTTAGTTTTTACAAAATGGATATCTCTAAATTTTTCTTTTAAGCGTTCAATATAAGATTTTTGATGTAGCTTCCATTTATTGTTAAAATATGAAAATTCAATACCAAGGACTTTCCTAATTGGACCTAAATTATTAATTTCAAAATGTGCTTTTAACAGATTTACTACTTTAGCCATCTCAGAATCAGACTTTGAAAAAACTATTAAATCATCAACATAGACTAAAATGATAGTTTTACAATTTAGAAAATACACACAATTTGTGTTTAAAAAGTTAGAAAATCCTAAAGTTTTTAAAGTGGATTCCAATTCTGAATGCCACTGTCTGCCGGCTTGATGCAAGCCATATAAGGCCTTTTTTAATTTTAATACATGAGACTCTGAATTAACATCTACAGGACATTCAAAATTTTTGGGTATCTCCATGAAAGTTTCTTCATTTAGCTCACCATAAAGATATGCACATTTAACATCAATATGCTTATGAACCCATTTCATGGAGATAACCAAAAGTGTTATGAAAAAATAAATCAATTCAAAATGCACCACAGGTGAAAAAACATCATGGTAGTCAATACCAGCTTTTTGCTTGAAACCTTGCGCTGCTAAGCGCGCTTTAAATTTACAAAAATTTCTATGGTCCTTTTTCAACTTATAAACCCAGCGACAGCCGATTACCTTTCTGTCCGAGGGACGAGGGACAATGCTGTATACATCACGAGTCCTCAAGGTAGTCAACTCGTCGGCCATGGCTCTGCTCCATTGGGCGGCTGCTGGCGACTGGAGGGCTTCCTCATAGGATGAAGGCTCGTCGATGACAGCATGGAATGTCTCAGCATCCCGGAACTCTTCTTGATCAGTCTCGGAATCGTCCGCTCTAGCTGGTTCATCAGCGAGGTTGTCATCTTCGGGGGTAACTTCAGATTCAGGAATGTGCTTAAAATTGAAGAAATTTGCATCAAAAATTATGTCGTTCTTTTCGCAGTACTCGCGAACATCTGCCAGGCTTCTGAGCCTTTTGGGATAACCAGGTGCAAAATAATAGATATCATGTCGACCTTTGGTCTTTCCAGACCTCCGTCTGTGCTCTTCACGTTTCCAGGATATGTTGCGGCAATGCTGACGTTGATTCCCAGTGCTCTCTTCTACATCTTCCTTTTGAACAACATAAGGTAAAGAGGGACTTACCACCAGGTTCGTTCGACGATAGCCTTTGATTAACTCGTTGAACTTCACGTGTTTTGTTTCTTCGATGCACACAGACTTCGGCAAGGCAGGCATCCAGATGCGATATCCTTTGGTGTAGCGTGCATACCCGATCAGTACACCAGTCTCTGCTTTGGGATCCAGTTTATCCCTTTTACTTTTATTGATGTATACGTAAGCTAAACTTCCTATTACCTTGAGATGTCTGACAGAACACTTTCTCTTGAAAAATGAGGTATAGGGGACCTGGTTGCCTATGCTTCGATGAGGAAATCTGTTATACAGGTAGATGAAGGTTTGGGCAAGTTCAGCCCACAAACCTTTCGGAAGTTCCGCGTCTATTCTTATGGCTCTAACACCCTCTGCCATGGTTCGGTTGAGGCGTTCTGCAACGCCGTTCATTTCCGGTGAGTATGGGTTAGTACGCTGCGCCAGAATACCATTCTCCTGCAGGAACGTGTCAAATTCTTTGGAACAAAACTCCATGCCCCGATCAGATCGTACCTTCTTGATCTGTCTTTCCATCTGTCTTTCAATTCGAACTTTAAATTTTTTAAAGGTCTCAAAACAGTCACTTTTCTTCCTAAGTGGAAATACCCAGGCATATCTCGAGTAGTCATCTACCACTGTGAGAAGGTATCTTACATTACCATATGAAGGGCCGACTGTGCTGTCCCAAACATCCAAATGTAGCAAATCCAAAGGATTTTTAGACTGACACTTCTTTACAGTTTTGAAACTTGCTCTTGTCAATTTAGCCTGCACACATGGCTCGCACTGCTGAAGATCACCACTGAGCTTTTCAAGCCCATACACCAGATTCTTCGTCTTCATCAATTTTAAAGCTTTGACGTTTTGATGTCCTAATCTCTTCTGCCACATTATCATATGGTTCCGTATCTTCAGAGGCTTCTCTGTGATGACGTGTGCACTGGCAGCTGAATTCTCAGGCTCCACATTGGATTCCAGGACATACAGGCTTCCTATTAATGGAGCAACAGCTATGACGTGTCCATCCGGGTCAGATATGGAGCATTGAGATTTCTGAAAACTTACGCTGTGGCCAAGCTTGTCAATTTGGCTGACAGATATCAGGTTCTTTTTCAACGAAGGACCCCAGAAAACTTTTGACAGTTCCAACGATTTAGTCTTGCCCTTAACAGTCAGATGCAGGGTAACAGAACCAAAACCTTTTGCTTTTACTTCGGCATTTCCAATTCCACGTATCTTCATATCACACTCTGTGAAATTAGTCAACAAAAACTTTTCAGAAAGAAAATGGTTTGATGATCCGGAGTCTACTATCCACTTCAAAATTTTGGTGGAGTGACTTAAAAAATTTGTTGCTTCGTCAGAAATTTCAGCAAACGAGCAATTTTTCCCTTTACCTTTCTTCTGATTCCCGCAATTTGGTGAAATATGACCTATCTGTCTACACTTAAAACATTTGTGGGTTTCTTTTATCTGTCGGTTTGGTCTCGACGTCTGGCTCTGTAATTTAGGCTTACTTTTTCTTGACAGCATCACACTGGCTCTTGGGGGATCTAATACCATTTCTTCAGGAGTCATCTTTAAATACTTGAGAAGATCGTATTCCTCCAGTAGTTGTTCGCGAACTTTAGTCGAGGTAAAGTCTTTATCATTTAACATATAAAGTTGTTGACACACGTTATTATATTCCGGGGGGAGGTTCATCAGCATCTGGTACGCCACCTCATCATCGTCGATTCTTTTACCAACAGCCGTTAAACGATCTGTAGCTTGAGTCAGTCGTCCCAAATAAACAGCCATGGATTCGCCGGTTTCATACTTCACACGCATAAATTCTGCACGCAGGTGAGCAATCCTTGCTCGACTAGCCGGCTCAAAAGCTTGCTTAAGGGCGTCCCACATTTGTTTGGGATCGGACAACCCCATGATTAGACTTTGTTGTGCAGGTTCAATCCCCATGGCTATCGTAGACACCGCCTTTTGCTTTCGTCTGAGGAAGGGTAGCAACTGCGGGTCCCCCTCGACTTTAGGAATTCCAGGTTCATCCTTAGTCGTAGCTGGAGAGATAACGGGAGAAACTTCGGTCCCGTCAATAAACCCATATAGGCCCTCATGACATAGCAGCATCTCCATGCTATATGACCACTGCCGATAATTTTCCCCATTTAATTTTGGAAAGGAAAAGACTGAACCTACCAACGGAATTCCAGCCATGTTTAAAATTTTGTTTTTTTTCTTAAACTTTAAGGGCCTGCCAAGAGTCAGACTTATATAGTCAAAAAGTGACAAATAGTGTCAAAAAGATTACTTAGTAGTAAAAAGTTTGGCTTTACCTAACAAAAGGTTTCTAGCCGAATGAAACCTTTGAAATCCGTAAACTCAATTAGAACTACAGCTATAATTGATTTAAGGGTTTCAAAAGGGAAATTTTTTCTTTTAAATTTCAAAAATTTTAAAATATAACCACCATTATCTTCAAACATTTAGAAAATACGACGATCCTTCACAATCCCCATAAGTTAAACTTTTAAAATCTAGAAAGATCGATCAAGGCTAAGGCGATAATGAAATTTCCAGGTTTCAAAAGAGCGATTTTCAAAATTTGCATTTAAGTTTTTATAACTAATTCCAATCTCATCGTTAATTCAGCCGAACAGAAGCAACAGAGGTGGTAAACCACGCTCTGCTACCATTTTGAAGGGTTGCTGTCTGTTCAACCGAATCAAAGACAAGATTTGATAAAAACATTTATTTTTCTAAACATTTGCCTGAAAATACAACATTTCCAAATTACACTTACAGAACATGTGTTACACTTGTAACTAAATCAGCTGGATGCCAAAAGGTAGCTAAAGGTAAATTTGGATTCGATTAATTCATTTTAATTTTTCATTTATTTTAATTAATTCATAATATAATTCATTTTAATTTTTAAGACCCCTTGCCTTTAGGGAAAAAAATTGATACTTAACAATTAACCATGGCAATTTGCCATAACACCTACAAACCCTTGCAGGAGAGCTGCTAGTCACAGACCGTCCCGATCTGAACTGAAAAACAAGAAGAAGTGAGGAGATATGAAACTTCCCGAGCTTATATACTAAGCTACATACCTAGCAGCCAATCAAAACGAGACACGCAAAATGCGTCAAAAGATTTGCATATGTTGACGGACATTTAATTCTAGCTCAAGCAAAATTTGCATACGCAAAATATCGTAATCGTTCGCAAGTGCGAACGAGCAAAAAAACTACTGAATGCCAAATTACAGGCAAACGAGGAACACCTCAACTTTGAGTTTTACGCGACACATTCAGTCATTTTGTAAACAATACCATGCAAGTACGCATTTAGGGAGAGAGGAAGAAACCGGGATGTTTCCAGGTTATACAATTAAAATTAAGCTGAGTATTTTGAGTTATATTTTAAAACTAAAGCTATTATACTTTTTAAGTAGTTTTAGGAGAAGGGAAAAGTTTAATTTTTACGAAAACGGAACTATTTTTAAAATGCTTATGAAATTTAATAATTACGATTTAATATTTAGTTTAAGCAGAGTTAAGTCTATTTTAAAAGACACATTTAAAATACATGAAACATCCAACACATTAAAACTTTGAATCAATTGGCGCAAGATGCCATAGTACAGGACTATTCATCTAACTTACACCTCTTGTGGCATTTCATACCACCATATGGACCAAACTTTGGTGGTCTTTGGTAAGCGGCCATAAAAATTGCAAAAAGACATTTAGTCAAAATTTCACATGGAAGTCTCTTATCATTCGAAGAGCTTTGCACTCTCCTCTGTACTGTCGAAGCCTGCCTCAATTCGCGTCCATTAACGGCCCTGTCGACCGATCCGACTCATTTACATGCCTTAACACCGGGGCACTTCCTGATCGGAGCTCCCTTACTCTAACTCCCTTCCCCGTCTACTGAACCACTCGCTAACCAATTTTTAAGTCTCTCTTGCAGGTGGAACTTGATGAAAAGACTACAATCCTCGTTTTGGAGAAGCTGGCAGAGCGAATACCTGCACTCACTAACTACCCGAAAGACTTGGAAAACTGAGACTCCAAATCTGCAAGTCGGTGACCTAGTTTTAGTAAAGGATTCCACCAGCCTTCCTGGGGTCTGGAACCTAGCTAGAGTCACTGCCACACACCCTGGCACGGACGACGTGGTTCGAGTCGTTACTCTGAAGATAGCGAAAGGGGTCTTTAAGCGTTCCGTTAAGCAGATTGCCCGTCTGCCAGCAATCGACTCGCCCCCCCCCCCCCCGGGAAAATGTTCGGAAAGAAATTCCGATTCATTTAGAGACTGCTTTTCGTCAACTGTAAATGTACACCACTTCCGAGAAGAGAGTTTGTGAGAAGAGAAGTGGCAACTCTGCTTTTCACCCAGAATCCCTCTCGAGAGGTTTGGGTTCTGGTTTGCATTCGACCAGCAGATTCGCACTCATTATTACGCAGTTGTATTGCATATCTTTTTTGTTATTCAATTCGGCGGTGATAACTTATTCGAAATCTATTCATTTCCAAATAAATATAATTTTCATTCATTGCATCTATTCATTTCCAAAAGGTGCTAATGTTTTTCTTTAGTTATTTGTGTAATTCGTGTGGCCAGTTATCGTTTTAAATTTGCAGGCTGGAAGCGTATTGGATTGGGGTAAGTACCGTTCGAAATTCTTTATTCAATTTTAAGTAAATATATTATTCGCGATTTTACTTCTAAAGCAATTCTTTTCAGTCGCCCTCTTTATGTTGGCAATATTTGTCAACAGTTCACATAATGCACAGTTCCCATGAAATCTTGTCATCATTGTCATCAACACCAGCACACAAGTCATGAGCCTATTTGTTTCATGCACTGCATATGATCCACCCTTTTCCTTGTGCTGAAATTGCATATACATTGCTACAGTATAATCATGTAACAACTACATTATCGGGATCGCTGTCTGAGGATGTGTTGTCTGTTGGTAGAGTAGCAATGCTTTTAGCTCTTTTAGCTTTTTAACTGTCCAACATCTGATGTTACTGCCCTTTTTTCTTTGTCACAAGCCCAGACAAGGTCTTTGCACCAGTTTTTTAGTACCCCATTTTGCCTTCCAAGCAGCCATTCAAAACAACTCATCCTAACTAACAAATCGCACTGAATTTAGTTCTACTTTTACATGCAATTTACTTTAAAAAGTAGATTTTTCAAGTGTAAAGTGTCATGTTGATATCTGCATGCAAACTTAACCCTGCTGTTCTGTTCACGTTTACTATGCACAAGTTTCGGGTCAATATGACCTGAACATTGAATAGTAGCTACAAGTGCTTTAATTTTTACAAAATTATAAAATTATATTATGCTTAAGGTAAATAATTGCTTCAAAAGAAGGAAAATATGATATATATTTGAAAAATAATACAATAAGCAGAAAATCATGAGCATATAAATGAAATGTAATCTCTCTATTCTAAAAAAAAGTAAAGGCCGCTGGCGCTGTCAAAGCTTGTGGACCTATCTCCTCCTAAACCGTAGCTATTTGAGTTTCGACTAAGGTGCCTACAGATTCGAAAAATTCTGAGGAACCTGCTAAGCTGATTTAAATTTCAAAAATCGAATTATTTTAGAAGATATTAATAAAAAACTGGAAAAATAAACCGAATGGTTGCCAGATTTAACAAAAAATCATTCATTCCTTTGCAACAAAGCGTTTCCAGGTATCTAGAATCACGTGAAATTTACAAACCTGAGTTAGAATTACCTCCATTTTACGCCAAAATAAAAACTATATGAAATAAGTAACTCAAAATGTGTTACACAAAGATGACAATTTTCAAATAGTAAGTTTGCTTAGACAACAGGAGTTTAGAATTAGCGATTATTCGTTTTTCCAAAACAGAATAACTAATATCTTGAAAATGAAAAATAATTAAAATGCAGATTATTTTAAAACCGGTTCTCGTCGAGCTGGATTATTTGCTACCAGTAGAAATATTTGGCGGCGTTAACTATGCCATTATAGCAGTTATAGTACACTTTCGATATTTGCTAGCGCGACGAGATGGTAGTCTTCGCAAGTTAATCGAAGTCCGCAAGTTAAAATCGTCCTCAAAAAGAAACTAATTGTTCTTCTACTGTAACATTTCCAGATGGTGAAGTAGTATTGGCAGAGTTTCTATCCATTTTTCCCTAATGTCTCGAACTGCAACAATTTTATCTGTACGTCTTCTTTCTTGACATGTTGATTTATTGTCTAAACGAATAGCTCGGGAAATGGTACAAAATTGCTCAAGTGACATGGTTGCACGAAATATACATCGTCCAGTTTCCTAATCTCACAAACTTTTGGTAGATTCTCCGTATGATTTGCACACCCCAGCTAATAGAAGCAATCCAATGTAAGCTTCGAAAGTTGTGCAGTTGAAAATTTTCCATTTTTCTTCATATACTTTAAATCCTTCAACATTCATCATTTTGATGACTTCATTTTGAATTGTAAAATTGAACACCGTTTCAAAAGCACTTGTCACGTCTGTTATTCTATATATTGAATATCTTGTTATACCTGGAGTTGCTTTTATAACATTAGCTGAATTCAGGCGACCAGAATTTTGAGGCGGATTCAGTGTCCAGCTTATATTTTGAACTTTAGATTTAATATACTGCATGTTAAGAATATAATTCATCACAATATTGTCAACGTCATTGGATGTTTCACTTTTTTCACTTGTATGATTTTCTTCTTCAGATAACTCTTCGATTTCGCTGTCCAATAATTTCATAAGTTCTGCTATTTCTGCCTCACTCAAATATCTACGCTTTCCATTCGCCATCATTTTCTTCACATTACTACAAATTCAACAGTCATTGAAGTAATCTCGGAATGTGAAATCGGTTAGTGTTCTCATACTCTCCCAATAGAAGAAATGTCCTTTCAATAAGCTCTATCGAACTATTGGATACATTTTGTCACATAATGCGCCTCCTCCTCCATATAACCTTGACTGAACAATGAGAAACCCGTTTGATGACTTCATAGAATGTTATTTTCTTATTATTATTAATATTATTTCTTATTTATTAATATTATTTCTTAGTGTTAATTTCTTATAAGTAACGTATTTCCCATGCTCAACGTAGAAAATAGAAACGGGTCATATAGACCCGAACGATACATTCATACAATTTGAAAAAATTTATAAATAATATATAAATCAAAGGAAACCCTTTTCAGATGATTAATAACTTACCCTCACTAACAAAGTCAAAAAAGGACTAGCGAATATTTCTTCTTTGTCTTTTTTTATAAGCTAATTAAAAATGCTTCGGGTCAAATAGACCCGAACAGAACAGCAGGGTTAACACAAAAATGTCCTAATATTACACTTCCCTTAGATCTGAGTAATGAAAAGAGTAATAAATCTTAAGAGCATATCTGTAACTCTGTAAGCAGTATCCCATGTGGAAATGGAAAATAGACATGTTGCAAACTTGTCAACTTTTGAAATTCCCAAGGTGTAAAATAGCGGGTAAACAACATTTTTCTAAATTTTTACCAAACAACATGAGCATCATCTTAAATTGTTTGTGCCAAGTAGTACTCAAGACAATTTTTGATAAACAGCATTTAAATAGAATTTGCAATGTTTCATCAAATAAACTCATGAGACACCTTTTAAGTTTTAACAATTTACATATTTTAAATCGAAATAATATTAGGGATGTAACAGTTAGTGATTTTGTCGGATACTGGGTATCTGAAGCTCCTTTGGTTGCCGGATACGGATATCCGGCACTAAACATGTATTTAGTTACAAGTGTGTTTTTTCTTTTTTCTTTTTTTATATAATGACATCAGAACAATAAATTGCAAATTGGTTTTATACCTCATTAATGTATTTTTTAACAATTGACTTACAATTTACAATTAAATCTCTTTACATATATGTACATAAAAAATGTTAACATGTAAAAAGTTATAAATGTTAACGTGTAAAAAATTAACATGTAAACGTCAACATGTAAAAAGTTAAAATATTCTTTTTATGTGTGCACTACTGGCAGAAGCAGATAATTTTTAACCATGACACATTTATTACTCTATCTATAATTGCAGGTTATTTTCACAAAGAAATGGATACTTTTTTTTATTTATTTAAGAATAAAATATCTATGATGAGTTAATTTTTTCCCAAACATATGTATAATGCCTTTTTCTGCTTTAATAACTTAATATTAATTTTCTTTTAAGCGATGTTTAGTTTTATTTTAAGTTAAATTACTTTTAGAGATTGATAAATAAAAAGTAAATCTCTTTTAAATATTTATAATGAAATTATGCTTTCTTTTGTAGTTGTATGCAGGTATGAAACACAATATTCTGGTTATGCATTAAATTTCTTTAATCGAAAATATTTTTTTTAAACTGCCAATTAAAAAACAAAAATAGATCTGTATAATTGTTTATCTTCTAAAATATACGAGCATTCTTTCACAGTACAAAATTTTATATGGCACCATAAGGAGGAAAATTTGGGGGGGGGTGCAAATTCATAAAATTCATTCATTGATTTTTATGGGGCATTATTGGGCTATTTTAGAGAGGGCGGTACTGGGTTTATTGAATTTAATGTCATTATGGTGTTCCTTTTTTTGGTCTTTGATTTTCCTTTTAGTCATACCTATATAGCAGCCTGATTTATTTGAAATATTGTCTGTAAAGTTTATTTTATAAATGCCGGCGGTTTCATCAGGATCAATAGGGTCTTTATCACTGCGAATGCGTTTGAAAATATTTTGATTAGGTTTTATGGGTATTTTAATATTTTTCTTAGCAGCTTCATTTGTTATTTTTAGAGCGGCTCCCCTGCAGTAAGGAATGGCGTTGGTAAATTTCGGGTTCGGGTTTTGATAGTTGTTAATTTGTTCAAGCTTCCTGATTATCTTTTTGAAAAGGTTTTTGACGATGGATTTTGGGTAACCTGCGTTTTTACATTGGGTTTTAATAAATTGTAGTTCTTCATTGAGGAGGTTTTCGTCTGAGCATACTGTAATGGTGCGATTGACATATGAGCGTATGGCGGCTATTTTGAATTAAAATGTACTATTTCATTATTATTGGTGGCTTTTCTGAAATGGTAGTATGGATATTATTCTTCATATCTCTAGTGATTTTAACATCTAGGTAGTTTATGGTGGAATTTTCTTCTATTTCCATGTGAATTGAATGTTTTTGTCTATTGTATTGATTTCTCTGAAGATATTTTCGGGTTCATTTTTGTTAACTATTGCAAAAACATCGTCGACATAGCGAAACCATGTGTTTATGTGGTTGGATAGGTTATCGAATATGACCCTCTCCACTAGCCTCATTTTCCAAACAGCGATGACACCTGAGATCGGTGACCCCATAGGTATGCCTTTCTTTTATTTGTAGAATTTATGATTAAATTGAAAGTATGAATTGTTAAGAATAAGATTAAGTGCACTATTTATTGTAGAGGATGTAGAATTATTGTCAATGTTGGAGGTGATTTGCTTATGGATTATTGCATTCATTTCTTGAATATCTATAGAGGGGTAAAGGTTAGTGATGTCAAAGCTAACGAAACATTCCTGGGTGTTTATTGTTATGTCTTTAAGGCGTTGAATAAAGTCTTCTGTTGAGGATAGAATATTGTCCCACCGAAAATATCTTGGACTCATATCAATTGAAAGTGATTTACTAAGTACTTTAAAAGAAAAAAAAAATACATTTTTTAATACTGTGATTGATCATTTTGCCTCTAGTGATCGAAGAATGGAATTCACTTACAGATAGAAATAAATGTTTGATTTTCTGAATAAAAAAGGTTTTATTTTCATTTCTTATGCCCCTTTCAGAAGTTGAGTATTTTAAGGTTGTCCTTCAAAGAAATCCTGCAAATTTGAAGTTTTTGAAGAATTCAGTTGCGATAGGCTAAATAAGATAAAAAGTTTATACATTCTTTTTATAAGCTGTAGTGTATACTATTACAAACATTGAACCTACAACAATCATGAAATAGAAAGAACATACAGTATTTTGCCCCTTTTGCCATACCTGGATTTGAATACCATCCTCCTTGGAAATTATTCTGCCGAAGATCATGGGCTCTGAGCATGAATTATTTTATTTTAATGAAATGAAGTACTGCACCATTTTTTTTTCTATTGGGCGAGGGGGGGGGCTAAGTAAAATGTGTAAACTGGAAAGAACACTTTACAAAAAACAGGCCTAGAAGGCGCAAACCTGTTAGAGATATAAGTTCATGTATACAAGGCACATTCAAAAATTTACAGACAAAGTTTTTTCATGGAACTTCCCAGTCTACCTACCTCAAATTATTGCAAAGCTGCTTTCATTACTGGATCACATTACTATAGTTTTACTAATAGTACTGATCAAGGTTTATGTGATTTCATACAGACATACCTTAATTCACTGAACATCAATATTTTAGATTTAAGGGGCCAAGCCTATGACAACGGTGCAAATATGAAAGGAAAGCATAAAGCACTACAACAAAAACAAAGAAATAAATCCACAGGCCTTTTTTATTCCATGCGCTGCCCATACATTAAACCTGGTTGTTAATGATGCAGACAAAGTGACATTTGAAACAGTAAACTTTTTTAGCGTAATATAAGAACTGTATAGTAATTATTTTTCAAGCTTTGTTAAACGATGGGCTATAATCAAAATATGTTAGAAATTTAAATTTAAAGCCACTGTTCACAACTAGATGGGAAAGTAGAATAGAGGCAATTAAACCTCTTAAGAATAACCTCAAAGAAATTTAACAAGCTCTTTTAGAGATAGCGGAAGATAACTCCAAAGACATCGAAAGTAGGGTACAAGCAGATAATTTAATAACGAAATTATGTTCATTTAAATTTATTTGTTCAATTAACATATGGTACGAAATTTTAAGCCATATTAATGTAATAAGCAAGATGATGCAAGATCCCACATATTGCATTCAAACCGTCATTCAAAGTCTTGATTCTATTTTACAGTATTTCAAAGAACAACGGAGTGATGAAATGTTTGAAAATTTCATATCGTCTTCAATGAAAATAGCAACTGACCTAAATGTTGAAAGCTCTTTTCCCGAAATTCGAAGAAGAAATAGGAAAAGAATGTTTGAATATGAAGCACCAGATGAAACTATTAACGATGGAAAAGAAAATTTTAAAGTGAATTTCTTTTTCACAATTTTAGATACCGCAATTGCATCAATTACAGAAAGGTTCCTATTGATCAAAGTATACAATGACGATTTTAAACTCATTCACAATATAAATAAGCTTAATGAATTTGAAGATTTATTAAATATTTGTCAGAGTTTGCATCTGTGACGAAAAAAATTCTGAAAGCGATATTGATGTGAAAACCTTGTTTGAAGAACTGAAATTGCTTCAACGATATTAAAGACAATATGACTCCAACTTATGTACTTGATTATTTATATAAGCATGATTTAACAGAAACCTTTCCAAATGTCACTGTGGTACTGAGAATTTATTTGACGTTACCAGAATCTGTAGCCTCAGGGGAAAGAATTTTTTCGAAATTAAAAATAATAAAAAACTATTTACGCTCAACTATGTCTGAAGAACGACTTACAGACTTATCAAAGACTTCGATTGAAAACGAAATTTTGAATAAATTAGATTTAAGAATTTTGTTGCAATGAAAGCACGAAAAGCAAAAATTTAGTTTTAACACCAGTTTTTCATGATATTAGTGAAAAATTTATTTAATTTTAATGTGCTTCTTTTTTAAGTACTTGATAATTTTAATGTGATAGGTAACATGTTACATGTAATGCTACAAATATTTGTTTTTGTTTTCTATTTATTGATAGTATAAGCAAATGTTACTTACGTTATAGGCATATATACGGAAATTTTAGCTATACATTTATATGAAAATTTAAAAAACAAATCTTAATTTTAGGAGACGGGGGGGGGGGGGGGGGGGCGCCAAAAAAGTAGTTGCACAAAGGCGCAATCCACCCTAGGAGCGGCCCTGTCTAGGAGTTATGCACAAGTTTCAATGCTCCCCAAAAAACTAGATGAAAACTAAAGTGTACAAATTAACGATAAACACACTAGTTAAGGAATTTGAAGACACTTAATTATTAAAACTTCATTAATTGCACCCCAAAATAAATAAATAAGTAATGAAATACTGTACTTACATGTTGTTCCAAATCGCCATTTTAATTCTAAATTATGGTTGCCACATAAATATAAGAAATCGTTATGGTAACTGCATATGTTTAATTATCGCCACCTTGGCGAAAGTCGGGATGTTAAAGTAGGAATCAAACCAAGACAAGCGCTGTACACTCATGGATTATGATGCACATTCAAAACAATATTTAAAATAGTGAAGTATAGTTAGAATATGCTTGGCGAAGATTGTAAAATAGTTAAGTAGGCGATTTTAAGACAGATTTTGATTCCAAAGATGTGCTTTATGGAACAAGGAAGAAAAACAGGGACGACGCATAAATTATGATACTCTTTTAATATATAGCACTTTAGTAAGTATTTAAAATCTGAAAGTGTTTCTTTTTTTTTTTTTTAAGTTTAGTTCAGAAAATGACCATTAAGCAGCATGAAATCAGCTCTAAATATGAGCCTAACTAGTTATAAATGTGCTCAAAAACTACTGAACAAATGTTGAAATTGTGTGTTTATTTTGAATGGCCTATTTCCAGTGTTAAATTTGCTGTTTTTCATGCTTAATCGCAACTTAAACATTTTTAACTCTAGCTTTTTAATCAAAATTCACTAAGGACTTTTCATGTATAGTCTATAAAACAAATTTGGTTACTATCTGTTCACCCGTTTTACCCTGTTTATAGGTGAAGTTTTAGTTAAATAATATATCCCTCTGTTTTATGTATCACTTTATCAAGAATGTTCCAATATAATTTTCCATTTTGTCCCATGTATATTACAGACAGAACTTTAGTAGTATATAGCCGGATATCCGGCAGAGAAGTCGGACATCCGGTAGTTATGATTCGGATATTGAAAAATCAGCCTGATAGGCCAGATACCGGATACTTGCCAGATATCCGTTACATCCCTAATAAATATCAAGCATAAATTTACATAACATACACACATAAGGTACATTTCTACAAGGAAAAAATATTAAAGTTTAATTCAATAACTTTCATTTAAAAAACATTCACATTAAATACACGATTTATATAATTTTAAACAGATTTGGTAAGAAAAAAAGAGTTGTAACATATAGGACAGTATTGGAAAAAGACACCTAAACTTTTTTTTTAAATAAATAAATATACTAAGTTTATTCTTTATTTGCTTACATAAACAATTTTTTCCCAATCAAAACATCCTCTATTACATTTTCATTATTATTTTGTAAATTTTCATTCATATTTGCACCTGCCCTCTTCAATGAAATTTTTCTTTTCTACTTAATTTTTTTTAAACATTAAAAAATAACTTAAAGAAATAATAATCAACTTTTACTCTTATGATATTAGAGGTTCAAATAAAAATATACTAAAGGAAAAATATTTGTTTTTAATATGGATAGAAAAGGACTGAAATTAAGATGATGGTGCATACTCAAGGAAATTTTTTCTGCTGAACAGCAGAATGAGTCGATCTAAAAGGGGGAAGCTGAAAATTTCATTATCTTAAAATAAGCAAAACTGTGAGAAACTCATGAATGATAAATTTTGACAGA
Source organism: Cheiracanthium punctorium (assembly GCA_038373885.1). Classification (NCBI taxonomy): domain Eukaryota; kingdom Metazoa; phylum Arthropoda; class Arachnida; order Araneae; family Cheiracanthiidae; genus Cheiracanthium; species Cheiracanthium punctorium. The sequence goes on from JAWZYV010003132.1 coordinate 66,197, forward strand.
TTATTCTTTAAAAGAATATATGTGGCATGATTTTATTAAAATATAAAAAAAATTCAAAATTCAATAAAAAGCATAAAAAAATGTGCATTTTGCATAAAATCACAGAACTTGTTAAAAAAATCAGGTTTTATGCCGAAAGCATAAAAGTTGGCAAGTATGCATTATGCACAACTTATAGCAATGGCATAAAGATAGCAGTACTTGATAAACAGGAATATCAAAAACCCCATTTTGTCCACACTTCCCCTATTACTATAACATAAAATTACTAAAGAGAAATTAACTACCTTGTACCATAAAAATATATTTTGGCTTCAAAGTATCTTCTTAAGTTTAGGATGAAAATGCTATCCTGGATAAGACGTCCAGGGCTTGAAGGTGTTTTGATAAGACTTTTTTTGGTTCATATCCTAGAGCAGTGTTTCCCAGCCTTTTTACATCTGCAAAATGGGAAAATTAGAAAAACCATTCTATGGACTAGCATGAGCAAAAAATAATAAATATCATACAAACATTATTTTATTTATTAAATCAAATGCTATACAAGGATAATTTTTATTAAGAACAACGTTTGCAGCTTGATTATTTTTAAATAAGTTTGATATATGTAGACCAGCAGTAAAATCTAGCAGAGTAGTACCAGTATGAGGACCGTTGTTGGGAAACACTGTCTTAGTGCTTCCAAATGTTTAATGTTGGTCAAATAATCTTAAATGTTAAATTTTAAAATATACTGATCTTGTTATACATACAATACTAACAGAGTTTAAATTATTATAGATTAAGAATTGTGGCAGTCTTGTTAATGATTGAGCAGCTTTATTCAGTTAGTGGGAATGAAATTGTGCTGGTTTGATTTTTATACAAAAAATTCCCTTAATTGTGCTTTTGCCATTCTTTTTTAACTAGTGTTCCTGGTGGATTCTACAATTAATATGTTGGTTCATATTCAGTTCAAGTGAACAAGATGAGTTTATTTTATAGTAAATGATCCTGATGCAATCCTAAGTTCAGCTTTTCTGTCGCTAGCATGTGTAACGTAGATGATAATCTTTTCAAAACATGAGTCTGCAACAAAAGAAAGATCAATCATAGCTGGCAACCAACATCGGAAGATTGTTTTCAATGGAGCAGAAAAGTTTGTTAGCCGGGGCATGTCATCAAGCCTGATACAGTAGCCAAAGCGTAGGATAAGTAAACAGGTGTGATTTCATTGCCAATCATGATGAATTATTTAGCAGCCCTATCGCAGAGCTGTTTTGTTGTTGCTGCTGTCATGAGAAAATTATGTGATTGGTCAAAGAATTTAACTGTTAACCGATCCATGTGCATGTGCCCTGCAATCGATATGGGTGATGGTTGTGGAATGCTGGCTGAAGTTTAAAGTTTGAGGTTTTTGAAAGTTTTTTTTTTTTTTTTTTTTTTTTAGGAAGTGAAATTTCTGGTAACTTTTATATTAAATGTAGATACGTTGTGTGCAACTGTAATGAATTCGCTTTTTTTTTTTTAGATGTGTTGTTTGTTAATCTTGATAGTTAAATAGAGTAAATTTTGGTAAAAAGCTGAAAATGTTATGGAGAATATTTAACCCGCCTGTGTTATGCCGAATTTCTTTTGCTTATTTGAATGCTCTTTGATGGATTTATTTTTCAATAAATCATGTTGTTCATAAATTAAAATCATATGCCAAGGTCACTAAATAAGGTATTAAATTAAAAATTTGAGGTATCTGCTTTTGTTTATTTGAATGTTTATTCCTTGCTTTAATGTATACTGGCTCATAGTTGAGAATTTTTATTGTTCTATAGTCCCATACTTATATAAAGTTTTTAGTATGCTGGGTTATTTTTTGTGAAATGAAAAGGAAAAATGGAAATTTTTAAAGTTTTAAGAAAGATGGATAATTTTATTTAATATATGGATTTGCTACCGATTTGCAAAATTCAAATAACATTTTTAGGTTTGATATGAATCAATAGATAAGGATTTTTGAGCGTTTGATGAGCTTTGATTTTCTGATTTTACTAGTGTAGTTTTATTCTAGTAGTCGATTTATTCTAGAGTTTTTCTATTATTTTTAAACAGTGTTTTTAACATAAATGAAAATTTTGCTATATATTTTTCTGCAGAAATATGTTTTAGTATTGCATATTTTGGAGATTTTTTTTAAACGTACGTATAGCACAGAGCTAGTGTTTTGTTTATGTTCATTTTATCTTTTATTGTAATGGAAATATGTGCACAAATGTTTAAATAAGGTGTTTAGATAAGCGTATTGTAGTTTTGGGTTGATGTTTTCTTATATAACTGTGTATGTTTATGTTAGGTGAGAAGAAAAATGTTGCCAAGGTCCGAAATTGGGGATAAAAAATGTCATCAACTAAGCTTACCAAGCTTACAAAATTTTCCCTTGCTCCTCGATAAATGCTGCAAATAGGCAATTTTTATTTGCTACAGCATTTTCATTGTCTTCATTCTTTGTAAAATATGCATTTATGTTCGCAGATGTCCCCCAGCTGATTTTATCTACTTGCAGTGCAGTAAATTTTCATATTGAGAAGTCTGGTGTCAGAAAAATTTATATCACAAGTACAGATATTACAAAATGCAAAAATATTTTGTTTTTCGCAATTTCATTATGAAGTTATATTCTTTTAAGTAGAATGCACTGATTTGATTTTTTAGCAGAATCATTCATAATGCTAAATGAGATGAACTATACAATATGAAAATACTTCAGAGTGTGTTAATGATATATTCTGAAAATGTATTAGTCAATCTGCACACGCATAGAGAAATGCTTCCCTAAAACAAACATATAGAAATCCTTAGATTTGGATTTAGATAAGGACTATATTTGTCACAGCCTAGAATACTGCATTTCTGCTATCATTCAGAGAGTAGAGGTTCCCTCCCCACACACACATACACCAATCACAAAATTTGACTGCATGATGTCACTAGGGGAAGAACATGGGAGGTTGCGTTATAGAAAAACCAAAAAAACTCATCTCACGGATGTATCGAAATATTCAGAGCAATATGAAAAATCTATACAATTCCTTATTCATCCATACAATCAAAATAAAATTTGTAGAACGTACCAACTACAAGTTACTGGCAGTGATGTGTTACACGCATTTAAAATGCTGCTTATAAATTAGAAACAATAATGTATGCAGGCTTATAATTACAGGTAATATCTTCCATTTAAGGGGTGGAGAGGTTCTTCCAGCATTCTCATCATCCCTTCAGAAATGAAATTTAAATGATACCACCTTCACATTTTAATGTTCTAACATATATCCTTCTTTCTCCTTTGATTTTTACATTTAAGAGGCATTGCAGGGACAAATTAGGCAGGGCGTTTCTATCATCATCGCAGAATTTCATGATTTTTTTTTGTGTGTGTGTTACCTTACCCAAGAAAGAACAAATCTGGAATATTTTTTATTTGCCTCTTTTAGTTTTGGAGTTATGGGGGGTCAAAGTACCCCAGACGAGTGATGCAGAAATAATTTAGGGCCTTTTTTGCCACTTTATCATTTCGACTGTGACTGCTGAGGTACTTCAGAGTATTTTTTCTTTTTATCTGATAATATACCTTAGACATTAACATCTCAAATTAAAAATTCATTCGAAAATAGTCAGAGCCCCCCAAATAGACCCCCTTTTCATAAAAAATAGTTTTAAGAATGCTTTAAATCTTGGTTCTGACATGATACAGAAAAAATTTTTGCACACTGCAGTTATATATCTTCATATAAAGTGAATCCAATATTAAAAATTTTTGAAGCCCCCCTCCCCCAGGACCCATCAGTACGGGGCCCCTAACATAGTCCTTAATGCTAATTTATGAAATTTTGTAGCATAGGTACAGCTGAAGCCGACTTCCCTCAGGAGAACTATTTTCATGGAGATGTAGTATCAATCTATTACAGTAGAAGATCTTTATAATGCAAACCTCGAAACGCAAGGTTTTGCATTATATAGAATTTTGCGTTATATGGATCATTCCCTTATATCATTAAAATATAGCTAGAACACATAAATATAATGCTTAAAACTTTTTTTAAATACAAATACTACTTTAAAAAACAAAAAAATGGAATTTATTTATTTACAGAAAAAATAAATAAATTGAAATTACCAAAAGCATTAAAGTTTATTTGTTAAACAATATATTAATTTTGATTTGTTTTAGAATTTGCAATCTCTCAACAAATAACTTTTCTTGCAGCCTTTGAAGAGGTAATAATTTTACTTTGGTTACGCAGTCTTGTGTTTCTAGGAATTTAAAATATTGATCTCTTATGGAAATTTCTTCAGATTCTGAAAGTTTTTCAACTTTCTCTCCAGCATTTGATTCCGTTTCAGAATTGCTTTCCTCTTGTTTTGAAACAGAGGAAATTATTTCAGCACTGGTCAAATGATTAACAATTTGTGACTTATCATCCATTACCAAATATTCAAAATGTTTTCTTCATGCAGGTTTGCAAACTGAGTACTTTCCATTTTGTGCACAATGCATTAGTTCAGCAGTTTTCATTTTAACTAAAGATGGCTTAAATCCAGTTCCAAAATTCAGTTTTAAAATAGTGTTACATTGAGAAAACTCCCCTACTTCTCATAGACTTTTTAAAAGTATTTTACTGTCAATATTGAGACATAAGCATATCGTCGGGCAGGGGGCGGGTGCCAACCCCCCCCCCCCAACTTTGTTTAGAAAACCATTCATTTTAAAACCTTTCTTCTTGCCAAACTTAAAGAAACATGGCAATTTTTACTTTAGAATATGCTATGTGCATTCTCCCACCCACCCACACATAAAAAAACTTTTGGTGATACTATGCGTATGATTTAGGAAGCCAAGTAACCGCATACGATTTAATATAAAACAAATCAATGTACAAAGAGAAATATAACTAAATAAATAAACGTCTGTTTGGGAAGTCAATGGTAGAGGAGGGAGAAAGAGAGTGGTTCGGTAGTGGAGGGAAAAAGGGAGAGGTTCGTGGTTTATTAAAGTAAACATTCCTTCCTCTTGGACCGGGCCGACCAGCTGTTATGCTGATAATGCATAATGCAAGCATGGGAGAATAATTGTTTATTTTAAGCTTGGCATGTTGTGGGATTTATCTAATGTCTCAAAATTAATTCCCTAGGAAAGCAATTAGAAAAAAAAAGCAGATTGTAGAAATTTCTTAATTGTGATTTTCTCTGTTTACATCCGCAGTGTTAATGCGGTTTATAGAATTGCGGTATATCGATCTTCTACTGTAGTTTTATACTATGAAAAAGCATTTTTTGAAGGTACAACTGTTTCCAAGGAAAATCTCAAAAAGTACCTCCTTATTTCGGACATTCCACTGACACGCATGGGGGCTTTTTGGCATTACTGTTAGAAGTTTAATCGACAGTAGCAATAATGAAAATTACCTAATTCTGCATTTATCACAAATATATCCTCCATATAGCCCAAATAGTTCTTTTACAGGGGCACTCATAAGAATTACATTATGCTGTATGGGGATCTCTGTAACTACTGAACTGATTCGAAAAAATGTTTTCTGATAGAATGCTACACTATTCCCGAGTATTATAGGCTACCTTTCAGCATGCAGCATAACTAGTTCTTTTACAGGGACACTGAAAAGAATTCTAATACATTACACTATATGGTCATCTCTGTAACTACTGAACCGATTCTAAAGATCTTTTCACTGAAAGCTACACTATTGCTGAGTGTGGCAATTTAATAAATGAGAGTCAGGTATTGTATGCAAATATTTAATTGTAGCAATCCCATCAACTTCTGATAAAACTATGACCCTTCCACTGCAAAATAACTTTTCTTATTCCACTTCCCAGAAAGAGTTCAGCTCAATATTAGCAATGTCCTACTTTTTTTCACTAGTCTACAAAGAAAATTATATTTAAAAACAGAAATAATGTAAAATGCTGTATAATAAGAATATTTTATTTATAGAACATTTGCATATTTTTAATTATTTGAATTATTTTGAGTGTTCCTGTAAATTATGCTAAATGCGTTAATTTTAGCCTATGTTACTCAGCAATAGTGTACCTTTTAGTGAAAAGTTCTTTAGAATCGGTTCAGTAGTTGCAAAGATGTCCATATAGTGTAATGCATTAGAATTCTTTTCAGTGTCCCTGTAAAAGAACTAGTTATGCTGCATTTTGAAAGATAGCCTATAATACCCAGGAATAGTGTAGCTTTCTATCAGTGAAAGAAATTTTTGAATCGGTTCAGTAGTTAGAGATCCCCATACAGCGTAATGTAATTCTCATGAGTGCCCCTGTAAAAGAACTATTTGTGATACATGAAGGATATATTTGTAATATCTGCAGAATAAGGTAATTTTCAATATTCCTACAGTCAATTAAACTTATAAAAGTAACGCCAAATTGCCAATATGCGTGCCACTGGAATGTCCCAAATAGGGAGGTACTTTTTGGGATTTTTCTTGGAAACAGTTGTGCCTTCCAAAAATGTTTTTTCATAATATGAAACTACTATGTTGATTCTACATCTCGATGCCAATAGTTCTTCTGTGGGATGTCGGCTTCAGCTGTACCAATGCTTTAAAATTGCATAAGTTAGCACTAAGGACCATGTTTGGGGCCTGGGGGGCCTTCAAAATTTTTAACATCAGATTCACTTTACATGAAGATGTATAACTGCACTGTGCAAAAATATTTTCTCTATCATGTCAGAGCCAAGATTTTAAGCATTCTTAAAACTATTTTTTATGAAATTGGGGGTATTTGGGGGGCCCTTATTAGGGGGCTCTGAGTATTTTCGAATGAATATTCAGTTTGAGGTGTTAATATCTAAAGTATATTATCAGATAAAAAGAAAAAATACTTTGAAGCACCTCTGAGCCAATCACAGTCAAGACAATAAAGTGGCAAAAATGGCCCTAAATTATTTCTATGTCACTCGTCTGGGGTCCTTTGACCCCCCATAACTCCAAAACTAAAAGAGGTAAATCAAAAAAAAATTCAGATTTGTTCTTTCATTGGGTAAGGCAACACAATCATGAAATTTTGAGATGGTGATGGAAACTTTTTTCTTTCTTTTGCCCGATTTGCTCTTGCAATGCTTCTTAATGAGAAATCACTATGTGCTTAATAAAGTGAATAAGTGCGGATTGCACTTATATCTGCTGTTCCTTGATTGAAAAGTGTAAAAGCACCAAATTGGCATACATTTCACGAAATAGAATATAGTCTGAATTCAAACAAATTTTTATATGTTGCTGCGGTCCTGCTGATGGAAATAACATCTATTTTTGAATTATGTCCACCTGAGTATATCAATTAATTACAATTTAATAGAATTTCAGTAAAATGAAAATACATATATTAATAAACAGAAGGAAGACTGCACTGTTAGCTTTTACAGGCACATTTTTTAAAAATTTAACAATAAATGCATTTTGGATCTACAGCGTAGGTGGGGATAAAGGTCCATGATTTTGAATTATAACTCATTTCTGAAAAATTGCAACAAGTTATGAACCCAGTGTTTTCACTAGAGAGTGGAAATGTGAGAATTTCACAGTTTTTCTTTTCTTTTTTTTGCATTAAAGAATTATTACTGCAAGAAATTCGCACACCCTATAAATCAGTTTATCAAAAGAAAAAAAGAAAGCAGTTGTAAGTTTAATGCAGAGTGTAAAAGTAGATTCTGTAGAATTCCAAAAGTCTAAGAAAGAAAAAAAAAAGGGGAGGGTCCTGGGGACATGGTTGTTCTTCAATTGGGTTACTTTTATTGCGTGTAACTGCACCTGAGTTAGACTTGGAAATCCACTTACATGTAAAAATCTCATTCAGTTTCGGGGAAAGGGTGAGAAATACTCACCTATTTTTCTCCCCATAATGAAAACCCTGGAACAAACTTTTTATTAGAATATAACTTGAACCTTTCCCTGTCATCTTAAATGATCACTTTTACCTGAAATATATTACATAAAAACTAGGGGTGACTTTCACAGATTTTGGTATTTTTAGACCATTGCCCCATCTAATTGGGTAAAAATTTGTGTTGGTGGATATGACACAATACTTAGAATGAAATCCACTTGTAAAGTTATCTTTGCTGCAAAATTATTATTTGTCAGGTTGTGCGGTTGACTGCTATCAGCACCTTCAATACTGATGGAGTATAATTAAATTTTTTATTTTTATTTATTTTATTTTTTGCTATGAACAGCATGGAAAATTTTAATTTAATATGATATCAATCTCTAAAGTATGTATTGGAAACTTAGTTTAACACAAACAGACAAAAAGAAAAAAAAATCCACTGTCAGTTAAATTTAATTAGAGAAACTTACAAAATAGGAGGAAGACAGTTGGCTGTTACAGAACTAAAGGGTACTCAAATCTTGAAGGGCCATAAAAAACTTACATTGCTAAAATGAACTGATATGAACATAAACGTTGCAATCACAAACTGAATCAGTAGCAAATTGATAAATAAATAAAATACATGCCTGGCTAATTTACCTGCCCCAGGCATGTCTGGCAAAAGAGTTTTCCGGCCCTTATGGGCATCATCATTAGCAGGCCAAGAATTTAGAACACTATCATGGTTACTGGAAGGCTCAGGACTTGACACAACATGCGAATATCAAACACACAAAACCATTACTAGGCCACAAAGAAAAAAAAAAAAAAAAAAAAAAAACATTATTATAAATTCTCAAAGTATTAGGGGCAAAGATCTTCAAATCTTTACCCCATCATACATGCTTATTCTTGCCCCATTTTGATGAAGGAAGATATGAAAATTGCTTTCCTGTAGTTTTGGCCAAAAGTCATATCACTTGAAACAAAGTAATGAGATCATTATTAGGTTCACTTCACAAAAAAAAAACCTTAAAACTTAAATCTGTAAGATTGTGAGCAAAAAGTGGGTTCAGAAATTGTAAAAAACTGTATCAAAATACACATAAAAGTAATTTACCTCATTGTGTGGAAACTGACAATCACACATTCGTGATTTTTTGTTTGCTAAACTAGCACCATCTAGGGAACTTGTGAAAAAATCAGCTTGGCTAATTTAGATTTCTAAATAATAAAAAAACACATGTGGACCTTTACTCTGTGTGAACCTTAACCCTCACCTACCCTATATGCAAGAGAAAATACAGATCAACAGATTAATAACAGTAGCAAAATCAACACAAATGATCAGGAAGTAAGAACTCACAAGAATCAGAAAATCTTGCATGTACAAGAAAAACAGCATAAAAACAAAAAAGACCGGTTCTCATGTATAAATAAATGTCTCGGCATTTAAACTGGCAGAAAGATTTAGTGCACTTTTATTGATCAAATAATCACCCTTAGCAATAAATGAGCTTTAAAAACAGCTAAAAAGCAATAAATACAAAAACATCCAGTCAAATTTGAAAATCTATAAGATTAATCCATAAGTAAAATTTCACCCAACACATAAAGTCATATCCTGAAAAAAATACATAAAATTCATATAAAATCTGAAATAATATTAAATCCTGGAATACACCATTTCCAAAATGGTAAATCGACCGAGACGGTACAAGTCTCGTGTAAACATGGCAACAGCTGAGCTGGAACTTGGCCGTCGCCAACTATTTTGCACGATCAACAAAGTAAACTGAAAAATTTTAACAAATTAAAATTACATGTAAATTACATGAACCTTTGCTATTTATCAAACGAGGATAATGAGATTTCAATAAACTCATATTTCTTTTGTGTTGTACAATTTTTGGAATGTTAAATACTTATCCAAAAAATTAAAATAAGAAATTTGACTGACACTCAAATACTTTCTTGAGCATGTGTGCTCTTTTTATTTAAAAAAAAAAAAATGGTTAGCTTAATAAAGTGATTGTGAAATTTAAAAACATTAGTCTATACACAATTCTTCGAATACTGTGTGAGATGTATCTATCTAAAAATAGTTTAATCCACTAATCAAAAATAAAATACTAAATCCTTTAACTAAAAAAAGAATCTAAAATTTCTCAAGTCTTGTTACCTTAAATGGAAATAAGGGAAAATTTGATTAGAGGGGGCAGTTTGTCAAGTTTGGATTGATAGCAAAGGGATGAATGTTTTATTGTCACAGCATTAGACTATAGTGACCCTGATGGACCATGTGACTTATGATCCACGAGTTGTGGAATGCTCAAATTTGCAGTTCTTTCATTTGAATTGTGGAATATTGTGTTTAGGAAGTGAAATCGCTTGTTATTTGTCCATTAAATATTAATAATTTGAGTAGAACTATGATGAATTCACTTTGAGAAGTGCTTTTTGTTTGTTAATCATTAATAAAATATATTTTGGTAAAAAGTAAAAAAAAGTTGGTTGTGAAGAATATTTAACATGACCATTGTAGGCTTAAGTTTTCTGTTTATTTGAATACTTTTTGATGGATGTATTTTATGAAAAAGCAATTTGTAAAGACGTATGTCATGTTGATTAAAGAAGGAATGAACAGGAAAATTTGAGGTAAGTGCTTTTGAATCAGTTTTACTTACTTTTGAGGTCAATGCCAAATGTTGCTAAATTTGGCAAGAGTTCACGAGATTTTTGCACGGGCTAATATAATGATAATGCACTAAAATAATGATAAAGAACAGAACCTGTCATCTTCTGATCAATAAATTAGTCGCCGGGATTAAATTTGCCAAATACTTGAAAACAGTATGAAAATGGCATTTTTTAAACAAAAAAAAATATCCGAAGTGGCCTTATCTTTAATTTAGTAGCAAAAGTCTCCTTTTTACTTTCTGGTGGGGCACAGAATAACTAACGGCCAATTTTTAAGCCTACAACTTTTGAACCGATCACTAAAAATAATTTAAATGTTCGAAATCAGGATCAAAAGTTCTGATATTGAATAAAATTTCATCAAACTCGGAAATGGTGGGTGTCATGGAACGACCCTCCTTTTATTTAATTTCTTATGCGCAAAAGAGGGTCAAAAGAAAAACGAAACAACGGTCCGAATAGCATGTGGCCTAAAGAAACTGTCAGTCCGGTTAGCAACGGACAAGCATTTTTTTTATTTTATCCCAAAAGCTAATTTCGAGTATTTAAAATGCACAGAAGATGATAATCTTACCGTCTACATAAATTACTTAATCAGGAAAACGAAATAAAGTGACTACTACACTTTGATCTTAGCCAAAAGGCCAAGAAGCGATTTTTTGACTTTAAATGCTGAACAACAAACTCGCACCAAAAAAAAAAAACGATTACACATGTTCAATACACATAAACAAACCAACCAAACAGAGGTTATTGCAAGGAGAAGTCGGTACACTATTCTTTCTACTAGCATACTGGCATGCCTTAATAAACTAATTAATGGTCGAGTTCGTAAACGCCCGACGGTTTAAACCGTTTGCACTAACGGCATTCCAAGCCGTTCGGAAAGGCAAACGAAGTGCACTCAGTTTTTAAACTAAACCGGGGCCGTCGTTATCGAAGGCCCCGACTAAACCGACCGTCTGGAGAGAAGGTTTACTTTGTTTGTGTTACAGATACAAGATGGCGGGGGAGACATTGACATTGGGGACATGAATTGGGGACATGTCCTCAATTCTACGTTCAAAAGTATGGCTGCCTTACCCATAATTAGCCACATCGATTTAAATATTGGCAAATAAACGTCTGAATTACATATCAGATTTCTTTTTATCATTGCTCATTTTTAATGTTAATGTTAAGTCTAAATAAGATAGAAATTAACAGAGACATGACATAAATTCATACAAATATTCTGATACTGTCCTTTAAGTGACATCACATAGTAACGTTTGGCCGTTAAGTGATGTCACATCAAAATGTAGGAAACTTATATGTTATGTTTTACATCGTACTACCCTCTGTATTCTCATATAATCCCAAAATAACTCAAAAGTGGTCTTTAAAAAAATAGTCCTTGTAGTGCAATATATTTAAAAAACAATGGTTAACGTTTTTAGCAGAAAAATTTTCTTTAAAAAAATTGCACATTTCTACAATAGATATTAGTGTCATTTCTTGATTTCGGGGGCCCCCCCGGGGCAGTTGCCCCGCCTGCCCCTGCCTTAGTCAGGCTCTGGTTGCAATGTGCAGGTAATATTTTTTTCTCACATTGCATTTAATTTTTTTAGAAAGGACTACCTTACTTCTTATAATATTAGTTCTTTTTATGCAGTTACATATTAAAATTGTGTTTTACCTTTCAAAAACCTTATCTCAAAGACTCTATGTTGCACTGTTTTTACTGTGTATAATTTTTAACCGGTTTAAATAGTCTTAAATTTTACACAAATTGTTAGAAATGTAGGACAAATGACCACCAAAATGGTTCTTAATTTTAAAAATGTCAGACAAATAATTTATAACTTTCTTATCTGGTGGCCATTTTTTTAGAGGCCACTTTATCATATATAAAACTTGTGAATTCGAGTAAGGAAAAAGTATTAGTTTATGTCTGTTCACAAATACATAGTAGCTAACATGATTTATATTTGACTAACATTCAGTTTCTCATCTCAGGCACTCTTTTGCATCTCTTAACCCATTTGTGCCTGGATATTTTTGCGACTTTCTTCGATTTTTACTGATAACAGAAATAATAGATATATTTCTGATGTCAACTTCTTGAACAAGGGATGATTTCTTTTAAAATCATTATGCATAAAAATCGAAATATGAACATCCTACTGGGTCATGTTAAAATATTTTGTAGAGTTGAGGCTCAGTACTCACGAATAAAGGCTAGGAAAAATAAATAACGTTTTCGACTAATAGCGAAAATGCCGTCCCAAAAAAGGGACACTAGGCATAAATGGGTTAACTACATAGTCATAATCAAAATCCTTCCATTTTTTAAAACAACAGAAATTCGGTGCATACAGTGTTTGAGTTGGCGGTATTAAGTGTACAGCTGGTCACATTAGCATGCAGATTTCGTTTTTCAGAAATATTGATCCTTTAGTGCTTTATAGTTAGACTGATTAACTTAATTTTAATACTGTATTGATCTTTACAAATGTCTCTAATGATTGGTTCTTCAAAAAATTATTTGTAGATTTTTAAATGAAATTTTTCACTCTTCCACATCAATAAATTTTTCTATCATTTCAAAAATTCACTCAATTTTAGTCAAAAATTACAGGATTCTATTTCATTTTAACTGATGCAGTTTTCTGGAAGGGTAATTGTTCCTGAGTCTGGTATAGAATGTTTAACTTATACATACCTTAAAAAAAACACACAAGTGGTTTTTTTTTAAGGATGCAAAATCAAATAGATGTTTTTTAAAAATTAAACTGCCTTCTATATTTAGATTATACATTTTAGCTGTGTGATGAGACTCGCTCTCAGTTACAGCTATTTTAAATTTATGTTATGGAAAAGTCTCTTGAATTATGAGAGCTCCTTGCTGGAAGCAGGTTTCCAATGAATGTAGGTTTAATTAGTATGCCAGATATTCATAATATCTGGAATTATTTTCATTTAAAACATGTTTCCAACATCTGATAGATTTGCTTAAGAGAGGTTTTACTTTTCTTTTTATTGTCCTTTATTTTCTTTTTCTTCTAGGAGTCCTTTATGTCTCAATGCTGTATGTTTAATGTGTAATTAGTCGAAGAATAAACATTATAATCTTTTGAATAATTCAAAACGAGTGCTTTATGTTCCTAATAATATGTAATTAATTACACATAAAAATGTATCCTAGCAAAGACCTGCCAAATCTTAGTACAATTTCAAAGGAATTTTTTTATTTTATGTTTGTGACAATTACAGTAAGAAAATTTAACTATTTTATTAGGTATTTTAGTAATGTTTTACTTTACAGCTTATTTATTTATTTATTGAAAATTTAAAATTGATTTTACATGTGGCAAAAACCTAATCATGAAAAGTCATGCATTAAACTGTATCTCATGTCTATATATTTTTATTTCAATATTGTCTTCTTTCATTAAAAAATTCAGTAAAGTTTTATAAATATTTAGTAAAGAATTAAAGTGGAGTTCAGTAAAGATTTTTTGGTACTTATATATGCCAGCGGTCATTCTCACCAAACTATTTTTTCATCAAATGTGCTGACAAGCTGTTTCTAATCGTATTCTGAAAAATCAATAATTTCATGTGTCTGGCATTTATCTTGGCAAAAAATTGCTTGCCGATTTTTTTTTTTAACCTAAAGCATGTTTTATACTTTTAAAAGTTAATCAGTTATGTTTGGTGATAATTAGTGTGCACTGATAAGGGAATACTACCAGTAGGTGATCAAATTGATGATTGAATAGCATGAAATAGCAATTTAATCATTAAAATGCATAGTATATTGCGAATAAAAAAGGAAATTCATTGTGAATGAAATAGTTCCATATGTAGCACTGCTTTAATGCAGCATCCATTCCAATAATATACAACATAATGGAGCTTTTGAAAATGATTTCATACATTTTTAATTCCTGCTACTAAAATTTGAGTTCCGGTGTTTAAAGTTAACACTTATTTAATTATCAGTTCTACCTATTCTTATTTAACAATAAATAAAATTGATTTGTCATGACAGTGTAGCATAAAAACTTTGAGGAGTATGAACATGAGTCGAATCCTTTTCAGAAGTCTTCCATAAATGTATTCATCATCTAGACCTACATTCCTCAAAACCAATATTAGTTTCGCAAACAATAATTCTTGAAATTTATTCACATTTATCTCTACAAGGAGCAATTTAATGAATTTTAGAATGAATGTTTGTTGATACAATAACTATGAAAGCATAAGCGTAACTTACTAATGTCAAGGAGGGGGGAATTGGCACCCCTAAAATTCAAGAAAATAAAGATATTGCCTATTTGAAAATAGTATTTTTTACAATAGGGGACATTTTGTTCCCCCAATGTTGCATGCATATTTACGTCAATGCACCAAAGTTTTTTATTTATTAAATGTTCAGGTAAATTTAATTTTATTGAATTTTTAGTATGATTTTTCTGAAGCATTACTTCTGTATTGTTAAAATGAAAGTGCTATCTAAATTTCTTTTTATTCCCATTCAGTTTGAATACTGTTTTATACTCAACAATTAATCAATGTAAATATCATATAGGTGTTATGAATAAAAATTCAGCTAGGATTTCCTATATTAAAAATGTTTTTTGTGTATTTATGTTTTAAATGTATATTTAAAAATTGAGAAGTTTTACTTCTTATATGAATGTTGTAAATTCCAATTTATTTTGTAATCATAAATTCGTTTTTGATAGCTGTTTTCAAACTGCAACTGACCTGTTTTTGAACCAGACTGAACTCTTAAGTCTATAAATAAAAACATCAGCCTCCAGAATCCCCAATGGCGGATTAATGCAATTCTGTAAGGGGGGGGATTAGTTTGAAGATTGGCATATACATTCATTTTATAGAAGTAAAATAGGATATTTCACATTAATTTCTTTACTCTCGGGGGGGGGGGCGGTCGCCCCTCTTTAATCCCGCCCTTGGGATCTCCTGTGCATGGATGTTGACTGTTCCCCAAAATATAGATCATTAGATCCAGGGGCCATTGCCGGATTCTCATGTTTCTCCTATCTATCCAGTGGGAGGACATATGGCCCCACAGATTCAACGTGCACGTTCGTCCACAGCGTGAAGAAGGCGGTTTTTGAAATAAATGAAAAACACACCTAAAATGTTACTTATAAGGAGATGCGATCGTTTCGAATGAAATTTTTTTCAGTCTTCCTCAGTGAAAGCCCTTCGTCTCACAAAACAAAGGGAACCGAAAAAGATAAACAAACAAGCATGTTGGTTTGCTTTGTGAGACGAAGGGCTTTGACTGAGGAAAACTGAAAAAATTTTCAGTCGAAACGATTGTATCTCCTTATAAGTAACATTTTATGTGTGTTTTTCACAAAGTTTTTATTTATTTTAATATTTAACACCAGTATTTTGAGTGTTTTTTCCGAAGGTTGTTTTTGGTCATCCATGATTCGAGTTCAAACCTGAATCCGTTAACCGAGAGTTCTACACTTCCTATCGGGCTGCTACGGCCATGAATATTTTATTAAAATTATGCTCAACTTAATTTTATTCACTGTAAGTTTTTCTAAAATATAATAAATAAAATAAAATATTCGTAATCACTTATCAAAATAAGTATTTTAAGGTCCTTATCGTCTACATAAATAATCACATAAAATACAGACTAAATTTACTAAATTAATCCATTAAATTGTAACTGCTTAGTTGTAAATATGTGTATAACGAAAGAATGAAATAATAAACAGCACTAACATTTAGAAATATTCATTCAGTTTTTATTAAAACATCTATTTATGGTGTAGTTTACATTTTTTTATAAAACACAGCCACAGACGTCTTGTTTGTTTACATCACCCAGGCAACGAAACGAAATAAACCAAAGCCGTTCGGAAACGCCAACTGTAACTAACTGCACTAAACAGGTTTGTTGACGTTTCCGACGGTTTACTTCGTGCAAACGGTCAGACGTTTACGAACTCGACCAATGCATCAACGCACATGCGTTAAAAATCCTCGTGCTGGATAAACTACAACAGCACCTAGTTAAACAAATAACAACTACTTGAAAAGTCACACTGTTTGAGAGGCATACTGCTCAGAGCAACCTACGCCTTCTGAAAATTGCCCACATTAGGCTTAACACAGCACTCCTTGGCGACACCGCTTGGTGTTCTTATTCTGCATTTTAAACCAATAAATTTGTTATTATGGGTGGTTGTGCCGCCATAAATTGTTCTAATAATTCAAGAAATGGATTTAGAATGGCTAAATTCTCTAAAGATGAAGAAAAAAGAAGAAAATGGGTGATCAACATGCGACGAGATCCCGGATCGTCTGCTCAAATTTGCCTTGTAAGTTCGATTTTATTATTGAAAATTTTTACTGTTACCTTAGAAAATGCCTTTTTCTTGTAATTTTATCTTTGTTATTTAATTTAAAATACCAAAGTTGTTCGTAGCTTGTTTAGTTTTGTTAAAACGCAAATGTTATGTTAAGAGTGCGTTTTGCATTATCGCCAAAGCTCGCCAAAGCTACTTGTTGTGTTTGTAAACAAAACCTTGTTCTTTAGCATTAAAAAATGTGTTTAAAAAAGCAATAGACAACATATATGTTAATAAATTTAATTGAGCATCTTGAATATTGTTGTATACCTACAATTATTTTCTCAATCATAATAAAATATCAAAGTTTGTTACTAATTACGTTTTGTTTGTTTGTTTGTTTGAATTGAGAATTGTTCTTGAGGTTTCTGACTGCAATCTCGAGGATGGTCTTATACCCCTGAATATCTGTTTTGACATTTATGATTTCCGTATAACATTTTTTATTAATAACATAGAGCACAACAGAAGTACAAACACAGAAGAAGGGGGGTGGAAATGACAACCATGGGTTAACGGGACTCGAACCCGAGACCTCACCGCTCGCAGGCGGCTGGCAGAGATGGGTGCGCAAACCCTCGCAGCCATGAGATCCCCCTAATTACGTTTACTTTAACGAAATGCCAAAGTAGCGAGATTAATATGCCAAAGTAGCGAGATGTGCGCCAAAGATAGCAACCCCATAGTTTCGGTTTGGGCAACTTTTCGAGACGTAAGCCGGCCTGTATTCTAGGGGTTTTAGGTGACCCGAGAGATTGTCCGATATGACGGAAAGGTGTTTGAAAAGTCATTAAAACTGCGTGGTCTCTCGTATCAGTGATGCATTTTCTATTTATCATGAGCTGTCTTGTTCACTTTCACTGAGCGAAACTTTTATTTCATGGCATGGAAAACCGCGAAAGTTCTGTCGACTTCTGAAAAAGCTGTTTGCAGCAAGACTAAGGTGAACAAACGTCGCCATTTTCCTGGGACAGTCCCCGATTTCAGGATGTTTTTCAAACTGTCCCCAAAATTTAAAACAGGAATTGGGGACAATTTTTAATTATTGAATTGTCTTTTAATTAAATTACTGTTAATTATTTCATTAATTATAAATGTCCCCAGTTTTTCTTAAAGATTGGGCATGTCCCCGATTCTATATTAAAAAATCTGGTTACCTTAAGCAAGACCCATGGAATATTTTTTTTTTTTGTAAATCAATAATTTTTATAGTTATTCATATTTATAAATTTTTTGTATCATACAGCTTTTGCAATTTTTATATTTAGGTATGCTGCAAATAATTCTAGATATTTTCAATGAGCCGTCAACCAAAAAAGGTTGAGAAACACTGGCTTAAAGTGTGTAGAGGTGTGTGTGTGTAAACTCGTTTCTTTGCCTGATTTGGTCAGATCGAATGCGGTTCTTCAAGTGATTGAATTCAGACACTTAGAATTCGTTTACGTACACAAAAGTATGGAGTAATTGTTGGAACTTTCTCTGCTTTCTACCCCGGAAAAGTGCGGGGTAGGAAGATAAGGGTAAATGCAAGGGTGACCTGGATTTCCCAAGATGCATTGCGCGTTTTTTCAAAACGAATCTTGACTCGGGATTTTAGTTGTAGTCATAGGCGTCCATACCTATGGGCGTGACCCACCGCGTAGCTCCCACTTTACTGCTATGATTTATGTATGGTACAGTAACTCCCGATCATCCGCGGTCTTACACGTTGTTTTCTCCGATAACGATTATTTACGGAATATAGAGAAATAAACACATGCGTTTCGTGATCAACCAATGCAAAATAGTTTTTTAAAGCAACTATCGGATTATTCCTATTTCTTTTACTCCACCCCCAAGGTTACCGAAACCTATACAATGGAGGAATATCCCGTTCCTCCGGTTTCGGTGATCAGATTGAAGCCAGCCATTGATACCAGTCAGGACTTTAAAAATTATTTTCAGGAAATTTTAAAATCAGAACTTTCGTACGAACAAGTATACAACGCTGACAAGTTTGGACTGCACTGGAAATGTTTAATGACGCGAAAATTGGCGTTTGAAAGAGAGCTTCAAGCACCAGGACATAAAACCAGTAAGGAAAGAGTGACGATAATATCTCGTAACAATGCTATGGGAACACACAAACTAAGACTCGCAGTGATTGGGAAAGCAAAAAAAAAAAAAAAAAAAACAATATCCTTTAAAGGTATAAGAGCTGAACATATTCCAGTTCATTATTTTAACCAAAAAAAAGCATGGATGAATCAAGAAATATTTCAGAAGTGGTTCGAAAAAAATTTCATTCCCCAAGTGAGAGAGCATCTCAAGCATGAAAACTTACCCGAAAAAGCCGTATTGCTGTTTGACAACGCCTCGGCTCACGCAGAGGTAAGTGCTCTGAAATCAGAAGATGGAAATATTTTCGTAAGCTTTTGCCACCTAACGTCATGGCACTTATCCAGCCCATGGGCCAGGATGTTATTGCTGCTATGAAGAAAAGTCATCGAACTAACTTATTGAGAAAACGAATTGAAGAAGGCTGCGAACTTCAGGGCTTCTGGAAGAACTACACGATTACTGACAGCATTTATTTCATTAACCCATTTGTGCCTGGATATTTTTGCGACTTTCTTCGATTTTTACTGATAACAGAAATAATAGATATATTTCTGATGTCAACTTCTTGAACAAGGGATGATTTCTTTTAAAATCATTATGCATAAAAATCGAAATATCAACATCCTACTGGGTCATGTTAAAATATTTTGTAGAGTTGAGGCTCAGTACTCACGAATAAAGGCTAGGAAAAATAAGTAACTTTTTCGACTAATAGCGAAAATGCCGTCCCAAAAAAGGGACACTAGGCATAAATGGGTTAAACACTGATTGGAATGCGGTCAAGTTAACGACTAGTAAAGTCCTGGGGAAAATTTTTGCTAAATGTGGAAAAATCGTCAGAGTCTCCTCAGGAAGAAGAAGACGAGGACATTATTGCATCTGATTTGGCACATTTAGCAAAATCTGTTCCTGGAGGAAGTGACGTGGGTGAAGATAACACCGCTAAGTGGATCAATTGTGACGCAAACGATCCAGGCCTCCAACACCTTACCGATGAAGAAATCATAGCCGGAAAAAGGCGCGGTTTCAGCTGAGTGCGATGAAGACGACGATGGAGAAGGGATGCAGAAGAAATTGAGCCACGAAGAAGCACTAACTCACATAATGGAATCATTAAATACAAATGTTGCAGAAAACTCTGCTTAATTTCTGGGTTCGCCGTTCTAAAGTCCAGTAGGTGTAGAAAGTTCTAGTAAAGAGTCCACTTATGAGAATGGAACACGAACTTTATTGCTTCTAGAACTTCGTCGAACAATCAGTTGTACAAAATTCACAGGCACTAACGGACAGTACCTTTCTTATAACAGTCCGCTTAGAACCGAAGCTTTCACAAATACTGCAATTCTCACACAAAATAAAACACTTCCACAGGCAGAAATTCAGTGGAAACTTACGAGGGAAATCGTAAACATTCTCTCAAGACTCAGCAATGAAGAATTTGCACACAGCACTTAAAAACAAGCTTTTTAAAACAAGCTAAGTACGGCTTACAATAGCACAATTCTCAGGCTAATGCAGTGAACAGAACGGACATCTATTTCTCAGTTGCGACAGATACAAACGGACTCTTCGGTCTCCCGGTCTCCCATATATAGAAGTCGCCGAAGCTAGGAGAAGCTTCTCAAAGAATGTATTTCTCGAAGATTCTCCATAAAGCGGGACATTTGATTACGTCATAGAAATATTAATGAATAACATAGCTAAAGCAGGAAAATGAGCTTCACAGGCCTCATTGGTAAAATCGCGCTAAATGTCCAAAGTTCGTCAAGCTTGGGGACTTTTTGGTGAAACATCGATAAACTTGGCGCCAAAAATAAGTCTCCCAAAGTGAGGTCAGCTAAGGCCTACGACCATTATTTCTCGAAATTACCATAAAACTCTTAATGTTAGTCAATGGGGAAACCCAAAACTCCATATCTCACGTTCTACTTAACCGATTTTGATGCAACAAAATGCAAAATTGAATTGAAGCGTAGAATACAAATGTTAAACTATTTTTAACCTTTAAACAAGAGAAAGACCCAGAAATTTGTAATATTAGACGAGCAGGATGATTCATCACTTCGCGACAAGATGCAGTTAAAAAAAAAAAACTTCAATTGAAAATAAAGACGAGGAGCTTCGAAACGAAAAAACAAAACAAATTAACTGACTTTTTTCTAAAACATTAAGGAATTCACAACTCTGTGTGCGTAAGTATGTACTACGACTATTCTGATTATTAAAAATGGGTTAATGCATTTGAGTGTTGATTTTTTCCCTTTTTCAGCTATTTTGCGGATTATCCGCGAAATTCGCTTATCGGTGGCTATCGCGTCACCCTATTCCGAGGATAATCGGGAGTTTACTGTATAATGTAAAAATGTTTCAACACTAAAATATAGGATCTTTGTGGGGCAGGATTCCTGACTTATATTATTATTTACACCGAATGCTGATTGCAAAAACAACTAAATTTTTATGAAAAATGAGTAGAAAAACAACACAATTTTCCTTCTATCATCGTCCGATCTACAAGTGACTGCCTTTTCTATTGGTTGTGGACTTGACCTTAAGTTGAACTTGAATATTTCTCTTTTTAGACTATACGGGAAGACAACCTAAGTTAACCAAACGTTACAGCTGGAGAAAACTGCTTAAAACTCAAGACCGCTAGCTAAACAGCCTCGCGGTGGACCAGAACCCTGGACCTTCACATGACTGACTGACTGATGATAGGTTCTTGTAGGAGTGCCCTGGGCACTAGGCCTTTAACTCCAGTATGTAAGATCTTTTCAGTCGGGTATTTTCAGTCTTGTAATGAGTCCCCAAACAGGACGGGTTGAGATGAATATCAGTCAAGTACAGTAAGAAGTGATCTGCATGAACAGCCCGGCCAGAAGGATGTTAGTAGGGAAAGGGTTTTTTATTTAATAATTTTTTTTTTTTTTTTTTTTTTTTTTTTTAAATGCCGCAGTGTGAAGTACGTTATTGTGGAGGATCAAATATGTCAAGATATGGAGAGCATTTGGCGAGGACCGCCTTCGGTCTTTTGCTGTTAGATGGATCACGAAAGTCGTAATCCGGAAATTCGGCAAGAATGTCGTTATTGATACTGGATATATTATCATAAAAGTTTACGGCAAGTCTGTGGATTGTGTGCTTAATCGGCTCAACGGCCAGGTCATTTTGAATCGTAGTGTTTCTTAGGAAGTGGTTTCCTTTACGGATTTTTCTAAGTATTGCACTTTGTTTAGCTTGCAGGGATTTCATGTGCGATTTAGCTGCAAAAGCCCATACGGGGGCTGCATAAGTAGCAATAGGCCTGATCATTGTTTTGTAAATTAGCGTTTTGTTTTGCTTGCTGAGTTTTTTAGAATAAAGTATAGGAGCAATCTTTTTGGCGGCAGCCGCCATGCGGTTTCTAATTTTAGTAATGTGTGGTTTCCATGTGAGTGACCTGTCCAATGTAATTCCCAGATAAGTGGCAGTGTTACTCCATGGGACGACATTGTTGTTTACGTATATGCGGGGAGGGTTATGTTTTCTTGAGAAGTGTATTGCTTGGCATTTGTCGGAGTTTAGTTTAATTTTCCAGGTATCGAGCCAGGTTTCGAGAGCGTCAATATGTGCTTGAATGCATCTTGAGAGTACTGTGGGGTGGTGAGCTCTGCAAATAATCGGCGTATCGTCGGCGAACAGAGCAAGTGTGGTGTACGGATTTCTAGGGATATCGTTGACGTACAAGTTAAACAGTGTAGGTCCCAGGATTGATCCTTGGGGAACACCACTATTTATAGGAGTGCGGTTAGAATGAGTATTGTTTACACGAACCATAAATGTACGGTCAGAAAGGTAATTATGAATTAAATGAATTAGAGAGTCTGGCATGCCGATTTGTATGAGCTTGTACATGAGGCCTGTATGATATACTTTGTCAAACGCTTTTGATATGTCTAGGAGGAGAATACCGACTTCCTTTTTTTCTTTCATTGCTTCAGCGATATGTTCTGTGACTCTAAGGAGTTGGTGAGTCTTACTGTGTTGTTCACTAAATCCAAATTGTTCGGGAATAATAATGTTGTTTCGAGTAAGGTGTTCTTGAATGCGGTGGAGTATGACTCTCTCCGCTAATTTACTTAAGGCGCTTAATAAACTAATCGGTCTGTACGAGCTAGGTGAGGTGCTGCTTTGATTTGGCTTGGGTATAGGACAGACGATTGATGTTTTCCAGGCTTTTGGGAAGTATTTTAATTTGAGTATGTGGTTAATCAACGAGGTCAGGAAAATGAGGGTACGTGCAGGCATGTTTCTTAGCATGACGTTACTAATTTTGTCGCTTCCAGGACATTTTTTAATTAACAGTTTTTTAATTATCATAACCAGCTCCGTCGGTTTTGTGGGGGAGATTTCAGTTGTACAAGGAGTGCGAAGGAAATTATCGACAGTCTCCTTTATATGGTAATCCGTAGTTGGGTCCACTGCAATGTTTTCGTGGAGGCTAAATTGCTTTTCATATGTTCTAGCCAGTGTGTTTGCTTTATCGTAGTCGGTTAAGGCGTAACTGCTGCCTTCTTTGAGGGGAGGGATATGCGATTTTTGGTTTTTTAGTTTTTTCAGTGCCTTCCACACTGAACTGTCTTCGGGGTTAAGGCTAGTGATAAAATTTTCCCAGTTTTCATTTGAATGGGCTCGTAGTAGTACTCTAGTTTCAGCTCTTATTTTGTGATAGTTTTGCCTGTCTATGGGACTACGAGTGCGTTGGTATAATTTCCTGGCAGTATTACGCTGCCTAATTTTTTCTTTAATGTGAGAAGGGAGTTTGATAGCTCCGTTGTTTTTGACCGGTTCAGATGAGTTGTAGTAAGCGGACGTTATTATATCCGTGATGCGAGTAGTCTCGCGTTCAATGTCTTCAGTATTGTGGATATCAGGAAGGCAAATAGGTGCGCTTAGCAGTCGGTTCGTGTAGTCTATCCAGTTTGTTTTTAAGTGAACATTCTGAGGATGCCGTGCAATGTTTAAGTTAATGTCAAATTGCACTGGGAGATGATCGGAGTCAAACCGCTGTAGCACAGAGCTTTGGATTGTTTGATTCATGTTTTTGTAAATAGCAAGGTCTATTATGGACGATGATCCGTTAGTGGCGTAATGAGTAGGAAGGGGTGGAACAGCCATACGTATGTTGTTATTGATCATAAATTTTAGTAGGGATGTGCCGAAGGGGCAGTTGTATTTGGAGTCCCATGCGAAATGGTGAGCGTTAAAGTCACCAGCAATAACATTTGCTTCGCAGTAATTGAATATGCTGTGAATGTCTTTAGTCGGGAAAGGATGTCCGTGCCTGACGTATGCAGATGTCAGCATTATATGTTTTTGAGGGTCACCAGTAATAATAATGGAGTTTGCTTCCAGTATTTCGTGAGTTAAGTCCGTTACTGGATAGTGTGGTATGTCATTTTTTACGTAGATGGCAGTGCCACCATCTGTACGACTACATTGGCGGTCGTTTCTGTACAGTATGTAATTAGGGATGTTATACCTTATGTGTTTTTTTAGTTTGGTTTCTTGCAATAAAATAACATCGTACTCACCGTACGATAAGAAGTTTCTTAACTCACTAATTTTTTGGTGAAGACTATTTGCGTTCCAGTATAGAACGCGCAAGAAGTTTTTGGTTGTGCTAGCCATTGATAGATTGGATAAAGTACTTTTGAGTGAGCTCCATAATAATACAAAGTTGTTCAATGGGCTCAGTATGTTTGGTAATTTTAGAAGAAAGCTCTTTAAAGTAGTTAACGATTTTAGTTATGTCTATGATCTTAGATATCTCTTTGATAGATTTCGTGATATCCATAAAGTTTGTAAAGTATGTGTGCGTTTCAGGAGCTTTCGTTGTGTTCGGTTGCGGTTTTTCTGGAAGCTGTTTTTTAGCTTCTCTTTGGTGTTTCCAAGGTCGCTTTTTAGGTTCGTTAGGTTTGTGTACGGGTTTTGTAGAAGGTTCTTCGTCCTCCGACAACTCACTGAATTCATCGGCGGATATGATTTGAGTAGTAGGTGGAGGTTCTACGTTATTATTGCTGGATGTACTTGCCAGGTTTTGTAGAGCGTAGCAGTGATCTTCTTCCTGGGGTTTGGTTAATGGTGGTTTCTCCCATGCTGACACTTTAGGGGTGGGGGCAGGCATAAATGTTTGTAGGTTATTTAGTATGTTTGTTTGGACGTTTTGTTTGGTTTTGATTTCGCTAACAGCGCCTGGGTGTTTATTTCTGTTTGCAGGATTTTTTGGACATCCCCGATAATTTGCAGGGTGGGTGCCAGTACAGTTAGCACATTTAAAGTACTCCTGCCCTCGGGTAGGACAGCTACGGACCAAATGGGGCTCCCCACATTTTAGACACTTGGGGGTTAGGGAGCATGTCATGGACGAGTGTCCATAGGCTTGGCAGTTATAACACTGACGTATTTTTGGCTTTCGGTAGTCTTCAACAGTAATATCAAGCCAGTAGTATTTTCTAAGATTATAGATATCCGCGTGGTTTGGCGTGGGTTTAAGTGAGATGAGAAATATGTCAAGGGGTTTTTTGGTTTTCCTGTTTGTTAAGTATGTTATACTTAAGGGTTCAAATTTGTGTTCCCGCAGATAGTCGTCGATATCCTGGGAAGGTGTATTTGATTTGATGCCTTTTATGATGATTTTGCGTGGTCTAAGCTCTCTAGGATCCATTGACTGGAATCCGATATTATTTTCACTGAGGTATGTTTGGAGAGAGCGAAATTTGTTAGGGTCCTTAAGGGTTATTTTAACGTACTCTCCGGCTATTTTAGCGTCAAAGTCGGTTTTTAGAAGATCGTTTATTTTACCCAATTGTTCGATAATGTTTGTTTTAATTTCACAATAGACTACGATGTTCGCATTCTTTTTAGTGACACTGTTCTGAGTTACGCTACTTTCTTGAGCATGACTCTCGACTTCAATGTTAGATTGGACGTCGTCCATATCACTGGTGTGTAAGTTTTCAGATAAATCATGATTGTCATGAGTTTCAGCTGTGTGACTAATTTCTATTATGGCGCATTTAGCAGACGGGAGATCATTGTTGTTAGTAGTTGTACGCTTGTTACCGGTACGAAAACGTTTAATGTTTAAGCTAATTCCAGTCTTGCTCAAGATTTTGTCGACTGTTTTCTTACAAGTACTATAATAATATCGGAAACCTTGCGTTTCTGTTATGTTTTCAAGTAAAGGGGATTGAATGAGGCTGGTAACTGAATCATGCAGATCACTTACCTCCGCAAGTATGGGGTCTTGTGCTTTCCTCTTCTCGTCCAAGAAGTTCAGATAGCCCATAAGTAATTGGTAGTTGTCACAGTTTGTAGCATTGTATCTCTGGTTGAAGGTGCTTGCATACAGCATCAATGGACCGAGGTCCACTGTAGAGGTGTTATTGGTCGGTGTTGGCTGTGCCATACCTGGTGGGTTTACACACCAACACAGCTAAGTAGTATCGTGACGATTTATGCGAGTTTTAAAATAAGTAAGAAGTTTTAAAGTAAATGAGACACTGTTCGTGTCGAAGACCAGTCACTGTGGTTTCAACAAAAGAAAATGCGTAATATTAATTACATATTAGTACGTTCAGACCGATAAACGTCCTGATATTATCCATAAAGAATGCAATATGCGTTCAGGCCTCTGTCTCCACTTCCACCTTCACATTTCAGCCGTCTACCATATTTATGGTGATCATTCGTCCTCAATTTTCGGGACAATCCCCACTTTCTGTGTTCTTTGCGATTTGTCCCCAAAATGTAAAAAATCAGTTGGGGACAAATTTTAATTATTAAATTGTGTTTTAATTGGATCGTTGTTGATGGTTTCATTAATTATAAAATTTCCCGAATTTTGTTTCAGAATTGGGGACGTGTCTTCAACTTTACGTTCACAAATATGGTCACCGTAAGCATATTCAGTGTTTTATTCACTAGGCCATGTATGGGCTCTCCCCCACTAGAATATGTACTAGTTCTATTTCCATTGTGACATGGGATAATTCTGTATAAAGCCAACGAATAAAAAAATATTTTTAACGTAAACGAAGCCTGCGCTTGTGCACCACCATCGTCCTTGAAAATGAGAAATGGGTGGAATTGTAAGATCAATAAATAAATAAACAAAAATAAAAAAGGAAGACAGCATTCCATACGTTCCCCCTTGACACCGATGATTTAAATTTTAACTCAAATCTGAAAATTCGAATGAAAGCAAATTTTGTTTATTTTTGAGAATTTCACATATTTTGCTTGTAATAAACAGGAAATTTTTATTTGCTCAAATTCATATTTAAGAGCTCATAATTGAATAGGAAACAATTAAAGGGAAAAAACAAAGACTTTATGGTTGACTTTAGTTTTCATAAATTACTTTTTGAATAAATAAAAAAAATAAGCGTAATGCTCTATACATTCAATAGTTTTTATAATCAATGGCAGGTAAATCATGTGCCAGAAGCGACATTTGAAAGGGGTGGGACCGATTTCCATTCATGTACCGTAGAGATTCATGTAACGAAAGAAGTATTTAACATGTTCGCTTCCTTCGCTGCAAGGACGCGATGACAGTGACTCCCTCTTCTGTATCTGCAAGGGTTTTTTCATATAGCCAAGCGCATGCATGCCCTCATGCTCAGCAGTAGCCTTCAAAGATTCATGCCTGGAAACAATGATGGTCACAAAATGGAAGTTGGTTGGTTGGCTAAGGCTAAGCTATCTTCCTAAGAGTGTTGATGAATTGGGCGGAAGCCTTTTTAAGCGTATTCAAGTTACATCTGGGGAAAACCGCCGAAAATTCCTGACCTTTAGATCAACGGCCGCACGGTATGCCAGAAAACGGGATCTTTAAACTTCAACCACCTACCAATGTTGAGTGTCTCACCACTTGGCCATTGGTCAGCAGCACAAAGAGAGAATCATTGCCATCCAGTCCCCACTTTTAGCGTTTTTCCCCAGCGAGTCTCATATATATATTTAAACAATTGGGGACAACGTTTACTCACATCTTTTCGTATGCGTTATCAATTTTTACAAATCAATCATGTTTACTTCATTTTACTGAAGAGAATATTAATTAAAGGCTATGTTTCGAGAGTCAGATGTATTCAAAATGTTAGATGTTACGTACAAAAGTACCTTATGATAGGTTATGACATTCATTCATAATTTTACAGAGTATACCCTCACAAAAATGTACTGAAATAAAACTCAAACTTCCTATGTTGCTTTTGCATATTAAAATTATTTACATTAAGTATGAATTGAGTTATTTATAATTTTTCTTATTTCTGCCGAGTTGTGCGTTCTTCAAAAACTTAATAATTATTCGCTAAGCCAAAATTGGAAATTTCGCTCATACTCGAATCCTTTTTTGAGAGGGTGTACATTCTGTTTAAATTTGCCGGGATTTTATTATCTCACTTGCCGTAGAGGTATTCGTTATTACAAAGACCCGAAATGTTGGCTATTTCATTCTTGAAGCACCCAATAAGCTGCCGATATTACATGTACGAAGGGACGGACGAATTAACAACCGCGCTCAAGTCCGGAATTGAACCCGAGCCCATAATTGTTGAGACTGATGAGATAATCACCATACAATCTGGGGCGACGATTTTATAAAGTAGCAGATCGTAAATACAGTCAATTCGTTATAACTCGAAGTGTGGACGAACCAACCAAGTACTTTGAGTTATTAGTATTTGGCTTCTGTCTTCCTTTCATGGAGAAATTTAATTACTTTCAGCATAAATAATTGTTAACGAATGTTCCAGTACTAGTGTAGTTAAAGAGAAACGATTTAATAGCATGCTAAATGATCAAAATATGTGCGGAAAGTTTCTCTCCCCATTCTGGGACCTCAGCGAGCAAGATTTAGAAGGTATCTTTATTTCCCCTCGAAACAAGATGAATGTTAAGGAGTACGTTATTTAAAAAGAGAAACAGATTAAAAATAACATGTTTTTTAAAAATTATAATTATTATTATTCTGTGGTTTTTTCCGATCATGAAATGGGACTTTTACAAAAACTTCGATCTAAAGGTGCAGACTCCAAGATATAGAGATAACTTTGTGTTTAAATTGCTAAATTGTTGCAACCTTATGGAATTTTCTAGATAAGTGAAAATTATGACTTATGAAACTTGTTTTCTTTTGTTTTGCCGGGACAGGACAGCTTTCCGAATTGTCGTTAAAACTACAACCGTCTTTCTTAAGAGTTTCCCGTCACAATATGGATCTTCTTTAGAAGGGGAGGACTTCTGAATATCGGCAACCCTCAGAAATTGCTAGCGACCGCCGAGAAGACTTTCGGAACCACGGAATTAACGTGCACTTACACCGCATGTACACGGTGGTCTTCAGGTACAGTGCAATGCCTTAAGCACGATGGCCCACTAGACTTACTTCAGGTTGCCGTGAGCTGACTATACTTGAAAAAATCATTGAATTCATAAAATTTGAAATATCCCTAATGTTTGTTTCTGAACTGGGACTGCCTCGAATTTGAATTTGTGAATTTGTTCCTAGTTCTATGCTCAAAAATTTGTTCTCCTTACTTCTCCCCCAACACCCTTAACATGATCTTCAAAAATGAAAGCCTTTTCTTTTAACACAAATGCTCACTAAACGGAATAAACTCCTTGATCTGGACGGCAGAATAACCCAGACAGCACATAAGCTTAAATCAAGCTTGACATTTGGCTTGGCAATGCAAGGTTGGCTTAAGCTGGATTTTCGCTTGCAAAGTGCGCAGTGATGGCGCCATCTGTGAATGAGAATGGACATTAATTGTCTAGCGTCCTCGAATTTTCTGAAAGTTCGTAAAAGATGTGTTTTATTTTATTACCAGTGCCATATTATCGGCGGGGAAACGGGGCAACTGCCCATGGCCTACAGATTTTAGGGCCCAAAAATCTTACATCTTACACTTTTGTAATTTTAAAATAAAATTGCAAAGGATAAAAAAAAATTCAGAAGTTAAATAATTTTTTTAATTATAAAGTATGAACAATGAAAATAATTCAAATCTACATTTGTATGAATTAATTTAAACTTATTTTTAATTCTTCGAAATGCTCTATATCGATATAGCATACCAATATGTAGGAAAATAACCACATTTGTAAAGAGAATTTTTAGCGTTAAAAAATAGTAAAATTTTTCAATTATTTGTTATTTTAAGAAATATTTACAAAAATGACTAAAGTGTTTGTATTCCATACATGTTAGCAACTGTGATATAGCATTTCGAAGTAACGTTTAACTATCTGTTTCTTTCATTTCAGATTACTTAACATAAAATTTGTGTTAAGTAAACCCATTCTATATTTCCAAATAT
Organism: Cheiracanthium punctorium; assembly: GCA_038373885.1. Classification (NCBI taxonomy): domain Eukaryota; kingdom Metazoa; phylum Arthropoda; class Arachnida; order Araneae; family Cheiracanthiidae; genus Cheiracanthium; species Cheiracanthium punctorium. The sequence continues at coordinate 96,633 of JAWZYV010003132.1, forward strand.
GGAAATTCTTCAAAATAAAATACAATTATACTACGAAATTGATTTCAAAATCAGTCGTTTGTCTCGATTTTGGCCAGCAGTATTGCTCATGAGTGTTGCGATATTGAAAGTTTTAAAACGTGTGCTGCTCTTAAGTTTATATTATGTTTATTTCCCTATTAGTAGAGTCTCTAAATCACACATAACATTATTTTAATTCTGATGCATCCCATGGAAAAATAAAAGAAACAAATAACACATCACCCACTTATCAATCTGGCGAGAAAACAGCGTGATAAGTCACTTCAAACTTTAGTCATAGCTGCACAAGGCTCCGGTGGCTGAATAGATAGCGTGTTCGACTGCTAAGCCAAAGGGCCCGGGTTCTATTCCAGCCACGAACACTCGATGGAAACAGATTAATTTCAGCGTAGAGGGGGAAAATGCGCGGAAAAATAAATTATGTGGGACGCGTTAGCCAGCGGGCGCCCCGTGTATTTAGAAAATTTTTTAAGCTTGAAATGTCAAGCTTAATGCAAACTGGGCAAGTGTAAACTAGAACACTTGATTCAAGCTTGCATCAAGCTTACACGCTTGGAATTTTCAAGCTCATTGACTTGATAAATCAAGCTTGCTGCAAGTTTGATGCAAGTTTGCTGTGCTGTCTGGGAATGAAACTCGCTGTGTAAACGATTTCCGAATAGTCTGTCATAAGCAGATAAGAACATATGCAAAAATTGAGAATTGACCTCGAGAGAGAGAACACTTTGTGCAACGAGTAAGAGAAAGAACTTCATTTGCAAATTCATTGAAAGTTTTTTAACAGCATGGATACCAGTTGCGTTTTCTCAAAGTGTGCAAGTTATATGTTAACGCCCAAACAAAAGTCAGAAAAAATACGATAATTTAATCGAATGAATTTTGAGAATCCTAATGTTTTTCTTTCGTCGAGCCCCTCTCCCCGGATAGACCAGAAAACTAGCCCTTGCATTGTGGCACTAAAACACGCTTTCGAGATAAGCAAGACTTTGGAAGAGGCTTAGCTATATTATCACTGCCGCACACTGGAATATGCGCTTTACATCTTCCGCTTTAACTTATGATAGCCAAGACGTTGATTCCCATTCCAACGCTTTCACAGCCAGGTAGCCAGGAGGTCGAAAGAAGCAACTCTCTCTCTCTTATTCTCTCTTGAAGTTGTCCCATATTCCCTTGGAGTTCTCCAACACGCATTTCCGTTTTTTTAAAGCTTTCTCCCTCAAAGAAACATTATGTAATTGCCGTTACGGTCTTTAGGACAGCTTCAAAAACAAACCAATGATGTTGAGTGCACGAAAAAATTAATAATGCTTCTTCACGCAGTGCACAATCGACTGACACCAACAGTAAAGCTGTATGTCTCATGCAACTGTGGGAAAAAATTGAAAAGCACAAAAATGCAATCAAAAAGGAGCCGAGGAGTTACCTGTTCAGGGAAACATTGCGAAATTCACAATGTTTAACATTCTTTTCTGAGTGTTTCGTTACTCCTATAGGTTCAATGTTTATAACAGTTCATAGTGCAACTTGTAAAAAGACATTCTAAATTTTTTCGAGTCTCGATAGCCCAATTAACTCATTTGTGCCTGGATATTTTTGCGACTTTCTTCGATTTTTACTGATAACAGAAATAATAGATATATTTCTGATGTCAACTTCTTGAACAAGGGATGATTTCTTTTAAAATCATTATGCATAAAAATCGAAATATCAACATCCTACTTGGTCAAGTTAAAATATTTTATAGAGTTGAGGCTCAATACTCATGAATAAAGGCTAGGAAAAAGAAATAACGTTTTCGAATAATAGCGAAAATGCCGTCCCAAAAAAGGGACACTAGGCATAAATGGGTTAAATTCTTTAAAAAGCTTTTCAAAAGTTGCATGATTTGCAAAAAGAACAGCCTAATATATTTTGAAGGCTGCTTCTAATAATGTAATCCAAACACTACTAAAAAATCACGTCACTTTCTTGTAATTGAAAATAAATAAATAAACGAGTAAATAAATAAAGTAATTTACAATGGTTGACCATGCCATAATCTCACAATGTGGACTAATGTGAAAGGCAGAAGTGGTGCTGGTTTTCAGAGATATTTTCGGATGAAATTGTATGAAATTTGAGACTGGCTTTGTGGATGCAATGAAGTAAATAAGTATGCCCACTTCCAAGAATGGGAGTGAACAGGTTAACACTGGGGCAACTCCCCTTCAACGTTTTACATATACATCTGTTTGAGCATATTTGTTATTTTTAAAAACGGTCACGGGGCTAATACATTCTCCAACGCCCTAAGTTTACAGGCCTCTCAATTGGTCCTATTTTTTTTAAATTCCTACCTCTATAAATAATAGAGTAAAATGTTCTGCGACTTCAAAATTTGTTAAATGTTCTTTTAGATGTTAAGGTTTCGTCTATCAAACCATTAAAATACTAGGCTATATAAATAAAACTTTGATGAAGGTAGGAATTTAAAAAAAATAGGACCAATTGAGAGGCCTGAGTTTAAAGACAGGAGACGCCACTGGTGGAAACTACTAGGAGACAGTCTCTCTCTAGAATTCTTTTGTTTCAGATAAGTGTCTGTTCGATGCAGATATGTGGCTGCAATGTTTTTGTAGAATGCATTAATTCTGCAAGCATCTTACTTTTGGCACCTGTCTGAAACTATAAAATGCACGCTTCCGCTTTGTTCTTGTTCGTTGGAGAGAAAAAATACCGCAGTGGTGTTTCCGAAGAATCGATTATGAGATGGGTAATACATCACCCCCATCTTATTCATTTTATCCAGCTTTGGAAAGTGTTTATGCTTTCGGGTTGATTGTCCATCCTCTCAAAAAAGTATTAGAGTATAAGTGAAATTTCTTATTTCTGTTTTGCCATTAATAAATTAGTTTTGACAAACGCACAACTCATCATAAATATGAAAAGTTATAGTAATATGTAACCTAATTTATATTTTGTGATAGATAATTTTTAATGTAAGAAACTAATGTAGGAAGTTTCACTTTTACTCAAACACATTATTGAGAGGGTGTAGCAAATGAGCGAAATGTAGCAAATGAGTTTATTCCTATGTACTGTACCGTTTACCCTATTGAAAAAAGTGTCTGTAGCATTTATAGTTTTTTTCACAGAAGTACACAGAATAATTCCATAACATTAAGCTCAATGGGCAGTCATTGTTTAAATCATATTTTAGAAATATTAATAAATTTTTAAACAAAGCAAAACTGGTAAATGTTATTAAGGATTGCAGAACAAGGCTCTCCATAAAAAAAAAAAAAAACAGTAAATGTAGCACTTGTTGAGCTGAGCGAAGTGAGCGAAGCTCTTACACTACTCTCAGGCATTTCAATATAGCCCTTCCCCTCCTAAACCGCTTGACCGATTTAGTTCAAATTTGGCATGGTTATAGGTACCAATGGTGGGAAGATATAAATCTGAAATCAAACCAGTCGAGTTGACCACGGAGGAATAATTACCGAAAAACCTGCTGCCATTAACTTTCAATGGAGATATTAGAAGAATTATTCTATTTCTTATTTACTTGCTCCGCGCGCTCATTGAACATATGACATTGGTCAAGGTCACGATGCTGATCACTTAAAAAAAAAGAAAATCCGGACTCGGACATATCATCGAGGAATAATCACCGAAAAAAATTCAACTTGAGGTAGAGATGAGATAGAGATAACTGCACGAAATTCGCTCAGCTCAACATTCCATGCGCGATACGTTATGCGGACCTAGTAGTTCTACACAACTCAAAAGAATTCCAATGCATTACTGTCTATGGCAATTGAGAGACATTCACTCATTTTAAGCACAATGCGATAAGTAATAACAACTTACTCTTCATATAAAGGATGTTTATAACATTTAAAGTTTCTTTACAGGTCCTTTCAAGATTACATTAGTAGCCTTATAAAGCTTTTTTGAGGTAATCCCCAAAATCTTGTAAAGTTCTACAACGATACGTCGCCAATTTACAAACTATTATGGCAAACGATGGAACCAATTTTAGAGCGAATAGGGAACGAATAGTTAACAATTCATTAGGAACAAATCTTGACCAAAATGAGTAAATTGACCTATTTTCAAACGAATCCAGAAGTCATTGAACAAAAGAACTGAGTCTAAACCGAATCCCGACTCGGAATAAATTCAGACTAAGGGCGAGATTCAAGTGAAACGTGCTCGATCGAGTTCGAATCGAACGTTTTTCAGTCGCCAGTTCCCAGTTCAGTCCCCAGAATGCTTCCAATGAACAAACCTATCGCGCTGTCACGTGATCAAAACACGATTGTTTTGTTTCAGTTGAATACGAAACATTGATATATTTCGAAGTTTCCCCTGCTCGACGCGGAAAACGTTCGAATTGTGTTTCACTTGAATCTCGCCCCAAGTCCGGACTCGGAACGAATCTTTTTCTAAGACGGATTTTTTCCGGACACGTTTAACTTCGAATTCTGTCAGGGTGGAACGACATACCACTTATATAGTTGCGCTAATCAATGACTCATTGATTCACTGACTCTGTCCCACTCCAAAATAAAACTTTCACCGCCAATACTTCAAAAGATTAAAAAGTTATGCTTGAAAAATGTAATAAATTCTACACCGTTGGGTGCGATCGACTTGAAACTTTTCACAATTATGTAAAATAATATAGAAAGCATCTGCTCTATTTTAAAAATCTGAAAATCCACCCGTCCTCCGATTTTTAGCCTCGGAAAATTGCTCTAATACAATAAAATAGTTCGCTTGGAAAAGCTTCTTGAAATTATCCAGATCATCGTCTGCATGAAGCCTTTTATACTTTACTTTGCGTGCTGTGAGGTGAGTGCTGCAATCACAAAGGTCATGAAGCCTTAAATGTAGGAATTGATTTAACAATTTACAAGGCATCAATAATACATTGGTGACTATGGTTGTAATAAAACCTATATTGTTGCCTATAATAAAAATAGAATATGAAGTTATTCATTTTAAGTGGACAAACATTAAATGTATCGAGTGTAGACTTTTTTTGTAAAGCATTTTTTTCTAGCTGATGTTCTAATTGCTTCCCAAACGGGCTTTATCTTCTAGTTTTTAATATAATACGGGTTTTTATGCTATAATGGAGATGCATCGGAGACATTGGCTGTGATTCAGTGTTTCCAGTGATGGTGATTAGTTGAAGTTTGAATTGTAAGGGAAAGGAGGGTAAGAGTACCCAGGGATTTTTTTCCCTGTTGGCAACACTGTAAGCTGAAGCCAGTGTGATCATATCAGCACGTTTGTTTTCAGCTCGCTCAAGAGACCGCTATTATTATTTTGACCCTTGCTGTCATTTATTTATCAGGTAAGATATTGTTTCATTATGTTAGCATGTAATTTTTCTGTGAAGAAATCTTAATTTTTTTGTAAATAAAGGACTGATGCTTGCTTTCTAAGTAAATATCATTATGAGGTTTGTTCCCTTCCGAACAACGTGGGCACGTCAGAATTTAACTATTGTGAATGCTACTGCCATCGATGGACGATTTAGAGAAGCAATACATCGGCGGGTAAGAGTACGCACAGACCAGATATGCGTACTCTTATCCGCTCTGTGATTTGAAGCAGCCATTCCAATAAAACTTTGCATTTTATTTTAACATTATTAGTATTATAAATATTGTTACGGGTATTGAGCCATACAATCCTGACATTATAAGTGAAGATTGCTATTCTCCTTCACTAGTAACTTTAGCACCTTTGGATAACGATTGTACAGTTGCAGTAGCACCTGAAGAGAACGAAGTCTCACCTTCCACTTCTCACATAGATGTCAGTATCCAGTCAATCGTGCCAATTCCTACACATGAACAACGAGGAACTAAAAGGAAAAAAAATCTAAAAAATTTGAGATCATGACTTCGTCTCCAGTCAAAAATGTGTTAAAGGAAAAAGTAGAGCGAGAGAGAGAATTAGAAGAAGCAAAAGCTAATCGAGCTGCTATGAAAAATAAAAATGGAGCCAAAACTAAAAATGAACAAACTCTGAAAGCAAAGAAAAAACTTATTCTGAATTGTATCTGCAACCCAGTTCCCTCAACAAGTTCAGAAAACATTGAGGCGACAATATGCCCAGGCTGCAAACAATCATATGATGAAGATTGGATCCAGTGTGGATTATGTAAGGAGTGGTGGCATGAGGACTGTTCAAGTTACGAGGGCACTGGAGCATTTGTATCAATTTTCTGGGTGCGTATTCTTGGACTCACGCCCTGCGTACTCTTACCCGCCATGTCGGGTAAGCATTTACCATTTTTTTCCCTTGCATTCTTTAATATATATATTTTTTAAGATGAAACTTTCATTTTGTGTACCCTTCTTTATATGTTAATAAACTATGATTCAGTCTATTTTCGAGGTTCTCTCTTTTCAATTCTCATTTTTATAACGAAAAATCCACTAGGTGCGTACTCTTACCCTCCTTTTTCCTTATGCAAGTATTTCCACAGCCGCAATTCACAAAGTGTCGGATCGGGATAATAGTAGTTATGTGGCCTTATTTGAGAAATTGCCGACTGAGGTTGCGATTTTCCCTTGATGTTGAGCGTAGTATTTGTTTTAGGTTTTGATTTTTGGTTAAGACAAAGCTACACTAGGGCAATTTGCCTAAGGCGGGGGATGCCTTGGGCAGAGTTATTTGTTTCAGAGGGGATGGTGATGTGTTGTGTTGTGGAACGTCTACTATTTTCTGGCTCACAAATGGCGATATCAGGAAATGTAATTCTTACACTGGAAGCTAATTGCAGAATTTGCCACCTATAACCTGACAATGCAATTTGAGAAAAAAAGGACTAATCTAGCATTTCTTTTTGGTTTCTTACAGAGAACTGGTTTTTCTTTTATGTGCACACGACAATCTTTAATGTTTACTAGTTTAGAGACAACTTATTTTTAAAGTTTACCAGACTTTTGACTAGAAATATTCCCTTATATATCTTATTCTTGGGATGAATCGAAATGAAATCATACTCAGACATTGACTCAATATTTTCTATTAGACTATATCAAAGTATTATTACAAGGGCGTCGGCAGGGTTTTTTACAGGGGGGTGCACCCCAAGTTATACATGCATATACAGGGTGTACCTGAATACATGGACCAAACTTAAAGAATAAGTAAAATACATATAAAGAAGCATTTTTTTGGTATAGTAATGTGTGATTAGAAATAAGAAGTATTGGTGGAAAGCAGCAAATGTAAAGGAAATGAAAAAAGCTCTATTGTAAATGCTCAAATGTGTCATCACCAACATTCACAAAGTATTGGTAGCGTCTAGCAAGTGATAGGCGTGCCCTTTCGAAGATGCCCGGTGTTGCACCAACAGTTGCAGCGGCGACTGAAAGTTTTGCAATGAGGCCCTCATCTGAGTCAACTGAGTCTCGTAAACGAGTGCCTTAAGTTGGCCCCAAAAGAAAAATTCGATACTTAATTAATCTAGCGAACGTGCTGGCCAAGCGACTAGTTCAACTTGCAAAATCCACCGGGGACCAATGATGACAATGAGGTAATTAGGCGCATTATTTGGGAAATACGCTGGAGCCCCATCGTGATGAAACCGTCTACACTTTTCATTTCCGACCCCACGTTGCTTTGAAAAACAATGCTTCTTTGTATGTATTTTAAATACCTTTGGTGTATTTTAATGTATTATACCTTTGTATGTATTTTAATACCTCATGGGCCAAAATTGAGTTTGGCCCATGAATTCAGGGACACCCTGTATTCATACGTATAAAAAATTAGACCATTTGGCGTTCGAAGGAAGAAGAATCTTGACTGGAAAATATAGTATCAATATGTGACATTAACATCGTCATAATATTTTGTCTCAGATGAAAAACACAAAATCGTAAACTATCAATTTAGCCTAATCAATACTATCTTAATTTAAGAATACTAATAATGAATTATTTAAATTCCATTCAATTTTTGTAATATTGTTTTATATTTAAGCAGATGAATTTTTCCAGAAAAACGGAGCCTTAATATACTTTGTCTAGCACTGATAAAGTAATTTTTGGCTTGGGGGCCCAGCCATGGCCCGATGCGTAAGGAACTGAAAATGGTAGATGACTGAAGTGTGAAGGTCTATAGTTCTGACCTACCGCGCGGCTTTCGCTCTAACGGGAGTTTTGGGCGGTTTTTTCAAGATGTCACGTGATTACGCATTAGAGCCCCTCTTCCCAAGCCACCCCCCCTACTTGGCAGATACTTCATGTGCAGGTTTGCCTTAAACACACGCAGTACACTTAGCTTAGAGGTCGTCTACATGTTAAAATAGAGCCCAAGTTTCGAAAGCGATACAGTGACGTCTTCACTTAATATTTGAAGTACCTATGTCAAAAAAAAAAAAAAAAAAAAAAAAAAAAAAATTCAAAATACAAATTTTCATTAATTTTCAACCAATAGTGTTTGAGTTTAAATTTCCGAAAAATTACCTCCGTAATGTTAAAGAGAAATGATAACCTTTAAGATTTAATTCCTAAAATAATTGCATTTAACATTACTTCAAACTAATTTTTCCTAATGGCGGGCTCTTGCCGTGAGGCATTTAATACTACTGTGGCTGAAAGGGTTGGTCCTTACATTATGGGGGCACCCTGTGCGTGCACCAAAATTATCCCCTATGAACTGTCTCTCAAAAACAAATATGTAATGACTTCTCAAAAATTTGAAATTTATGTGAACAAGGATAGAAAATATTAAACCATAAACGCAGGTCTAAAAAGCAAATTACGTGATAATTACATGTAGAATTCAAAATATCACACACACATTCAGGCTTTTTTTAACTGACCTACGTTTAAAAAGATACTTATATTTTTCGTTAATTATATTTTTTTCAAATTTACGAATATTTTTTAACATAGCATTTTAACTATATAAACTAATGCGGTTTATTTATTACTATAGAAATTTGATTAGCTGCATGTCAATAAAGTCAATTATTATTCAAAACTGTGGAACATGCCAACCTTTAGCATTTTCAAACTGATGAAAATTCGATCAAAAGTGTAGCATAATTTCCAACATTTGTTTTCACCAGTTATTGCAGCTTCCCAGATACCTTGAACAAAGAAACGAAAGTTGTTCCTTAATTAGATAACTGAAGCCATTATTTTATTCCCTCGCGCGAAAAATTGTTTATCTTATTAATACTGTTTTAAATCCAGTCTGCAAAAGAGGTGAATAAGTGTTGGCGCACAACATGTTAAAATATATTAAACAGAAAAAGCATATGTTTAGCCGTAAAGTCCAAGAAATATATTAATTTTTAATATAAACTTATAAAGATTAGGAAATTATTTACAATTGCATTACAAACTTCGTTTTCACCGATAATTATGTTTACAGAAAAAGTTATCAGCGAAGCTAAAATATGTAATGCATTCAGAAAATATTAGTATATTGCTGAAAGATACTATGTTCATAATTTAAACAAAGATATGCTTTTAAAAATTTTTTTAAAGTAAAAATGTCATATTATTGTGTTTTCAAAACAAAGGGTCTTCACAAAAGGAAAAATATGTTATGTACAGAATAAGTTTGGTAAGACGAAACAGAATAAGTTTCGTAATTCATTTATTTTCTGTTTAAAAAAAAAATAAAAATAAATTGAAGTTTTCCCGTTAGGTTTCAGTTCAGAAATAAAGTGGAATCTATATATAATATTAAAATGCTAAGGCAGCTCGCGACAGATTCTTGAAGTCATTTCTGATGCAGTTTGACCATGCGCTTTGACCAAAATACTCTCCTCGACCAATCAGCAACTAGAATAAAAGCCTATCTCCACATAAGTACGGCATTTCATAAGGTATTGCGCCATTTTTTCGTCTTATTAAAAAGCATGAAAAAGAATTAAGTCGAAATGTATTTCTTAAAGTTCTTAAATTTTAAAATTGCTAATACGATCACGTGGATAACAGGAGTTTAAGATTTCAGGTGATGCGTTTTTCCGAAATGATATAAATAACTGTTGTTCTATCTACTCAATCAATTGGGAGAGCTTCTATTTATTTTATAGTTAGATTTAATTACACGATGAATACACTATTACAATCAATTCACAACTTTCATTCTAAAGGTTGGGAGGAAATTTTATTCTAATCAAGAGAGCATTTTCGCTCTACACAACCGCACTGTTTACTTTTCGACTCGGAGAAAAAAAGTACTCTTTCCTGGCGTTGCCACTTGCCGTAAGTTAAACTTACGAAATAGAATCTCGCGCTCGCGGCAGCTGTATTCATTTGGCAGTTTTCTTCTGAAAGCATCAATTTGATGATGCCAGATTCTGAATCAATTGAGCACAATCACAAATCACTTTCGTCAACCCGGGGCCTTCGCAATTAGTAACGGGCCTGCGCGTGTATTTTGATGAGCCATCCAAAGAGGCCTACGGATGCTCCAGTCTTCACGTATACATCAGGCATTTCTTAAGCTTCCCAGTGCTTTCAAACGTTATTTAATGTAGTTTTAAGTAGTAATTGTGTTACTAATTCAAGTAGGAACTCATGATTAATTTGTTTGCTATGATACATATTTACATAAAGAAAATAGATGCACATAATTTGAAGGAAAAACAAAGTAGCGCTTACTCTCATGATTCACGATTGCTTATTTTAGTTTCACAAGTGGATATTTAGTATACTTTAAAATAACTAAATACACAAGACATTTTTATAATGAATATTTCATGAACGTTCGTATTTCCTACGTTATTTTAAACAATTCAACATTAATCTTTAACAAATGATGTATTAAAGCGCATTTCAGTGTTTTCGGGATATCCTGTATATTGGAGAAAATAGATAAAATACGCTCTATAGCGCGATCCCTGAATTAATTATTCTTTAATAAAGACATTTCATGTAGTATATATTATTCTTTTGTCGCTTTCTCAATCGAACTTAGGAATTGAGCAAGCATAATGAACGCTTGTACAAAATATTAACTACATTTGAAGTTTCTGTATAAACGGGCAAAAATCAATAATTTATAATTTACTGTATTTCTGCACTGTACCAGATGTAAGTCTTAATCACATAATCAAGGCATATATAACTGATAAATAACATTTTCAACTGGCAAAATTAAATTGTCTAATTAATTGTTGACGTTGTGATACTATATCACAACGTCATGCTTATTTACAAGAATAAAAACTACTCAAGTAATACGATTTCTGATTAAAATAATTTATTTATAAATAAAACATGAGTAATTATTCACTAAACATGATTTACATACATATATTTAGAATTTCTAAATACATTATAAGCGTTCACTTACCTTTACATTCAGAGCAAAATCTTCGAATTTTAGGATAAATTTTCATGAAAGAAAATGGCGCAAGATTCACAAAACGATTGCCTACATCTAAAGTTCTTTAGTACGACAAAAAAATAAAAATAATTGTTTTAAAATAATAAAATAATATAACATTTATAATACTTTGAATAATAAAATAGAATACTGTGACTGGGGAAAACAGGCCTCAATGATAAACTCATTTTTAGGGATGGCAACTCATAAGCAGGCCCGTTGCTTAGCGATGGCCCCGGTCAACCTAACAAATCGCAGCACTTTGGCGAGTTTTACAGTCATGGGTTTGAGGAATTATGCACAAGTTTCAACGTTCCCAAAAGAACTAGATGAAAACGATATGGAATAAATTAGCGATAAACGCACCAGTTAAAGAATTTGAAGACACTTAATTATTAAAACTACATTTATTGGCAAACCTCCCCCAACAAAAAAAAAGAATAATCCTACTAATATTATAAATGCGAAAGTGAGTTTGTTTGTTTGTTTGTTTATGACGCTTTCACGCCAAACCGCTGAATCGATTAGGATGAATTTTGGTTTAGATATAGATGGGACCCTGGAGAAGGTTATAGGCTACTTAGAATTTTAGATTTTTAATTATTAATTAAAAACCGTTTTTACGTTGCCATGCTTGGCGAGTTTCGCCCCTACCATGATTCATGTTTTGAGCTAACAAGAATGCTATTATTTCAATAAAGAAGCGCGTGCATCTGAAAAACATTAAATACCACGGAAATTATGCCAGTTTTATGCCAAATCTATCTATCTTTAATAATAATGAATGTTCTCCAGACAAATCTACAGAAAGTAGAGCTTTGAAAATTTGAGCATATAAGCCCATGACTTCGGTAAAGTGCACCTGAGGCTCAGAATTTTGAAATTTCAATTACTTTTCTAATTATTAATTAAAAACCGTTTTATCGCCCGCTAAAAATGATTTATGCTTTTGAAATAAAGCAGAAATTCTATTTGCAGATTCACATGCATTTGAGAAACATGAAATGGTATGGAAATTATGTTGATTTTACGCCAAATTAAAAAGCATTAGAAAGAAAAGTCCAATAATATAAATGTGTACGTTTGTGTGTTTAGATGTTTTGGACTGAATCACACACAAATGGTTGAACGGATTTGGAAAAATTTGTAATGAAGATAGCTTATGCCCTGGATTAACATACAGGCAACCTTTCAAGCATATAGCATAAATATTTCTTTTACAAAAACACTCAAAATGATTTTAATGCATTGCGCTCTATGGAAATTTTATAGCTAATAAACCGATTCTAAAACTTTTTTCACTGATTGAAAGTTACACTATTCCTGAGTATTATTGTTTGTTTGTTTGTGGATTAAGACCGATTGACTACACTAGGGTCGTAGGCCTATATGGGGAATTCCTCTGTGGGGAACTTTCTAAGGAATCCTAGCCCGTATTAAGCGAGGTTTTGGAGAAAACCACGAAAAACTGAGAGCGCTAGGTCGACAGGCGCGACCGGGGTTTGAACCTGGCACCTCCAGCCTTCCAGTTTTGAGAGCAGAACCTTTTAGACACTGGTGGGACCCTGAGTGTTATAGGCTACCTTTTATGCATATATCACGAACAGTTCTTTTACAGAGATACTCATAAGAATTACATTACGCTCTATGTGTATCTCTGTAAGTACTGAACCGATTCCAAAACTTTTTCACTGATAGTAAGCTACACTATTCTTGAGTATTATAGGCTAAACTTCATGCATGTAGCACAAATAGTTCCTTTACAGGAACACTCAAAATAATTCTAATACATTACGCTCTCTGGGTATCTCTGTAACTATAGAACCGATTCTAAAACTTTTTCGCTAATAGAAAGCTGCACTATTCCTGATTAACATAGGCTAAAATTCATGCATACAGCATAAATATTTCTTTTACAAGAACACCAAACACAGTTCGCAAATACAGTCGTAATTGTCTCTATTCGCCAAATGCCTGAAAAAAAAATCTAAATTTAGTAACTCCGCAAACTCCCTTATTTTAAATGAAGTATACTAACCATGCATTATACTTCATTTAAAATAAGTGAAAAGCAAATAATATTTAAATGCAGTTTCTTTTATCGCAAACATATGTGTTATTCACACATGCTTAATTTCTCTCGGGACCTAACTCTAAAGCCGACGCGGACTAAGTCACGGGTAGCAGTTAGTATCTATTGTATGTTATTATAGTTTATTGGATGTTATAGCTTTGGTAAATGACTAATATTACTCAAAAACTTATGAAGACCTGTTTAAAACAATTATTCTTCTTTAGGTAGTAATTCGGAGAGGCTCCATTACTGCTTCAACATGAATGCTGCGCATACTGAAAGGTCTGAGAAGACGTAATTTGCTGATATGGATGTTGAGGAATTGGAGTGGCTGCTTAAAGTCCATACTTGAATCCCACAGAGCGGGTGTACGATGAATTAAAAACTTCGACTGCGAACTAGACCACGACGCCCCAAATTGGTGAAAACTTATCCGTGCCGCATCCTAGTTAAAAAACGTTCGAAAAATTGGTATTCTTGAAGCCCTCCGAACTAACTCTCGAAACAGACCACAGCATGCGAAAGGCGGAGCAAATTCCATACGGTTCGTCCCACAACATTGATGTCACACAAATAGGAGTGATGATTTTTACGTCACTTCCTATTGATTATAGCCAATGAAAATTCGGCAGGCGATTTTCGGAAATCAGTGAAAACTTGTAAAATGTAACTAAAGAAAGAAATAGAATTCTTTCTAAATACTTACTGAGTGAGTTAGTGATAAGCTACGTTGTCGAAGTGATGACGTTACAGCCGGGCTCTGGGTACTCCAAGCACTTATTTCCATGTTACTTTACCAAAAGGTTTTTTAATTGTTTGATAACTTTAATATTCGACAAAAATAAGGCATTTCACCTCATTTTCAACTACAGTGCAGTAAGTTTTAACTCTTGTATAAATTTAAAGTAAATTGAATGACTATAAATGTAATTAATTCTTTGATAATAATTTAAATCGTCTAAGCCTAATGACGAGAGAACGAAAATAAGCATCATATAACCGTAATGTAGGCATTTATTAGTTCAATACTAGTGTTGTATTACATTTTTGTGTTTTTTAACTTGATAATGAATAGTGGAACACAAATAATAATACGGGTGCTGGAGTTTTACTTAACTTACAACCAGCACGCCGTCTAAACTTAATCCAGGTAAGTTAGAGCAGACACTTAAAAATAAGTACGCATTCATAAACTAGGAAACTTTATTAACTAAGAACAGGTATATTTGCTGTCGCAGCAGCACTTGCTTATATACCACGGTTATATAGCGCGAGCACGGTTGAGTTGTCTCAGCAGATCCTGACCATCGTCACCACGCCAACGTCACCACGTGCGCATTCTGCTGTGGCTTTCGCAATCGGCGGCCAGGCAGGAAATTTGCCCGACACTGCCACCGCAGTACCCCCTTCCCAGTGGGAACGTTACCGCTTCAGGTCTACTTAGTGTACCTGAAATGAACTCTGCGGCCTGATCGGGAAAGTCGTACAGGTGTTGCTGGGACAGGCAAAGCTTTTGTGCTTGATTCCTGTTTCGGCTCAGACAGCTTGCTGCTGAGCAACGGTGGCTGCTGTTCTTGCACAATATACGCTGGTTTCAACCTGTCGATAGAGACGAAAATGTCCTTGTTATCTTTTCGGACAGTAAAAACCTTTTCTGACCTGTCCAATACCGGGTACGGTCCATCATACGGTGGCTTCAGTGGAGGTTGCACAGCATCATGTCGCACGAAAACATGAGTGCAGTTATGCAAATCTTGCGGAATGAAAGTTCTACTTCGAGTACCATGGTTGCTTGTCTTAGAAGGCGAAATGGCACTCATAATCTCTTTCAGCCGACGGACGAAGTCTGCAGCGTTGACGTCGACGCTGGTGGGTGTGAAAAATTCCCCTGGCAACCGTAAAGGAACGCCATACACCAGCTCCGCAGTAGAAGCCTTGATCGACTCTCGGAACGCAGCACGCAGTCCAAGCAAAGCTGTAGGAAGGACGTCCGTCCAACGATCGGCAAATCTAGGATCCGTAAGATGGGCTTGCAGAGAAGCCTTCCAGGTCCTATGCCAGTTTTCCACAAGACCATTAGACTGGGGATGATAGGCGGTGGTATGAATGTGTTTTGCACCCAATAATTGTGTAAATGAGTGGAATAGGCGGGACTCAAACTGTCTTCCCTGATCGGAAGTAACCCTACTGGGTACACCGAAACGAGCAATCCAGTGTGTGTAAAAATTCCTAGCCACTGTCTCAGCGGAAATATCGGAAACTGGACAAGCTTCAACCCAACGAGTGTACCTATCAATCATTGTTACACAATATGTATAACCACGAGAAGGCGGAAGTGGGCCGACCAGATCGATGTGCACATGGTCAAATCTCCTGTCGGGTACTTCGATTTTACCCGCGGGGCTAGTAATGTGTTTGTGGATTTTAGCTCTTTGACAGGGTATACAAGCACGCGTCCACCGCGTTACATCCGCTTTAATGGTATTCCAGACAAATCGTGCTGTTACTAATTTAATGGATGCTCTGACACCAGGGTGTGCCAGGTTGTGAAGCATCTCAAAAGCAGTTTGCCTGAATTGAGAAGGGATGTAAGGGCGCGCAGTTTTGCCCGATACATCGCACATTAACTGAATATCAGAGTCTGGTAGGGTAATTTTTTTTAGATTTAACCCAGTCTCTGAATTTAGCAAGTTTCGCAATTGAGTATCAGTTTCCTGTGCCCTTGCAATTTCAGCGTAGTTCAAAACGCTAGGCATTTGGATCGCCTCGATTCTAGACAGCATATCAGCGGGTGTGTTCTCTAACCCCTTTACGTACTGTATGTCAGTACTAAACTGTCCAATTAGGTCTAAATGTCTCAATTGACGGGGCGTGCATTTGTCTGGTTTCTGCCTAAATGCAAATGTTAGAGGCCTGTGATCCGTGAAAATCACAAAATGGCGACCTTCTAACATGTGTTTAAAATGTTTTATGGCAGAATAGATCGCATAAAGCTCCCGATCAAAAGTGGACCATTTTTGTTGAGCTGGGGAGAGTTTTGCTGAGAAGAATGCAAGGGGCTCGCATTGAAGAGCATTTGACCCTTTTTTGTACTGGTTCAGGGTTGCGCCCACTGCTACGTCGCTTGCGTCACAAAAAAGCAGTAATTGGGCCTCGGGGTCGGGATGTGCCAGCAGGGCAGCATTAGCCAACTGTTGTTTGCAGTGCTCGAATGTTGCTATTTGTGTCTCGTTCCACTCAAGTGCGGTGGATTTTTTGTTTTTAACACCTTTAAGCATTTCATTTAGCGGAGCCTGCATGTGTGCGGCCTGCTTTACGCTACGCCTATAATAATTAAGTAAACCCAAGAAACGTTGGAGTTGCTTTACAGTTTGCGGCAACGGACAATCCAGAATAGGTTTGACTTTGTCGGGAAGGGGTCTAATACCACTTTTATTCACCAGATATCCGAGAAAAGGGAGTTCAGGAACTCCGAAAACGCACTTATCTAAATTTATACGAATTCCGTAGTTCGTCAAGCGCTCAAATACCTTTTCGAGGTGCAGTTTGTGTTCCACCTCGGAACTACTTGCTATTAGGATATCGTCCAAATATGCGAATGTGAAATCGAGACCTCGCAAGACTTCGTCTATAAACCTCTGGAAAGTTTGTGCCGCATTAGCCAAACCGAAAGGTGTAAATAAAAATTCATACATCCCGAAGGGTGTAGTGATTGCTGTCTTGTGTACGTCGTCTGGGTGGACGGGAATTTGATGATAGGCCCTCACTAAGTCAATTTTTGAAAAAAAAAATTTATTATGTAGCTGACTTGAGAAATCTTGAATATGTGGCAGCGGGTACCTGTCTGGTACAGTGATTCTGTTAAGAGCTCTATAATCTCCTGTTGGGCGGAATTCTGTACCTGATGCTTTGGGTACTAAATGTAGTGGGCAAGACCAGTTTGACGTACTAGGTCTGCATATACCCTGTTCCAACATGTATTCGAACTCTTTTTTTGCGATTTTTAATTTTAAAGGGTGTAACCTTCGCGGCCTAGCAAAAACAGGTTGCCCGTTTGTAATAATTCTGTGAACTGTATTATGTTTAATAACCCTCTTGGAAGGGTATGGGCGAATCATCTCATTGTACTTTTCTAGGATTTCTCTGTATGAAGAGTTACTAGCAATTAAAGTTACACGAGATTTATCAGTCACGGGTTTACCTGTAGTAGTCAAGTTGGTGAGGCTATCACGAAGACGAGCATGCTTTAAGTCTATCAGCAAGCCAAAGTGCTTAAGAAAATCAGCACCTATGATTGGTTTGGTTACATCGGCAATTACAAAATGCCATGAAAACTTTCTGCGAAAGCTCAAACTTAAAGTGAGCAATTTGACCCCGTACGTTTTGATCGGAGATCCACTAGCCGAATACAAGGTAATATTGCCAGTGGCATTTCTCAACGACGAAAAACTCGATCGTGGCACGACACAAACATCACTACCACTGTCAACTAGGTATGTTAAGTTTGTCATAGGGTCGAACACAAAGAGGCGGCTTTTGTTGCTGACTTTGAAATCGCATTGCGCCAGGTAATGCGATTTCACTGCTCGTTTCCCGATTTTTTAAATGAACAAGGGGATTTGCAACGTTTAGCCGCGCTGCCGAACTTAAAGTGATACCAGCACCTATCACGGAATTTCTGTCGGCTGTTTGAGTGTTGTCTACGGGAAGGGCTCCTATGCTGAGGACTGTATCTGTGGCGGGGTCGCGAAAGGCGTTCGACTTTCTTGGTTAATTCAGAGATTTGGGTTTGTAGCTGACTAATTTCAGGGGAAACAGTTGCCTTATCAGTTTGCAGTAAGCCGACAGTGCCTGCAGTGGTTTCATGGATTTTGTCCGCCATTATGGCTAATTTCTCCAAAGTATCGTCGGAGATGGACAAAATTGTCTGCATTTGTAATGGTAGACGTTGTAACCACAGAGTTTTAAGACATTTGTCATCAAAACCTGTGCCTCCCAATTGTCTCATTCGCCGGAGTAACTGAGACGGCTTATCGTCCCCCAAAACCAGCTCTGAAAGTAACGTTTTTAGTCGACGTTGTTCGGAGTCTGAAAAGTCCGTTATTAACCTTTTTTTAAGTGTTTCGTATTTATCACCCTCCGGTGGTTGTAAAACTATGTCGCTAACATATGACAGCACATCTGAATTTAATGCCGATATAATTGAGTAGTACTTGGTATTATCTTGTGTAATACCCGAAACAATAAACTGTGCCTCAATGTTTGCGAACCATAATTCTGGGTGTTTTTCCCAAAAGGGAGGTAGTTTTAAGCCGACCTTATGTGTTTCAGCCACCGCCTGTTCCCCGTCACCTGGCATAGTAGGAAAATTTTGAAATTCAGCTCACCTTCTAAACTTGATCAAACAGCAGGCCGAACCTTTACTAAAAGATGACAGTCCCCGGTAGTTAGCAGAAATAAACCTCCAGAACATCAGCAGCATTCACCTTGAGAGTTTTCAGCACGTGGCACTTAGTAGTTTTTGCCAATGTAAATTGCTTCAAAATGTACGACTGGGAGTCACTATTTCATTCATCCGACAAACACAGACGTACAGCCAGTTCGGCGCTTTTCAAGGAACTTGTAGAAACTTGGTATCACGTCCGGGTCACCACTACGGGTGCTGGAGTTTTACTTAACTTACAACCAGCACGCCGTCTAAACTTAATCCAGGTAAGTTAGAGCAGACACTTAAAAATAAGTACGCATTCATAAACTAGGAAACTTTATTAACTAAGAACAGGTATATTTGCTGTCGCAGCAGCACTTGCTTATATACCACGGTTATATAGCGCGAGCACGGTTGAGTTGTCTCAGCAGATCCTGACCATCGTCACCACGCCAACGTCACCACGTGCGCATTCTGCTGTGGCTTTCGCAATCGGCGGCCAGGCAGGAAATTTGCCCGACACTGCCACCGCAATAACAAAATGTGTATTACTTTTGTTTAATAAATTTTTTATGAATTTATTGTGTATTATGAAATGCTTTATAATGTGTCATTTTGTCAATTTCCAATGTATCATTTTGCATGATTACTTGTTATGTGATTAATCATGTTTTGTAAATAGCGATCTGATCAGCGAAGATAATATTTAGACATTGAAGCGATTGCGAGTTACCGCAGAGATACCCGCGAGATACCGCAGGGGCTTGCGAGTTGCATTTGCCCTTCCCAGAGCGTCCCAGACATTATTTATAGGGCTGAGGTTGGGAGATCTGTCTGATCAATGCGTACCGCCAATATCTTCACTTTACAGAAAATCGTCGACTAGATAAGCTTTATGAGCCACGCGCTATCGTTCATTACAATGATATCAAGGCCAACTACAGCCCTGAAAAGACGAATATGTAGGTTTCAAGATATCATCTCTACATCTCTCACCAGTCACAGAGTCACTTTCAAAGACGTAAAGGTGTTTGCGGCCATCCTGCATAATTCTTGTCCAGATCATCAAACCTCCGCTGTCATAATGGTTGATTTCTCGGACATTAGAGGGAAGCTAGCGGGCCCCTGGTTGGTTCTCTCCATATGAAAGTACGTCGATACTGAAGATGAGAAGGAACCATGAGAAATTTCTCTTTTATTGAACATGCACCTAGTAAACATATTTAAAAATTGATTTATAGTTTTGAAGGAGCAAACGTACATATATAAAATAAGGGGAGCAGTATAGTGCCTGGTATGTGAGTATAACTTTTCGAATATTTCACAGCGGAGGTGTATTGTTTAGTTTTTCATGAAATCTGCTTATATTACTGAATGTAAATCATTTCTGTCTCTGGAGAAATAGAACACATTTATGCATTTCATTTACATCATTGTCATTAGCAAAACTTACATTATTCTAGAAATAAAGTATTTGTCTTTTATTTATGAATTACTTAAATTTCGGGCTCAGACTAGAAGTTCTTGGGCTCGGACATTAAAAAATTAAGTCCGAACTCATCTCTGATCGAGAATCAATGCCTAGTCTTAACATTAGTGAACGGTCCCCCACCGATCCATGCACCGATATATATGGTCTCTTTACCATGCTAAATCATCTCTTCTGTTCGCAGAAGTGAGCGGAACGCAAGCACCAGGGTGTCTATTCTGCCACGTACGTTAAAGCGAACGTTCGGATTTGTGACGTCATCCAAAACTTATTCGTGTCGCATCCTAGTTAACGAACGTTCGAAAAATTGGTATTCTGGAAGCCCTCCAAACGAACGTTCGAAACATACCACAGCGTGCGGAAGGCGGAGCAAATTCCAAACAGTTCATCCCAAAACGTCGATGTCACACAAACAAGAGTGATGATTTTTACGTCACTTCCTATTGATTATAGCCAATGAAAATTCGGCAGACGATTTTCGGAAAGCATGAAAACTTGTAAACTGTCGAAGTGATAAGTTACAGCCGGGCGCTGGGTACTCCACGCAAACTTATTTCCTCCATGTTGATTTCCCAAAAGGTTTTTTAATTGTTTGATAACTTTAATATTCGACAAAAATAAGGCATTTCACCTCATTTTCAACTACAGTGCAGTAAGTTTTAACTCTTGTATGAATTTAAAGTAAATTGAATGACTATATAATTAATTCTTTGATAATAGTTGAAATCGTCTAAGCCTAACGATCTGAGAACGTAAATAAGCATCATGTACCCGTAATGTAGGCATTTATTAGTCCTATACTAGTGTTGTATTATATTGTGTTTTTGTAACTTGATAATGAATATAGTTGAACACAAATAACAACAAAATGTGTATTACTTTTGTTTCATAAATTATTTATGAATTTATTGTGCTTTTGAAATGTTTTATGTATCATTTTACATGATTACTTGTTATATAATGGATTAATAATCATGTTTTGTAAATGTAGCGATCTGATCAGCGAACACAATATTTATACATTGAAGCGATTTTTTTCAACAATAAAACTTTATTTAATGTATTTTCTTTATAATATTGGTATTTAATTTTGTAATGGGTGCTACATTATTTAAATGCATAGTTACTGTAAACTCTTTGTCAAGGTGTTCTTTTTCATAGAATGGACCTCATTTAAGAATTCTAAATATGTAATTTGTATTGAATATTATTTTTAAGATAAGCTATATAGTAGAATTCTTAAATTTTATTTTCTGAACATATTTTTAAAGGACTAAAACATAAGTGTCATGTATCATGTTGTTTTTCAGTATTATATAATGTGTGCATAGTTAAGCTAGATAATCTTTTTTTATTAAAATTCTTTCATAGGTAGGAACATACGGTGTCAGAGACGAATTCATAAATTTGCTGCTTGAACAAAAGGGCTACCTATAGGCTGAACCAAAGCATCGTCTACTTTACTGTCTTTGTAGGTTATAGCCTTGTTGGCCTACTTAGAAATTCGCAACTTCATGTGTATGGTGTAGTATTTACTAGCTGGATTCTGATCGTTGGAGCAGATATTAATTTAATTCTGCTTCATGTTTGGATTCCTGCTGGTGTGTGGCTACTTAGTTATAGATTAAAGAACCTTGCAGTTAAAAGTAAACTCTTTAGGTAAGTGATTCCATTACAGCCAATTAATATAATTAAATTGCTTAAAATACAGAGAGAAAATAAGTCTCTCGTTTAAGAAAAAAATCATCTCTTTTATTTATAAAAAGTTACACTTTTATAAATACCAACTTATGTCATATTTTCCCCCCATGGCAAATCAATATATTTTTAATTTAAGGATAAAAGTTTAGTTTAATAGTTAATCGTGAAATTCGTCTGTCATTTTATGAAAGATATTGTCTGTTGTCGTTGAGACTGTTGTCTTAGTTTTTCTGATAGCTGAAAATCTTTTGTACTTTTAATTTTCTCTTTATTTATTTTTTTATATTATTTTATTTATAAATATCGATCATTAGCATTATTCTTGAGTGAAAATGTATTTGGATAACAGTGAAGTTCGAACTTTATTTACCTGCTTTGAAAACTGTTAAAACTTCCTTTAGAAACGAATTTTCAGTTAGCGGAGTTTGATGAATGTGAGATTAACAACAAGAACAAAAATCTATCTATAAACGGTTTATTTATGTTATAAATATAGAACATTTTGGAAGGTGATAATAACGTTCTGTTAAACTGCATGATACAAATAAGTAATTTTAAATGACATATAATACACCTATTTTACAGCTCCGGAAAAAAAGGCACTTGCATTTTCGAAGAGGAAAGTTACATATACCAATCGCTTATGAAAAACAGGCCCGTAGCTAGACGATTCGACTAGATGGAGACAGTATCCCAGGATGGCTATGTATTTTCAATTGTTTTTTTCTCCTCCCTTCCCGCCTCGGAGATCCTTAAAGTGTTACGAAAGCACATTTCTGGCTATTTCATTTACTTTGTTTTTACTAATTTAATTGCGTATGTTAATAAAATTGCAGTGCAGGCAAAAATCCTGAACACGCGCAAGTTTTTGTGGTTGACTTAATTTTCATTAGAAAATTTTCGTAATATCTTAACTATTGTTAGTGATTCCAATATGCTTTAACGCTTTCCAACAAAGCTGAAAAGTGATTAGAATTTCAGTTCTGTCGATCTGTTCTATCCGTCTGTTCGTGTTCTAAAAGCCGTAAATATTCATCGACCGCTACGAAGTTCTGTATGCTATCCCTATGCACTGTACCATGTACCGTATTGAAAATCGTGTATGTAGAATTCATAGAGCTTTTACGGAAGCACTCAAAATAAATATACATTTTGCTCTATGGGCAGTCATTCTTTAAAGCTTATTTTAGGGACATTCGGCTATTTCAAACAAAACAAAAGGCGACTATGGACGAATGGATAAGACACTTAACATAGTAGATGGCTGAAGTGTAAAAGTCCAGGGTTCTGGCCTACCGCGTGGCTGTCAAACTAATTGTCTTGAGTTTTGGGCGGTTTTCTCCAGATGTAACGTGAATACGCACTTGAACATCCTAAAACGTTCTTCACCCAAGACAAACCAATCCCCTTTACATATAGCTCTAGTGTAGCTTTCACTTAATTACAAAATCGATCAATCAAATGGAACAAAATAGTTATATGTTATTAAGAATTACAAAACAGAGCTCTTCATAGCGTCTCTATTATTTGTAGTTAATTTACAGGAGCACCCAAATGTACAACGACTCCAAAAAATTGTGAAAGTGAAATAAAAAACGATGGAAATTTTTATAAATGAACATCTATCATGGAATCACAATATGGATTTATGGTCAAGAAAAAGGACTATCGGATTGAACATTAAAAAAATAGTCATATTTTAAGCATATCAACTATATCCGGCCTCAAAACGTTCTAAAAAAGTGTAAAAACCCCTCTGTATTTACATCAGTTAGAGCACTGACCGACAGACAGACAAACCAAAATCATAAACTATCTTCAGCAAATTTTATATTTCACATGACAAAATGTATGAAATACTCAATATTTAATTTGTAGTATTTTTTTAACACTAGAAATAATGCAAATATGATGCACTGTAAAAGCAATCTATAAGATTGGTATGTTGGCAAACCGGTCACCAAAATCAGTTGCGTATATAGGTTTATACCTCGGGGGGGGGGTATCCGGTATTTTAAATTTTATTTTCACAATAGTTAATATAAATGCTTTAAAATAGCTGATTTTTATAATTATTCTACACTTTCTGAGAGGGCCCGGGCCCCCTCGAATACGACACTGAGCAAAATCCTCTAGGCTCTGAAACTGGCGGCTGGAGTTTTAAAACTATGCTGAAAATTCACAATCTGTCGTATATACTTCAGTAATGGTAAAACAAGATTTTCAAAATGTTTAATTTTTTCAAACTGAATCTTTCATTTTTTTAAATCACTTTTCTGTCAATTTTTCGAATTCAGGATAAGCGTTTAATTTACGGGGGGGGGGGTTTCTGGGAGGGCACTGCCCGTAATTTTATCCCCCCCGCTACTGGCCTGACGTACACTTTAATTAAAAGTATGCGTAAGGGGCCACCATATTTAAAGACGCACCAACTTAATTTTTACAATAGCAGCAACTATATTTCACTTCGTATTTCTAAAAATTTAGCTCATTTTAACACCGAATAGCAATTTTTTCATCCTATTAATATAATATCCTATCATTTCATGTCTCTTCGCGCTCTTCTATCACGCTGATAAATTAACATCTGCAAAGCAGCTGCCGCCCTTTTGATTTGAAGCATTTTCAACGTACGGATTCTCTAACGCCACGATTTTCTTGGCGGGTTGAAACGTATGCTAGAATGAAAACATACGGTAGGAAGAATCCGCTCCTAAAGCTCTACCGTACCTTGCAGAATACCAACATACGTTAGCAGGTTACGAATGACATCAATATGATGTCACACATCCGAACGTTCGCTTAAACGAACGTGGCAGAATAGAGCCCCAGGTCGTCCTGCAAGAAATCCTCACATGAAAGCTTCTGGAAAGAATAATCCTTGAAAGTCGGCTTTTTGCGGCCCCAGAGAATACGCAAGAAAGCTGAGAAACTGAAGCATGCCTGTTACGCCTCGCTGTAATGAGAAAATAGAGCTCTTCTTTGGTTGTCCTAGCTCTTGGAGGACCATTTTCAGCTTTCTCCTTATGGATCCGCTAACCTGAAATTTTTGCAGAAGTTGGACATGACACCGAGTGTTAAATTTTACAATTCTCTACGAATCTGGTATGCTTCAACCCTCCCAACGATTCGCCACCTTATTTCATCATTTAAATTTTGGTGCTAACTCATTTTGACCCGTTGCATTTGATTTTAAACGATTGCTGCAAAAAAATAAATAAATAAATAAAATGAAGAAATTTGGCAAGACGTGCGCGCGAACGAAATGCACCAAGTGCACTTATGAAGCTTATTCTTCTACAGGGTGATCAATCTATGAGTACCCGATGGTTTTTCTTATTACTCTTAAAACTGACTGATGTGACAACTATTCTAACACTGTAGTATAAATGTTTGAGCCTTTTTTAAGTGTGGGAGAAAATTTCCAACACTGTTGGACTATTACAACTTTATTTGTGAAATAAAACAGTAATGGAGACGCACAATGTTACTTATCCTATGATAGTTTAATTTTTGAAAATCATAATTTAATTCAATTTTTTTTACATTATCATTCCTTACAGCAAATGTTGAAATGCTTGCCAGCACTTTTGAATGCAAACCTGAAAACAATTTAGGTTTATCGGGAAATCCTGAAAACATTCATGAATTAAAACAAATCGTAACTGCACAAATCTCTTCAATTACACTTCTGGTGTTCTTGTAACACCAACAATGCTGAGAAGAGTGTCAGAAAACTTGGTTCGACGTGTTCATATTTTTACCTCCGTTCACAAGCATACATACGCGTAGAATTTCGATGCACAAATCTGCGTTTTTGTTCCGAAACAGTAATTATTTTCTGAAATTAAAATTCTCCTGATTTCGAGCACCAGTGAAATTCATTAAATTAATAGATATTCATGGAGACCCCCTTATCCAGGGATGTCACTACCACCAGAAAAACGGGCAGTGACCGGGGGCCCCGAGTTAGGAGTGGGTGGGTAAATGGAATAAAGTGGGCCATCATTGAAATGAAAATAGTTAAACTTGAAAGAAACAATAAAATGGGGCCTCAATATAATTTATCAGCCTGCCCTTAACGTCGGATCCCTTTACTCTCCCACCAAGGGGTCTGCGCTATTATCGTTAAGTTGTTTTAGGAAATATTTCTATGTGACTAAAATGTTTTACTGTGATATCTAAAGATTTTGAAATGTCAATGGCAGTAAAGATGGGCAAAACTAACTACACAACTACAGTCCCTTTATTCTATTTCATATTAACAGTAGCAAAAGGAAGTTACACATAAAAAAAATCTCTTCAACTATCTAACAAAATGCACTATATGACAATAAAATTGCTACACCATGAAAGCGACACGCTACTCATTAGAAATTTACAGGACAGGAAGAAAATGCAAATACATACAAAGCAGCGCCTGTGGCGACATGTACAGTCTGTTAAATGAAGCAATTGCACAGCAGGTTTCTCATATGCAAATTGCATTTGAAAGTTGTTGCCTGGTGAAAAGTTGTCGTAAAGCCTTGTGTAAGGAGACATGCTTGCCAGCACGCGTCTGATTTTGATAGTGGTTAAACTCTAGCTAAACGGAATTGAAGTTCATCGCATCTCTGAATTGCGGCTTGCGTCGGTCGAGATCACATGACTTTTTTCAGAATATGGAATCGATAGGTTTCGGACGATTACACTGAATGGCGTGCTAGATCTCAAAGGCCCTCTATCACTAACAGCTGAGAAAACAGTTTTGATACCCGCATGGACTTAATGGATCGTACAGTTACTTCACGAGCCCCGCGTCAAGAAACAGGATTGTTTGGAAGACAAGTGTCTGTACGAACAGTTCAACGACGTTAGCACCAACATGAGCATTCAACTTGGGGACCATGGCTTTGGCTACCCTTGACGCAAAATCACAGGCAAGAGCGGTTTCAATGGGATGATTAACGACGAATCTGGAAGTCAAAACGGTGAGATGTCATCTTTTCAGACCAATGCAGATTCGATTTAGAGCATCACGATGCCTGAATCTGTGTTTACGACATCATGAAGAAAGCGCACAGCCAGTGTGCATTCGACATAGTCATACTGGTTCAACACCTTTAGTGACGCCATTGGATACATGTATCAGTCACCTATTGTTTCCATACAAGGCATTTGAATAGTGGCCATTACATTTCTGATGTGTTCAGGCCTGTGGCTCTACCCTTTATTCTAGCCCTGCGAAACGCTACATTTCAGCAGGAAAATGCACGAATGTATGTTGCCAGTATTGTACGGACTTTCCTTGATACAGAAAATGTTCAACTGCTGCTATGGTCAGCATGGTCTCCAGATTTCTCTCTAGAAGAAATCTTCTGGTCAACGGTTGCCGAGCTCATTATCATTCGCTAGTCACTACGGTCGATGAAATATAGCATCATGTTGAAAATGAATGGAGAGCTGTACCTTTTCATGTCATTCAGTCTCTGTTTCACTCAATACTCAGGCGTATGAGAGCTGTTATTGCTGCTAGAGGTTTTTCTTTTCGGTTCTTATTTCTCAGGATCTTTGATTCCGAATTTCTTGAAAATTTAATCACTTGTTACATCGAATAAATATCATTTTGTTATTTGCATTTTTTCCTGGTGTGGCAATTTCAATGGTCAGCAGTGTATCAGAAATTAAGATGCATTGGGTCCACCCCACCCCTGGCTACGCCTCTATCCACCAGGCGCGCTAAAGTCTCTATCGTAGCGCATTATAATTTTATTATAGGTAGATACTCGTTTTTAAGTACAGATTTATCAGTTTAAAAAATTATTTGACAGTGTTGAAATATTAACTTGCACCTTGTATATGCAACATTCTTCTCTGCTCGCTTGACAAAGCAACTACAACTGAGATAAATTAGTATACAGATTATACTGCCATTTGATTAAGAATATGTTTATGCTTATCATGCGGCTTCCCGTAAGTCAATTATACTATTCCATTTACTTGACACGGAATTATTCAAATCTACGTGATGCAAGTGTGTAAGTTTAGATGAGCGACAACTGATTCAAATTCGAATGCCAAGCATTTCAGTTAACTACTTAACGGCTACACTTTCTTACCGAATATCAAGCTAATGCGTTATTTATGGAGCAAAGTTATTTATTTAATCACATTAGCTTAATAAGCTTCATCTTGATACAGTAACTAAATCGGGAAGATCTTAAGACAACACTAAATGATTCAACAATTGATATCTAGGATAAGTCTTTAATATAGTTTACATTTTCTTAGATGCCGCATGCTCTTAAAATTATCTATTACAAAATATTTTCTCAACCAAGGAGTCTTGATGATTTTACATATATGCTAGTACTACTTCATGTCTAATAACTAAAGTAAATCCATTAAAGCAACTTAAATTTTTCCTTCAGTTACAAATCATGAATTTAGGAAATTTTTTGTGATTACCATCTTAAAGAAAGAAAATGCTATGACAATCACTTTACACATAAAATGAGTATTTTTAGTTTGTCATATAAGTATTATTGGGGTTGCGTCCCTCAGTGCCCTAGTCCTTAAGTTCCGTTCTCATAAGAACACCAAAGGTGAAGCAGCACCGGCTTGGCCAGTGCTTGGGAGGGTGGAAACCTCTTTCGGCTGGGCTGCTGTGGAACCGTGTACGCTAAAGGGAGCTAGTGCATGCAAAATCTGTCATTACTTCAATGTCCTACATATTCAAATGATACCCTGGAGGGGGTGCCAATCCAGGTGTAACGTCTGTCATCTGCAAGTGATTCAAAATTAGGAGATCCCGAGCTCTTCTCACTGGGCATCATTAAAAGTAAAACAGCTCCCCTTGGCCCTTCGTCGTCCTATATGGAGGATCTGCCCCGCTCTTCGGTTGCCAGAGGGCATCAACAGCAACAACAATTCTTGGGATTACTAAGTAGATAATTATTGATAGTTCAAATACATAAGATCCTCTTCGTAGTGTCCTAAACTTGTACGCATTGTTTTTCACATCGCTCTGGTAAACGTGATAAACTCTATTTCAAATTTCTGTAACACCAATCATAATCATGCACTGTATTCTTTTGAGGAGAAAATGAGAAAAACATGTAGAAATGTAATGAATGGTTTTCTGTCTACTCATTTAGCTCTGACTTTGTAATTTTATAATGCATCTTTCAGCTTCCGTAAAGAACTTATTTAAGAAATATCTCAATACTTGATATCCATTTATAATGAAATTAAGAAATTACATTTTATTTCTTTACATAAGGGAAAATGTCGTTCATTAGTAATTCCTTATAAGAATCATGCATCTTACAAAGAGAATGCACGACATATGAATTCCCGACTTGAACCAAATTCTGTGGAAATGGAACTCATAAGACATTTAATCAATGACGCAAAATAAAACATTCACGTAGCAAACTAGATAAATAAGCTACGGTGGTCATATTACTGAATCCGAAGAGGGATGTGACCGTAAGAAGGGGTGTGATTACCGTAGCTTGTCTATCTCTTCAGCCATGAAAAAATGACTAAAATGCAGTGCCGGCTCGAGCGAATTTGGCACCCTAGGCAAAGGGCTTTAACGGCTCCCCTTTAAAACAAAATTTTGTGAATGCCTCCCAAGAAGTGCTGCTTGGGCAAGATGGCTCCTCTGTGTTACGACACTACTCCTATTGTGGATAATTAGTCAATGGTAGTCATACGACCAATGTGCCAAATGGCAATGGCTTCACCATATTCCCCTTGTGCCATCTCTCATTGTACACTCAGTTCTAAAAGTTAAGCACGGGGTGGTAAACTGCGAAAAAATGGAGAAGTACTACTTTGATTGACACAAAATGCTGCAAGTAAGTAGATCTATGTTTATTTATGAAACAAAACAAAGAATTACATACATAGATTAAAAATATATATATTGGCTTTTCATAAATTATAAAATGACGTCATATTTGCTTCATTAAAAAAATGATGTTTAAGTGCAAAACAAACAAGAAAAATCGACATTAATAGGGCATGTGAGCACCCCTCACCTTCATACAAAGTGTACAGTGTGTGATAATGCTTGTTATGAGGTGATCAACCCCCGCAGAGTCCAGTAATTGCCATTCCTCCTGTAGGGCAGTTTCTAAATCTCAGATGGGGCTGCAGGTGGGAAACGTTTACATGTAGCACAGCCGTGAGATTGCCAAAGATTTTCAGTTAGAATAAGATCCGGCGAGTAAGCTGGCCACTCCTTGCGTTCAATCCCCTCACTTTCCAGAAATTCGTGGGCCATCCCCGTGGGAGGACATACGTCCCCAACGATTTAGGGCGTCTCTTCCCTGTGTATGCAGGGTTATGACTAAAAACTTTTTTTTCAAAATTTTGTATTTCCCGTGTTTGCAAATGATGAACTTTTGGGATTAGATTACTAAACAATCATTATTTAAAGTGGCTCTGAAAAATACCTCCTGCACCAACTCATTTCAGTTTCCGGGTGTCTCACGGGAACCAAATGATGCTTGTAATAATACGTGACTAATATTTGCCTGATGTATTTTTTGTACTTTCTGATTTTGTAGTTCAAGATTAACATTACAATTTCATATTATAAATAAAGTGAAGCAATTAAGAAATTCAGAATCGTGGATGAAGAATATTGCTATGAATCCAACGAATAGACCAGATATACCTAAAATTGAAACCCTTAACGCATTTACTCGACTACCGTAAAAGAAAGGCACTATTGGCTGCTATCCTGCTTCTTCTGAAAACAGCAAAAGATGAGAAAGACGGAATGAATCTGATAACTGGTGAGCTTACCTTTCTCTATAGAAAATTTATCTTTATAGTTTTAGCAAAACAAATACGTAGTTATGTCAAAAGTTGTTAAACTGCTTGCAGAGAATAAAGGGAAAAGAAGAGAAATAAGAAAGAGGATTCATTTCAAAATGAAATAGAAAATACATTTGACTTAACAAAAACAAATGGAAATTGATTATGCCAAAAAGATAAAGAATTATGCAAGGTACAAATTAAATAAAAAGTTTAATTAGATATGTAACAAGCACAGTTTCTCAACTATCGTCCATTCATCCCTCTAAGCCTGTATATAAAAAAAATCTGCCTCCCAATCAGAAGCAACTGATCTCTACCACTAATGTAGATGACGTATCATCAGAAGGTAGTAGTGAAATTTTTGCCGAAATAACGTCTATCTGAGCCGGATAAAAATGAAAATGACAAAAGGAAACGAGTCTCCCGATTTTCAACATCACAAGCAGCTAAGTTGTAAACAAAACTGTGTGTTTAAAGTAATAAAACTGCTTTAGTGTACGCCAGTATACCCGAAGATGGAATGAGTATTCCAACACTATCACAGTCAGACGCTTGGCTAGTTGCGATATGAAGTGGCAAAGATGCAAAGCATAAAATAAAACCTATTTTGCCAGAATAGAAACATTTCTGTTTTCACTTCCAGGATAAGCAAATTGCAAATAACTAGTATCGAGATTATCTTGAACAATTCACTTAAAAAAATTAATTAGGTGTAGTAAAATGTGGAAACTGATCATCACAGAATATTTTCAACGCATTGCAAAGTTTGCTGAAGCAATTTGAATTGTACGGAAGAGCTTGAAAATGATTGATATGTCACAAGATCAGTAAATACTGGAAAAATCAACGGAATTGTTAAAAATAAAAAACTGCAATGGTCACAAGAGGATTTGATCAGCCACAGTACATTGGCTGACAGCATGATATTCTTGACAGAATAGTAAAACGTGTTAGATTTCTACCAAATTTAATGCAGAGATTCACTTGAAAATGATGAATGGTACTTCCAAATTGAATTGCTCTGCAGCCACGAAGTGCTTTGTAACTTGCCTAAATGCTGATAGATCTGTTATAGATGTAACACATCTGAATACTTGTCCTGGATGGGGATAAAATAGATGGAAAAACTGCCCCAAAAGTGCAAAACAGATAAATATTTGAATATGAAATTTATTTCAACGAATGAGTTTTGACTGTGCTAAAAGTGCTTGAGTTACAACGCTCATTGTCATTGGTGCGGAACATTTTTTATGAATCGAACAAAATAATTGTCATTTTCTGATTCTGTATTAAAAAGTTCATCAATATCCACTATAGGCAAAAAAAATTATTTTGTCATAACCCTAGTACGCACGGTGGCTATTGTTTAACCCAAATTCAAATCCAAGGCATTCGATTCTCAATTCGATTTCCTACAAGCCGGACCTACCACGAGCAAAAATATTTAATTTGTACATCAATAACTCACAACAGGTTGTTATTCACGAAATAAGGGTACAATAAAAAAATTTCTTATGTAGCTAAACTATGCCTTGTGACAATATCTAAAAATGACAAATGTTTCTTGTGTTCTCATTGATTCACAAGTTACTGGACTTGCAATATCCGATAAAAAAAAATAATATTAGAATTATACATCTTTATAGCATTATAACCTTTTCCTTTTGTTTGGCTCCAGCAATACTTATTGTGTTCAGATTAAGGCAGCTGCACGGGAATAGTCCATCCGGAGACAGCTTTTTTTCGCCTTCTCCCCAGTCCTTGCTCTGAATAGGTGAAAAAAGAACACACTGTTTCTTACTTGAAGCGCTGCCAAATACTTTTTTCTATCGAGTAATCAGCATAAAATATTCCACAAACAGCCACTAAAGCACAAAGTTAATAAAATAGTAATAATAAAAAATACGCAAAATAAATTAATTGGGAAATATTTATTATATGTATTAATATAATCTAAAATACAAGTTTTTAATGACTAGGAAAAATTTCGATTACATTTTATGTAAGAGGAAATAAATAGTTTTCTAAGGGAATTTTCTTGCATTTTTTTCTTTAGAAGTAAGAAAACTTTAAATGTAAAACTTTATATGTATATATAAAGATGTCCCCAAAACACTGATCTAGGATTTTATTCTTAAACATTGATTATAGATATATACAATAAATTACAACGCTTCGTGAAAAAACAGGTACAGAATTTTACGGCATGGATTAAAATTTTCAGTATATTAAATATATAAAAAAGTACAAAATTTAAATTTTTATACGACTCCCGTACGAAAAATTCCTGATCAGTAAAATATACCCATACATTAATAAAATGATGTACAAACTTTCAGCCTTTCATCATAAAAAATGTAGGAGGTATGAAAATAAATGGATACTGGCTTAAACCACTTTTCAATGGCTCTCGGAAGGAAAAAACTACGTCAAATGATTTGAGAGGCTGTACACAAATTACGAAAACGAAACAAACAAAAAAAAAGAACCAATGATTTCAAAAATGCACACTTCTGCTATTATTGGTATCGTAAAGTCCCTTCCCAACCTTGTTCAAACATATCTCTGAGCATTTTTAAGAAAGGTTGAAATTATGAACATGACTTAGTAACTATTTGGGGTGCATTTTATTATTGGGAATTGTTTTTGAATGGGGGCAGTATAAAAATGTAAAGCTTATATTTTTGTAGATTTAATTGTAAAACGTTTATCAATGCTATAAAGTTCTGTACTTTTTTCTAGATAACTGTGTAATTTATTGTAAATGCCCGTGATCAATATTTAAGGAATAAAAGCCTAGGTCAGTGTTTTTGGAACACCCCGTATATATAAATTTATTATTATTATTTTTTTAAAAGGATTATCGTTTACTTTCGAATACCAGCTTCTATGTATTAAATATGAGCGGGCATTTTTAATTTATTCATTTACTGAACATTGAAGATTCGTAAAGAAACTGTCGACGTGATCTATAGAGCATTTCGATAAGTATAGCAATCACCCTAGATACTATGTTTTCGTGCTATGAACATACTTTTCGTAATGCATCTGAATGGGAGAAATCTGTTGCTAAGAATTGAGAAAGGTTATTCATTTCAAGTTGTTGTGATATTAATCGACTGAATTTGTTAATTAAATCATGGATTTTGATTTTTCACTAATATATTACATTTTGAAGTGATTGAATGATGTTTTACTTACATGTACAGCGTAAGTAACGTATTGCAGTTACGGAAAATATTTACTTTCCGAACATGTACCATGTAAGGAAATTATTGTAATCATAAAAAAAATCGACTTTGATATTTTGATACATTTGCACATTTTGAGGTCTTCTGAATTCATTTATGCTATTTTTACGGTGGTGTAGGTATGTATGTATGTGTATGTGTGTTTGTGTATATAAGTGAACACGATAGAGCCTAAACGGTGCATTCGAATGAACTCAAATTTGGGATATATAGACTATCCCCGTACAACAGGTAATGATTTTGGTGTGAACTAGACAACATTTTTTTTACAGGCCTTCAAAAGTAATTCTTTAATATTATGGTCTATGGATTTCTTGTCATTATGATATATGGAAACTCCTTGAAAGTGTGCTAGCGCCTAAACTGTGCATTTGATTGAGTTCAAATTTCGTATGTATATTATAGCTCACGGTCACATGACTTGCATACATTTTGGTGTGTATAGAGCTGGTAGCTTGTTCACGGGATTGCAAAAATAATTCTTATACATTAAGGCCTATGGACGCAAATGATTTAAACATCAAACGCAAATTAGCTCATTTAATGCAAATCATTTACACCGTGTTGGTGTTTAGATGATGCATTTGAATAAGTTCATATCGGGTATGTATATTATAGGCCAC
Organism: Cheiracanthium punctorium; assembly: GCA_038373885.1. Lineage (NCBI taxonomy): Eukaryota > Metazoa > Arthropoda > Arachnida > Araneae > Cheiracanthiidae > Cheiracanthium > Cheiracanthium punctorium. Next base: position 131,398 of record JAWZYV010003132.1, read on the forward strand.
TATCACACAAACTGTATAGAAATTTGGTGCTTGTAGGGCTTATATAGTGGTAGAAACTAATTTATGAAATGACATTATTTTTAGAAAAATTATGGAACTGTGCATTCAAATTGGTTAGAATTTCACATGCTGCATGTTTTCTTATTAGCGAAATATTACCACAAAGAAATTTTCACAAATATTCATAAACAAGAAATAAAAGCTTTCTTGTTTGTTTTTCTAGATGAGAATAACATGGAAATTGATTTATGAAAATGTAGCTGTACTTGCTCATTAGTTATTAATAGCAAGTTTGATCAAAAGATGTAGTCTGTGTTCAATGCATAGAAATTGTACAAAATGTTATTCATTCGAAAGAAAGCAGTTTAAGTCACATTTCTCACGATGGATAAACGATCAGTGTTGTCTGAGATTAGAAGCAAAATCGATGCTTATTTAAAGTGTGATAAATCTGTTCCTGAAAATAGTAAATTACTTAAAAGATCAGTTGGTGTAATATATAATTATAAACAAGACCCTGTAAATTACAATAAAAATTTTAACAAAAAGCTCAATCCACGCTTGACTGAAAGGGATAGAGAAGAGACATTCTTCAAGTGCGTCGCAAAATGCCTGCGGTTCAAAGCAGATTTGTACTAATTTATGCCTTCCTTCACTTCTAGAAGAGTTACACAAATTTTAAGCTCTTCACACCATTTGAGATGGTCAAATAAGAAAGCTACTCCAAAGCTGACATGTCGTCACAAGCAACTGTGTTTACAATATTGTGATAAATATATGGAAATGGGTCAGAAGTGAAAGAACGTAATCTTTTCTGACTAGAAAAAATTTAATTTAGATGGTCCCGATATTTCAAAGTAGTATTGGAGGGATCTCAGGAAAGAACCTTCTAATCTATCTTCAATAGAAATTTCGGTAGCGGAGGTTTGACGGTTTGGCCAGCGATTGCTTATAATGGAAGAAGGGAAATTGTCTTTTTAGAAGGTCGTCAGAGCTTATTCGAGTACTGCACAACCTTAGAAAATTATCCTTCACCATTTGCACGGAAAAAATATGATAGCTTAAGTCTCATCTTTATGCTGGATAATGCACGTATTCATGTTCGGAATGATATGAACAACTAGTTGGAAGAGCAAATATTGCTCTATTAGATCACCCGCTTAATAATTTAGATCTTAAACACAGTGGAAATGCTTGGGGAGAACTTCTTCGAATGGTTTATGGAAATAGACAACAATATATCGGTTACAGAACCGAGAACTTCAATAAGTCAGAAGTGAACATTAAATGATGAGAAATATATTAAAAATCTTATTTTATCCATGAAGAATAGAATGAAAGAAAATCTGATGAAGAAAGGTGCCTTTACAAAATATTAGTTACATTTTATTTATAGATGTCATAAATCAATTTCCATATATAAAATTAAAAATGTTGAATAGTTGTTTTTATTTATTAATGTGAAGGATTTCTTGTTGTTTAAATTATTGGTTATGAGTAGCATGCAGAACATATGAAATATGAAGCATTTTCAATGAATAAAAATAAAGTTATTTTGAAAACACTATGATTTCATAAATCAACTTCCATCACTGTAGTTTGTGTAAGGGGGTACAAAAAAGAATTTTTTTTAGACTACGGCTTATGTACGAAAATTCTTGAAAGTATGCTAGCGTTAATATTGTGTATTAAACCGAGATCAAATTAGGTACGAATACCATAGGTCACTGTCTTACATACTGTATAGATTTTGATGTTTATAAGGCTTATAGATTTTTTTTTGCAATACTATAAAAAGGCATTGTTATGAATTATGTCTAATACGCTCAAATTTTTCAAGTGCACTAGCATCTGAACACTACATCCGATTGAGTGGAATCAAATGTCTTTAAACGCTTGGTAAAGATCAAGGGTTCGAAAATTCGAGTTAATGTCGAGTTGGAGTCATTTCATTTTTCATTTTTTAAAAGATCAACACAGGGTTTAATACAGTAGGATGTCAAGTAGCTTGTCACTCAAGTGACATGATGATCTAATTAATTTGGATTTAGAATAAAATTCCAGCTGTATAATACGGTAATTCCATTCTTGGATAATACGGTAAGTGATTAAAAATTATACACCCTAACTGAACACTGAAAATATGTGTTTTTGCTTTTCAATACGTAACTAAAATGCTACAAACATGAGGACTTTTTGCAAACAAATTAACATATATTCACCAACTGTATTTACTTAGTTTCTGAACATACATAGTGTTGATGAAATTTTATATAATCAATATTTTTAGTGTACAATTTATTCTGTTAAATTCTGAAAGTAAAATAAAGTATGTAAGTAAAAAAGTAATTTAATGGCAATTGAGTACATTTTGTGCATGAACGATGTAATTAAGTCAATGGTAAAGAAGTCTCATTTTCCCACATCGTATCATTTCAAGTCCTATCTTACTTTTTATTTTAGCAGAAGAATTTCTCTTAGATGCTTTTTTAATTATATTTAATGCATTTCTCAAGAACTTTTGAATATTATTATGCACTTAAGGTTTTTTGATTACCAGTACATGTTTACCGAATTTTTAAGTAACGGGAAATCTAATGATACTGATTTACATATATTTGAACTTAATATTGAATCAAAACTCTTCAGACATAGATATTTCAGAAAAAAATTGAAATGCCTTTGCATTTACTAAATGCAAATACAGATCGAACTAAAATGAACAACATAATGTTGTTGCATATATTTTTTCACTTAATGACGATTTGAGTGATTTAATTTTTTTTTCGTTTTTATCATTGAACCAGACTCCTAATATTACATCACAAAAAGTAATTGCAAGATTATTTTCATGTGTAATTTTTGAATTGTAATAATCTATTTATTTATTTATTTATTTTAAAACGATGCTTCTTATTAAAATGAAAATGCAGATAAAACCACAGAGAAAAATCATTACATCCTGTTTATTTTGATTTCGTGACAAAAATCGTTCATATTATTCTCAAACATTAAAAGGACAAGCAAATTCCTAATATAAGAATTCCTAATTAGGAATAGCAGTGATCTAAATTTTTGAATTTTTGGCATGTTTGAAAGATCAAATTCATGCCAACACTGCTTCAGTAGCTTTTTCTGCTTTATTACTTTTGTGGAGACTCAAATAATACCGGACTTGGTTTATAAACCTTTTTGCTATTTTAGAGGGCTACAGAAATCACCTCTCATATATTGATTTGCAATTTTATTTGTAAGAAGAGAACTGGGTATTTGCTTAGGTGTTTGAAATTTGAAAAAGACAGAAATTAGAATTGAATCTTCTATCTCCATTGTCTCTGTCTAAAGAAAGAAATAACACAAAAACTATCAAATTAAAAAAAATGAAATGAACCAGTATGTAATCATGCTGTCTTGAATGGTATATGACTTTATCGATTAGGATGATTGTGATGCCAGTCACATATTTTAAATAAGTATTTTCGTAGACATAAATCCGCTTTTAGTATACAATGCAAGAATGAGGACTGAGTGAATTAGTGTTGAATCAACAGAAAAAAAAGAAGCAGAATCAAAGTCCAAAGTAAGCAAACTATTTGTTTATTTGTCTTGGACTATTTTATTATTGAAGTAAAACTTCTTAAGTCGTAACTAGGGAGTAACTCAGATTTTTTTTCTGACGGAAGTAACGCTCAGTAAAGGAAGTGACGTATATGTCATATACTCCACGCCAAGCGCGACTGAAAAAGAAGAACCACAGAAAATCCTACATTTTCGAACGCCCGCTCCTTTCGCCGACTTCATCATGTAAAAATACCGGGAACCTGTTAAGAAAAGAAACGGCGATAAAAACAGTTAAGAGCCGTATCTTTGAGAAATCCATCTTTATTTATATATCAATAAGCGTTTTGAAGGTAAATCCAACATAATATTTTACATGTAATCCCAACCTCACAGGAGGTTCTCGATAATCCTTATTTTAGATGAATAATATACATGGTTTTGGAAAAGCACAAAGAAATGGAACCTGTCTGCACTCGAACCGGAACAATAGTTGGAAACGTCAGTTTAAGAACACTTTTCCTGGATTCTAACCCAACTTCAAGACAGAACAACGGTTTAGAACAAGGAGACGGAACACCACAATTAAAGGGACAGTGGCTGCAAATGAACCTAAACAGCAGAGGGAAATTTTCATTTAAGAACACTGTTGGAGGATTACTTCGATCCCACGAAGGTAAATTTATAGGAGGGGACACTTCCTTTAGAAAGTTGGATAACGCCGTTGTTGCAAACAGACGGCGCTACGCAGACTGGGTAACTGCGCATCTCAGGTTGTTTATATTTCCATCGAGGCGAAGTAAATGGAGATCGTTGAATTAGCAGAACTTCAAAAAATTAACTACATAGATTTATGAGTGTGATATATAGTAAATCTTGGAAACTGCGAAATTTGCTTTACTGACATTTATTAACTTATTTTGGAAAAATTTCTTGCCAAGTGAATGGAGGAAGGCAATGATTATACCTATCCTCAAACCCAACAAACCTGAAGAATATTTGTAGAATTACAGCGCAATCTCTCTTACAAATATAATATGTAAACTAACTGAGAGACTGATAGACAATAGATTACTGTTTGTACTGGATGAAAAAAGAGCACTTTCTAAGAGACAGGCTGTCTTTCGCAAACACAGATCCACTTCTGAACAAATTGTTCGCTTATCTCAAAAAATCAATAATGGCTTTCTGAGAAAGCAGAGTTCCCTTGCTGGATTTGTGGACCTTTAAAAACGCCTTTAATAGGGTTTGGAGAGCTGGTCTGCTTAAAAAGCTTATTTCTTGCGGTATTACAGGAAATCTTTATAACTGTATTAAAAGTTTTCTCAACCAACGTTTTATAAGTGTTAAATATGGTCACACTGTGTCGAGGTACTTCCAAACCAAATAAGGCTTGCCTCAGGGAGCGGTGTTGATTCCAATTTTATTTCATATTATGATTAATGATTTAATGACACTGTCTCTAAATCTGTCCCAGAAGTGAATGTATTACAATTTGCGGATGACATGGTGAAGAGTGCTACGGGTTCCGACTAGACTGGTCTGGAGCGTGACCTACAACAGGCCCAGAACATTCTGGTCTCTTGGACAGATGAGAACAAAATGGTAGTAAATACTGATAAAATGACTTTTCAGCTATTCTCCCTTAGTATCAAGCACCACATTATTCAATTTTGCTATAAAGACAAAACCTTAACAAGAACAAATGTTTAGTTTACTTGGGCATTCATTTGGATTCAAAATTGGAAAACAGAAATCGATAATGCAGTTGAAAAAGGACTTGCAAGGTCAAACTAATGAAAAGCTTGACTGATATTACTTAGGGCTTGACTCAAAATGCGCTATGTACAGAAGGCTAAGGCTAGAAATACCCCGAATTTTCAGACTATTTTTAACAGTGTAAGTAAAAATCTCGTTGATGGGGATAAGAAACCCGCTGAAACAAACTTTTTCCCTTTTCTACGCAGCTGCAGTTTTCGATAAAGCAAGTTATTCAATCCATTTTTGCCCTCAATATTTCTTAAAAATTACTACAAGAACTTTCAGTGAGAATTTCAGTATGCAGATCACTGTGTATAGTTTTAAAATAGTTAGAAAATAGTTTTAAATAATTTTTTCAAAATCCCTATCGGGAAAATGTGCTAAGTAAAGGGAAATATTTGTAAACTGGTGACAGAGTTGCTTAATCGAATACTTATAACCGAGAACTTTTTTTAATTTACAGAGAATCTCAATTACTTTTCTGTATTTTTACAGAAATTATTAACAGTGAACCCATAGATCCTCTCTTTCCATAAACTATTAGTGATTTCTGTGACACTTAACGATATTCCTACACCAAATCGCTATTATAGACATGCTGGAAGAACTCTTAGATCTTGTTTGGAGTTTAAATAAACAGTATTTGTTGCAGAGTGACTTAAAATCTGCTGCCCTGGCTACCATTCCGAACTGATATCCTTCTGAAGAGTGATTCCATGTATACATGGATGGTTCGGCAGAGAACGCAATAAAAAATGTCGGTGCTGGAGCTTAATCTTGTATTTTCATTATAAGTTGTCCCGTGGGAAAGTACTGTGAAAATTTTGATGGCGAGATAGCTGCTATATCATTACCAATTGATAAATTAAGTAAAATCCATGATCAGAACATTGCAGTTGACAATATTGCTGTGCTTGTTGATTCTAAAGAAACTGTTCTCTCTCTTACCAATTCAAATTACAACAATAATATTCCAGTTCGCTGTTGCAGAATGAAGTTATTCGAATTAATTAAAACCAACAGGCGGCATTGCTCTACAGTAGAGTCCGAGCCACTGTGGCATTCATGGAAATACTCCAGATGAACTTGCCAAAGCCGGATCTCTTATGACCCAGTCAAACCCTTCTTTATCTTTGAGTAACATCAAAAGAATTATCCATAATAAAATTAGAGATAATCGAATTTCCCTTTATGCGGATATAGCTATGGATAAGAAGTGGAAAACTGCTTGATAATCGAATCCCTATCTTCTTACCTAGAACTGTTGGGGTCACCTGTTTTCGGATGGCAAAGGGGCATGACTATCTGCAAAAACACTTAATACGAAAGGTATGAGGGACTCTGCTTGCTGCCCTCTGTGCCATCATGGTGATATGGACGACGACCTCCTCAAGGACTGCCTTGAAATTTTAAAGTGTTTGACTGATAACTCTTTTGAGGATATAAAATTCTGGGTTTATACCTCTTCATCGTTTTATTGGGCTGCTCGTTAGCTAATCTTAGAAATGACGAAGACGGGCGTAGAATAATAATAATAAAAAATTGTAGCTGAGGACCGAACACCTGAACACCGAAAATAAAAATATCTGCTGATAAATTTGTGTTCTTTTTTTCTTTCTGAAGGGTTTCGTGTCATCATAAAACTGCTTGAAATTGTAAAGAGGTTACTGGCATTCTGCATGTTCTGTCCTAGCATTTTTATATGCACAAAGTGTGTCTCTTCGTACTAAATTGAGGACACTCTACAATATCGTAATTAAATCCTCTCCTCCGTATATGTTACCATTTTCGATAAAGAATTACGAATTTTTCTATATCCCGCTAGTTGGCACTGTAATTTATCTCATTATGTAGTGTATCGCGCTTGACTTAGATATGCAAAACGAACTACTCTATTCTTGAGGCGTCCACATTTGATGCCATGCTCGTAAGGGGAGGAGGTGATAAGAAGTGTGACATCACACATTTTGGTTAAAAAATAACATTTAAAAATCAGCAGATTAATTGATCGAGTTTTTTAAAATTACCAGAATTTGAGTGTAGTTTTTTTAATCGGAAAAACACAATTTTCATATATTTTTTAAAACTTATATTCCTTTCTTTTCATAAAAGGCATTTAGGATAGGTTATAGTGCTCAGGATAGAAAAATATGGTAGCACTAGAAAGTATTCACTTAGAAGGAAAACTTCCTCTGCTTCAAACCCTTAATTTTCATTCATGCAAAATAAGTACACGAAGCATTATTATTGTTATGCTCACAAATGCCATCAAAATGCATTGTTAAATGTTTATAAATTAAATTTGAAACGTGATCTATAACGTTAGTGCCTTATTTCTTGCATGTTCATGCAATATACGGGACGCTTACAGGGGGGGAGGGGTTATGGGGAAATGTGACACTTGAATAAGCCCTCACATTTCAAATAAGCCCTCTGAGAAAGAGGGGGGGGAGTCTCAAAAATATTGGAACAATGTTTGACATCATTCATTAACGGCACCTTGGTGAAATGTTGAATGTTTTCAATTATGAGATCAAGTTCAGTGCTTAGCAGTTGACAAATGTTAGTAATTAACAAATTGCAAGTATTCCGTTCTGTCCGATTTCTCATAATGGCAAGTCTTCCGTTACTAAAGCCATTTGAATCGCCTATTATACACTGTCAAATTAATAGGACGCTCGTATTTTTACATTTTTGTATTTAGTGTTTCAAACATCTCTTCTAGAAAATTTTAAGCCTTATACAAGTATCCGCCATCCTGGTCGCGTAGTAGACAGAGAATCATTTTGCTGCACGACGGGTCCACGTTCGATTCCCATCATGGGCTTGGGTGTTATTTCGTCCGTCCCTTCATAGGAGGCAACGCTGATCCACGTATTAAGTGCCTCCATAATAAAGTGAGCAGTACTTCCGGCTTAGGAGTGGCCAAGGCCTATAAACGGCTTGTATTCGCCATTGGAGGAAAAACAAAACAGCAATATTCAAAAGTTTACTTTAGTAGAAAAATTATTTAAATGAACCTATAAAATTCGAGAAGAAAAATTTCTTTTTTATAGAGTAAAAAAATTAGAAAGACCCACTAGACAACAAAAAAGGTACATTACGATGAAAACAAATAATTATTACTTTTTTAATCCAGTAATTCAAGTTAATACATGTACAAGCCAAGAATAATATTTCAAATAATTAATGTAAGCTTGCAGAGTGCTAAGAGTCATTCCTTCAAGAAGTATTTGAAAGGAAAGCTCTATCACACAAAGAAGTTGGAACAGGCACTATGGAGTTCACTTATGTTCTATTTTCTTGGAATGTCATTTATTCTGTTTTGAGGTATCCTAATATATATATGGTGGAAAAAATAGAGGGGAGTGGAACAAAAGAATTCTGACCACATTATTAAATAAACATCTTTCGTAATTTAAGAAAGAATTATGTTACTATTTCTAAAAGTCAATGAGAAACAAGACTAACTGAAGTTTGATAACAAAGCATGTGTAATTATGTTAGCAGGTCCAAGGCTATGTAGTGATTGAACACTTCGGCCCTTAAGTTTCAGTACCTTTATAACTCAAATTGCATTATTCGGGAGAATCCAAATTCATGCCGAAGTGTCCCATTAACTAATCCACTTTAAAATATATCTCCTCTAAGTCTAATTTACTTTAGTTAGTATTTTAAAAATCTCCTCGGAAACCAACATGCGAATTTTTTCGTTTTACGTTCTAATGTTTGCAAGCATTCTCAAATTCCACAAAATATAAGACGTAGAATAAATACATTAAGAAATTTAAGAATGATTACTATCACCAACTATTACTTTCATAGAATAGTTAACGGTTTTTTAGTTAGTATACTTATACATGAAGTTATTTGAGGAACTTTATTCTAAATGTGAGAAGGATCTTAACACAGAGTTAAAATCCTACTTTTTATGCAGAAGCAAACGATCATTTAAAATTATTTAACATGTATTTCGAACAAAGTCATATTATTTATAAAGAGATGAATGTGCATCCCGAAAAACTGAAATTGAAACTCACTATAATGTTATAATGCTTGAGAATTTTAAATATTTACATGAATAGGCACTTTTTAAAGGTTTGGAATTAATAGCATTCTCTCTCTCTCTCTCTCTCTGTGTGTGTGTGTGTATTTACAGGATGTCTCAAATGTACTGACGTAGGCTTTTATTCCTTGAATACTGATCATAATCATGTACAATCAATTAAACAGTTATGTAAACTAGGTACAAAACTTTATGGTATAGAATAAAAATTTCGGGAGATTAAATCTAAATAAATGCAAAATTTAAATTTTTATTCGACCCCCTAAACAAAAAAAAAATTCCCAAATCAATAAAATATGCCCAATATGTTAATGAGGTGATCGAAAAAATTTGAGCATGTTCTTAAATGTTTCGGAGATATTAAAATAAATATATCCTGACTTAAACCACTTTTCAATCGCTCTCTAAAACAACAACAAAAAAAATCACGCGAAATGATCGCATTCCAGGAGTCGTACACAAATCAAGAATGAAAATAATGACTGCATAAATGCATAATACTTCTACTATCATTAGTATTGTATAGCCCCTCACCAGCTTCGTTGAAACATGTCTCTAAGCCTTTTTACGATGAATCGCTGAATTTTTTAGCGTCATCTCATTTTTGTATCGGACATATTTTTTTAATTGAAAATTTGTTTTTACGAAGGACCATATAAAAATTAAAATTTTGTTTTCAGTTAGACATAATCTCTTATAAATTTTAGTCGATACCATAAAATTCTCTACTTTTTTTAATGGAATTTATTGTATAGGTCTATGATCAATATTTAAGGAATAATAGCCTACTAGGCAGTGGCGGATCCACGGGGGGGCTCTGGGGGCTCGAGTCCCCCCTAGAGCTAGAAATGCACTATGGATTAGGGAAGTTAAAAAGAAGTTGCAAATTTTCACATGAACTGAAATTTAAAAAAGTAGCACTGTATATACAGTTGACTCTCCGTTTAACGACGATCTCCTTCCAAAGACGATATTTCAAAGTCCCTACAACTCCAACGTAGACAATTTCCATTCAAAGACGACGTCGTTTCTGTTTAAAAACAATTTTTTTTTTCATCTTACGCTACAGGAACAGGGGAAATATTTTTTAAGAGTTGGAAAAAAGAGTCGGGGAATGTCAAAAGTGCCATTCGCAAGACAGTCTCAACTACCTGAGTGTATTCTCAAAGGTACTTTAGAAGCAAAGAGAAAATTCTTGAAGCAGCACAAAAATTTAGTTCGGGATCCAAATCCAAACGGCCGAAAAGTCAATGAGGCACTTCTGCATGCAAATGGTTGCATGAAGCAAGAGCATCAAACATTCTAATTTTTGGGCCCCACCATGGCCGAGTGGATAAGACACTCGACATGAAAGACGGCTGAAGTGTGAAGGTCCCGCATTTGAGCCTACCGCGTGGCTGTCTATCTAAGTTAACTATCTGGATTTTTTTCAGATGGTTTTATCCAGATTAAACGTGAATACGCGTTAGAACCTCTGAAAAAATGCTCCGACCAAAGCAACCGCCACAAAATGCAGATGCCTCTAGTATAGGCTTGCCACATAACATCACATAACACACGTCAATCATACACACGTCATAACACACGTGCGTCCGTCAATCTAGCCGTTCAGAGCCTTACGCAGTTTTCTCCGGAACTTCTCATAAATACGGATTAAGACCCCTTAGAAAACCCCCACGTAGGGCACCCCTTACTCGGCCTAGATCCCTCATGTAGATAATTGTTCGTATTATCAAAATAAAATAAAATCAAGCAATTACTGCAGTGCTGTTATTCTGGCAGAAAAATTTGGAATGCAAAATTTTCAGGATTCGGCTGGTTAGCTAGAAAAATTCATAAAATGGAAGCTGACGCAATTGACATTTGAGAAAATCTGAAAGAAAGAATAACGGGAAGGCGAAAAATGAAACAACTGACTCATTTTGATTTTCTTGAAACCTAATTTTATTGTATTGCTTGTTTTTACTACCTTTTTTTAAGGTAACTTAAAATATTTTTTTGTGGATAATAAAATAATATAATGATAATAAAAGTAACATCTTTAAACACGCCAATATATCAAGAACAATATTCACAGTCCTAAGAATGTAAAGTGTAAAGGGTTGGTGTTGGTGCTGTAGGATTACGGCCAATTATCTGCACATGGAATCTAAACCGATGGGTGGGGTGCACTCCGTGGGGGTCTTTCTAAGGGGTCCTAACCCTTATTTACTCTAAGTTTCGGAGGAAAGCACGGAAAACTACAAACAGTTAGATTGGCGGATGCAAATTGGTTTAGAACCAGGCGCCTTCCAAAGTGTAAAGGGAAATGTTATTCTTTTATAAATTCTGTTTATGGAAGATCTCTATTTAAGGCTGATTTTTCACATTTTCACGGTTCCTTGAAAGTCGTTAAACAGAGAGCCAACTCTCTCTCTCTCTCTCTCTCTCTCTATATATATATATATATATATATGCTAAGAATATGTGCACCAATACTTATTGAATCCTTGTGAATTAAACATAATTTATCTATTTACAAAAATGATAGAGCTTTTATTTTTAAACAGAAGTAGGGCAAATTTTATTCACTCGCTATCGCCACAGTGGCTGGAGCACAGTTTCAAGTTTTATTTGTACAGTGGAACCTGTCTAATGGAACTACCTTTGAGAAAAACAAAACTGGTCACCTTATAAAGACGGTCACCTTACAAAGGTGGTAAAGTGTGATGACTTGTAACAACAGAGGTCAACACAAAACACAATGATGAAGCAATAGATGGAACTAATTCATTTATTAAGGTAAATTTGAAGATGGAAGAAATTATCACTTAGAAGAGCACGAAGACAACAAGCACATGGGAAAAGGTAAACATAGCAAGTGACGCTAAGCACAGTGTTGCCACTTAGGCTAACATAAATTAGAAAACGATTACGATTAAATGCATTGATTTTGATTTTACTTTAACACTTCCCCTAAATCAAAACACTCATCACTTAGAAATAACACATTAGTAAAATATCGAAGAAGTATTATACTAAACACATTAGTCAAATATCAAAGAAGTATCATACTAAACACATTAGTTAAATATCAAAGAAGTATCATACTAATCACTTTAGTTAAATATAAAAGAAGTATCATACTAAACACATTAGTTAAATATAAAAGGAGTATCATACTAAATACATTAGTTAAATATAAAAGAAGTATCATACTAAACACATTAGTTAAATATAAAACACTCTTGAGTATACAAATACAAACATGAAGAATTCACACAGTAATATAAAGAAAAGACCTTAATTAATCATTCCAATTAACTTTCTGAGCTTTAAAAATGTATCCTTAACCAAAGGCTTAGTTAGAATATCAGCAGCTTGATTTTCACTGCTACAATAACCCACATTAAGCTTTTTCACCTGATACAAATCTCTAATAAACTTGTAACGAATGTCAATATGTTTAGATCTACAGTGAAACTCAGCGTTCTTAACTAATCTAATGGCACTTTGATTGTCCATTTCTAATAATGGGACACTTGGCTCATTCAATTCACACATCAGATTAGTAAGCCATATAGCTTCTTTAGCAGCTTGATTAGCCGCAACAAACTCAGCTTCAGTTGTTGAAAGAGCTATACAACTTTGACGTTGACTTTTCCATGAAATAGCACCACCGTTAAACACAAAGATCATCCCTGAAGTGGACCTTCTGGAGAGTGGGTTACCAGCGTAGTCAGCGTCAGAGAAACACTGAAGAGTACCACCTCCATTACTTCGGTACAGAATACCACACTTTTCTGTCCCTTTTAGGTAGCGCATGATTCTTTTTGTCATGGCCCAATGCACAAGCTGAGGCTTCTATAAAACTTGAGTAAGCACACCAACAGAGTAGCATATGTCAGGCCTTGAAACACAAGATAGGAACATCAGGCTTTCTATCGCCTCACGATAGGGGACAGAAGGATGAAGAAGCTCTGATGGATCAGTAGTTATAGTACCCTTTTCTATAGGTGTACTAACTGAATTGCACTCAGACATTTTAAAACGTTTCAAAATCTTTTTAAAATAGGACTCTTGATGTATCACTATGTCACCATTCTCAAGACACTCAATTTGGATTCCCAGAAAATAGTTGGCCTCACTAATCACCACACTAAATTCATTTTGCAGACTCTTTAGAAATTGCAATGCAAACTGATTATCTGCAGAGGCAATAATTCCATCATCCACATACACAATGAGAAAAATGGGTTTGTTATCAATCAGAAACAAACAAGGATCTGAATTAGACTGTCTTAAGCCACACTTTTCTGCAAAACTTTTGGAACGTTCATTCCAAACTCTAGGAGCTTGTTTGAGACCATAAATAATTTTCAGCAATTTAAACACACGATCTGACCCGTCTTCAAAGCCTTCAGGCTGCTTCATGTAGATTTCTTCTTCTAACTCACCATAGAGGAATGCAGTCTTGACATCAAACTGTGTCAATTTCAGACTTCTGTTGGCTGCAACACTGAGAACTGTTCTTATGGTGTCCCAGCGCACTACAGGACTGTAGGTCTCATTGAAGTCAACACCAAATTTTTGACTGTAGCCTTTGGCAACAAGGCGTGCCTTGAAGCGTTGTACTGTACCATCAGCATGTTGCTTTATCTTGTAAACCCAGCGGCTTCCAATTACTTTCCTGCCTTCAGGGAGATTTCCAAGTTTCCAAGTTTTGTTTACTTCTAGGGAATCCATATCTTCCTTCATAGCAGTAAGCCATTCACTGCTGTTTTCAGAAGCAATAGCCTCCTTGTAACTATCTGGCTCCACATGTTCAGCAATCAAAACATAATCATTCAAATAAGCAGGGATTTTGGTTTTTCTTTTCTCTTTAACTTCTACAGGTGTCTCAACCTCTGATGCTTCACTTCCTTTAACATCAGCATTTTCTTCTGGAACTTCACACCCTTCTGCTTCAGGAACTGCTTCATCCATACTAGTTGCACTGTCTTTAGTGACCACAGAGACTGTTGCTTTGACTAAAGGTTCTTCCTTTTCAAACACCACATCCCTACTTAGTACAACCTTTTGTTGGGTTTCAACCCAGATTCGGAATCCATCTCTTTCCCCACAGTATCCAACGAGACAACCCTTCACACTTTTTGGGTCCCATTTCCTCCTTCGTGGCTTGGGGATATGCACATAGCACTTGGTCCCGAAAATCTTTAGATGTTCAACATCAAAGACAGTTCCAGTCCACAGTTCAAGAGGAGTTTTGCCTTTTTCCCTACTTGGGGCTGTTCGATTCAGGACATAAGCTGCAGTATTGACAGCCTCTGCCCACAACTTCAGAGGAAGTTCCTTTTGATATAGGAGAGATCTAGCAGCTTCCACTAAGGTTCTGTTCTCCCTCTCAGCTGCCCCATTTTGTTCAGGAGTATAGGGCATAGAGTGCCTGATGGTAATTCCCTTAGAATGGAGATTTCATCAACTTGAGAATTTATAAACTCGCCTCCTCCATCACTGAAAAACTCCTTGATGACATGGCCAGCAGTCTTAGCCTCTTTCAAGAAGGTCTTCAGACAGGTTCTTTCAGTTTCTTTCAGAAGGTCTTCAGAATTAGATTCTATGATGAATACTCTACGAAATCTGGAATAGTCATCTTTAAAGCACACATAGTAACGAGATCCTCCTACAGATTTCTCCTGCATTGGTCCACACACATCTGCATGGATCAGAGCTCCTGTCTCAGTTGGTCTGTTGGGTTTCCCTTTGAAGGCTCCTCGCTGTTGCTTCCCTAGCATGCAGCCATCACAGGATTCCTCTATCACACAGACTGTAATTCCTCTCTGACCAAGGAAGTCTTTCACGTAACGCTTGTGTTGATGGCATAGTCTCTCGTGCCACAGCTGAGCAGTTTGTTCTGGCGAAGCAACACATACTTCAGCAGATGCAGTCGGGCACACCACCCTCATATCTAAAGCGTAAAGTCTATTTGAAGTCTTTTCTCCTTTCAGACGAAGAACACCATCACGCCTAAAATAGCAGCTTCTATCGTCTGCTTCAAATTTAAGGCCTTTGGAAACTGTCTGGCTTATAGAGAAGAGGTTACGGCTTATCTCTGGGACAAACCACACATCTGCCAAGTGGTTCTTCTCCCATCTCCGTCTTAGCTTTACTTCAACATTCACGCTGCCACTTCCATAGGCTAGAATGGTTTTACCATTTCCAACATGCACTTGTTTTGGGTGGGGAAACTCTTTAAAGTTCACAAAGTACTTGGAGTTACCGGTCATGTGATTTGACGCCCCACTATCTGCAATCCAGGCATTCAAAGCAGTACCTGGATCATAAGCACCAACAAATGCATCCCCTGTCACTTTAGGCCTAGGAACATTAGTTTTGCAGTATTTTGCTATGTGGCCCGGCTTTTTACAAAGGTAGCATTTCTTTTCAGGCCATTTTGAGGTTTTCTTTTTAGATGCGACAAAAGCAGTTGAATCCTTTGCCTTAGGAGGCAGACGCATCTCAATCAATCGCAATCGCTCAGTCAGTTTGTTGACTGATCTGTCCTCTAAAGGAATGGACACCCAAACACTTTTAAACTCAAAATATCTGATGGCAGGGTTGACATAATTCTGCTCATCAAAAGTAAATCGGGTAGGGATGTCTTTGCAACTCTTTTTAACTCATCATTTAGCTCGCTAAATAGCTTTTGGAGCTAAGCAATATGGGCTACAACATCATACTCACAATCTTTTTCCGACCGGAAGAACTGCTCCATCAGTCTATCTAATCGTTGGCCGGAACTTTGCTCATAGACTGATAAAAGTTTTTCCCAGATACCGATGGCGCTTTCGCAGGTTGCTGTTAGCTCGATCTTGGCATCGTCCATGGAGCTCACAAGAATCAATTGAGCCAGGGAATCGGCCTTGTTGAATTCTTTACGTTGCTTGACGAACTCAGAATCAGCTGCCTGAGCTTCATTCTGCACCGCAGGACAGCTTCTCTCGCCGCTAATGAGATCAAACACATCGTTGTGTTTTAGGAGCAATTCAATTTGTCTCCTCCACTTGCTCCAGTTAGAGCTTCCACAAAGTTTTTCAATATTTGCTTTAAATTCCATACCATCTACCGGCACAACTTTCCACGTGCAAACCAACAACTCTCCCACTTCAATTCAGGAGATGGGAGAGAAATTATCACTTAGAAGAGCACGAAGACAACAAGCACATGAGAAAAGGTAAACACAGCAAGTGACGCTAAGCACAGTGTTGCCACTTTGGCTAACATAAATTAGAAAACGATTACGATTAAATGCATTGATTTTGATTTTACTTTAACATGATGGTTGTAAGGAGAAATTGCTTAAAGTTGTCGCTATAGACAGACCATCTCGTTACCAAAGTGATCACTTTAGCAGGTTCCACCGTATTTGAATGGACGAAGGCACACTGATACGGGGAAAAAATCTTCCGTTGCTCTTTCCATTTTATAGGGGACGGAGTTTGCAGTTTAGTGCAGAAATCTTTTATCAGTAAACCTCGAATTGCCATTAAAAAGTCGTAAAATTCGCGACAAGAATGCACTCTTACCCACAGCAGTCATGTTAGACGCAGCGGCAATCAGCATCGGCCTTAAGTGATGCTGAAGCATAGACGAACAATCCAACCCTCCGCAATTTGTACAGCTTTCATTTTTTCAACTGCTCTCATAAGTTGTCCACACCACCCAGACGTATGGGTACAAATCCTCATTATAAAAGTTTAACAGATTCTAAGATATCAGAGAAAGCGAGTACCTGACAATGTATAGCTGGTCTGGTTTTAAAAAAGGAAGCTCAAATTGTAAATAGCAGATAATAGTGATAATAGTTGTAAATAGCAATTGAGGTTTGTTTACTACAGTCCTCACAGGAAAAGATGGGAATTACTTAATCTGGAAAACTTAATGCCATCCTAAAATGCGAAAATGTATGCTGTGAACACTGTTAATTGCACGGTGGCTGTGAAATGGGTTCACTAATGCATTCAGCAATTATACTCTGTTCACATTAAAATGTTAATGGGTAGGGCCTGCGAACAACAACACGTTGGAAAGCTGATCACGTGGCTAATCATAAAGGTTGTTGCTGATTAGCCAAGTTTTGTCGTCACAACAGGGGTAAAGGCGACATTTTTCTGGCAAAATTTACGACTTTTAATGACCAGTCGAGATCTACCAAGAAAAGATTAATGTTTTAAACTGAAAATCCTGTCCCCCCACACAATGGAGAGAGCAACGGAACATTTTTTCCCCGTATCAGTCCCGTCGTCCATTGAAACGCATAAAACACGTGGCTTATGCGCATCGATCTTGACTTGATCGGTATAAGGCGCACGATAGCTCTGCCCCCCCCTCCCTTTCCCAGTTTTCTTTCGACGGTTCTTGCAGCAGACGACATACTTATTTAGTTGTGATATACCATGTTTCGTTATACATTGGAAGAAAAAGTATTGGGAAATCAATGTATCATCCTAATGAAAAATGGAGCCCCCCCCCCCTAGACGGTTTCTCTGGATCCGCCCCTGCTACTAGGTCAGTGTTTTTGGGACACCCTGTGTATATATCTCGCCCAGTTTTAAAGCTCGTTAGTAAGACAATGATTTTTGTGAAAATTGATGACTTGTAAGCGATATGCATACATTTCAGAAGCCAAACAGTTTATTATTTTACACATAAAGGTCAAATTAATAGATATGCACTGTTACGGAACATGTCAGTCCATAGCGCTTGCAGTTCTGTAGTCCACAACCTCCACTACCTGAATACTGGACCAAGAACTGTTGTGTCTTATTGCCTTTCACTTTTCAGTCAATGCATCAATTCCATGTATCGTTATGCCGAAAATAAATCAACTTCGATAATATTCCCAAATCTTAAAAAAAGCATTTTTTTGACAGTTTTTAAACTTAGTCTAGTGTGTCTTTTTGAGAAAAAAAAAAGATTTGCAAAACTGATATTTTTATTATTTTTTGCAATATGCGTTTCCTTAGTTTTTCACTACATAAAATTTTTGAAAATTGTTTCAAAACTATCTCTTTCTCCCATTACGTTCATTCTGCAGTTAAAGAAATTTTTTTTGGAACAAGTTCTAAAACTCATTATGTTTGTTATTTAGTTCATTTTTGTGTAACTAAATTTTAATTGGTTAAACGGTGAACTAAAACGGTGATATTGTTGGCTGTAGTAGTACAAAATAGTAAATATATATTCAGGGGCGGATCCAGAGAAATCATCTAGGGGGGCTCCGTTTTTCATCAGGATGATACATTGATTTCCCAATACTTTTTCTCACAATGTGTAATTAGACATGGTATATCACAACTAAATAAGTATGTTGTCTGCTGCAAGAACCGTCGAAGAAAACTCGGAAAGGGGAGGGGGGGCAGAGCTATCGTGCGCCCTATACCGATCAAGTTACGGCCGATGCTCATAAGCTACGCGTTTTATGCGCTTCAATGGACGACGGGACTGATATGGGAAAAAAATGTTCCGTTGCTCTCTCCATTGTGTTGGGGGACAGTGTTTTAAGTTAAACACATTAATCTTTTGTTGGTAGATCCCGACTGGCCATTAAAAGTCGTAAATTTCGCCAGAAAAATGTCGCCTTAACCCCTGTAGTGACGACAAGACGTGGCTAATCAGCAACGGCAATTATTCATTTTGTTGTTCGCGGGCCCTACCCATTAACATTTTAGTGTGGACAGAGTACAACTGCTGAATGCAATATTGAACCCATTTCACAGCGACCGTGCAATATACAGTGTTCACAGCATGCATTTTCGCATTTTAGGATGGCATTAAGTTTTCCAGTTTAAGTAATTTCCATCCTTTTCAGTGAGGACTGTAGTAAACAAACCTCAATTGCTATTTACAACTATTATCACTATTACCTGCTATTTACAATTTGAGCTTTCTTTTTTAAAACCAGACCAGCTATACATTGCCAGGTACTCCCTTTGTCTGATATCTTAGAATATGTTTTACTTTTATAATGAGGATTTGTACCCATACGTCTGGGTGGTGTGGACAACTTATGAAAGCGGTTGAAAGAATGAAAGCTATACAAATTGCGGAGGGTTGGATTGTTCGTCTATGCTTCAGCATCACTTAAGGCCGATGCTGATTGCTGCTGCGTCTAACGTGACTGCAGTGGGTAGGGCATTCTCATCGCGAATTTTACGACTTTTTAATAGCAATTCGGGGTTTACCGATAAAAGATTTCTGCACTAAACCAAAAACTCCGTCCCCTATAAAATGGAGAGTGCAACGGAAGATTTTTTTTTCCGTATCAGTGTGCCTTCGTCCATTCAAATATGGTGGAACCTGCTGAAATGACCATTTTGGTTAAGAGATCTTCTGTCTATAGTGACAACGTTAATGCAATTTCGCTTTATTACCATCACACTTTACCACCTTTGTAAGGAAGCCAGTTTTGTTCTTCCCAAGGGTAGTCCCATTAGACAGGTTCCACTGTACAAATAAAACTGGGGAGATTGCTCCAGCCACTGTGGCGATAGCGATTCAATAAAATGTGCCTCTCCTTCTGATTAAAAATAAAAGCTCTATATCATTTTTGTAAATAGAGAAATTACGTTTAGTCCACAAGTACTCAATAAGTATTGGTGTAAATATTCTTGGTATATGTATATATATATATATATATATATATATATATATATATAACATTACAAATCAGAAGCCCGCTAAAATCCCACATTTCTAGAACTATGCAGTTTTAATACAGTTGGAACAAAGGAATCTGCTTTCAAAAGCTGCAATTATTACACGGTCCCTTGCAATTCCTTTGTACTTTTGTAGACCGTCCCCGAGTCCAGTCAATCTTGCGTCTTAAAAGCCATAACAAACCTTGAAAAACCGCTGCCCATATTTTGGGATCTGCCAATAATTGCAACTTGCATGGATCATGCGACATGACCTCAAAAGTTAATAAAAGGGGCTGATGCAGCCCAGCAGCGACTTTTTCGCGTGACAGCAACTGCCAAGGAAAGGTGTATCGAATCACCCAATAAAATAATGTAGCCGCAGTTCGACCGATTCTTCCACTGACAGTCATAGCGGCCCAAGGATTTTCACAGCTCGCTCCAGGGCTTTGCCGGCCAGCGAAGACCGGCCAGGCACAATAACGGCCCTAAGCCAGAGTCCCGAGCCGCCTCGCCTAATGCCCAACCCCCAGAATGGGTCTCAAACAGCCTCGCGTCCTCCGGCACACGACTACACCTTCCCGTAGCCGTTTAATGCTACACACAAGAATAACATTTCCCTTTACACTTTGGAAGGTGCCTGGTTCAAAACCAGTTCGCGTCCGCCGACCTAACTGTTCGGAGTTTTCTGTGCTTTCCTCCGAAACTTAGAGTAAATAGGGTTAGGCCCCTTAGAAAGACCCCCACGGAGTGCACCCCACCCATCGGCTTAGATTCCATGTGCAGATATTTGGCCGTAATCCTACATCACGAAAACCAACCCTTTACACTTTACATTCTTACACTGCAAAAAAAAGTCTGTCAAATTTACAGAAAAAAACTGTCAGCCAGGACGCCAGTTTATTTCCGTATATTTAACAGAAATGTTCTGTAATTTTTTACAGATTCTTTGTTTATTTTGCAGAAAACTTCTGTGTGTTTTACAGAAGTCTTCTGTAGTTTTTTACAGATTCTCTGTTTATTTTACATAAATTTTCTGTATGTTTTACAGAAGTCTTCCGTAATTTTTTAGAGATTCTCCATCAATCATACAGAAATCCTCTGTGTGTTTTACAGAAGTCCTCTGTAATTTTTTACAGATTCTTTATCAATTTTACAGAAATATTTTGTGTGTTTTACAGAAGTCTTCGTATTTTTTTTAAGATACTCCATCTAATTTACAGAAATCTGTAATTTTTCCAGATTTCCCGTGTTTTGTCGACGGTATATTTCTGTCAATGTAGCAGACTTTAACCATTTTTTTTACAGCTTGATTTAAGGAATTTACAGAAAAAAACAAATTTATTTATGAAATATATTTTGTATTTATAACAACTTTCTTTTGTTTTTAATAATTCAATACCTTACTGAAAATTACTTAAAAAATTTACTTACTTACAATTACTTAAAAAATTCAGTAATTTTATCATATACTAGCTTCTTTCGACGATCTTGGCCCTGTTAAATGGTAAAAAAATTCTGCTACGAAATGTTAATGAAAATAAATTCTTGAGTATGTTTTGAAATCATAGGTGACATTAATTATTTTCAATCAATTCCATCCAAGGGCATCCTTTAAAATTAAGTAACTGTACAAAATAAAATATTAGTGTTGAAAAAAGAAAGATTTATAAGAACGATTGCTATCAATCAAGTAAAACAGCAATCAAAGAAGATTTCAAATGAATCAATGCATTTCAAAGCACGAAAATTTATACACAAATCAATGGATCAGGGGTGGGAGTGTAGATGTTCCAAGCATAAAATTTAAAGTTTATTTTTTAATGCTTTCAAAATTATTTCTTGATATTATCAAGTATCCATCAATTTCTATGTTTATGGGGAGGGAAGCGTATCAGTTTGTCATGTCAATTGTCCCTAAATAAATGGTTGGGGTATTTGTAATAAATGAAATTAGTGGAAGTATTTACTGTAACGTTTATTTTTTAGGTGATTGTAGCGCGTCATTGTAGTTAAAATAATATATATGTTTGCTTCTAAACTATTGATTAATGTAGTGGTGGCGTCGTTCAAAAAAATACTATATATATAGAGTGAAACCTCTGAAAAATAGCTACGTTTGGTCCCATAAAATAATGACCATTTTATGAGACAACCGTTCTTTGGAGGTTCACAATAATGTTAATTCAATAGTCTCAATTCAATTCTGTAAACTTCTAACAGTGTCTGTTTTCAGAGATGACCAGTCTTCGGAGGTGACCGTTAGTAGAGGCTTTAATGTATATACATATATGCAACTTATTTTTCAGAAATAGTTTTTAGGAGTTTAAAATTACTCTTGCATGATATATCTATGCTTAGATTTTTGTAATATCCATTAATAATCAAATAAATACGTCAAGAAAAATTGCGAAAAATTACATTTATTTTAAGAAAAAAATACAGTATTTATAAAGTATTTACAAAGTACAAACAAGGAATATTTACAAAGTTTATTGTTTATAATTTTATAGATTTGCTCTCCAGTATTCATGGGTATTTCTTAATATATAGTTAGTGGTCAATTAGCTCATATGCCGACATTTTATTAAGTAAATTGAGAATTTTCATATTAACAGCCTCACGTTTTTTCACATCAGGATTCTTCTTGCATCCTCTGTTAGGATTTATTCCAAGCAAACACCTAGAAACAAAATAATTTACTTCAGTGAATTAAACACATTTAAAAAATCACATTTTACTTTTGACTCATCTATAAACTGAAATTTGTTAGCACAAGCTAGGAGCATAATAATTTTACTTTTCAGCAGCACTTGTTTTAATTCCCCCTCGACAAGCACGTAGCCAGGGAAGGGGAGGCTTGAGGAGCTACACCCCCCCGAAAGTTCCCCCCGAAAATATGTATGTTTATATACACGGGCGGATTTATGGAAACAGACTCTGCAGCCCCGCGTCCTCTACAAGAGAGGGGCACCCAAGGGGCCCCATTACCAAAATCCACCCAGTATTCTAGGGAAGGCTTATATTCTAGGGAAGACCCTTATTCTAGAGAAGGCTTATTTCAGTATTTCAGACACTTCAGTACTAAAATACAAAAAAATATAGTTAAAAAACCAAAAAACACGCTTTAATGATAAATTGAACTAACCAAAAAACGAAAAATAATTCTTAATATAGAAGAATCAGAAGAATAGATCTGAAGAATAATATCTGATATATGGAGCACCCCACGCTTTTTTCACAATATTATTATTTTTCGTTCATTAATTTATTTCTATATTAAGAATTATTTTTCGCCTTTTGGGTAGTTCAATTTATCATTAAAGCGTGTTTTTTGGTTTTTTAAACTATATTTTTATTTTTCACTTTTTAGTTCGATTTGCTATAATAGTGTGTTTTTTAGTTTTTTTTAAACTCTATGTTTTTAAAATTTATTTTTAATTTTCGATATCTCTCATAAGACACTAAGGAACACTAAGTTGGAAAATACAAACTGTGAGATAATTTATTTTCACTGTGCACCAGTGGCGTAGCCAGGATTTTATTTCGGGGTGGGCTGGGTATCAAATTTAAAGCTAAAGTTCAATTGTAAGCTAAATATCAAATTGTAAGCTAAGTAAAGGGTCCCATTTCGGGAGGGGAGCAGCCCCCTGAGCCCTTCCTCTTGCTACGCCCCTACAGTACACCGAAGTATTAATCAACCCTGCAGTTAAATGCTACCTTCCTCACTAAAAAGGAAAAATAGGTCTATAATCAACAAATAAAAGCGTGTTAAATTATTGTATTGTCACCGGCTCTTCATAAATGTACAAAGTTTAAATTAAATCTGACAGTTTAAAGTGTACCAAATTTGAGTTCAAAGGAGTCGGTTACAAACATACATACAGGTGAAGCTAATAAATAAAAGCGTGTTAAAATCAGGATAATGGGATAAACTTATCAAGTCATTGTATTGTCATCGATCCTTGATATATCTACAAAGTTTAAATTAAATCTGACCGTTTAAAGTGGGTCAAAATCGAGTTCAAAGGAGTCGGTTACAAACATACAAGCATACATTCATACAAACATACATACAGGTGAAGCTAATAAAAGCGTGTTAAAAAGTTCCAGTGTATTTTAAAAATTGATCACTATGCCGCGCCTATGTCGAAGGGAGGGGGGCTCTTTCTTGCACCTTTCAGAGGACCCCATGATACCTATGTTTAAGTTGTGGTATTTGGATATTTGAGCCTCCCCGAATAAAAATCTTGACCATGGGCCTGCCCTTCCAAATTAAAATGTCAAAATTACCATCTTGTTTTAAAATAGAAGACTGTATGCATCATTGCTATTGAACATTCGAAATAAAAATACATGATAAAATATTTTTACTACATTTAACAATATGCTTAATTTTCGTCAAATCTTTTTGAAAAAATAATGAATAAGAAAAAAGAATCAAATTTTAAACTTTTTAAAAGGGGAAAGCTCAAGTTTTTAAGCATTCCTCTCTTTTTAAATGTAAAACTTTTATAAAGAAATGCTTACAGAGCGATCAGATCTGCGTTAATTTTTAATTACTTTCTTACATATTTCAACTTCGAAAGGTATTGAATAAAAAATTTCTATTTATGTTTAGTGTTCCTGATTCCGGATATTGGCCACTGACTACACTTATGATTCGAGATTTTGAAATTTAAAACGTTGATGATCAGACTGTATAATAAGCAAAATATTAAAAAAATTCTTTTATAACTAGGCACTGATATGAAATGGTTTTAAAATTTATGCATTAAAATAAATAAACAATTTATCTTGCACAAAGCCTCAACATGGCACAGTGGTTATATCACTGAAAATGTTAGACGGCCGAAGTGTGAAGGTCCCGGGTTCGGGTTGCATTGCACATCCGTCGACCTAACCGTTCAGTGTTTTTCGTGGTTTTCTCCGAAACTTGGGGTAAATACGGGTTAAGACCCCTTACAAAGACCCCATAGAGGGTAACTCCCTTGTTTTGTCATTCGGACGAGGATTTACAAGTGGACTTCGAGCCAAGCACACAAATCCGATATACATGTTCACAAAAGCAGCAGCTAGTCACTATAGCGCAAGCGGGTTGCACAGATGTGTACTTCGAATGCATATACACAAGTTCATATACGCAATATGTATTCAGTTATCACGAGCAGGCACGTATTCAGGGAACATTTTGGGAGAGGGGGGGGGGAATCCAAACCGTAAAAAAGGCAGAATTTTTCACAAAAAGACTATCATTATAGTGACAAAAATCTAAATTTCAGGGAGGGGGGGGTGTCCGAACTCCCAGGACTCCCCCCTCTCCCCCTCACCTCGTTAAATACGTCATATGAGTCTGCAGATAGTTTTGGATTATATGCGCAGATAGCTTTTTCTTTTATCTGACTATGGTTGTTAGTAAACTGAAATTGTATTTATTTAAAAGAAAGAAACGGGGTTCGAGGGAGTGGAACCCCCCCTCACAGAGTAAATGTTAACTTAAAATATAGTGAATAAGAATTATAAAAAAAATCTATACATCCCTGTTTAAGAATTTAAAAAATGAATACATAATATTTAAATAAAATATTAATTCCATTGAAAATTTCACAAAGTTATGACAAAGACTGCCAATAATGACCAATACTAAAGCTGTTCCGATCACCAGAAACCAAAACTGCCATGTTTACTCACGTAATAGTCGCACTTTTTTGCCAATTTTTCATGTTGAAAGTCCAGGTGCGACTATTATGCGGTCTACTATATAATATTGTAACTCTAAAGAGCTATTTTTTTCTGCTTCAAAACGGGGGTGCGACTATTACGCGAGTAAACACGGTATTCTGCATCAAATGACGATAAACATTGTAAAGATTTTTAAATCTCTCTGATTTAGAAGAGATTTTTTGCAGAATTCCCTGACCTTTCCAGACATAAAATTTCCCAAATCCCTGAATTCCAAGTCGCCCCTGAATATACAAAAAACTAGAAAATTCCCAATGTAAAACTACTTCAAATCAAAATTTAGCTGTTTATCTCATACAAATGAAAAATTGCTTTTAAAACTGAATAAAATGATTATTGTTTTTGATAATGACATAATTTGTAGAAAAAAGAAAATCACAATGTTATGAAGCTATAAATATTTCTTTGATAAGATATACTACTCGACATTAAAATTGCTGTACTGTGTGTAGCATGTCACCTTCTTGGTGTTGCTATTTTAATTACCAGTTGTGTATTAATAAAATAAAAAAAAACTGTTATATGCTATATACATATAAATTTCAAACTTTTTAAAATATTGCTATGTGGTTTGATTTATTTATATGTTTACAAAATTGTAGTTAAAAGTGTTTCATTAACTTTGAAAAAAAAGTGTATAACTATGCTTCTTTGATTCATTTTTACTAGGATTACGAAATAATAGTTTGCAATATGCAAAAAGAATTGCAAAGTGTGTACAAATTTAAAATTACATAACAAATATTACAAGGAAATTATAAATAATTTGTAGATAAAATTCTTCTGTTCTTTTATACGTTAAAAGGTGAAATATATCATTTCTTTAATTTGGTTTACCTCATAAACTTGATTGAGATATATCCATTGATTTAAATTATTGACGCACTTACGCGTTAGGAAACTTTAAGATACTCCTAGAAAATCAGAATTCTTATTGTAAGTATAGAAGATAGAAGTTTATAAGTCTGGGAAGTGTATATATTATATTTGATGTGAAATCCCCCAGAGCACACATGCAGGGGCGTAGCCAGGATATATCCCGATATCCCCCCCCTCCCCCGAAATTTTTGGATTAGTGATGAAATTCCGTCTATTTATACACATATCAGTTCATATCCCCCCCCCCCCCTTCCGAAAAATTTTCCTGGCTACGCGCCTGCACACATGCACACTAAAAACATCATAAATTGTTCGCTGTTAGACGACTATTCAAGTACAAACACTGAAAATAAACAATATATTTATCACAGTGCCACGATGTTTAAGTTCAGCGATATTCTTTCACTTACTGGAGCACTGCAAACAAAATGATTGCAAAGAAAAGCTCTCATTCCAAAATATTTAACATATCGATAACTATATAATAAGAAATGCTAACTACAGTTCTAGGACCAATTAGCAAGTGCAATGAATATAAACAAACACTATAATAAGGAAATAACTTATGAGAAACAGTTTATGAGTAGTACTTAACTTGTTAGATGAACTTGCTATTGTTCATTTCCCCCAAAACCAGGAACAATTGCGGTACGTAGTTGTTGTGAACAAGTATATCGGATTTGTGTGGTTGGCTCGAAGCCCGCTTATAAATCCTCGTCAGAAGGACAACACAAACAAGGAAATCTCCCCGAAGCTCACTCACCAAACGTAACGAATTTAATCCAGTCATAAGTATACACTTAAAGAAACCTAATGTGTAAAAATTATAGTTACTATCTTCTAAATTAAAGCTAAAATTAATTAATAAAAAATGAGTATGAGCCGACAGAATAGAGCCTCTATCGCTACTTGGCGCTTCTATTTTCTTTTATAAATGCTTTTACAAAAAGATGCTTATTTAATAAGCATTTTAAGTAAGCACATGTCAGGATTCATCTGCAGCAATGATTCACTGGATATCCCGCAGAACGTATGGTGGGAAAAAATCAGGCCGGTAACGGGTTCCGTTTTGGGGAGGGGGAGGAAATTGGCCAAAAATATTTTTTAAACATAAAATCTATGCATGCATAGGAGGTTAAGCGTAGCTTTTTAGAAGAAGCTTAGCTTTTTAGCGAAATAAGAATTGAAATAAACAATGGTATTAAAAAAAATAATTTTAAAAAATTGTAAGGTAATTTTTTGGGAGGGGAGGGGTTCACCCTATAATTCCCTGCCCCACCCCTTTGATTTGACCCTGAAAGAAATATATTATTAAGTTGTTTCATTAACACAATGTCAGAAAACTGCTGCACTTAATTTTTTCCGAATTCCCCAGTTTTTTCGGGATGTTCAATATGTAATGGTATAACAATCTATTGTTTTTACTTAAAATCGGCATTGTAGTGTAGGAATGTGTCACTGCATTTTGTGATTGAATCTCACTTTCTACTTGCTTCGATCCTCTATGTTCCAGGGTTCGTCTATAAGGATTTCTAAATTAAAACCTGACTGATCAGCATAAAAATTTGATAGTCTTTTAACAACGAATCCTTTATAAAGACATTTACATCATTTACCAATGCCTGCGTTAATTTCTTAATGATTTCCTTTGACCGAGAGTTTTTCAGCAAAACAAATTTTGTAACTTTCCTGCTCACAATCTTATTCTTTTTTAAAAATCTGTACTGCCATCCTTTAGATGCGCGGAATTTCAGTCCTAATTCAAATGGCTTTTCTGAAGCCCATGTTTGTAAATCACAATCATGTACATTTTTCTGTAATTTTCTTGCGTGTTAGAAGTGTTAAAACGTATATTTTTAAATTTGATTTAGTTTATATTTATAATCGCTATTCTTCTGAATTTGCTTTTCCCACAGATATAACTGCCTTTTATTTGTAACAAATTTAAAATAATTTTGAACACTCTATGTAAACTGCGGGATTTTGCCACTATTGTATCCCGCAAGTATTTTACTGCAGTCTCCTTATCTTTTCAAGAAATAAATTGCTTATTTTGCATGATGTTCCTCACTGAACATGAAGTCAATGCTTTCGTTTTCTAAACTAGAAAATATAGGATCTTCAGGGGTATCGAGTAATAAGCATTGCTCATTTGCTACCAAATCTGTTGCATTTACTTTCTGATAATTTTGCAAGCTTTCAACAGTTTGATTTTGCAGACTTTTTCTTCGTCTGTGCATGGAGACAATGTCATATTTTTTGAAGAAAATTCCGCTTAAAGCATAAAAACAACATTAAGTATATTTGCTCCATAGTATCATCATGTGGATAAAAAGAATAGAATTAAAATAAATGCCTCACTTATGCGTAAACTGAATTTGCATCTTGCAATGTGTTAATACAAATAAAAAGAAATTACTTCCTTCAGGGACTTTCAGAACTAAAATAAAAAGATTATAGGACTTTAGTTTAACTAGTAGAAAACGAGATTAAGTCACTTAAAAACCCAGTACGTTGAAATATAACACGGTATAGCAAACACTGATTTATAAATATTTCGAGTACATACTCGCGTGAGCGTTACAACTTTTCGACCAATTATCCCTGTCACCAAGTACTACCTAAAGGCTTACAATTGGCGCGATTTTAACTAATTTTTAACCTTTAATTTTCAACCTAAATTCTATGAGGAGATAGCAGCTAATTTTCACACAGTACGTTCCTTTTAGTGTGTACTTGAGATTGTGTGAAATTCGTTCCATTTGGTGAGTGAGCTTTGGGGAGGTTTCCTTGAAAGAGGGGAGCCCTCCGTGGGGGCCTTTCGAGGGGGTCGTAATCCGTTACGCTAACTTCCGGAGAAAACCACAGAAAACTCTGAACGGTTAACGGTCGACGGACGCGCGATGGGACCCGAACCCGGGACTTTCACACTTCGCCCGTATACCATTTCCAGTGATATAAACGTTGTGCCAAGGTGAGGTGAACGGTACGTATCGTTCGTTCTCCGATCAGTGTTGCCAAAAACTTTTGCACATAAGTCGCTAAGGTGACGTCATAGTATGACGTCAGATCAAGTGATGCCCTGCACTGGTTAAAATCATTATGCCGATTTGTCTGGTTGGTCCATTAGTTTCGATGCGTAGTTTTACACATAAGTCCCCCCCCCCTCCCCTCACCCGTAAGTCTAAAATAAATATATCAAACTCACAGGTGATTTTTTTCGTTTCTTTTTGTAGGTAAAAAGTCTCGAATTCACAATCAAGTTCCATAACTGTTCTATTTCCCATCATTGAACGCCAAGGACGGATTAAAAGGGAAGACGGAGGGGTATCTGCCCCCCCCCCAAAAAAAAAAGAATTCAACCTTTTTGGAAATATTTTCTACAAAAGAAACCATTTCCCCCCTCCCCTCAATGTTACATGCCACCTTTTACCAAAGAAGGCCGATATTGTTGCTTACAATGAGAGTAAATGCCCCGCTCTGGCATAGCATCTTGCAGCCAACACTTAGGAGACCCAGTCACTAAGATTCCTCTTCTGAGTCCGGTGTTGCTACTCATAATAAGAGTAAATGCCCCGCTACGGTCCAGCATCTAGCAGTCAACAATGAGGAGACACAACAGTGACCGTGATTCCTCTTCTGTGTCCAGTGTTACTAAATATGTGTCACCATTTAGTTTTCGAACGTGATATCTTCATGTTTATTCAAGTTAAAAAAAAGGTGATTAGTTAAAAAAATATTAATTATACATTGTAATTAAATCATTAATTTTGTTTTTATTGAATGACTACTGGAGATCAACAAAACATAATAATATATTTAGTTAATTTACTACAATGTTTTTTGATAGAAATTATTAAATTTTTACTATTAAGTATTCATCTCTTTGCAAGTCCATTTAATAACATTATGTATATTCAGGGTGTTTTCTGGATTTTTAACATACTTAAATAAATCAATTAATAATCAATTAATCTGTCTAATTACTTATTGCTTTAACATTAATTATCCTAATTAATCATGTGGCGTGAACATTATTCACAAACACTAAAGTCCTTAAAAATTTTCTAACTTATTTTAAATGTCCATTTTATGGAAATAAAATCAGAATTCTTACATTTTTCATGTAACTCCTTTTATTCTTGTGGTGGGGTTTCCCTCCCAGTAAAATATTACTGTATTAATAATTAATTAATAGTAATCAATCTAATTAATTAACGTATTGCTTTATATATCTCTAATTACTTATTTATTTAACATTAATTATGCCAATTAATTAATCTAATTAATTACGCGGCGTCAACATTATCGACAAACACTAAAATACTTAAAAATGTTCTAAGTCCAAACGAGCCGGGTTAAGCCAACGCGCCCAGTGAACAAAATCCGTACATAACATCACTCACCTGAACCTACGTATGCAGTTGTAACTAAATATACTGTCGCTTTTCTCCAGCTCCAGCTAACGACACGTAGTACAATGTCTTGCCGTTTTAATTGCGCCGGAGGCGAAATGAGCCTCAAGGTTGGGCAATGACGTCTTCGTATAGTACGCATGCGCGGGTGAAGATAAAACAGAAAAAAAACTGTTTTTTCTTACAAACAGACTTATTCTGTAAATAATACGAGTAATTTCTGTACATTTTACAGACTTTTTTTGCAGTGTAGGACTGTGAATATATTTCTTGATATATTGGCGTGTTTGAAGATGATACTTCTATTATCATTACATTATTTTATTATCCACAAAAAATTATTTTAAGTTACCTTAAAAAAAGCTAGTAAAAACAAGCAATACAATAAAATTAGGTTTCATGAAAATCAAAATGAGTCAGTTGTTTCATTTTTCGCCTTCCTGTTATTCTTTCTTCCAGATTTTCTCAAATGTGAAATACTCCAGCTTCCATTTTATGAATTTTTCTAGCTAACCAGCCGAAGCCTGCAAATTTTGCATTCCAAATTTTTCAGCCAGAATAACAGCACTGCAGTAATTGCTTGATTTCATTTTATTTTGGTAATACGAACAATTATTTACATGAGGGATCTAGGCCGAGTACGGGGTGCCCTACGTGGGGGGTTTTTCTAAGGGGTCATCCGTATTTATGAGAAGTTTCGGAGAAAACTGCATAAGACTCCGAACAGCTATTGACGGACGCACCCTGAGTTTGAATCAGGCACTTTTCTTCTCCCAGTTGAGAGCGCTATGCTCTCAGCCACTCGTCGGGCCTCCAGAAATTGGAGTTATGTGATATGTGATGTTATGTGGCAAGCCTATACTAGAGGCATCTGGATTCTGGGGCGGTTGCCTTGGTCGGAGGATTTTTTTAGAGGTTCTGACGCATATGCACGTTAAATCTGGAGAAAACCATCTGGAAAAAATCCAGATAGTCAGATCAAGAGCCGCGCGGTAGGCCCAAACGCGTGACCTTCACACTTCAACCATCTATCATGTCGAGTGTCTTATCAACTCGGCCATGGTGGGGCCCAGAAATTAGAATGTTGGATGCTTTTGCTTCATGCAAACATTTGCATGCAGAAGTACCTTGGCAAACTCTTCCAATCGGCCACATTGACTTTTCGGCAGTTTGGATTTGGATCCCGAACTAAATTTTTGCGCTGCTTCAAGAATTTTATCTTTGCTTCTAAAATACCTTTGAGAATACACTCAGGTAGTTGAGATTGTCTTACAAATTGCACTTTTGATATTCCCCTACACTTTTTTCCCCCACTCTTAAAAAATTTTTCCCTCGTTCCTGTAGCGTAAGATGAAAAAAAAATCGTTGTTAAATAGAAATGACCTCGTCTTTGAATAGAAATTTTTTACGTTGGAGTTGCTGGGACTTTGAAATATCGTCTTTAGAAAGAGATCGTCGTTAAACAGAGAGTCAGCTGTATATACAGTGCTACTTTTTTAAATTTCAGTTCATGTGAAAATTTACAATTTTTTTAAAAACTTCCTTAATCCATAGTGTATTTCTAGCTCTGGGGAGGGCTCAAGCCCCCAGAGCCCCGCCGTGGATCCGTCACTGTATACAGTGCTACTTTTTAAAATTTCAGTTCATGTGAAAATTTACAATTTTTTTTAAAAACTTCTTTAATCCATAGTGTATTTCTAGCTCTGGGGGGAGGCTCGAGCCCCCAGAGCCCCCTCCGTGGATCCGCCACTGTATATATTCTATATATATATATAGAGAGAAAGAGAATAAAACTCATGTATATAATCTACGTATAATTTATTTTCGCAGTCGTTAGTCCTAGATGCATAATTACTCCAGTTACAAAGATGGCCACAAATCTGCAGCGAAAAACATTAGTGAAAACAAAAGTGCGCAACTTTATTTTGTATACAGCTCCCAGATCCTCACATTCATATTTAGGAAAAATCTTGCCCAAGCAAAAACATTGCAAAGACAAAAGGTTCGATATTAATACGACCAATGAT
This sequence comes from Cheiracanthium punctorium, assembly GCA_038373885.1. NCBI lineage: Eukaryota > Metazoa > Arthropoda > Arachnida > Araneae > Cheiracanthiidae > Cheiracanthium > Cheiracanthium punctorium. Next base: position 164,522 of record JAWZYV010003132.1, read on the forward strand.
CCTGAAAAAATGAGAGTTCAAAGTTTTAATGCATAGCTTAGGGGTCGCACACACATGGAGATGGGAACATATTGTCCGAACAGGAGAAGAACGAGCTTAGAGTATGTACGATCCTGACAAAAGTGTTGTTTTTCAAGTAAAAAATAAGCCCAATATCTATCTAACCACTGTTATTCAAAATACACGGACGCGTAACAGATATTCCTTTTGAATTTTTCTGAGCATTATAGGTATGCTGCATCTAACCGCGGATATAATGCAATTCTGCAAATCTGCTCGGTTCACTGATTTGATTTCCGAATAATTTTCGAAACAAAATTGCCTTTTTTTGCTGGGCTTTATTTTGTATAATGGAAATGAACATATGTAAATAACCACGTATGTAAAGTGGTTAAGTCAATAAACGTGATGTTTCATATCTTGGTGAATATTAAGCATAACAAAGTCGAACTTTTTTCTTTTGCAGTGTTTTTCTATGAGCAAGATTTCTCAAAATATGAATGTAAAGGCTTTGGGGCTGAATACAAATTTAGATTGCGTAATTTTTACTTATTTTTACTTATTTCTTCAAACTTTATTATGTTCACCATACATCTAATTTTGACCATTGTCGTAATGGAATTATGCATCTAGGACTAATGGTTGCGAAAAAAAGGTCGGTCAACTGATACGTGGATATGCTGTATGTGTAGGGTACTTACGATGAAACTTCCACTTATAAACAGCATTCTGCAGTTGAAATGGATGAGCAGATTGTCACCAAATTTGGCATATGAAGCATATGTACACGAGATACGATTATGGAGTTTTTTTAAGTTTGGTTCAAGAAATGTCCATTAGGTACCGCTTTGCATGGTTAAATCAGCTCAATAAACTACTCAAATTACTTAAATACCCAGAAACTATTGGATAAATGTTGAAATTGTTTCTACATTTGAATGAGCCATTTCCATTGTTAAATTTGCTCTTTTATCATGCTTAGCGCCACCAAGTGGACAGTTTTTGAACCAATTTTTATTTGAAATTCCTTTTGCGCATCTCTACTTACCAGACTTGGTTACAATCCGTTTCCCCTGTTTTAGCAGTAGAATCCTGTTTATAGGGGAAATTTAATTATAACTTCCCTGTAATTATACAGGGTGTCCAGTGCTAACAATGCCCAATGGCTATTTCCTAAACCGTTAGTCAGAGACGCATAGTTCCAATAGCAAAATGCTTTAAATTGTATAATGTATTATATCAAAAACAAACAGTCGAAGTCAATAAATCAATTCCTGTAAAAATGACGGAATTTAAATTTTTATACGGTCCCTCGGTCCTATCATTTATATTTAGAAAACTTTTCTTTGTACAATTTGATGCACAATAATTAAAAAAAAAATCTTCCTTCTACGACCAAAATTTTCCGAGTTATAAAGCTGCAGATATTTTGGTTTAGGTCACTTTTCCACGTTTAAAAATGTCCCGTTACGGTAAACCGTTAAGGGACTATATAAATATTGAAATTTTAAATTATAGGTTTCAATTTCATTTTATGGCATAATGCGGAGAAAGAAGCAAGACTAATTTTAGAATGCTAATCTTAAAGCAGAATGTTATAGTCAGGGACCATAAAAATCTATCCGGGGTCAGACTTACTATATCGTTTATGTGTAGCATCAAGATGTGTAGCGCTGAGTATGTTACGCAAAGTACAGGAAGGGTTTTCTACACGTGTGCATATTTGTATTGCAGCCAAAGGAAGCTACTTTTGAGCAAAGGTTACGCTAACAGAATTTGTAATATTATTTTAGTTTCTAAAACGCATAGATTTGTATTTTAAATTGTTTCATTTTCTAATTTAATGCTTGATGAAATGTTTTATTTCCTTGTTTTTTTAGTTATTTAACATCACTTTATTTTAAAAACTCTTTAAAAAATTCATTTTCAGTATAAGCTATATTTTTATGTTAATTTATTTTATGCACATAGTTAAACGTTAATCTTTTTTATTGCAATTTACATTCATAAAATAATTAATGAAATTGCTAATAAATATTACAAGGCTCAAAACCACGTACATTAGTTTTTCACAAATTAATTTTGTATACAGCCTCTATTTCGCTACTCGAAAAGTGCTCTAACTTTAAGCAGCTGTAACTCGGTGAATTTTGGTCGTAGAAGGACGAATTTCTTTTCATTGTGCATGAAATTGTATAAAGAAAATTTTTCTAACTATAATTGGTAGGACCGGGGGACCGTAAAAAAAATTTAAATTTCGTATTTTTTATAGGAATTGATTTATAGACTGATTATTTCTGGTATAACATATTATATAATTTAAAGCATTTTTGCAATTGGAACTATGTGTCTCAGATTAGTGGTTTAGGAAATAGCCATTGGGCACCGTTAGCACTGAACATGATGACTGGGTGGCTTGGCAAATAGCCCTGGTCTCAGGCTGCCGCTGTCGGTCGGTGCATTAACTAAAGACTCTGTAGTCAATTAAATACACTCATGTCCATAAATTAAGGATAATGAAGTTCAGGCAAAGAAAGAGAAAGAAGCAAAACAAATTTGACTTATTTGTAAAGTCTATTTATTAAACAAAAAGTAAAGAGCAAAAAAGATGCTATATGTTTGACATAATTAATAAAAATTGCAAGTTTTACTCCCTTGACCAAATTTCAAAAAAGAACCTATTTACAAAAAACAGTATAACATGGTTAGTAGGATGGTTAATACGGAGTATGTCTCCTGGACGATGCAATACAGGCCTGACAACGCCTAGGCATGCTGAGTATCAAATGATCAATCTGATCTTGGGGAATATTACACCACTCATCAAGCAATGCACTCCGAAGTTCCGGTAGACAGGTGGGAGGGGGTTGACGGGCTGCAATTCGTCGGCCAAGCATATCCCACACATGCTCTATTGGATTCAAGTCCGGTGAGTATGCTGGCCAATGCATACGGGTGATATCCTCCGATTGAAGGCATTCGTCTACAATGTTTGCACGGTGAGGACGGGCGTTGTCATCCATAAACACAAATTCAGCACCCATGGCGCCCCGAAACAAACGTACATGTTGTTCCAGAATGACATCCCGATAGATGTGGCCTGTCATCGTTACACTCTGAACATGCAGGTCAGTTCTGGAACCAAGAATAATTCCTCCCCAAACGAGCCATCCTGCACCACCGTAACGGTGTCTTTCAATGGTGTTCTCTTCGTGGTAACGGGTACCTGGCGCTCTCCAGATGAATGTCCGGCGAGAATCAGACTCCAAACTAAACCTGGACTCGTCGGAAAACATCACACAAGACCACTGTTGCGGTGTCCACAATGCATGCTCTCTACTCCAGGTTAATCGCAGGCGACAGTGAGTTGCGGTAAGTGGAACACATCTGACAGGCCTACGAGCATATAGACCAATGTACCCTAAGCGTCTGTACACGGTCTGCCTTGAAACTGTCTTACCGGTAGCTGAAGAGAGCTGACGAGACAGGTCTGATGCTGTACTCCGTCTGTTTCTTTTGGCAGTAACTGCCAAATAGCGGTCCTCATTCGGCGTTGTAACTCGGGGGCGACCTGTGCTGTAACGTCTACTCACATTACCATCATCTTGGAATCGTTGCCAAAGCCTGGAGATGACACTCTGGGCGATTCCAAGTTCCTCGGATACTTCCAGCTGGGTACGTCACATTCCAGTCGTCCGATAATTCTGCCACGTAAAACATCATCCAAATGCCTCCTTTGTGCCATAACTATGCGGTTTTTGCACTGAAAGGCTTTCACAGCGCTTCTGAACAATTTTACTTCTTTGCCACCATTCCTTATATACCCCTCTCTTACACTCTCGTCATTGTGACGTACCATCCACGCCATCTGGTGGTTTCCTGTAATTTGCATATTCTTCTTCAAGATGTGTGTGATCATTCCACAGGTGAAATTCTTATTTTAGAGATCAATTTCTGTGTGATTCTGAATTATCCTTAATTTATGGACGAGTGTAATTTATTTAACACAATTTGATACATTTTTTTTGGGAAAAACAAGCCATGTGAAGAGAACGCTCCAAGGTGCATTTTTAATGATTCATGTGCGCAAAATAATAAATGAATTATACTGTAGAGATGGAAGACATTTTCGTGGTTTGCCGAAAATTCCAAGTTTTGGACATCGGACGTTTAGAACTGAATGACTCGTGTCGAGGTCTTCTTAGTTTTTTTTTTTTTTACGTTAGAGTTTTGATTAATTCTTAATGTAATAAAAACAACAGCTAAAGAACAAAACAAGATACCATGTTCATGTTGAACAAATCCAAACTAGTTGAAACGATTTTTTGCCTGTTAAATAATTAATTAAAAATTCCTATCGAAAGAATCTGTCAAAGAATATTTACAAAAGAAACGAAATGAAAATCAGTGTCATTTTAATTACGAGAATTACAATATTATGTGTGATGTCTCTGAACGTCATAGTATGCTTTTGATATTCTTTAAAAAACAAAAAACAAAAGAAAAGAAAGTGAAATGCTTTTGAATTTTATTAAAGGCTTATTCTGAAACTTAGTTTATTTTGTGAAACTGAATTCATTTGAAAATTCAAAGAAAAAATTCACTATCGAGAAATTTTTTTAGTTTTGAAGTAAAGCCTGGAATATTGATTTTGCTAAGAATCTAATATTCTTAAACAAGAGAAAGGAATTTGAAATTAACCGTCATTATGAACTTCCATCAGCTATCCTTTTAAAAATTCAGTTTGTCGTTAAATATGCGTCTGGTATTATTTTGGTGAAACTGGTTTAATAATTTCTTCAGTGGCAATCTAATGAGAAAATAGCTTGATAGTATTCTGTGTTTAGAAACTAAACGAGTTTTATGTTAGTGTCTTTATTTGAATGCTTTTTGTTTTGTTAATGCATCCTTTATTTTTCAGATTATACGTGGTTAATTAGAATCAGAAGAAACTGAAGAAAATGAAAGATTAAAAAAATTAAAAATATTTTAATGGACGTCAATAAGTAATATAAATATTCTGACAAATATTGGGGAGTTTTTTAAATGTTTATTGTCATTTTCTGCACGTTTCATAGCTATTTGTCGGCTAAAACATAATAAGCCAAACTATAAATCCACAAGTATACGCGCTCAAGTGAAGCTATTATTTCATTAGAGTATTATTGAGGGAAATATTAATCCAGTTTCACCAAAATAATAACAGAGGCATATACGTGTTGCAGGAAGACATTGAAAAGCAAGGTTTCATTTAGATTGAAATTAAGATAATGCAAAGACAACTGTTTCTATATGACAGTTTAATAATTACAGGGTGATAATATAACGTATACTTCAAGATTATGTGACGCAGATGGAAAAGAGAGAAACAGGCAAGCACAATAAGTTCTAATTATTAGAAACATTAAGTTCATCAACTGTCAGATTGGGGAGGTAATTTTACTTACATTGTTCCCGTATGGATTAGAAAATCATTTGGTCATTTTATAATATATGAAACATGTGAAGGGATTTCTGCTAGATATTGCTAAGATTTACAGCCACTTCCAACGAAGGAATTGCAGGCGGCATGATTTTTATCCCCTTCAGCCCTGACGTTCTAATATTAGAACATCATTACTCTATAGTCTTCATTTTCAAGAATTTTAACACCAAAACCTAGTGCCCTAATAATAATACATTCAAGAATAGCAGAATGGTATCATTTTAGCTCTGTATATGGCAGAAAATCTCCAGCAGAGAAGGTAATGGGCGTGTAAAGCCATTTGAAGCCAAAAGTTAAATGCATCTTTATGAATGCATGCATGCAATGAAAATGCATGAGAAGTGTGAAGTATTTTCATGTTTTTAAGCACAAAGAAATTGTTTCAAAAGGTTTCATATGAAATAATGTAAAATTGTTTCTCATTTTACTCAATTATAGCCCTGTAACCTATTATTAGAGCATTTCTTAATTAGTTAGGTAATTATCTGAATGTTATAATATTTCATATTTAAGATACTTACATATAATGTAGCACATTTAACCGCTCATTGATATTTTATCTGCTCTATTCAAAATTCAGGGCCGAAGGGGTTAACCTGGGGGCGATGTTTGCACAATATATCTCAAGCAAGTACAAGCAACCAAACACGGAAATTCAATGTAGTTGAAAAATAACTTAGAGGTTTATACGACACCATATTGTTAGGAAATTTTCGGGGCAATCCGCTGTTCTGGGGTTTAAAATCGTTTAAAATTCGTGTTCTACGAGTCAAATAGTTAAATTTTACATTGTGTTGCATCAAAATCGGCTAACTAGAACGCGAGATATAGTTTCATGTTCTTCTATTGGTTTTTAAGGAGTTTTCTAGAAATCTCGAGAAATATTGATGTTAGATCTTCGCTAACGGGACTTATTTTTGGAGCCAAATCTGGCAGTATTTCTCCAAAATGCCGCCAAGCTTGGCAGCATTTCGGACATTTGGCGCGATTTTCACAATGTGCCTCTAAAGTTGGTTTTTCAGCATTAACATCACATAATAGCCTAATATTACTCTGTTTCTCTTCTATGACGTAATCAAAAGTCCCGCTTTATGTCGAAACTTCGGGAAATACATTCTTCTAGAAGCTCCTTGTAGCTTCTGCGTCACCTATAAATACAGGCATGACAGATCCCCAGCTCAGTGTACATCGAGCTCTCATTGAGTGAGTTTGCTGCGTTACGCTGTGAATTGTGCTTGCTTTTCAAAGCTGGTTTTTAAGTTCTGTTTGTAAATGCTACATTGCTGTGTATTGAGGGACTGTGTACGATTTCCCTTGTAAGTTTCCACTGAATTTATGCCTCTGGAAGTGTTTTATTTTGTGTGAGAAATAGAGCATTTGTGAAAGCTTCTGCTCTAAGCGGACTTAATAAGCACATTACTGGGTGATTGAGCTTGTAAATTTTGTACAGGTGATTTTTCTAGAAGCAGTAAAGTTCGTGTACCATACTGACAAGTGGACTTTTTACTAGGACTTTCTACACTTACTGGACTTTAGAACGACGAACCTAGGAATCAAGCAGAGTTTTCTACAACAGTATTAACATCAATGAATATTATTTTTGAAGGGTATGCAATACCATGATTTAAATGTTTTATTTAGTAAATATCTAGACTTTAAAACGAAAAGCCCAAAAATGTTTAAAAATTTTAAATGCCAAAAATGTTTTCTCTGAAAGAAACAAAGAAAGGATACTTCTCTCAGTGAGTCAAAATATTTATTTCATTTCAACTTGGGATAATTAATTTTTAATGTACATTTTATTTTCTGATAACTGTTTTCTATGCGTTTAATCACACCAAAGCTCTTTCACGATCTTATTAACGACTGAAATGATGGTGTTTAATTTTAGTTTGCAAAGTTTAACTTTCAAAATGAGCGTTTGTAAAAATTGAGTGTTTATGCTTAAATGACTTGAAAATGTAAGAACTTTCTGAAATGAAAAAAAAAAAAAAAAAACTATTTTTGCTACATAGCAGAGTCACACATAGTTTTTCTATTATAATGGCATGATTAGCACAAAGATTAAAATTAAAATGATTTCGAAGAATAAATTAATTTTGAATAGGTTGAAACTGTATCCCCCGAAACTGTCTCATAATACAACTAAATCTTTCCTTTTTTATAAAACATCTAAGGTCTTATAGAGTCACTAATTTTGTGGAACAAAAAGTACTTTAAATAACATTACACAATTAATTACTTTTACTGTTTGATAACAGTAGGCATGAAGGAAATTAATCAATTGTGTAGTTTTATTCAAAGCAGTTTTTGTTGAAAATGAACGTTTGAAACCATGTTTGTATCACATGGAAAATTCTAATTTAATGTAAGAAATACTGTTACTTATTAACATGTTACAGCATTATCTTTTGAAATAATTGATCTTAACATTTTCATCCACAAGGGCACAAAAATTACCTTTACTATAATAGAGGATAGATATTCTAATTTGTGCACGTAAAAGAAAAGGCAAATTTTCTCGAAAATTTAATAATCAGGATTGTTCATTTTAAAATTTTATTACAAATTAAATATCTGTTATTATAAAAAAATATTTAATTAAAATAGAAATTTTTTAATCAGAACTGATAGTGCTAATGAAGGGTATAAAGCTAAATTGATTTCACTGCATGCTCTGTTCTATTGGTTTGTTGTTAAACTTCTGAGAGACTGAGGCGTACAATTTCTGCACGAAAATCCTTTTTTTAGAGTACTACACTTACAATTTTAAAAACTAACCTAATAATTTATCATGAAGTACTTTTCAACATTAAAGCATAATATTGGTATTTAGGGCTTGATTTCTCCAATTTTATTGTTGTTTTTAACACAATGCATTATTTTATATAAGGCCGTTTTCTTTCCAGCTGCTTCAATTCAGTAGCGTACACAGATTTTCCCCAAGGATAGGGTCATGCTTTCGTTAAGATACTAACCTGCTATCACAAAGAGGATTATCTGTACTTCCAAAAACAAAAATAGTTTCCATTGAGTGTTGCAAAATTATATTGTGTTTTAGAATTAAAAATTATGGTTTTTTTTCAACTCTTATGATTACAAAAACATAGACTGACAAAAAGTAAAGAAAAAAATAAATTTGAAGTCAAAAACTTTTGCATAAATTAAATGACATGTTTCCTCCACATTTTTACAAAATTTAGATCTATCCTTATTGGAGCAAAACTTTTCTGAAAGATTTCAAGAGGTATCAAGATAAATATTAATAGATTTTAAGAATTATAAGATTAAATATTAAGATTAATAAGATTTATATTAAAGGAAAATAGTTTAATTTCGTAAAAATAGGTGCATATTTTCAACGCACTTTGTATATTGATATTATAGCTCTGAATAATCTTAGGTTTGCATTCTTCAACTTAAAATGTTGGTGTAACACAGAGTAAGATGAAGTACAGTGAACGAATAAATGTGTCTCGAAGCCATTTGGATGGTTCTCGAGTTATTGGTGCAGAAATTACAAACAGTCTCTGATGGAGCTTTTATGCTCGGTGATTTTAAAATTATTTCTTAGGAGTCGCCTGAGTTTAAAATTGTACGTTAAGCAATGGAAGGAAATATTCTATTTATAATTACGTTTGTAAGAACCAGAAACTTAGGTTAAAAATGAAAAGTTAAATTGCAGTGTATGGACGAGCTATAATTACACTGCAGTAATTTCTAAAGAAAATACTTAGCATTTCAAATTTACTAAAGTCAGACTCGCGACAAAATAATGGGAAGCTATGTCTTTATAATTAATTTACATGAAACGAAAAGGAAAATACGGAAATTTTACAGCACATTAAAACTTTCCAGGCGTCGCTCATCTGGTGCAGCGAACCATTCTGACACACCTTGGTTTCGGGTTCGATTCTGGGCTAGGATATTAATTTGATAGTCCCTTTATACGGGGGGAAAGTTGGTCGCCTATTAGGTGCGCCATGATAAAATGCCTAATATTTCGGGCTGTTGTAGTGACGAATGTCTGACGAATGCAAGTTCTACTTAAATAAATAAAAAATATATCCAGTTTCAAAGTAGAATGTCCTTCGCAAACTTTAGGCTGTCTCGTCAGACTATCTATAAATGAAATAGGTATAGCCATTGAAAAAGTACTTAAGTGTAATTAAAATTTCCTGGTCAGATCTTTAAAAATTCATCTTTAGGAAAGCACACAACTATATACAAATTTCATTTTTCTATTATCAATAATGCATTTTATTAGCAGAATAATACCATACGTGAGACAAACATAGGGAACTTCACTTTTATCCAAAACTTTTGTGCATGTGTGTGTGGGAGGGACTTTCAGTAAAGGACACATGGATGTTCGACTTTACTATCATAAATTTTAGGAGTGATGACATCGCCCTTCTGAAAAACCACATCTTTATGAACACAAATGGAGTGAGAAAAGTCAACCTTTTAACAATTTTAATATTCTAATAGTGAAATTATTGTAGTCTAATTCCAATAAATTGATTGAAAACTATCTGACTATTCCAGTGAAAAGTGAACGTGTCTCCCAATGAAATTGAATGTCTCTACACTTAGAACCGAATCATGAGTCATGACACACATTACGTTATTACGATCACTATGTGTGTTTCGAATATTTATTGATGATTAAAAACTTGTGAAAGCTATTGATGACTGGAAAGAGGTTCGCTATGTCATTCCAAGGCGAATATTTCTCACTCTTGGAGATTCAGAGAGTAAACGTGAGCACAATCTCATCTCTCAACAGGTACTTATTTTTTTGTTATTTATGTTAAGCGGACTGAGACAAAATTTCTACAACAAGCATACTTGTATATTTGCGACTCATCATAAATATACGAATTTTGCTCATTTCAAAGTAGATACTTTAATTATTAAAAACTTTTAGAGTTTTATTGAATTTTTTAATAAAAATCTAAATTCGCTAGATTGACTCTGCTCAATCGAATAAGTTTAAGGCTATAATATTAAAGTAATTTTAAAAATTCAAAATTCTTGGAAAGTTGAGTTTTTAAAAAATATTATCATGTTCCGTGTTTGATAGTAAAATGCATCGATCCGTTGAGGCTATGCTCAAGTGAGACATTCAGGTAATATAAGGATTGATCATTTGAAAATTCATACAAATATAAACACTCTGCAATTGCTACGTTGTTTCAGTCTTAGAAAAAAAAAAAAGAATATTTTAAACGATTCAAAATTCTGTTATCTGTGGCTTTCAAGAGGGTGAATATTGAGTGTTTATAAATAAAAAATAGAAACTTTTTAAACATAATAAAATATATAAAATAAATATTTATATTTTTGAATTTATTAGCTAAAACTAGACTTTCTAAATTATGAACTTTCTCATTCTGAGCAATAGTAAACTAAAAATACAGAGTTTAATGTATAAAGGGGTGGCACTGTTGATTTTTATGTTTATTTATTACTGTAGACTGATCAGTTTCGACGCATGTTGATTTTGAATGTTCCTGATGTTGTAGACTGATTTTTTAAAAGCATTTTTTAAAATTTGACTATTTAAAAATCAAGAGGTATCATACACCCTTAAATAATAAAAGTTAGTTTTTCCAAAACAATGTTGTTAAAAATGACCCAAAATTGTTGAGTCACATTATTCATTAGTACTAGAGAAAGAAATTTTAAAATGAATAGTTCTAGTGAAATGCAAAAGTCAAATATTTCGTTAGTATACTGATTTCCTTTCATTTATAGATTTTCGATTTTTGTATCAAAACTCTTTCGCCATTAAAATATTGCATATTTTAGAAGTTAAAACATTTTTTATTATATCAAATTTTTATTGTTGGACAAAACTTTAGCGGCGAACTGATAATAAAATCTACAAATCATCAACGGATGTGTTCCTCACCCTGACTGGAAGGGACAATAAGAAGCAAATAATAATATCAGAAACTGCTTAATATCTCAAAATTAAAACCTTTTACAGAAAATTCATGAAAATGCCTAGCCAAAACATTGGCTACCACTAACAACTATTTAATGCAGATTTGTGTTACGAATAAAAGATAACAAAATGGTTGACAGTTATTGAATTTGTGGCTCTTCAACATCAACGACCTTTAGCAAACATCGAGGAATAGATTTGTATAGATTCATTATGGTTTCCTTTCCGAACTTCTCTGCACATCTCTCCAGAGCACGAATCAGTTCTTTTCGTTTATTGTATTGCTTATGGCTATACACAACCTCCTGCATTAGGTGTCACAAATTCTCATGATATTCAGATCGGGCTGCTCGTGGGCCAATCTAAGATAGCCATGTTGTTGGACTTCAGGTACTCCAGGACGTTTTTCGCACTGTCTTGCTCCCAAATCCATTTGCTCTGGCCAAATTGTCCGTGACAAAATATATTTTGGCTGTTATATTTGCCTTCAACAATTTTATCAGGAGATTACCAAAGCTGGCGATGGCACCTAAAATCATGGCACCACCACCACCCGTTTGACGCTTGACTCGATGCGGTGCGATGACGCTATCACCTCTATGTTGGGCGTATGGACTAACGTTGCTCATAGAGGTAAAAGCATTTTTCATCCGTGTAAACCACTTGCTCGAAGTCTGTGGATTCGACCATGTGTTTGTGTGCGAACTTAAGCGGCTCTTCCCTGTGTTTAACGGCAGTTGTTTCTTGATTCTTTCGTAGCTAAAGTCTTGTTTAGCTACGTCTAGTGAGTCGAACTAAGAATACAAAGATTCGGGACTTCGAAAGAAAAATCGAAGCTCTCTGACCTCTGACCTCTGACCAGACCTGAGACTTAATGTCTAATGCACGCTTCTTGCACCACCTGTAAACTAATTCCTGTAAAACCATTCTATACAATTGGTAGCGGAGCACTTCTATTCATATGAAATATTTCCAGAACTCTTTCTGAAGGTCAAAGATTTGACCACCTCATTTTCATCGAATATCTGGAGATACGGATACGGATATCCGGCACACCTCTATTAGTTATCCACAATTTGTCATAAATTAGAATACTCGTTTAAAATGGTACGTAACAATTACTAAATTTTAAATAACAAAATTTTTTTTAATTAAAAGAAATTGATTAATAACAGCCTAACTTTATTTTTTCATTTCTTTAACTTTTGAAAAGCCCTTGAAAGGTTCGTCTCAGATCCTCTGAAAAAGAAGTAGATTCGGATAATTTTTTTTAACCTCTGACCAGACTGTCAATTATAGGAAGGAAACTCTGCACTTTGAATGCCTTTTAGCTTTCCAAATGCACGTCTGGAGCATTTTCGTAAAAAAGTGTAATCCGACAGCTTCGATTTTTCTTTCGAAGTCCCGAATCTTTGTATTCTTAGTTCGATTCCCTAGACGTTTCCTTTGCTTTTGCTTCATAAATGTCAAACATTTTCCTCTTGGCTTCAGTTTGGAAGATCAAGGATTTTATGAGCTTGACGGCTGAAGATAAGTCCATTTCCTCATGCTGCAGAAATGTACTCACTTTCTGAAATCTCGACAGAATGTCGTTCCACAGGATTGTTAAAAAGACTGTTTCCAGTCCATCCACTTGCTTTCGCAAACCGCTTGCAACTAGACGAGCATCATGTTAATCATCTTCGTCGTCTATGAAGGTGTCGAACGCTTCCTTTATCTGACCATAGCCGTCGTTTAAGCATCCAACTGCATCCGCTCTCGCGGATCAGCTAGTCGTCGACAAAGTTTTTACAACTTTCTTCTCAGGGTCTAGGGCTATTACTAAAACATACCAACGGAGTGGTTAAGCCGAAAAGAAATTGTACATGTTTAGTACAAAGTAAGAGGAAGCTTCAGATCAGCTTTCCGCTGCTTTGACCTCGACTAGATTCAGAGAATGTCTTGCACAAGGGACGAACTCAGCACACGCGCTTTCCTTTATTCCTATTCCATTAAACATTATTTTAAAAAGTACGTATGGCTCTGCTTAAACTAACGTCGACGTTTCTAAGTTGGAACATGACTTCGTGTGGTTTTCTTAAATGTATAGTTGAAGAGTTTTTTTTTTTTTTTTAATTTAATCTTCCCGAGCATGAATTTTTACAGTAGAATAGTAGATGTATGTATATTAAATAACAAGTATTGCAGTTTACAGGCCTCCAGATCTTTTTGACTGCGGGCCCGATTCGGTTATCAGGCCCTGGCTGAAGGGAAGCAAACGCGTCACGTGCTCCGGGCGCCCTGCTAAGGGAGCGTCAAAATCACTTATACCATTGGAGGGCGGGATCTTTGAATTAAATTTTTGAAAAGAAATTACGTAGTTTTTTCTCTATTTATTGAATGTGCCTTTTTTTAAATCAAGAAATTTCAAATTTAGTTTTCTCTTATCTATGGAGGTGACTCATTAAAGTTCGCCCCGTTTGACGTAAATTAGCCGCGGTACTGTTTAGCTTAGAGGTGTCAGGCTGTGAGCAGGTCACCCACGCCCTATCCTAAATCTGCAGGCTATCAGCTTCCGCTCTAGCGATTACCGGGTCGACCCGGACAAAAAAATGGCCGTCTAGATTAGAATCCGTCTTAGAATTTCGAAATTCTTAAAAATATGACTTTTCTGGCAAGATTTTAAGTTTGTATTTTTTTTTTTTTCAAATAATAATTTTCAGAAGAGTTTTTTTCGAGCTGAGGTTCCTTTTTGGGTTGAGGCCGAATTCGTCTATGCGCTAAGACAGCATTGTGCCTTTCATAGAAAGAAAAAATAACCCTTTTTCAGTGGAACGGCGAGAGAATTGCCCTTTTTCTTAACATAAAGTGCCCTTTTTAAAATTTCTGCTGACAATGTAAATACTGTTGCTAGGTATGCTCCTTTATGATCGGCCAGTTTTGTGATACCAGACGATTACACCTTTCTCGAAACCTTATATCTCTGCGCTTCGTGGTATCTCGTATGAAACTTATACAAATGCTATTTCCTACAAGATATTTAATGGCGATGGGCTTGATGTATATCAGGATCGCAGATATCGGCATTTGCATAGGTATTGAATTACTTATTGGTAAATAGTGTATAGTTACAAATTATGCTATGTTTTTATTTGCTTGTTATTAAACGAAATGAGATTCTCTTTCATTTTTTTCATAATGTACCTTGTAAAAGTAGTTTTAAGACATATTAAAAAGGGTATAATGTATTTTTGAGAAAGACACATACTTAAGTGTATGGAAATCATACATTTTAAAATTTTTACCTTAAGGTTTTACCTTAAAGGGACTCCAACATTCCGACTCTACATCAATTGTAAATTTTTATAAATATCACATATCAGCATATAAAGATGACATTAGCTATTTATACATCAGGAATTACTTCACACACAACCCCCCTCCCAGGAAATGCTGTATAATTTTTTATTTCAAATCTCATTTTATATCTGAATTTACAAGGTGGCCTGAATTTTTCCAACCATCTCAAAAGTTCTCAGCTTTTCAGTTGAGCTTTCAAATGAAACTCTGCAATGAAATAAAAAATTAAATAGTTGACTGTATTTGCTTAGGTTATAATGTGTCGTCCGAAAAAAAAAATCAGAAATTATTTATTTACAAATGCGCAATGTTTACACAAAAAGTTTCATTGAATTAACATTTGAATCAGAATCTCGAAACCTTTTTATAACATACGGTATTCTTCATTTTTTATCGATTGACCCATTGATTTAATTTTTTTTTAACTTCGAAGGCATTACTACAGAATCGTAGTAATGCCTTCGAAGTTAAAAAAAATCTATCTCAATAAATTGGTTCAGAGCAAACACAAAAAAATTAGCATATCGTTGACAAAAGCTAACAGCATCTGTTTGAGAAATTCTGATGGTCGCTATTATTAACTAATCACAAAAAAGGGAACGAAATTAGATGCACACGTATATATGCAAAACTTCAAGCAATAGCTTTTTCTAAGGTATTTTTTAAAAGAAAACTAGATCTTTATTTGAGACTTTCGATGTTTTCTCGAAACCTTTAAAATCACACAAAGAACCGAAAATTTACATGTTCGTTTAACACTAATCGATACTTTGAACTCTAAAAGATAAAAAGTGTGCAGAAGTTTTGGGAGAATTTTATCTGCGTCATATATTCAAGTCATTTATTCAGTTCCTTTTGCTATTTCTAAAACTGTGAAATAAACAAGCGGATATATAAAGAATAACTCCGTACTATATATTTTTTTTTCATACTTCGATCCAAAAAATAAAGATGATCAGATATTTTCATTTTTAAGCTTTTTAATAACATTTGAAATTTGTAGTAAAAGGGATACAAATTCTTATTATGGACCTTAAGATGGAATTGTGAAACTGAGTATTGCCATGAATAATATAAAATTTTCAATCAAACGGATCACATATCAGAAAATTTTTTCACACTCATCCACAACACCCACCTAATTTTACATTCTTAATCAATTTACTGCATTAAAAGTTACGTCTTATGTTGACATGATTTCATGTAACATAATATACAGGGTGATTATAGTTAAACTTCCACGAAAAACATCATTCTGTAGCTGAAGGATGTGAGCAGATAGCCACAAATTTTGGCGTATGGAGTATACACGAGGTGCGCTTCAAGGAAGCTTTTTATAAGTTTAGTTTCAGAAATGTCCTCTAAGTGGCGATTTCCGTGCAATTCAGATCAGGAAATGACCAACTTAGTTAATAAATGTTAAAAAACTATTGAATAACTGTTGAATTACAGTTAATTGTTTACATTCCCTAATAGCACGGAACGTCATAATGAGGTCGCCGTGACGTCCCTGTGAATCACATAGGTCGCAGTCACACTGGTGACCATAAGTGACGTCAACTGGAAGTCACAGTGTGACTTGCCAGTGACAATAGCTTGCTTGTGACGTCAACGTGACGGATCGTTTCTGACGTCCTGCCAGATCTTGCGACTTTTCGCGTTTCTTGCTACTTTTGAAAGCACCATGCGACTAAATTTTATGACGTTGCTACTTTCTTGCTACTTTTTTATGATTTAGTGAATTTTAAGTAATTTTGTGAATTTCTCAAAAAAAGTTTTTTCAGTTTTAAATCAGTGGAACATTTAAGTCACAGTGCTGTGAATGTGACGGCGCTATAACGTCGCATTGAAGTCACAATGTCGTGCACAAGTCACGGTGTAACTTCATGGTGACGTCACGTTGTGACGTTGCCGCAGAAGGACATTAGACAGTCAAGACGACTTATTTGTGACTCATTCACCATGTCCCGTGACGGTCTTGCACGTCCCAGTGACTTCACATTTAGGTCACGGTGCTATAAGGGTTGTTAAATTTTCTGTTTTTCCATGCAAAAGCTTTAAAGTTCAGGATAGTGATGGGCTTTCAGTGTTAGTACAATATTATGCAACATATTGGATTCTACAACTGTTTTAAACTTTACTTGACGTTTTTATTCAGTTTGACTATTTTGAAATTACAGTTAACTGCGCCTGTTTTGCAGTTTTACATATTTACTGTTTTCTCCCTAAGAATGAATGCATCATAATCGATTTAAAAAAAGTTAGAACTATAAAATGAGTCTAAAATTTGTGCACGTGTGCTTGTTTGAAGGTAAAACCATTCTGATTTGAGTGTAATTTTATTTAGCGTTGATCTGTAAGGGATCCTGCTGATACACTTTACTCAGTATTTGTTAGCGGAATGTTTTTGATGCATACAGCTTATAATTTCTTCGAAAGTTTCTGTTTTCGACTTTCCATGTGTATTTTCTTTAGAATCTTCATACATAGATGCAAGGGAAAGATTTCTAAAGATAATTTCATTAAAAAGGGTTGGAAATTAACCGTTACTAATTTTTCTAGTGACATACTGTATGTAAATTGAGCTGCGAAGATTGCTCTGCGAGTTCTTAAAATCAAAAGAAAAGTGTCCAAGTCCTTATGTCCGAGCTTTGTTATTGAAGAATATTGTGGGAATTGTGTGCTCTCATCAACCCAGAACCTTTACAAACCTGCTTGTGAGTACGCAAGAAGCTGCAACAATATTTGTGTTTGTTTTAAACGGGACTAAATTTTTAAAAATTAGTTATACAATTTTTATATTAATATTTGAAACCTATTCGCATTACAGCGTGTTTATGCGCGCACTCCCTAGTAGCAAACGGTCATGAGCTTCTGAAATGTAGAGCGTTCGTAAATTGAGAGATAAAATATTTACAATCTAACTGTAATTTAACAAATAATGGATTCATTTTCACTCGAAATATATACCTCAACAGAAACTGTCAAAATTAATTTAGAATAATGTATTTTATGGAACATAAAAATAAATTTCTGAAATAAATGCAGGTAATTTAGTTAAAGGCTAATTTGAAATTAGCATATGAATTACCATAAATTAAAAAAAAATGCCTACAGATTTATTTATTTATTAAAGAATTTTAGAAATTATCATAATTGACTACGAAAAACGGTAAAGGAGCATGTATTTAGTCAGTTGGCTTCATAAACGGCTGTAGGCCTTGTTATTGCGTGACAAATAGGTAATTTGTCTGTAGGTACCTGAGTTAACTCCTTAATTATTTAACCCGAACTTCTGGTTGAATAACTAAGGGTACTTACCTTTTCTAAAACTCTTAACTTTATACATATTTTTTTTTTTCTGGGATGTGCCAGTAATGTTACTGGTAATTGGATAAATTTATTTGAACTTCTTTGATTGGCAACAGGCAGAAACTATCAGTGAATATAAGGGGAATAAAGCAAGCAAAGTGAAATACAATAGAAAGAGATTTCTTGAATATTAAGGATTGGGTTTCAAAGATGTGTGCAGAAAATATGCTGGAAAAATTAATAAAAATTATATTTGCATCAATTACAATGATTTATAATTACTGTGTATAATTTGTAGTTTTATAAATATTAAATAAAATTCAAACGAAATATTTCATATACACTTAACATTTAGTTACGCTTATAATGGGACAACGGAAACAAAGTTTTTCATTTATGGATTTTGAGAGAGCTTGTAAAAGTAAATGAAAAATAATACATTATTTTTTAACTGTTGTTTTATGTTATCTAGCATTAGTTTCAGTGCGCAACTATTTAATTGAAGTCATGTCATATTAATAAGTTTTTTAGTAGCTGTAGGAAGATCCAATTGATCACACTGTAGTCGATACATTTACAGTACTTTAATAATTCAAAAAATTATTAAGGCCATGTTATTTATATAATTTTTGCCAATTTATGGCATTCAACATTGTTTTATCATTGTATGACCCCTTCTCACCGTTAGTAATTATCTCGCCAGTTGGTAAATTTTGCTGCCTTTCTAGAGTTAAACAACCAAAAATGGAAATTCTGTAATAAGTTAATAATGAGAATATATATATATATTTTTGTGTGTGCAAAAGTAAATTTGTTTGCAGAGGAAGAAATATATGTTTGAAGTTTTCTAACAGACTTAGTTGCAGTGTAAAACTCAAGCACCTCTCCCTTTTTATCAGGGCTTCGAGCCGTACTATTTTTGGTTCCGGTTTTTTTTCGTTCCGGTTCAACTAAGAAAATAAATATTGATTCAGTTAAGGTTTTCGTTCTACCAAAAGTAACGGTTTTCGGTTCAGACTATTCTACTTGGGAAAGGGATGATAGGTTGGGATGGGTACTTTTTGAAGCGTTTTTTTGGCACGCTGTCTTTTTATGATGTTTTCCATTTCATTTTATTTAAATTTGATATTTCAGAAACTAATCTACTCATTGCTAGTTTAAGTGTAAACAAAGCATAAAAGAACGTAGCTAAACTACCGTTCGCCCCTATTTTGATGAAATCAAATCAGACCTGACGCATGCGTAAATGGGAGGAAGGCTCTGAGAAAGGAAAACAGAAATAATGATGATAATTATATGGTTGACGTTAAATTAGAAAATATTGATAAGTTTTTTACTGTATCAAAATAACTGAAGGTATATCGAACCGAAATAAATCGATATTTTTTTTCGGTTCAGTTCCGGTTTTCGTTCCGACTAAAATAACGGTTTTTCCCGGTTTCCGGTTTTCGGTTCAGTTCCACTTTTTATATTACATTTATTTACTTTTCCATTAGAAATTTACAACCCTTGGAAAAAGGTAGGTAAATGAAAAGTATTTTGTAAAATATTTCGCAAATTTTAACCTTTACTTTAGCATAGGTGATATCAAATTAAATAATATTTTTAAGGCGAGAAGTTATATAAGTAACTTCCAAAGATTTTGCATTGTAAAGAAATATTTTTATTGGATTATTAACGCAAGGTTTAAGGTGCAAGTAAAGAAAGTTTTAGATAAACGTTTTGAATAATATTTTAAAATATACATTAATCAATCTATACATCTCTTACATCTCACTGACTTATAATTTAAACAAGTGTACCGAGAAAAAAAGACAGTACGTGCTGTTGAAAAAGCGTTTATAGCTACTTTTATTTATTTTATGTATGTATTTACTTTTTAAGATTTTTATAACTTAATGGTAGGAAAATGTAACACAGAGCTCTATAAACCCTCTAGATTTTGATTATCACTACTTAAAGCCTACACTGGTTTTCAGTTCAATATTTTTCGTACATGGTAGTGCATTGTAGTTCATATTTATACCTTAAAAACTTTGATATTTTTCCCTGCACAGAATCTCATAAAAATGGACTTTTCTTCTTAACCCATTCATGCCTATTGTCCCTTTTTTGGGATGGCATTTTCGCTATTAGTCGAAAACGTTATTTATTTTTCCTATTATTCATGAGTATTGAGCCTCAACTCTACAAAATATTTTAACATGACCAAGTAGGATGTTGATATATCGATTTTTATGCATAATGATTTTAAAAGAAATCATCCCTTGTTCAAGAAGTTGACATAAGAAATTTATCTATTATTTCTGTTATCAGTAAAAATCGAAGAAAGTCGCAAAAATATCCAGGCACTAATGGGTTAATTCAAACAAAAATAAATCATCTGTAAAATTCCAAAGATCTTCACGTCTTCCACGTAAAAAAAAATGATGTGATACTTAACACCTGCTGTTTTGTAAAAAGGTATGCAATTCTACCATATAAAAATAGGTTATTAAAAATAAGGTACAAAAATACTATGCCGATATGTCTATTTTATTGCTAAAGGAAGCCACGCATAAAGGAATAATCAGGAAAGAATAGCAAACCTCGATCACATTAATAAAGTGATTTACAGCAAATGCTATAGTTTAGATGCTTTATTTTTGATTCAAGGAAAATGTGTTTTTTGTGACAGTGATGCTTAAATTTTTTCTTAAATCATATTTTTACTTAACATAAAAAAGTTTCATTTATTTTTCAGAAATATGTTATAAGTAAGAAATCGTGCTCTTAAAAAATCACATCTTGTTTATGTTAAAAAACACGGGATAGAATGATTGACAGTGTGGTATTGAGGAAACAATTTTTGCAATATATATGCTAACACGTTTAAAAAAGTCATTTCTTTTGGGAATAGTGTTACATGTATTGTTCATAAAAAAGTATGCTATATACTTTTTAAGATGACCTTTCAATAAATGGATTATTTAATGACACTTATAAAGAAGTTACGCGCAAAGTAAATCTTTAAAGATATGAATTTTACAAATTTAGCAATTAATAGATATGTGTATAAATTGAAATAATCTCACTTATTTAATGTAATTGGTAAAATTTAATTTAAAATCTAGTTCAATATATAAAATGTGCAATTTTGAACCTTAGTTGTAAAGTTTAACGAATAAATTTTATAAAAAATATTATCGTATTAATGTTACATGAATAGAATATATCAAAAGTGTTTAAGACAATTTTAAAGGGTGTAGGGGGAACCAAGAGAATTCAGAACAACGCAGCAATGCAAGGTAAAAATCCGCATCTTCATATATCTTTTTATAATTAATCTAAAAAAAGGTGTTGAAATGTTGGTGAAATTTTAAACTATGCTTTGATAAAACTTAACTACTTTTTTCAAAAAATACTGAGCTAAAATCTATAAATGTGAATTGTATTCATTCTCAATGATGCACTTTTGAGTAATAAAATGATTTATAATAAATATTTATAAAGAAATTCAACCAATTCTTCAACAGCTTTTGTGAAATGTTTATTAATTAGACAAAGTAATGGGAGAAGTCTCGATATATGTGTTTTGCTTATTTGAGCCAAAATTGGAAGATAGTGAAGAAAATACACAATGCTATTCAGTCTTCAATTACTTAAAAATACATATTGTCCCAAAAATCTTGCAAGGACTACAGAAATGTTTACAAACACAGCGAAGCCGTGTCAAAAGACTTTATTTTCCGGTGCGTAAACCAGAGCACCGTAGTACCGGTTTTCCCCCAATAAGCTTTCCGAGCGGATCGTTATCATCCATGCGCATTATTAGATCTCAGAGTGTGGTACTCCTCCATGGGATAATTAGTGCGTGTGATATACTTCAAGCGTGTAATTAACAAAAATGTATCACTTTTAATATTCACCCAGACAGCACAGCAAACTTGCATCAAACTTGCAGCAAGTTTGATTTATCAAGTCAATAAACTTGAATTAAGCTTGAAAATTTCAAACGTGTAAGCTTAATGCAAGCTTGAATCAAGTGTTCTAGTTTACACTTGCCCAGGTTGCATTAAGCTTGACATAGCAAGCTTGAATCAAGCTTGGCATAGCAAGCTTAATTTCAAGCTTAAAAAATTTTCCTAAAAAAGATTTCCTAAATACACGGACGCCCGTCGGCGAACTCGCCCGACATATTTTATTTTTTTACGCATTTTCTCCTCTACGCTGAAATTTCAAGTTATTTTAATCTGTTTCCATCAAGCGTCCGCGATCGAACTCGGTACCTAAGGGTTGGGAAGTCAGCGTCCTAACCACTCGGCCAACCTGACTTGCAACGATAAGACTAAAGTTTGAAGTGAGTGTTATGGTTATCACGCCGTTTTCTGGCGAGATTGTTCAGTGGCCGATGGGATGATTTGTTTCTTTTATTTTTCCATGGGATGAATCAAAATTAAAATAATGTTATGTGTGATTTATAGACTCTACTAATAGGGAAATAAGCATAATATAAACTTAAAAGCAGCACACGTTTTAAAACTTTCAATATCACGACACTCATGTTGGGCAATACTAGCCAAAATCGAGACAAACGACTGATTTTGAAATCAATTTCCTAGTATAATTGTATTTTATTTTGAAGAATTTCAATATTGGAAACAGAATCTTTTTTTTATTTTAAATTCTATGGTCAAGTACATTTATGACTGATGATAAATTATTTGTTATGTGGATCTGGCTTTCCAAATCAAGCAGTAATCAAGTTGCATTCAAGCACGACAGTTCAAATGACTTCTCCAAGCTTGCTGCAAGCTTAAAATGAATTGAGCTGTCAAGCCTGTATTAATACGTCAAATTCAAAGAAATGTCAAGCTTGATTTAAGCTTATGTGCTGTTTGGGGATGTCTGCTGACTTGTGATGTCGATATGTTCGAAAGTTTTTAAAGACATCTGAATAAAGAAGCTCCAGGTAATAACCAAGTGATTCAAAATATATTTTTGACTGTACTCTATGTATTGAACAATAATTAATTTTGGTTGTTGTAACAAGTATTAATATGTGTTGAATAACACATGATTTGAAATCGGTTGTTTCAATAAGTGCTAAGATGTTTTGTATAACATAAGAATTAATTTTGCTTGTTTAATAAGTATTAGTATATTTTAAGTATTAATATTAAGGATTTAAAGTATTAATATATGTTGTATATTGTAGGATTTACTGTCTCCAGCACATAGCGTTATTTCAAAATAAACTATAATCAAGATCAAGATCTCCTGGATAATGTTTCCTTGGTTTACATTTGCACATTGTTTTAATTATCTTCTTAATAAAGTAATAATTTAAGGTATAATAAATTCAAAGCAATGTACTTTTCATATTTATTTAAATCAAAATAAAATAAATTTTTAGACTAACTATCTCATCTTTCAACAAATTTTAAATTAATTTGTTTACAACACCTGGTTTTATAAAATTCATTATGATAATTATAACGACTTCATAAAGCAAACATATATATTCTTTAATCATGACCAACTTGCTCATTTTTAAATCACTTATTAATTAATTTCCAAGTAAGTGCATGATTGAGAAATTTAATGTAAAAAAAAAAAAAAAAAAAAAAAAACTCATGTTATTGTGTCATGTTCCCTCATAAATGCGAGGAACATGCTACTAGTTATCAGGTAAGATGTAACACCGCAGTAAATAAGAAAAAATACTACACATGATAAGGCCTCACCATGGCACAGTGATTATGTCACTGAACATAGTAGACGGCCGAAGTGTGAAGGTCCCGCGTTCGGGTCTCATCGCGCGGCTGTCGACCTAACCCTTCAGAGTTTTCTGTGGTTTTCTCCGAAACTAGCGTAAATACGGGTTAGGACCCCTTCGAAAAATCCCCACGAAAGGGCATCCCCCCTTGTGTTGTCCTTCTGACGTAGAATTATAAGCGGGCTTTTGGGTCAAGCACACAAATCCAAAATACATTTTACATAAACAAACAAACAAAAGGGAACATGATCTGAGAATTAACAATAACTACGTGGGAAAAGTGTAAACTGAATTTTTTTCTGTAAGTACTTTAGTTAAACTAATAGGAGTAGAGGTTTGAATGTTAGCCTGCAACAGCATTTCATCCAGTTCAAATGATCACCATTGCAATCTTTCTTTCAACTATTTCTACCACGTATAAGGGGGTTGTAATTGAAAACCCTGAACGACCGACTTGGCTTCGAAGCAGCCTTAAAGCTTGTAGAAGTTCATCAGGGGGAGGAGGGTTGTAATTAAAACTTTCCTATAAACAGCATTCTACAGCTGAAACTGATGAGGAGACTGCCACCAACATTGAGATATGGGCTGTATACAAATCGCGCTTAAATGTTTAAAAAAATTAGTTCAAAGAGTGCCCGCTAGGTGGGAAATTTATAGAAAACTGATGAATTCAGCTCAAGAAAGGATCCAGATCAGCTAATAAATGTTCAAAAACTGCTGAACAAATGTTGAAACTCTTTGTGCTTTTCATTTCCAGTTAGTCGTTTCCATTTTTAAAACTGCTCTTTTCTTCATGCAAAACGTCAGCTAGTGGCCACTTTATGAACAAAACTTTTTAAAAAGCTTTCTTGAGTGTCGTCGAGTGTCTCGTCTACAGTCCATATACCAAAGTTGGTGGCAACCTGCTCACCCGTATCAGCTGCAGAATGCTGTTTATAGGAGATGCCTAATTATAACCGAAATTGTATATGAGTAACATACAGAAACCTGAGTGCTTTAAATTTTAAGAAAAATGATTTTACAAGTATAAGTTTTATTATGATCATTTTAAAAGCCCAAAATATTTTTCATAATTTAATTTAGAAAATAAACAAAAGATTCTTCAGCTTTGTATTTGCCGTACTGATCTATCAGAGAAAATGCAATTGCGTTCGATTCTCAAACATCTTTGCTTTCCACGCTGTTTCGACGTACATAGAGGCATCAAGATGATTTGATACTACGACCAGATAAATTGAGATTCACAGATGTTTTGAAGAAAGAATTAAAAATGGATTTTTGAATTCGTTGAGACCATAGTAAGCATCTTGGCAAAACTACTTATGGTATAACAATTAAGAATAGTTTTTATAAGCAAGAGAAACAAGTTTTTTAAGCAAGAGAAAGAAGTGTACAAGATTAGCAAAAATGAATAACCGGGTTTTAAATGTTCATATTTTCAAAACTCACACGCATATTACCAGGGGCCTTGCTATGGGGGGAGAGGGGGGTATGCTCCCCTCCAAAAAACACACGCAATTTCTGTTTAACTTGAGAAAAGTAGATACCTAGTTGGCAAGCTTGGAAAAAAACAAAATTAAAAATGCCGGAAAGTATAATTTACTTTCTATTTCTGGCAACAAACTAAGTTGGTTATACAGTTGAAAAAAAAAGTTTGTAAAAATCGATATTTGACTTGGCAGTATATCGACATCCCCCCCCCCCAAAAAAAAAAGTCTCAGCAATGGCCCTGCATATTGCAATAAGTCTCTCTCTCTCTCTCTCTCTCATACACAAAATTAAAGAAAAATATACCAATTATTTATTTTTCATTCGATGTGTGGAAGCTCCTCTTTTAAGTAAGCTCGCACATGCAAAGACTAATGGGTTCCAATCCATGCTGTTGGAATGCAAAATTTGTTCTGCCTACGCAGTTCTGGAAGTAACCGAGTTTGCAGCATGCAAAATAAATGTTTAATATATCTAATTTTTCAAAATAAATCCACAATGAACATAAATATCCAAAACAAAAGTTATATTGGAGAAAGATTCTTTGCTTTTAACCTTAACTGAGTAGTGGATCATGAGAAGGGAATAGAAGATTTAAGTTGTCTCCCTTCAACGCCCCCCCCCCAAAAAAAAAGAAATATACATGTATATATATATATATATATATAATGTATAAAAAGGTAATTTGGGTTTTACTAGTTTGGGTATTGTTCAAGCGGGTACTTTCACTGTAAGTTTTGCTTTCCTGTCATACTTGCCACGCACTCTGCAGCTATGTTTTATTTATTTTGTTATTTGTCAGACATCAGGCCGTCGATTCTGAGTTCTTTAGAGTGTACACGTGTCCCCACGCCTTTGTAGCCCCGGATGCGGGTCATGTTGGTAAATGTGTGTGGTTCGATTAGAGATAAGAGAGAGGCGGAGTTATGTCTTACCAACCCACGTGGTGTGATGAACGTAAATACACCCGCACCTCGAAATTCAAGAGATTTTTATGCCACTGGAACTGCTTAATTAGTCCACGCTGATTTTTGTACCCGTCTCCCCTCTCCTCTTCTCACTCTATATTGTAACTTAAAGATAATGTTTAATAAACCGTTTTACCTGCCTTAACTCTGGAACTTTACTGAAATATCTGACGTCTCAAATAGTCGACAGGATGATTACCTGTGTGCCAATTAAAAATTTTAAATTGTAAAAAATTAACGCTCAATAGTCCGGGAGACGGGTACGGTACGCGATGGATGACGCATGCCGAACAGCCGATGGCCAGCTCCGCGAATGGAGACCGCTCTCAGCCGCCAACCAACTTCGTCGAGCCCCGCTCTGGGAGTTTTCAACACCGACTGCTGAGTCAGGTTATCGTCTAAAGTTCTTCGTAGAACGTCCTGCAAGTTCTACGCTGTGAATGCCAAAATAGAATGCCTGGTTTGATGAACAGCCTATGCCGAATTTCTTCAGCTCTCATCATCCAGAAATCTGCGCCTTGTTTTTTTTTTTTTCTTTTCCTGCACGTCCGCTGCTATTCTGAAAATCCGATGGAAATCGGCGGAGTTTCACTGCTTTCAATGCAATCCAAGGGGCCCCCGAGGAACGCCTGGCCTCTCATGACAGCTGCGATATAACTCACCTCTTTCTTGCAGTAATTAGAGGGAGAAAAGTGTTTTGCCGTTCGTCATCATGCCGAATGTTTTGTTTATGTGTGGTGCTATACAGCTTATGTTGACCGAACCTCCTTCTCCTGTCTGCCTTAAATCTGTGAGAGAAGATATTTTTTTTTTATTTTTTATCTTTGAAGGATGACGATTTCAATTTGTGGATATTGATTTCTTTCGTAAAAGTAAGCGATTTTTATTTTCAGAGTTGAAGTGAACATTAGAGTATTATATTTAAATGATTATCAAAGGTGTGTGTTATTTTAAAAGTGCTATTTTAATGTTGATAAAAAAGAAGAAAAAAAAGAAAGAAAAAAAAATTGTATTGATATATCTGCGCTTGTTTTAATTAATGTAGTATTTTCCTTAAGGTAAGTTTACAATTGAATTGTGTTATTAAATATTTTATTTCAATTGAAGTTTTATACGGGTCTTACTATTATTAAATTAATGCTTAAATTACTACTGCATTACCTATATTTCCTGAAGATTTGAAATTTGAATTTTTGTTATTTGCATACTATGACGTAATTTAGATTCATTTGATTATTTACCTGAAATGACTTACCGATTGGGACTCTCAACTTGACACAAATTCTAATTTACTTGAGATTATGTCATTTTATTCACTGAAAAGTCACTTGAAAATTTATGATAAATTCATGCACCCGGGTACGATAACTTAAATGAAAACAACAAATACTTATTGTGTCAATGTAAATAAAAAATTTTCTTGCCTTATATTAGGTTTGATTAAATGTAGATGTTTTATTTTGAATATTTACTATGTAAAATTTTTGTGTGCCAAAATGATCGTATATTATTTCCTTTATTGAATAATGATGCCAACCATTTTTTTTTTCATGTAATATAATTTAAATTTGCCTAGACGGTTAACTAGTAATAAAACCTCTGAGGACAGTATTCGCCCTCAGATTGTTAAGAAGTACTAGTAATAACCAATTAAGAAAGCACAATAAGCCATTGCTAGAAATAAAAAATTGTTAGGTCACATAAATGCAGTACCTCTTCCAGGCTATCATTTATTGTGTTACCTTGCCAAATTCTTCTAGCAGCTATGGTTTTTGAAATTTTCTACACACTATACACATAATTTACTCCATTTTGCCAACTCCATTTTTCCAAGTTATTTTCATTCCATTCACTTTATGCCATGCAAGCCAAAGCCATTAAGTATTTGCCAAAGAAAATAAATGTCAGCCATGTTTATCCATTTTGTTTAATAATATTACTATATTGTTGTACAGTATTATTGTATCCCACCTAGGTTGTAAATATTTTACTTGTGATATTTTGAAAAAAATTGTGCGCACTCATTGTTTTATTGTTTATTGTAAGATTTTCGTACTATTGCATCGTTATGTTTTGTCAAATTTTAGAAACTGCATCCTGCCCCTCAAGTGTTGTACAACATAACTCCAGAATTCTAGTCACAAAAATTTAAGGTGTCTAAACTTGAAAATTAGATTAGTTCGCAGTTTTAAGATTAGGTTGCAAGGACGTCTGACTCGCAAGTGAGAGACTGGCCACCTCAATGATATTGCTCGTCAGACTTCTTTTGCCGGGGGGGGGGGATATTGTAATGTATAAAAAGGTAATTTGGGTTTTACTAGTTTGGGTATTGTTCAAGCGGGTACTTTCACTGTAAGTTTTGCTTTCCTGTCATACTTGCCACGCGCGCTCTGGAGCTATGTTTTATTTATTTTGTTATTTGTCAGACATCAGACCGTCGATTCTGAGTTCTTTAGAGTGTACACGTGTCCCCACGCCTTTGTAGTCCCGGATGCGGGTCATGTTGGTAAATGTGTGTGGTTCGATTAGAGATAAGAGAGAAGCGGAGTTATGTCTTACCAACCCACGTGGTGTGATGAACGTAAATACACCTGCACCTCGAAATTCAAGAGATTTTTCTGCCACTGGAACTGCTTAATTAGTCCACGCTGATTTTTGTATCCGTCTCCTCTCTCCTCTTCTCACTCTATATTGTAACTTAAAGATAATGTTTAATAAACCGTTTTACCTGCCTTAACTCTGGAACTTTACTGAAATATCTGACGTCTCATATGTATATATATATATATATTAAGGAGAAAAAAATTCCTTTAGAGTACAATTCGTTTAGGACAAAGAAGTTTTTTTATTAGTCCCTGAAAAGAAAGGAAAACGTATCCACTACTGCTTAAACTTTACATTAAATAGCTTCTTTGATTAAGGGATAATTATTTAGATTCCCTGGCTATTACCGCTGCAGTCAAATTAAGCGTCATATTCTAAACATGCATTTATAGCTGAAAACAAATTTACATATCCTTTAAAATAGGATATAAATCAATTAAATTTAATATCTTGATTCCAAGGATCAGTGATGGGGATGAGCTTTCAAAGCGATCGACTGAGATTTGATTCCGATGTTATAATCAAATCCTTTCATACTGTGTCACTGTCTTTTGTGTCACTGTGTGTTCATCACTGTCTTTGAGTAACGAGGACACACGGCAGTTCTGACTAGCTGTTTCATATAGGTCGTTCTGTTGCCTTTCAGGTTTTCTCCAGTTCGATACGTAAATGAGGGGTATTTTCCTTTGAAAAAACCCCAACCTTGTCAGGTAATTATTCCCAATTCCTACACCTCCAGGGCAAAAATAGAAAATCTAAGCCCATATCAGACTCTCCAAAAATACACGTCAAACTACACAGACAGCCTAGGACAACCGGTTTTACCGCCTATAGTAGGGCAAAAAACCATGTGTGATATCGTTGTTCGTAACACACAATTTTTCTCGACCAGTATGGGGAAAGCTGTGTGAGTTGAGGCAACTTTTTGCCTTTAGCCAATCGGAGGCACTCCTTATTTAACGATGGCAGTAATTAGGCATTGCGCTATGGAGGTAGGAGATTAAGCGAATTTTACTGTTGAATTGAAACTAAGCCGAATTATTGAAGCATTAAAGCTAATTCATTTATTTATTTTCCATTTTCTTTTGAAAAGAATAATATATTGTATTTTTACTACTATTAATTTATTTAAATAGTTGAAAATTAAATTTTTACGTATCAAGAAAATGCAGTTTTATATTGTGCTTCTATTTATGCACAATATTATTCGTTGAGGGTCTAACAAAACACGTCGTGTAACTTTAATAACATTTTCTAATTTTTTTAAAAACATTAGTTAATTAGTCTTTCAGTTTTCTTACTTAATAAAGATTATTATTCTTTGTATGATACAGAAGTACTTATGGACTGCAATTAAAAGCAGTGTTTGAAAGACATACTCCATGTTCCCTTCTATACAGTTTGAATGCCTATTGAAAATTTCACTTTTTACATTTATTTAAATTATTTATTATTCACCTTTAGATTGATTTCTTTTTTATCAGTGTGCGGTTTTGTATTTGGGCAGTTTGTTTTCATTATTCTACAGATGCACTGTCGTAACTAGAGTCTGAGTCAGCCGGGGCAAACCTTAATTAGGGCGACCCCTCCTATGGAAACTTATCTGATTATTTCGAACCCTTTAGCATGGCCCCTGGGGCACATACAAAACTGCACATCTCCAGTTGCTGTCCTGCATACAACAGAAAATAGCCCTATTTTCAATCATCATTTGGCAATGTGAATCAGCAACGCTCCCAACTGAAGGGGAATCTTTGCCCTCATTGTTGCTCCCACATAGCGCAAACAGAATAAGTGGCTTTCAAGATTTTTTCATGATTTAGAACGGTGTTTAATACTTTTTTAGGACACAGAAAAAAATGAAGATTAAAAACATTATGTATAAAAATAGTAATTCTGAAAATGTTCTCCAAGAAAATTTTGAGCAAAAGAGCGTCCTCAATGTCAAAGCAAAGACGCGTTCAGGTACAAAGTCCTCAAAGTCAGTCCTGATTACCAAATAGACCCTCAGGGACGGGCAATTATGTGATAAGAATTCAAAAGCCTTAAACTTCCGAACACCTTAAATCACAATTCAAAAAATAAATTTAATATTTGATTGATTTATTTAAAAAAATCTCGTAGAAAGAGTCCGATATTTCTAATTTTCGTTTTTAATATAAATAAAAATAAATCATTTTCCAAAATTGCATTAAAGTTTCAATGATGTGATATACTTTTTCTTTTTATCACACTTGATTGTATGTTTTGTCGATTCTTCCGTCAACCTTTCCCCTAATCGCCAACGACGAGATAGTATGCCAAAAACAGCGCCGTAATCACACGTTTTCTCCATGATTTTCTCCAACTAAAACAACTAAATTATAACCCTTTCCCATGCCAAACAAGTCGCTCAAATGAACTTGTCTGTACTTTAGGACGTGCATTTTTAGAGAATCTCATATGGGCTCTGTCGTTGTAACCTGCCCTTCCTCGGACATAGCAATTATTAAAGTAAGTATAATTTAATGTACTTTAATGCTTTTATCGAATAATATATCTGAAATATAGTGATTCTATGCGTTTATCATGCTTTAAAACTCACCAATATTATCTATTTAAAAGCAAATTAATTTTATTGAAACTAAACACTGTAGTCTAATAAATTTTAATTCGTACATTGAGTTTGGCTGCCCTATTTTAAAACATAGTAAGGGACAAATTTAAAATTTTCCAGAAAATCAATAAAGCCTATTTTATTTTAGCCGCACGAAATGGTATTTTTGCACAACAAATTAACCGTTGATTATTGTCAAAGATTATGATGACAACATGTAGAATATATATATATATATATATCATTTTTACTTGTGTTGTGATATTTATTGCACTTACTAGGTTAAAAAGTTATTGGATCGTGAAAAAAAAAATATATTTGACCAATTCTAAAACACAGTAAGCGCACTTACTTGGTTATTACTTAGAGATTTGTGCAATAAATCAGTAGAATAAATTTTGTAGATAAAAAAACAATATTAGGGACAGTTTTTAATTTTATTTATTGAAAAAATCTGGTTAATTATAATTAATAACAATTAAACAATGAACAGAAAGTAAAAAAACAAATTAATTCAAAGCTAGTGTGTTTTTCTAATTTAATTTTTTTCCAATGATATGCGTCTCACACTGTATTATGTCTTAATATATTACAATAAATATTTATGTAATAACGGCTATTAACATTAAATAATAACTACAATTAATATATACTCTGTTTTTTTTTCACAATGAAATCTATAAGCGCAAAGTAAATAAAATCACGACTTTCTGATAACATGTCCAGATAAAATTACTTTGTTATTTTACGCATTTTAAAAATATATTTTAACTTAACAAATGACATGAAAAATTATAAACAATTATGAAAACTTACAATATTCTTACCAATGAATCTATTCTTCAAAACTTTCTATTGATTCGTTATTATCAGTTAGGTCTTTAGACTTATCATTCACTTTCAGGGAAAATTGTTGAAAGTGTTACTTTGTTTTAAATTTGTCAAATTGAAAAAAAAAAGCACTTACTAGGTTTATCCATTTTGATATTTATACGAAAAAATTAAATTATTGAAAAGTACCAAGTAAAGCATGTTCACACGACTCTCGTAGAACGAAAAATGCTAAAAAATCCATTTTGGAAAATTTGTCCCTTACTGTGTTTTAATATTGGACAGCCGAGTAAACCTTAAAAAAAAGGTAGTAATATTTTGTTTATCATTTTAAACAAACAAACAAAAAAAAATAACTACTGATATTTATTATTTGAAAAGCGAACCAGAGAGTACACTTAATAATTGTCAATAAAAATTAATTTAAACAAAGCATTATTGTCTAAGGGACAAAAGTACATTTATTGAAATACACATTCTAAATAAAGTATAGTTATGGTACTTGCCAATCATACTTGGAAAAAAAAATACGCTATTGTGTACTATTTAAAATTCTTTTAGCAAAAATCTTCTCTTAAAAACCTTAGAAGCTAATTAATTTTTGAAACCAACTTAGTTCAGGTTTTAAACTTTATCATTCAGCCGAAGAGCAGTAAATTTTGCCGGAGTTTGTGCGCGCAAAAATCGATGATCGTTTCCTAAGATATGCGATAGATGACTCTGTAGCACTAAAGAACGTAAGAGGGGTACAGAACAGTGCCACTTCTTAGTTCCTCTTGATACCAACTAGTACCAAGTTTTAAGCGCTCCGTTGGTGGACTACTATTTCGCTAACTCGATGAATACACTTCTAATACTGAGAAAGGGAGCTTTGTGGAATGGAGAGGAATAAAATAGTTTTGTCCGAAAAGTAAAAGCAATTTGTTTGTAATAGTTTGAGAACTTTTACAAAACTCTTGAAATGTGAAGTTTTTTGGCGAAAGTTATCTATTTATGAGGTATCGTTGAAAGTGATTTAGGATAAAATTTTTGAACGGAGGTATTATCAACAGGTATAGAATTTTTTTAGTTAAGTAATCATTAATTATGTTGCGAAATTTTTTAATAATAATTTTGAAACTAAACTGTTTGGAATAGTCTTTTATGGTGAAATATTTTTTTACAAAGAGTATATAATGTTGTAGAGTATATAGAGTTGTTTAAAATGGTTTTAAAGTGTGAAACTATATTTAGTTGATTCAATCAAGAGAGAGATTAATTATGTTTTGAATAATTAATTTAGTATGTCTACACTATTGACTTTAGTACAGAGATATCAATTTGAATGGTTAAATCATGCAGTTTTGAACTCACAAAACATATTTAACTATTGAGAATAATTTTCATTGTTAAAATGTAAAAATATTATATATTATATATATACTCAGAGCTGCCAAGTCTCCGGCTTTTTCCAGGAGATTTCCCACCACAATTTTTAGACAGTTTTATTTTGGATCAAATATTTGGACTTATTTTAAGCATAAATTTGTAAGTAAAAATTAGTGGTGGGAAATCTCCTGAAAAAAGCCGGAGACTCGGCAGCTCTGTATACTTGACAACTTTTCAACTTAACTATCTTATAGAGATGGTTTTATAATAAGGTTCGTTTGATTGTCAGCAAAATTTATCACTAGAAAAGGGAATTTTATAAAATGTTACGCATTTTCATTCGAATTTGCTTGCACTGCTTTATTTAAAAAAATCACATAATGGTAAAAGTTAAATTTCAACAAAACTTTTTACAGATTACATCGGTGCCAAACTTAATGAAGATTATATTAGGTAAACTTTTATGCGCTCATTGTATAGAAAACCGACTTTTTCAGCATATTTCAATATAGAATATCATTCTAAAGTTAAATTGTATGATTTTTTAATGTCAATGAAAAATCAAAATGAAATGAAATTGATATATCGTTGTTGTCAAACCAGTATCTGCTACTGGCAAAAACTTTATTTATTATTACCAGTTTTTATTAGACGTTATTATTTGACAATATTCTGGCTAATGCACATAGCATATTTCTTTCTAGCGACCACAGTTCACCGTATAAGTATCACATAGCAGTCTTTTTATACGAAAATTTGGTTAGTAAAATAGTCATAATAGTCAAAATGTCGAAATCTCCAAAAAGTGCACATAGCAGATATTGGTTTGACAACGACGATATATCAATTTCATTTCATTTTGATTTTTCATTGACATTAAAAAATAATACACAATTTTATATGATATCAAGCACAATTTTATATGATATACTAGTGAATAAATGTTAAAAGTTTTAACACAAAGAAACCTGAAATATTGATTCAAATTTAATAATATTTAATAATACTAAATTCATGCTAGCTTAGCTGAAAATTATTCTGAATTTGTCTTTTTCATGAAATTTTTTAAAAAGCTTTAAGCAAAACTTTTTAAACATTAATTGAGAATGGCTTGATATTAATAGAAATTCTGTACGCGTTAAAAAATAAATTTCGATTTTAATTTACAGAAATATTGTTCAAAAATGAATAAATAATACAAAAAAATTATACAGTTGTATTGTATCAAAAAATGTTCATGCATGCACTTCCATACAAAAACTTAATATTTTACGTAACTTTTGCTGTACAGCAGAGCGTCATTAAGTAATTCTTCTGTTAAACATATAGGAAAACGATCAATTTGCTTGCTTTTCATGACTCAAGAGTGTACTTTCGATGCTGATCCCATTAATAATTGGCGGGAAACTTAAACTTCTAACTAGCTTATGCATTTTTTAACCAATCTCATGTAGATGAACAATAAGATAGAATTTTTAGAGTGGAGAAAAAACACATACCTTTTATAGCATAACACCTAGCCTTTTACATTCCTGAGAAAGATAATAATTGAAAACACCCGAGCCTTTAAATACTAAAATATAAGAATTTAAAAGAAGCTTCCAGGAAATTTTCAAGTAATTGAATGTGTTATATAAGTAATTGAATTGAATTAAAGATAATTTCATTCTTTTAAACGACAATTAACTTTAAACTTTTAAGACCATTTCGCTTTCCTATAACATATTTAAAATATTAGTATTACATACAATAATTTTAAATCGAAATTCTTAAATTGAAACACTGTAGTATGCGGGATAAATAGAGATAGATAAGGTATATATAAATAAGATGAAAATAAAATATTTTCAGTAAAGCTCGGCACAGAAAGAGAAAAATTATATAATAGTGCAAGTAAAGAATTTTTCCCAAAATGTTGATTGCTTTCATTTAATAGAAGGATCTTCAACAGTAAAAGTAATTTTTAAAGTACAAAGTTTTACAGAGAGGTAAAACGATTTTCTATATCTTAATAAATATCACAAAGATTTTGACAAAATTTATTTTTACTGCTGATGGCAACAAAATTTTAGGATATATTCGAATTTTTGAAAATGAAAAAAGTGAATTTAGAAAGATAATTAAAGTTTAACGTTGCATATTGAAGTTAACACTGTAAAATATGGGTTCTGTTTGATTTACTTATGCTATCTAAATATTATTTTGAAACATGTTTTTCTTTCGACAACCGAATTGAGAGAACGGCTGGGTGTAAAAACTCGGTTGAGGTGTCTGAAGAAAGGTCTCGGCCCGTAGATGTACCATCAAAAGAGAAAATTAGAAAAAGTCGAACGGTTTAGGCATGGTGGAACGGCAAAGGTGCAAATTTTCGCCATAGAAATAACATTGTGGTTTATTAACCCCATTGTTGGCAGACGATATTTTTATGCGTAAGCTCCGCAAGGTTTGATTTATTTGGAAAAATATTTGTTAAAAATTGCATCCGTTTGTAATTGGTGTGTGGCAAATGTGGCAACAGTGTGTAGTGATAGTAAATGTGTTGATGTAAAAAATAGAATCAGATTTAATTAGTTAATTATTACGTGTTATAAGAAACCGCTTTTCAAGTGGAGAAGCAAACGCCTTTAGTTGTTAATTTGGAACGTGTTTTTACTGTATCCACTAATTTAGAGAACGGCTAGGTGTAAAAAAAAAAAAAAAAAAAAAAAAAAAAAAATTAAAGTGTCTAAAAAAGGCCTTAGCCCGTTAATGCGTGATCAAAAGAGAAAAAGTCGAAAAAATGAAGCATGGCGGAACGGCAAATGTTCAATTTTTCCGCCATAGAAACAACATTGTGGTTTATTAAATACATTTGGCAGTCATAAAATTTATCTTTATTTTGGCGTTTTAGCGCTTATTTCTTTAATTTTTTCTGTATATTAATTTGAAACATGTTTTTCCGGTATCAAATAAAATTGAAAAAAAAGCTATGTGTAAAAATTTGGTTGAGGGCTCTAAAAAAAGGTCTTGGTCCGTAGATGTGTCATCTAAAGAGAAAAATTTTACAAGTCAAAGAGATCAGACGCGACGGAACTTCAAATGTGCAATTTTTCGCCATAGAAATAACATTGTGGTATATTAAATACATTTTGCAGTCATAAAAAGCCTTCTTTATCTTGGCGCTTTATCGCTTATTAGTACTAGGGTGCTATTTCGTTCATGCCCAGACTTTGTCTACTCGACTCTGTCGACATGATTTGTGGACAGGTTTTGTAGACATGATTTGTAGACAGGTTTTGTAGAGATGAACTGCCATGGTGAAAATCTTTTTAAACGTGTTTGCCACATAACGCAAAACGGGGGGGGGGAGAATAAGTCTGGAAAGGTTTGCGATTTTTCATAATTGATCGCCAAGTTTTCTGAAAAACTTAAAAATCGAACCTTGTCTGGCGATGGTTGTGAAATAGTTTTAGTAGGTAATTTTAATATAGATTTTAATTCCAAAGATGTGTTTTATGCAACGAGAAAGACAAATACGGCACACTCATGGATTGTGATGCCCATTCCGAACAGTATTTAAAATGGTGAAGTATAGTTGGAAAATGCTCGGCGAAGATTGTAGCAGCTTTAATAGGCGATTTTAAGTTACATTTCGATTACAAAGATGTGTTTTATGGAACAAGAAAGATTTGATTCCTATTTTAACGCTCCCACTCTCTCCAACCTAAATAACCGCCACTCTGTGGCGTACTTTACAGTCATCTGTCTCAGGAATTATGCGCAAGTTTCAACGCTCCTAAAAGAACTTAAAGAAAATTAAATTGAACAAATTAGCGATAAACGCACCAGTTAAGGAATTTAAAGACACTTAATTACTAAAACTACTTTAATTGGCAACCCAAAATTAATAAATATGTAATGGACTGCTGTATTTACAGTTGTTTCAAATCACTATGTTAATACTAAATTACGGTTGCCACGTACAAAAAATCGTCGTGGTAACTGCATAATGTTTCATTATGTCATTTTGGTGAGAGGCGGAGCGTTAAAGTAAAAATGAACCCAAGAAAAACGAACATGGCATACTCATAGATTATGATGCACATTCCAAATAGTATTTAAAGGGCAAAGTTGGAAGATGCTTGGCGAAAATTGTAAAACACTCTTAGTAGGCGATTTCGAATGTAAAGATGTGTTTATGGAACAAGGGAGAAAAATACGGCACACTCATGAATAAGGATGCACTTTCCAACTTACAGGAATAAGCAAAGAAAATATGGAGGATGCATGGATTACGTGTTTAATAGGTTGTACTTTAGTGCGTAGTTAAAATCTGAAAGTGTTTCAGATTTTCTTACTCTTTTCTTTAATTTTTTCTATTTATTCTTTAATTTTTCTATATAATTTTTCTCTATATATAATAAAGTGTCCGTCGAATTCGACGGGTTTCAGCTAGTTTTTAAATATTTTCAAAGTACATTAATAAGAATATTCAATTTTAATATATATGTTGTAATTTATTGTAAATGAATTCTTGTATTTTTCTATATTAACGCAAATGTATCTAGAAGTTCCTTCATTCTTCAGTTTAGTATTAGAATTTAAAACCTCATTTATGATGCCACTGTGAGAATTTTTTTATTCTAAATTTATAATTTATTGAGTTCCAAGTGTAAAAAAAACTGTAATTGTAATGAAAGACCATTATTGTGTTATTGAGGCAATACAAAACACCCAAAAAGGACTTCATTTTGTACAAATTTGGGCGTATTGTGTTGTGTTAATACACATCACATTACGCCCTCCTAGGGTATCTGCGTAGGGGGTGCCTTTGAGGAGGACATTTTAAGAGGGGTTCTAACGCGTAGTCACGTTATATTCTGAAAAAAAACTCCCCAAAACTTCAGACCGTTTGATCGGTCTGAAGTTTTGGGGTACGGTAGGCCAGAAACCTGGACCTTCACACTTCAGTCATCTGCCATATTCAGTGTCCTATCCAGTCGTACACGGTGAGGCCACTTGTGCAATTTTGTATGTAAAATTTACTATACACAATTCAACAGCTCAATGAGGAGTTTGAACAAAAACTCGTGTGTACATGTCAGGTCTCTCAAATGTAATATCAGAAAACTGTCGTGTTGTGGGATTAAGGCCAATTATCTGCACAAAGGATCTAGGCCTATGGGTGGAGTGCCCTCCGTGGTGGTCTTTCTTAGGGGTCCTAACCCGTATTTACGCTAAGTTTCGGAGAAAACCACGAAAAACTCCGAACGGTTAGGTCGACGGATGCGTGATGGGACCCGAACCCGGGAACTAAACACTTCGCCCGTCTACCATTTCCAGTGTCATAATCACTGTGCCATGGTGAGGCTAATATCAGAAAAATACCTGTTAGTTAATGCATACGACATAAATCTAATTCTCAAAGCAATATTTAAATAAGTGTCAGATTAGACTTAAGAACAAACCATTATGATGAAAGTACGTATTGGTTTGTAGTACTGTCATTTTGTTGTGACTTTTCTCTTTGCTTGAAAAATAAGGGTTTAGTAAAAATCATGATGTTAAAAGGACATGCTAACACGTATCACTGGCGGATCCAGAGAGGTGCACAGAGGCACCTGCCATCACCAGACAAATTAAATTTACACTATAGAAGATTGATTTAGTTTGTAAATTCAAATGAATATAACAGAAAATGGAGACAAAAAAGTTTACGCCCCCTCTAAAATTTTTTTCTGGATCCGCAACTGGCATGTGCTTTGTGTCCGGCCAATAACACTCTGATTTCAGAGTTAAAAATCTAAAAAAAAAATGATCAATAGAAATGTGTAGCAAACGGTGCATTTAATATGTAAGATATAAAAATTGTATACAGAAGTTTCGAAGCAGTAGTTACAAAAACCGCTAACAGATGGCGTTGTAATCGCAAGCATTTCACATTGAATTGCACTCCAATAGTCTCCATATCTGACTCCTTGTGACTACTTTCTGTTCGACACGTTAAAATGTACTGTCTACCTGAACCATCCCTACATGCTGGATGCCTTCAATCGTCGATTTGTGTGGCCTGTGAATCCGTTTCCGTTAATACTTTGCGGACTGTGATGACAAATTTCATTATTCGTTTGCGACACACCTCTATGTCGAACGGTGGCCATTTTGAGAAGATTGCAATGTGACTGCTTGCAGAGTTTATATTTATACAGGATGATCGTCGATCAATTTTGACGTGCAGCTCCATTTGCTAAAAGTGGCTAACGCAAGCTGGTATTTGAGGCTTCTAACACTTCTCGTCGAATATAACACTTCTCGTCGTAACATAAAATCCATAAATTTTTAATTTTCAACTTAAAGAATACTTTTAACATTAAGATTACACCCATAAAACCCACTCACCTTAAAGGTAATCTGTATACACCACTGTCTGCTAGAAACTATTTCGAAACTTCAATATAAAATGTTTACAGGTTACGTAATAAACATACCTACTGCTGCATTCTTCTACTGACAATTTTTTTTTCTTTGAGATTTTTAATTTTGAAATCAGGGTGTTATTTGCTGGATACCCTGTATAATTAATGCCATGCGTAACTGGTAATGCGCGTCATTTCTTTGCCTTCTTGGATTGGTAAATTTGTCTCAATGCGTGCATAGATATAAAAAAACTGTAAAAGGAAATTCGAATTATAAAACAAGATGTAGCAGTATATCATGGTCAAATTTCAATTAAAACTTAACAATGGTAAAGAATGTTTAAAAAGTTTATTATGCAGCTTTAAGGTTTTGGATATTATGAGATATAGCCCGATGATTTTAATTTATTCAAGTCATTGCAGAAATATATCTTCTGTATTGATTTATTTATATTGGACGTAATTAAACCATCTAAATCATAATACTGTGGTAAAATTCATAGTTCATACACTGTTTTGATATTTTGAAAGAAGTTTTTATTATCTTTGTCATCAGTGATATTTTGCATTTCAATTCAATGTTAAAAATCTACAGTTTAAAAGTAAAAGTGCAGCGTTAGCCGAGACGAAAAATTCTCATTGGAAGCCAAAAAAATGTGTATTATTTACGCGTTTATTTTCCATGACGGTTTCACACGAAATGTCATTCTTTAGTTCTGATCTAAACATTTATTCTTTTAATATTAATGTGCTATAATTAATAAACTGACACACTACCAGAATGGGAATTAATGGAGCTTGAATGAGTGATAATAATTCAAAATTGATAAGTAGGGTTTATAATTTCAGGAGATCTTGTGACTTTTGCGATATTTCACTCTCCAGTTTCAAGAAAATACGAAGATTACCATCTCCTCATGGAAGGTTATGTATTACAAAGGAAATCACTGTATCTATTCTAATCAGTTCAATTAATGAGACCTGAGACATCTGAGCAAAAATGTCTGAGTCAGCGTTTAATGCTGAATAGCATAACCCCTTTTTGGAGTAATCCGCGATAGGCAGATACCCTTTAAAATCGCTAAAATCGATCCTCTAGGAATTGGCTGTTGGATTGAATGTGGGATATGTTATACTGGTTTCCAAAATTAAGAGAATTTGCACCTTTTTGTAGCATTTCATAAAAATAATTGAATGAAATTTAAAATCACTGCTTTGAGTTAGCGATGCGTATATTGGTACGAATTTTCGGGCAACCCGATGTCCTGGGGTTTAAAATAGTTTAAAGTTTGTATTCTACACAGCAAGTACTTAAATTTCGCTTTTTGTTGCATCAAAATTGGTTAACTGGAACGCGAGATATGGAGTTTAATGTTTCTCCATTGGTTTCTATAGCATTTTCTAGAAATCTCGAGAAGTATTGGTCCTAGGCCTGCACTAACCTCACTTTTGGGAACTTATTTTTGGCGCCAAATGTAGTGTTCCATCCTGACAAGTGGACTCGTTACTAGAACTTTCCACACCAACTGAACTTTAGAAAGACGGACCCAGAAACTAGCAGAGTATCTGCAACAATATTATGTGTATAATACGTATGAGTACATGTAAATATGGGGGAGGAGCAGGATTTAAAAACAAGTATATCAAAATCCACATTTTGTTCCCTGACACACCTCGCTGAACTTTTCGGTGTTTATCTTGCAAGTATGTTTAAGTTCAAATCACCAAAATGAATAAGCACTTAAGTTAAATGATAGAATTAGAAAGCGAATTGAAGAGAGGCTTAAAGCATGTTAGTCTGAAGTTCACTTTTGGAGATACTTTAATGTAGCTCCCAGCGTCGTGTCCAACGTGTGAAAACAGTTTCAGGTTACTGGATCTACCAACAGAAAGATTGTGCAAGGACTTTTGGCCACGACGCGATGGCCAAAGATGATAGCTGTAGGTAGCCATTATAACAAGGCCTAACAAGCATGATAAGCTTCTCAGTTCTCTCGTGACTTCAATGCGGCCACAGGAACTCGAGTGTCAACGGTTACTGTTTCCAAAAGGCTTAATGGGAGAATGCTGTATATAAAACGAAATCCTGTTTTCTTTCTGTTCGATCGAAAATCGAATCCTTACCATGTATAATCCAGTGACCAATATTAATGTTTTCAAGTTTTTTTTCTTGCACCGGATGCGACGTCATTAGTCATCTTTCGCATTTTTCTCGAAAACTATGGGCCATAAGAGGTATAGTGCTTCGGATATATTTTACGTATTCGAATCGAGGAATCTTGCTATGCTGAGTTTATGCGGCCTTGTTGGAACACCCTGTATACATGAAGCACAAAAAATTCTTTCAAACATTTAAAGGAAAGGAAAGGGTCTTAGATTTGACGCGAAAATTAATACAGAAAACTATAAATCCATAAGTCCATAAATA
This sequence comes from Cheiracanthium punctorium, assembly GCA_038373885.1. Taxonomy (NCBI): domain Eukaryota; kingdom Metazoa; phylum Arthropoda; class Arachnida; order Araneae; family Cheiracanthiidae; genus Cheiracanthium; species Cheiracanthium punctorium. Next base: position 207,047 of record JAWZYV010003132.1, read on the forward strand.
TATGTCCTAAAACAGACCGACACTTTAACCCTTTAACGCGCAGTGTGTCCGCTCCGGGAACGCCAAACTCTGACGTTTTGACTGTTGCCAGTCACGAAGAATAGATTGGATTTCTATAAAAATAGTTGCGGGTGACAGAGCTCCACAAGAATCCTTTACCTTTTAGCCCGTCATTTCCCGTAAAAAAATTGTCACGATACTTTTTAACAGCACTGACATCTGCCGAAAGAGGGAAGAACGCGAGAACAGCTGGATAGATTGCCCAATGCTGAAAAAAGGGCTACTGGCTGTGCTCGGCACAGCCAGCTGCGTCAAAAAAAGGGTCTCTAGATCTGTGGCACGCGATGAACGTTTCGATTGTCCGCCATCTTGCTGGTAGTTAATTCGAACGATGGCAACGTCTGCCCTTTATTCAGTATTGGGAAAGGGTTGCGCCTCAAAGGGTTAAAGGAAAGAAAAGGGTCTTAGATTTGACGTGAAAATTAATAGAGAAAGCTATAAATCCATAAGTCCATAAATATATGTCCTAAAACAGACCGACACTTTAAAAATAAATTTAAAATAACGTGCAACGAAATAAATGAGCCGATCCAAATAACCTTATAGTTCCAAATGTGCAACAGAAAGTCACAGTCTGAGAACCAAATTTTCGCCAACTTTGCAAACATTTGAGACGGATAGTTCTCACATGCAGCAGAGACATACTCTATCAGTAACTCAATCGTCATTGAATTTTCATAACAAACCTGGTCTTTTAAGTAAGAAGCACATACAAATAAAATTTACGTAGCTTCCAATCTGGTAAACAGTCACTACTCCTGACCGCACCTTTAATACGTGCTGTATACAAGAGCAATTGCATGATCATTGAAATTCTCATCAGAAAATTATTTTGAAAGCACAGTTTTTAAGGTTTTGAAACAGCCATTGCCGCATTTTCATCCTTTTTTTTTCCGTTGAGCAACATCCTCTATTGCGGACCTTTTGTACTAATTATGGAAACTGGGGATATAGAGTTCCCAGATGTACTATGCAAAAGGCACATTTCTGTTGCTTTTTCTTTCTTTCCTTTTTTTTAAAATGCATTATTCGTCTTTTTTTTTTTTTTGAGACACCCTGCATAAAGTATTACGCCATAGTTAAATGTTCAAATAGCTTATTTTTGCAACTATTAAAACTCAGATCTGCAATGTATCAAGTGCATTTGCATCATATTCAAAGATGGCAGTGGCGTAGCCAGAAATGTTTCATTGCGGGGGGGGTACGATTACTGCAACTCGCAAATCTGTATGCGTGCGTGTGATAAGGGAGTGACGAATATACATTTTGTATGGCAAAAAATTCCTCTTGGGGGGGCGTTGTGACTCCCCTATCCCCTTCCTTGGTTACGCCACTGAATGCTAGAACAGTAGTCTGATGAAGTCTTAAGAATTAATTAATTTTTGTTAAAATATACAAGTTCGGTGATTTAGATGCTAAAATTTTACAAATCAGCTTCGATATTTTGAGAAATGATTAAAAAATAAATGATCTTTGAAGAATACCTATACAGGTACTAGAAGGTAAAGCCCGGGAAGGCAATTGCAAAGGGCGCAAGAAAAAATATTTGACAAAAATGTATTTAATCTAATTCACTCAACGTATTTCATCTTTATCCACTTAAGAGCCGTTGCAAGAGCAAATCGGGCAAGTCAATAGAAAAAAGTTCCCATCACCATCTCAGAATTTCATGATTTTTTTTTCTTGTGTTCCCTTACCAAAGGAAAGAACAAATCTGAAATATTTTTGATTTACCTCTTTTAGTTTTGGAGTTATGGGGGGGTCAAAGCACCCCAGACGAGTGACGTAGAATTAATTTAGGGCCAATTTTGCCACATTATTGTCTCGACTGTGACTGGCTCAGAGGTGCTACAGAGAATTTTTCATTTTATCCTATAATATACCTTATATATTAACATCTCAAAAAGAAAATTCATTCGAAAATTCTCAGAGCCCCAAATATGGGCTCCCCAAAATATCCCCAATTTCATAAAAAGTACAGTTTTAAGAATGCTTTAAATCTTGGCTCTGACGTGATACAGAAAAAAAATTTGCACAGTGCAGTTATATATTTTCATATAAAGTGAATCCAATGTTAAAAATTTTTTAAAGGCCCCCATGGCCCCCCGGTACGGGCTCCAAACACAGTCGTTAACGCTAATTTACGCAATTTCGAAGCATTGGTACAGCTGAAACCGACTTCCCACAGGATAACTATTGACATGGAGATGTAGTATTAACATAGTAGTTTGATATTATGAAAAAAAAATTTTTGGAGGTACAACTGTTTCGATGAAAAATCCCAAAAAGTACCTCCCTATTTGGAACATTTCACTGGCACGTATTGGGGCATTTCGGCGTTACTTTTAGAAGTTTAATCGACTGTAGTAGTATTGAAAATTAACCTATTCTGCATATATACCAAACATATCCTCCATATATCAGGAATTGTTCTTTTACAGGGGCACTCATAAGAATTACATTACGCTGAATGGGGATCTCTGCATCTACTGATCCGATTCGAAAACTTTTTTCACTGATGGAAAGCTACAGTATTCCTGAGTATTATAAGCTACCTTTCAGCATGCAGCATAATTAGTTGTTACAGGGACACTCAAAAGAATTCTAGCACATGAAGCTATATGGATATCTCTGTAACTATTGAACCGATTCTAAAGATCGTTTCACTAAAAGCTACACTATTCCTGAGTAACATAGGCTAACATTAATGCATGTGACAGAATTTACAGGTACAGTCAAAGTAATTCGTAAACATTGTCGTAACTGTCTCCATTCGCCACTCAAATTTATTCAAATTTTATTAAACTTCCCACAGGATAACTATTGACATGGAGATGTAGTATTAAAATAGTAGTTTGATATTATGAAAAAAAAAAAAAAACATTCAAATTTTTGAACAGTGATTCTAAAGATCTTTTCACTGAAAGCTACACTATTCGTGAGTAACAAAGGCTAAAATTAATCCACGTAGCATAATTTACAGGAACACTCAAAATAATTCGTAAACATTGTAGTAACTGTCTCCATTCGTCACTCAAATTTATTCAAATTTTATTGAACTCCAGTTATATATCTTCATATAAAGTGAATCCAATGTTAAAAATTTCTCAAGGCCCCCGGTACGGGATCCCAAACATGGTCCTTAACTCTAATTTACACAATTTCGAAGCATATTTACAGCTGGCTCTGACTTCGCACGTGAGAACTACTGACATGGAGATGTAGTTTCAACACAGTAGTTTCATATTATGAAGAGATATATATTTTGAAAGCATCACCGTTTTCAAGAAAAATTAAACAGAGTAATAAAAAAATATATCTTTTCATAATATGAGACTACTATGTTGAAACTACATCTCCATGTCAATAGTTCTCATGTGCGAAGTCAGAGCCAGCTGTAAATATGCTTCGAAATTGCATAAATTAGCGCTAAGGACAATATTTGGGCCACAGGGCCCTGGGGGGGGGGGTTCAAAAATTTTTAACATTGGATTCACTTCATATGAAGATATATAACTGCACTGTTCAAAAATGTGAATGGAGTTTAATAAAATTTGAATAAATTTAGCCTATGTTACTCAGGAATAGTGTAGCTTTCACTGAAAATATCTTTAAAATGGGTTCAGCAGTTACAGAGGTGTGCATATAGCGCCATGTGCTAGAATTCTTTTGAGTGTCCCTGTAAAAGAACTAGTTATGCTGCATGCTGAAATGTAGCCTATAATACTCAGGAATAGTGTAGCTTTCTATCAGTGAAAAATGTTTTCCAATCGGTTCAGTAGTTACAGAGATTCCCATACAGCGTAATGTAATTCTTATGAGTGCCCCTATAAAAGAACTATTTGTGATATATGGAGAATATATTTGAGATATATGAAGAATAATTAATTTTCAATATTGCCACTGTCGATTAAACTTCTAAAAGTAACGCCGAAATGCCCCCATGCGTGCCAGTGGAATGTCCCAAATAGGGAGGTACTTTTTGGGATTTTTCTTGGAAACAGTTGTACCTTCAAAAAATATTTTTTCATAATATGAAACTACTATGTTGATACTACATCTCCATGTCAATAGTTATCCTGTGGGAAGTCGGCTTCAGCTGTACCAATGCTTCGAAATTGCGTAAATTAGCGTTAAGGACCATGTTTGGGGCCCCGTACCGGGGGGCCCTGGGGGCCTTTAAAATTTTTTAACATTGGATTCACTTTATATGAAGATATATAACTGCACTGTGCAAAATTGTTTTCTGTATCACGTCAGAGCCAAGATTTAAAGCATTCTTAAAACTGTACTTTTTATGAAATTGGGGGTATTTTGGGGGGCCCTTATTTGGGGCTCTGACAATTTTCGAATGAATTTTCAATTTGAGATGTTAATATACAAGGTATATTATAGGATAAAATGAAAAAATTCTCTGAAGCACCTCTGAGCCAGTCACAGTCGAGACAATAAAGTGGCAAAAATGGCCCTAAATTAATTCTACGTCACTCGTCTGGGGTACTTTGACCCCCCATAACTCCCAAACTAAAAGAGGTAATTCAAAAATATTTCAGATTTGTTCTTTCCTTGGGTAAGGCAACACAAGAAAAAAAAATCATGAAATTCTGAGATGGTGATGGGAACGACCTGCCGGATTTTCCCCTGCAATGCCTCTTAAATAAATGACTTTATATTCAACTTTTATTATATACCGAAATCGGAATTGCTTGTTTTTCTGAAAAAGTGCGGTATCTTTCTAAGTGTTTTCGGAAAGTTTTCGCATTCTAAAAATTACATTTTGCTAGGAACTGTCCCTTTTAAATAAATGTTTCATGCAGAGGAAATCATTTAATTTTTGAAAAACGCTAAACTTGATAGTCTCGAAAAGCTATTTCAAACTAATGGGAAACGCAATTTTCCCTTCAAAGCCTGATGACCATGGCATCAATATCACGTCAACATCACTTGCGCACCTAATTTTGTCACTCAAATGAGTATGTTTCGCTCTTGGAGAAAGGATACGAAAATTACAAAAATTGCTTAAAAATTAGGGAAAGGTATATTTTTAATGTAGCGGAGATATTTTTCTATTTTTTTTCTTTTTTACATAATTGTGAAAAATTTCCATACGATCATAAAAACAGTATTTTATTTTATTACGTTTTTCGTGCGTAATCTTTTGATATTTATAGAGTAGTGGCTGTAAAAAGTTTATTTCGGAGTGATTGAACTGGAATTGTTTCAGAGTCAGTGAGTCAATGATGAACGTAGCTATATATTAGAAAAATTATTCTGGGCGGAGCAAAATAGCAGAAATCTTTTTTTTTTTTTTTTTTTCAATCTATAAATATATGTATGCAGTAAATGTTTTAGACGTGCAAGGTATGTCATTAATTTCTGCAAACTTTAAATTATCATTAAAAAATAATTCAAAACTGTGATAGAGGAGAGTGGTTTGAGACTATAAAGAGGCGATAAGTGCTAACTTGAATTTTGGAGTTTTTTTTAGGATTAGAAAATCAGCTAGTTAAGAAATCACTTATAGAGAGAGTTGTTTCTCTTACAATGTTAAAATAAAGGGGATAGAGTCTTATAATAAATGACAAGGATTCTGTAGTTATTTTCAATGACTGAAGATTAAAGCCGTGTTAGCTTGATACAGCCTTGAAAGTTAAGGGTGCCCCTTCCGAAAAGCGATAGACGTCACAGGGCTTTTGAACAGTTTTAAAAACAAACTAATGATGCTAAGCACTGGAAAAAATAATACTTCTTTACTTACTGCACTATAAACTAATATTAATAGTCAAGATACACATCTCATCTAACTTTCAGAAAAAATTCATAAGCACAAATAGTCTCATAAAAATGGGACGAAATATTGCCTGCTTAAGGAAATTTTGTGAAATTCCGTATGTTTAGCATTTTTTCGAGTGTTTCATAGTTCCTATTGGTTCATTGTTCGTAATAGTTCACAGTACCACTTGTAAAAGGACATTCGAATTTTTTCGTGCTCTCTTTAAATTGGTGTTCAAAAGCTGCATGATTTCCTAAGAAAACACCTTCAAGGTGTGTTGTATGAATGATCTTCGGTGAAGATGGCATCATCAGACAAGGATGCAAGTTTACATGGATCTCAGGATCACCTGATCTTGCACCCTTAGATTACTGATTGCGGGAGTATTTAAAATCTTAAGGGAACTGATTTTCACTTTATACTTTAATGATTTAACTCTGAACGGACAGAGTAATTTGGGTGACCCATTAACTGGCTAATGAAGCACATATTATTAAAATCATAATTGAGATCAACTGTAAATACGGAAAAATACGGCATAAGAAATGACATTAGCATTTGCAAACCTAACATAGCTGCGTAATTTAATAATACGTTTTTTTCTGAGTAAATTAAGTCAAGCAGTGTAAAATAACTAGATTTATGGCACTGAAGCACATTTTAGGAGGTTAAAAGCTAAAAACATACATTCCAAGTACTTATTCCACTTACTCGGTCTCAAAAGAACATGCATGCATGCATATTTAAGTTACTTTAGATAGTGGCTTAATTTCTCATTCGCATTTAAAATATAATGCAAAGACTTCCCAAAATAAACTCCGATTCTTTCGTTCTTTCAGTTAAACTTTCACGTTCTTTGTTAAATATCCCTTGCCTTATTTGATTTTTACAAATAACACACTTCGTATGAAATATTTTCAAGTTCAGCTATTTTTTGTGCACAAAAAATATGCAGAATTTCTTTATTCATAAATCTTGATACTTGGTAGGGTCACTACAAAAATTCCGTAATAAAAAAATATATCTTAAAGGAAAGTTTTAAAGAGATATTTCTATTCGGTGAATCCTGACATATTACGCATTTTTACGAAAATGTAATGTTCTCAGAGCGTAATGTGAACCTAGGCTAGTCTATACAAGTTCAGATGGCTCTTTCTTTGGACATATTAAGGAACATTAAGGTTGTGCTCTCTTATGATAGCTGTCTTTTATGCCAAAGATAAAGAATGAAAAAAATATGCCAAGTTCATCAAAATCTTTCAAAAACGACAATTCTTTTTTACAAGCTTTACTATAGTCTCACAAATGACAAACCTAGTTATCAAAGTTTGAAGAGAGAAATCTTTAATGAGTATTATTCTAAAAAATCTGGAGTGACTCCACTCGACTTTCCGAACACTTATGATTAAGATCATTACCAAGCATTTAAATAAATTTTAATCGATGAATAATTCAAACATATATACCAAATTGAAGCTCATTCGAATGCGTCGTTTAAACGCTTGCGCACTTTCAAGAATTTCTCCCCATATGCCATTATGCCATAATATAAAAGAAATTTTTGTCGTAGCCCTGTAGAAAAACTATGTCTTATACACACCAAAATCAATACCGGTCTTAAGATGGTGATTTATAACATATATACCCAATTTCAGCTCAATCGAACGTACCGTTTAAACGCTAGCGCACTTTCAAGAATTTCCCCCCATAGGCCATAATGTAAGAGAAATCTTTGTCGTAGCCCTGTAGAAAAACTATAAGTCCTATACACACCAAAATCAATACCGATCTTGCGACAGTGGCTTATAACATATATACCTAATTTGAGCTCAATCGAATCTACCGTTTAAACGCTAGCGCACTTCCAAGAAATTCCCCCCATAGGCCCTAATGTAAAAGAAATCTTTGTCGTAGCCCTGTAGAAAAACTATAAGTCCTATACACACCAAAATCAATACCGGTTTTGCGACGGTGGTTTATGACATATATATCCAATTTGAGCTCAATCGAATGCTCCGTTCAGGAGCTATCGTGTTCACTCACATACACACAACACACACACACACACACACACACACACACACACATACACACATACATACATACATACATATCGTAAAAATAGCATAAATGGATTCAGAAGCCCTCAAAACGTGTAAAACACCAAAATCTCGAAGTCGAATTTTTTCATGATTACAATACTTTGCTTACATGGTACATGTTCGGAAAGTAAAAATGTAATAAAATTTCAATTAAAAAAATGAAAATCAAGTATTTTTAGCGTGCAATAATTATACGAAATAAAGATTACATCAATAACCTATGACGTAAGAACACTGGCATGTTTTGAAATAAAAGTACCAGAAAGGACATTTAAACGAATAGTTCTTTTCATTAAAGACTTAAAAAATACATACATCATATGAAAAGAAATATTGAGCATAGTGTTAACCTATTACTAAATGTTGTCTTTCCTAAAATGACCGAAGGCATGGTTTTTTTCCTTCTCCTAGAGAACTGTTTGCTTTCTCTTCTATTTTTCTTTCCACTTTTATCCGAAGATTATATGCTCTGAGTTTTTGCAAAAAGATTTACCATTCTGAATACATGAACATGAAACTTGTTCTTTCAAAATGGTTTTCATTCAAGGAACAACTAAAAATAGAATAGACGGAAAATTTATGTATGCGGTCCTGACGATATTTGAGACTTTTTTTTTTTGCTTTGAAGTAATTTTAGTGTAATGATTTAGATAAATAGAATTCCGAGAGACAGTGTCATACAGTTGGCATATCTCGAATCTGAAGTGAAAAAGAAAAAATAAGAGAAATATAATTAAAAAAATTACCAGCTTTTATGTACTCTGAAACTTCTGTATTAGGTCTATGTACTTACAAAAGTGTCGACATAACTTTTTTATTGAGAGGAAAATCAGTTTCATGTTGAAAGGAGAATTTGATCAGTTAAATTAGATTGATGAAATTGAACAATCTTGTGAGAAGTAAAGCACAAACGTGTTTGTCTTCAACATCATTGCTCTTAACAATTAAACTGTTATTCTAAATATTTCTGATAGTTTATAGTGTGGAGTACGGTGATTTCCTTAGATATCTCCTCAGACTTTTGAAGTGAAAGAAAATAAAATATACTCGTTATACAAGCGATCATTTACTCTTATTATAAATTTCTATAATCAGTCTTCTCAAAATCAACATCAGATAAAGTCTTTTACATAAGACAGTAACTAGAAAGTATATTTATTTAAAATAATAAAAATACGACTATACGCATAATAAAAAACACGACTGACCATCTCATCTGCACATCAGGGTCAGTTGGTCATAATAATACGGAACATATATGACCAGTGCTGGATTCGCTTTTTGCCTTCCTTTTTCCTATTATTACATCTTGCTCTAAGTTATTTTTCTATCTATGCATATAGTTGCATTTTGAATATGCAATCAGATTTAGATATTAAATCATTTTTATCGAAGTTTTTTCAAAAGGAAGTAATTTTAGGTAAGCGTTTACTTCGACTCGGTTCACATTCCCTAACGTCCAGCCAATGACATCCCCTCAGACTTCCTTGAAAACAACAGTAGGGCTTGAAAAAAAAATGTGACCAAACATGACCTGCCTTTCCTTGATTTTTAAATTTGTGTTTTAAATGTTCAAAAATATCAAAACAATCATTCTCGTATATTTTTAATGATTAGAAAGTTTTTTTTTCATTCTCATTTTCAAGCATTGATGTTGGAACCATAGACCCTTTCTTATCATTGTGTCTTGCATCGCATCTCAAGGTTATTTCAAGCTATGCTATAAATGACTGATGCTTTGAACACAGACATTAAATATTTTTTTCATTTTCCATTCAACACACATATCGCAGATTTAAACCATGTCCAATTGCTACTTGTAACAACTTTTCATTAGTATTTGTTTTAGAGCAAAAATAGCCAGGTATTAATTATATTTAAAAAAATCTGGAGTGACTCCATTCGACTTTCCGAACACTTACAATTAAGACCATTACCAAGCATTTAAATAAATTTTAATCGATGAATAATTCAAACATATATATCAAATTGAAGCTCAATCGAATGTACCGTTTAAACGCTAGCGCACTTTCAAGAATTTCTCCCCATAGGCCATAATGTAAAAGAAATCTTTGTCGTAGCCCTGTAGAAAAACTATAAGTCCTATGCACATCAAAAGCAATACCGGTCTTATAATGGTGGTTTATAACATGTGTACCTAATTTGAGCTCAATCGAATGTATCCTTTAAACGCTAGCGCACTTTCAAGAATTTCCTCCCATAGGCCATAATGTAAAAGAAATCTTTGTCGTAGCCCTGTAGAAAAACTATAAATCCTATGCACACCAAAATCAATACCGGTCTTGCGACGGTGGTTTATAACATATATACTCAATTTGAGCTTAATCGAATGCCCCGTTCAGGAGCTATCGTGTTCACTCACATACACACAAACACACACACACACACACATACATACATTTCGTGACACACATACATTCATAGCGTGAATGAATTCAGAAGACCTCAAAACGTGTCAATACACCAAAATCTCGAATTCGAATTTTTTCATGATTACAATACTTTCCTTACATGGTACATGTTCGGAAAGTATGGCTATCTTAAATTGACTTCATATGGCCGTCTTTCCTTTTTGAATGGTGATATAGGCATACTGAGAATTAAAGAAAAAAAAGAAAATCGACAGTCATTTTGAGTTTAAAATAGCCAGGTATTAATTATATTAAAAACTAGATAAACTAATATGGCTATCTTAAATTGACTTCATATGGCCGTCTCTCCTTTTTGAATGGTGATATAGGCATACTAAGAATTAAAGAAAAAAAAGAAAATCGACAGTCATTTTGAGTTTAAAATAGCCAGGTATTAATTATATTAAAAACTAGATAAACTAATATGGCTATCTTAAATTGACTTCATATGGCCGTCTCTCCTTTTTGAATGGTGATATAGGCATACTAAGAATTAAAGAAAAAAAAAGAAAATCGACAGTCATTTTGAGTTTAAAATAAACATAGAAATATGAATTTTGCAATCTACTCACGAAAACACAAATAATTAACATTAAATATAGCGTTTTCGATTGATATATATTAGTCTACTTTAAAAGTTTAGCAGTACTATGTAACATCAAAAATTTATTTAATTACTTTTTATTCAGGTGTTTCTTCATAAGTTGTTTCCGAGTGTTTTTCGAAGTGAACTGCAAAAGAGCGGCAACTAGTGAATGCATCAAAAAATATGTAAACTGGAAATCTCTGACATGAGGCCATTTCTAATGGAATGATCTACTTCTAGATAATTTTCATCCACTAGTGCTACTTCAAATACTCGAATATTGAATATATTTTAATCTGTGTTCGCAACAATACACTCACATTAGCATGAGACTTTAATAACTTGCATAATTACCCTTTTAAAAGCCGTGGACAGCTTGATACATCTTTTACTGATATATTTCGCAGCGAATCTCTTATATTACTTTCCTACTATCCTAGTTGATCTTTTATCTACTTTACATACGCAGCATACTTGGAGGGTGCTGATGCAAAAGTCACATAATCCACTTTTCCTAAATTCACATGTTCCATATTTTAATTTAAATTGTTGTTTTACCAAAATTATTAAAGGTTTAGGACTATGTGCAAGTCGTTGTTATGGCAAACAAATATATCGCACAAAAAATATGCCAATGTATCATGCTTTTTAACAATAATAAGTTTTTTAAATTTTTCTAAGAACTGGGTTAGGTGGAGATTGTGAGGTTTGCATCTACACCCTTCAACAGATGAACCAGTCTATATTATTTTTCATCCTAAGATTTAGAACTTGCGTTCTTCCAAAAATTCATCAATCAGCTGAAAGTAACGTGGAGTTCTGAATTATGAAACGAGCTTATAAACTTGATGATAGATAATACATACTTGCGCGGAATCTTGAGTTTACATTATCACTAAATTAGGCTTTTAGACACATACTTTAATGTTGCTTATCTTTTTTATATAATTTTTAACTCCTTGAGATGCTCTGTACACATTAATTTATTACTTGAAAAATTGAAATTTTCAGAAGAAAATTGTTATTATTATTCATTTATTCAATTTATTTAGTCTCCCGTAGCCTAGCTCTCAAATTTCGTAGTTCTACGGCCAAAATTGACAAAGTTATCAACTGAAAACTGCACGGATTTTTAGTTCCGCAGTTCAGAGGCTTTAGATGACAATGAGCAGAACTGTAGAAACTGACGCGCTCTCTTACGGCTCGTTTTTCAATATATTACTTGTAATTAAAAAAAAACAAACACTGATCCAAATGGAATTGAAATTCATTTTCCTGGATTTTGAAATATGCTGACTCTAATGAAAAGAAACATTATGCATGCTCTTATTTATGCAATCTTGGAAATTGGATTTAAAATTTATAATTAATAAAACAATAAAATAAAATAAATATATATTACCTTTGGACTGTCATACATTATTTTTATAAGCATAGTGCAATACAATACACGCAATATTTCAGGTGCGGTGGCTTATATTTTATCTTTCAAAACTATTAGGGCCGTTTCTGAATAGATTGCAAATAAAACACCTTTCTTTGAAAATCAACGAAAATGCGTATTTTAGTGTTTTTTTTCGATATGCTAAAATAAAATATCAATTAAAAGATAAAGTCCTCATGATGTTTTCAAATTCTGAGTTTTGCTTTAATATATTGATAACTCCCTCACTTAAGCTAACGGGTGTGAGAAAAGTCTTGAGACAAATTCAAAGGTCTATGGGTTACACTAATATATATAAAAAAGCTGAATATTGCTTAGTAAAATCTTCAATTTATTTTATCATCTTTAGAAACATATTTACATAACTCTTAATGGGTCATTTTTTTTTCGAATTTTAGAAGAGTTTTCTTGATGTTCTTCATCATGGATGATGGCTATGCCAATGTTTTGTAACTTTCGGGGAATTCTATTTACTAATTTCCACTTAGATTTTGCTTCCCGTCCATTGTCGTACACCCAGCTGCGGATCCAGGGGCTAAGGGGCTTCAAACCCCAAAATACATTGCTTACGGATAACGTTTTGCTTCATTGCCCACTTTGTTTAAGTCAAATGAGGTTTATTTTATAACTTACCCCCTGCCAAAATATTTAGAATTGCTTTAGCGTAACATTTTTGATTCATCTAATAATACTTTATTTAACTGAAATAAACGTTTAAAAAATAGCCTCACCACCAAAATTAAAAATTAAAAATTAAAAAAAAAATTCTGCATCTGCTACTGCGGACACTAACCAAGAGAGACCATCCCATAAAATTTCAACTCCAAGTGGTGGTGGTGGAACATAAGGGAGCTGTCTTTTTTGCTTTTGGTTCGCATGACCAGCATATCTCACATTGCCTGGTGCATTTCCGATGACGCCCGTGTAAAAAATGCCGTTTCCCGCCGGTTCAGGGTAAGCAAAAGTGAAAATATTTTTCATCATCCAAAATGATGGATGTTTCATTTGCAAAAGAAGGAGTGAACGGTAATATTTTGGAATATTTTCAAGCTATTTAGAGGTGTATTTTTGAGAACACTGGCTTAGGTACTCTGAAAGCTTTTTTTTTTTTAATATTCAATAGACTGTTATATGAGAAACACTGAATTTTCGTGACAATCGCCGTGTCAATTTATAAATTTTGTTTATTGCGTTTGACAATAGATTTTTAGCTGTTTTGTCACTAAGCGAACAAGGATGACCACTTTTTTAAATTTCAGGTTCCTTACCTCCAGTGCAATCTCTAATAATACGATAAATCGTTGCTCAGTAGACTGGAAAACTGTTGACAAGTCGTTTTGTCGATGATTTTTCAATAAGACTAAATATACTCTTATATATACGTAACTCGACTTTCTTATGATATTGCAAATGCAAATATTTAATCAAACTGTTTTTGACAGAAAAGTGGAAATGATGTTACACCTTCAAATGTTGTTGACAGTTCAATGCAGAGCCATCTATTTCCTAGTACTTTAGGTATGAAATTCAAATCTTAATCAAAACTTTTGTGGCACCGGTTACTTTTGTGACGGAAAAAAATATGGCATTTTAATAGGGCAGTAATGCTGTGGACAGTTTAATTATACACCGAAGAAGCACTATTGCCCGTGTTCATCGAAATGCGGGTGTGGATAGTGATCATAATATTGCTTGAGAATACTGGAAGCTTTTTTGGCTTATACAAGGCGCCAGCAATCAAGAAAAACTAAAAAGCCTGGAATAGTAAAATTTTTACTTTAACAGTAAAATTCAGGGAAACTTGCAAAGTTTGCCCATAAACCTGAAAAATCTTTAAAAGTGACGTAAAAAATTATCTGAAGACTCCATTTTAAAATTAACTTTACATTACTTGGAAAGGTGCGCAAAAGTGGGGAATAGTTTTTTTTTTTTTGAGTGGGGAAAGCCTGGTTAAAAAAAGAAGAAAAAGCTTATTCAGTCTAAATAGAATGTATAATAAAGCAAAATATTATCCTATAGCACTATTTTATTTTTCTTTCTTTAACTAGAATCCCAAAGAAAAATTTTGCGCATCTATAACGTTATACATAGAACATTTTTTAACCCTGAGCAAGCCAAAAATTCTCACAGCATTCCGAAATAATAGTTTGATCATTATCAACACCCGAATTTTCAGAAAAGTATGCTATAGATGTTTTTGGAGCAAAGTTTCAAGTGCCAATATCATTACAGCCCCATTGAAAGTCAACTATTTTTCCTGGATGGTATATATAGAGAATATTGAACAAGGTAAAACGATACCTTTTCTTTTGTTTCAATGTCAATTAGAACCGAAAATTCACTTTCAGTTCTTTTGGATATTGTATTAGTCATACAAATTTAACCATGCGTATCTACTAAAGTTTAGCTACAAATATTTAATTAGTTTTTATTCTTTAACATATCATTTTGGGAATGTTTGCGGACAAAGTGTTAAATCCAGGGCAAACGTGTTGGCAGCCCAGAGCTTTGTAAAGCAAATTAAACAAGGGACTATGAATTTTTCCAATTTTTTTTTTCTTCTTTGTCATTGATACAAATTACTGCCAACAGACAATTTTGATGTTTGGAAATAAAAATTGAAAATATATTACTAGAGACTGGAAACAGGAAAATAAGCTTTTGTTCTAAATTATTTTTTCATAAAATCATTTTATATTTACCTAGCTATTTTAAAGTTAAAAATGGGCAACAAGAAGCAAAAATATTTACGTCCAATGTTTGTTTTATTTCAAGAAACACAAAAGCGAAATTTAAACAAAAGAAAAAAAAAATTGGTGTATACAGAAGGCATTATGATTGCTTGAATTTGTCAGTTGTCGTTTGCGAAGCTTTGTAAAGTATATATTTCGCATCGGAAAGTGCAATCCTTTTTCAGACAAATTGACGTTGAAAGAGTCGATAGTTAAAAGAATGATTGAAAGCAGTCAAAGCTTTACCACACCTGAGATATCAGTATATCCAAATCAAGTGATGAAAATTATTTACACTAAACATTTCTTAAACAGCAGCAGCAACAACAACAACAACATGAAAAAAGAAAGAAATTTTAGATAACTCAATACTGTTAGAATGCCAGTAAACTAAATTGATTGGTGGATTATTTTGCATTTTACACTGGAAATAATTAACACTTTGGTGTCAGGTATCTCGACCGCATATTTTCCTGTGTATTGAAGGTTTTTGGTATTTCAACGATATTTTTAAAGCATACTTGGAAGAAGTATAGTTTGATATTTTTTTAACTGTTCAGTTTTCAGTCAAACAGTTATGATTCATAACGAAGGAACTGTTCAAATGTACTCAAATCAATATTTAATGAGTAATTATTGGAAAAAGCAAGTTTTAAAGTAAAGATAAAAAGAAGATTCCCCATAAGAAAATGTTTTTAACGTAAAATTTTACAGCCTTGCCCAATAAAAACTTACCTAAATGTTTCACAAATACCTAAAAATTAGTTTATTTTTGAAGCAAACATTATCTAGTAAAATTTGCTTCGGCTATAAAACTGCGGGTGCCGAATGTTCAAAAAGTAGTTAATTCTGGATCGTTTCACCTACTTTAATTCTGTATGGTTCTGCTATCAATGTATATTTTTTTAATATCTAAAGTAGCTCGTAGATAATATTCGTAAGACGGTAAAGGTATACAGTCTGCACTTTTATAGCTCAGAGAGTTAAAAGATAACACCGAGAGACTATCGGGCTTAGTCGCTTCACCGAAAAGGGCAACCCGAGTAACTCTCGGGCTTATAGATCTCAACGCTTCAATATATTGCTTCAAACGGAAAAGAACTTTTAAAAACAGTATGTCATACTGGTAAAAAAGAAGACGAAACAGAAAAAGGAGAAAAAAAAACATGGTACTATGGACTGAATATAATTATTATAAGTAGGTAACACACAGAAATACACAAATGAATATTCAATGCGGTTGGAAACAGAGCTTTTTAGAAATCCGAATACAACTTCTAAAAAGTTAAAATCAGTATGACTTTTTTTCCCGCTTTCAGACTGAAAATAGAAATATGAAGTAAGATCTAAACAGAGAATTTAAAGGGATATTGCGTGTATAAGCAATAAAGCTCAAAGTAAGTAAACTTAAGATAAAATTTAAAATTTTCTCTTATTCTAATTAAGGAATAGAAATAGTAAATAATATTAAAGTAACTTGTAAAAACCTATGTTTTCGTAACTTGCTTAAAATGGCCATTAAAATTAAAAATATGCCAAACCGGAAAGTCAAAAGAGATAAGTAATCAGAGCAAGGACTAAACGCAAAATTAAATAAGAGGAAATCAATAGCTATTATGGGCTCCAAATATCGGAAATCAGAAAAAAAAGAAAGAAATCACAATAATAAATAAATAAATAAATAAATGTAAGAATATCGAAGTTGAAATACAAAAATCCAAAAGAATTTTGCGTTTTAAAACTAAATAGGTATGAAACTTAGAGGGGGAGAAAAAAAAAATGTCAAAATATTTTTAAGTTTAATACTACTCAGGAGCAAATAATTAAACAAATTTTCAAAAGTTGCAATTTACTTTCTAAGAAGAATTTCGCAACTTTGTTGTCAGCAGTGCGAGACTTCCCATAAGAACTCGGAAAGTGGAGCGGGGCCGACTTGAGTCAGCGCCTGGGAGGGTGACAAAGTCTTTTGGGTAGGCTGCTCTGGAACCGTGTACGCCAATTGGAGCTGGTGTGCGTGAAATCTGTACGTGAATCCAATGTCCTCCATGTTCAAACGATACCTCTGGGGGTGCCGATCCAGGCAGGGACCGATCTACACATTTGGGGGCCCAGGGCACAGGTACCTGTGGGGGCCCCCTGCACAAAAATATTTCGCAGAATATTACTTAATTTAATTAAGTTAAAACCAATTATTCTTAAGCCATCCATACGTAAACACAAATCAGTAAAATGTCACGACAAATACCACTTTAATGAATTTTCCAGTTTTGAAATGTTTTTATGGGTATTAAATAGTTAAGTATTTAAGTCTCGGATATAACATGATAAAATGTAAGGTTAAATGTTTGAAATATCTAAGTAATACCAGCCCCAGGGTTGGCAAGTTTTTGACGCATGACAGTTTTTGACGGTTTTAACCATGGTTTAAACTGTCACGTCAAAAACCCTATGTCGAAAACATTTGTCAAAAACTGTCAAAAACCTCAAATATTTTACTTGTAGTATTACAAATATTAATTGATGTCTTTAACATTGCATGCATTGTATAAGCTATGAATATGTGTGAAATGTTAATAATAATTTTTAAGAAATATGGTCATCTTCTACATATTTTTTATAAAACATTGTCTAGAAAAAGGAAAAGAAAGTGGAAAATTAAATTTCATTATGTATCCAATATAGTCAAAACAATATTCTTGCTAATATAATATTAAAATTATAAGCTATCAATTTCAATAAAAAGTTAGTTATGCTTTATAGAATGCTTCGTGGAAAAAAATGAACAAAAAAAAAAAAAAACATTCTATACCTGTTCAACAACTCTTTTTTTTTTTTTAAATAATGAATCTTACCTTAAAACATAAAACTTGTACTGTTTAATTTAATGATTTTTAATAAGCTTTCGTCTCAATTTTGTGTCAGTAAATAATTTTATAACATCCTCATAATCTATCTTCTGTGTTACATCTCCTTCTATTGATAAAAGGGCTAAAGAAGATAATTTATCATCCGTCATCAAAGTTCGTAACGGAGACTTTAATCTTTTAAGCAAAGAAAAGGATCGTTCACCTGTGCAATTGGAGATGGGCAAAGTTAAAAATAGTCTTAAAGCACTTTGAACATTGGCAAATGTATCTATGATGCCAAGATCATGGATTTTCTGTAACTTATCAGCAACAGACATATCTTTTTGTATGATTGGGAAAATGTGTATAAATTCGTCAGGAAACACTTCCTCTAAATCCAATGAATATTTAGCTTGTAAAACTTTTGCATTTTCGAAAGCTGTATGTTTATCGCTATCAAATAAGCAGCAAAACTTCTTTAATATGCTCTCATAAGCAGACATTCTTGAATTCAGATGAGTAATTAGTGTATCACACACTGCATAGAAATAAGATACCTTAAAATTACTTTTACCATCTAACACAGTTTCTGGACACTGTCCATCGTAGAAAAATTTAGGAATCTTTTTTTGCCTTTTTACGGAATAATCTTTATGTCCAACTAAAGAAAATGCCTTTTCTTCATACATTTCAAAGTTCTCTCGCACAAACTGAATGTATTCTATCAGTAAAGTGAAATATTCAGGCACTTTAGATAAATCTAGAGTTGGATTCTGGAGATTTTTGCTAATGGAATCAATCCTATTAAGGATCGAATTCCACATGCAAGCACATAATGCAGTCTCTAGTGTTTGCATTTTTTTGTGTAATGAATTTGCTTCATTTCTTGCTGATGGCGTCTGATTAGAGTCTGAGGAAATTTCTGAAAGAACATCAGATATTTCCTTATAATTTTCTCTGAATGCTTTAGTTGTAGCAGCATTTGCACACCACCTTGTAATACATCTCGACTTTAATGTTAAATAATTTCCCCTTTCACTCATTTTATTACATAACAATCTCCACCGGTGTGTAGAAACAGAGAAGAAATTGTACAATTCTTGCAAAAAAGTAAAAAAATCTAACACTTTTCCATTACACTCCACAGCTTTGACAACAACTAAATTTAATGAATGTGCAGCACAAGGAACAAAGTCTACTAAAGGATTTATTAATTTAAGTCGAGCTTGTAAACCAGTGTATCTTCCTGCCATATTACTGGCATTATCGTAGCTCTGTCCACGACAATCACTAATGTCAAGTCCTACATCTTTAATATAATTCACAACTGTTTCTTCTAGATGTTGAGATGAATGGTTTTCAATAGATAAAAATTTCAAAAAGCGCTCAACTGGTACATTGTCAGATGAGACATACCTGACGACAAAAGTCAACTGATCTGTATGGGATAAATCGGGCGTTGAGTCTACAATGATAGAAAAAAATTTTGCACATTTAATTTCAGAAATAATGAAATTTGATACCTTTTTAGCCATTAGATCGATGACATTTTGCAGGTATGGACTCTTCATTAGTGCAAGCAAGATCATGAACATGTGCTAATTCTTCTTCTTTATCTTCATCACATTCTTTATCTTCAGCCGTTTCAGGATTTTTTTTTACTGTATAATTCAGCATCATTCCTTTCATGCGCTCAATCTCTTCCCTTTTTCTCTCTTTTAATCGTCTTTTCTGAGAACCAGATGGGTACGATCTCTTCATGATTACAGTCAAATCAAATTAATTAAAATAAAAATAATAACTTAACAACTATTTTTCAAAAACCTTACTTAAATAACTTTAAAGAAATTCAAAATTAATCACATACGGCTCATAAATTTAATGATTTTATATATTGTTTACAGGAGCTTGAAGATAAATCACATGCACATACGTTCTTTCAATGTCTTCATTTCATTTCACTATTCTTGTAGAGCAGAGTTTAGTAGCAGCACCGTACACGCGCCTCTCAGACTAGCAACATCTGAATCTGCGATCGTAAGTCGAAAGATTCCCCACGCCCACAGTTGCCGGTCGCCCATGAACTGGTGCACAAACAGGCTGTGTCTTTTGGTGGACAAGAGGAACGAGTGACTCAGTCGTCACACTCCTTAGAAACAATAAGAGAAGGAGCATGATAAGGCGTCCTATCGATTTTGTATAAAAAATGGATAATTTTTTAACATTACAAGTTACATCAAATTAAAAATTTTGAATATTTGTGATGAAATGAAGTAAGTAATCAGAAATTTTACTCTTGAGAGATAATTTTAGTAGTTATTATGATTACATAAAAGGAAGATTTGGGGGCCCCTAAAAATCGGGGGCCCTGGGCACGTGCCCCGAATGCCCCGCCGTAAATCAGTCCCTGGATCCAGGTGCTACGTTTCTCCTCCGGATTTAGTTCAAAATTAGTAGACCCCGAGCTAAATCGGACTTGCTCCCACTGGGGCTCTTTAAAATGGAAGCCGCTCTCTTTCACCCTCAGCCGTCCTATATTGAGCATCTGTCCCCGCTCCTTGGTTGCCAGAGGGCATTAGTAACAACAACAACACTTACCTTATGGCGATTTGAACCATCCCGCCTTCAAGGGATGTACTCGATATGTAGCACATTACCGTTCAATCGGATTGCTTAATGCTTTCATAAGACAAATAAAAAATCCGTAATTATTACGAGAACATTTTATTATATCTTAAACAATTTAACACATTAAAACATTTACACTCACTTAAACATCTTGACGACGTCATGACAATAATCTTGAACAATAATAAAAAAATTCTGCCGACAGAATTAAACAAAGCTGCGACCAGCCACCTAATGCGCAGTCATTTCAGTACCCAAGGAGGTGATGACGTTTAGAAATTAGCGATTCTAATAAATATATACAAACATTTTCCATTTTTTCCCGACAGGTGGCAATACCGTACTGCTGCATGCGGGATTTGGGCCATTGTAAACATTCGTGTGTTTGATTTTTGTTGGAAAATTTATGTGGACTTTTGTCTTTTGGTTGGCATTTTCATCATTTATTGGAATTTTTAAATTTACTTTTTATCATTTTGTTGATGTTTTTATGCTCTCGAGAATAAAATTACTGACAACAATTGAGCAGAGTTAAAGCTGTCTATTTCGGAATGTATATAACAAGCGCTGGACAGCATCGAATCTCTACTCCGAGATTCTGCAAATTATCCTCCATTACTACTGTTGAACCTTTTTTCCCTGAGTTTCTCTGATCAATTTCCGTATATCACTAATATGTTAGTAAAAAAAAATTTAAAGTTGGGTTTTAAAAACAGACTTTTAATCACACTATTTTTCATATTATTATAAAAAGTAGTCAGAAATTTCCTCATAGCTGTGCTTCGGAATTTTTACTCTAAAAGAGTGTCGGAGTGTCCGGTATTTTTAGAATACCTCTCCGACAAATGGTGGAGTGGATGACACATTGGTAGATGGCTGAAGTGTAAAGGTCCAGGTTTCTATCCTACTGCGCGTCTCTCTACCAAATGGTCTGGAGTTTCGGACGGTTTTCTCCACATGTAACGGGAATGCATGTTAGAATCGCTTAAAAAGTCTTCCTTCCAAAACATGACCTTTTTAGGCAGATAGCCCTTGTGTAGCTTTGCCTTAACCACAAACCTTACAATAACACTTTATGCTTATACCCGAAGGCGTAAAATTGTATGAGCACGTGAGTGTCGCTCTCCTCACAACATCTTTAAATACCTTCAATAATACACCCAGGTAGTTACGTTACACTTTATACGCATATAAGTACATGAATGAGCCCTTATTCTCCTTCAATAATTATGAAATTTTATATTTCTGCCTTCACCTGTATACCTGTATATGAGGAGTGAGCATGAGCAAGTAAAAGCGGTTTTCTCACATTCTTTTCGAAAGTGAGTTTGATATATCATTTTGTTCGACTCATTGAGAGTGATGGGTTGGAAGGTGAGAGTTCGTGTCCTTAAAGGAATTTTTCTTCAAGAAAAACCATGTTGAAAAGCGAGTTTTTCTAACCCGATTACAGCACAGAAAATATTTTTCATGGTTTCTCGAAAATTTGCTTAAAGTGAAAAAACACATTTGTTTGCTACCATATATACACGGCGTCCTAAAAATCTAATAACACACTTTAATTATTTAACTATTAGAAATAAGTGGGCAATGTTATTGAAAAAAGGCTCAAAATAAGAACGGAAAAAAAGACTACATTAAGAAAAATCTCCTCTCATTAATTTTCAAAAAGTGACACTTTCTAAATTTATATACGACCCCCGAACAGCAAAAGTCCTTGTTAGTAAAATGTTCCTCATACACTAATCAGGTGACGTACAAAATTTGAGAATTATATCCTAAAACGTGTCAGAAATTTGAAGATAAACATATGCTGACTGAAACCACTTTTAAATTCCTCTCGCAGGGTAAATATCAGGTCGGATGATCGGTCCCACCAAAGCACCTCCATTAGCAGATGTCTTTTGTGTAGACTTACCATAACAAGCAAACATTACAACAACAGGTCGGATGATAGTTTGGTCGGTCCAGGTCGGTCTGGCCATCTTTGTTTAAAGATATCTCTGAGACGTTTTATGTTTAAAGGCTGAAATTGTGTTCATCACTTTATTAGTGTGTGGGGCACATTTTACTAATTGGACATTTTTTAACATTTTAAAAACATTTTTGGAACATTTTTGAACATTTTAAAAACATTTTTCTTTTTAAATTTACATTGGCTACTTATCTATAATATATAAAGAATCAAAGCGTGCTTCCACCATTTTGGGACATAGTTCGTATCCTCAATCTTGTACACCCAATAATTTCTGAAGCAATATTCGCCGATGAACTGATGATCATAATTTTAGCAAGTTTTTATCCAGAAGAATTACGCCAAGTTTTACTCATCTCCTGTTTTTCCCATTTGAGAAGGATGCCTTTTACGGTCTTTATATTGATACCACAAAAAGGTTCCGCACCGATAGGATTAGAAGACGATTCCAGTTTACAGTTCATCCACTTTTTCATCACCTTCAATTCTTTTATGTCCTGTCACCCATAAAAGAGTTACCTTGGTACTGGTTGCAAGTTTTCTTAGAAGGTTTCTACATTCCAGAACAATCCTTTATTTAACTTGGAATTAGTTAAAAGCCTTTAAGGCCGCTTGACTGTCACTAAAAATTAGAATTCGCTTACCATAATAGTCTAATAGTTTTCTAATATTAATCAATAGACATTCAATAATGGCAAGAACTTCAGCCTGGAACCTCGGAATGCAGTGGCATATTTCCCAAGACCTCTATAGAGGTTGATGTATGGTAATGCACCATGTACTCCGAGTTCTGAGAGGTTATCTCTCTTTCATTCATCTGTAAACCAGACAAGAAAATTGAATTTCAAGTTAAACGTGTTCTAATTCCATTTTTCTCTGGTTGGAAAAACAACCTCGAATGGTTTATCAAACTAGCGGGTCTTCTCTATGGTGTCAGAAGGCATCAGTAAAGTAAGATGCTGTATTTTCTCGGTGATTCTGTTATGACCTTTAGCAGTAATCTTGTCATGCCATCGTTTTTGCAACACCATTCTGCATGCAGTCATTCTGACAGCGCTGCAGATGAAGATCTTTTTTCTGACTTAGGAATGAAAACAATCCTTGCCGTCTGCAATAACTACAGCCTTTTGAATCATGATGGATATAATTCCATTAGGTCCAAGACTCTTGAGTAGTTTGAAGGTAGATATGGCCCACCTTACATTATTATGATTAAAGATATTTTTAAAATAGGTCCATTGTCTCCTATTGACTCTGATTATAGAGCCTATGAAATGCTGACCTTCATTGCTGTTTACATCTCTATCTCCTGGAAAGTTGGTACGTGTCAAAACTTCCAAAACTTCTTTTCCAGTATTAGCAAATTTGCCATCCTCATCCCTTAAGATGCCATCCAATATTGGTTCATTCCCTCTAAATATTATTTGAAGTCTAGTTCCTTCAGACCTTTCTGCAACTACCCCATTCACTATTTTTCTTTGCTCTTTTGAAAAGTTTTCTGACTTTAGTCCTTTCGTCAGCTAGAGAGTCATTCCACCAAACACATTGGGGTCTATCTCTTCTGGGTCGAATTGGGCAACTATTATTATATGATTCTAGAATATTCTTTTGCAGACATTTTGCTGTATTTTCTAGATCATAGTTATCTCTAATAGTCTTTAAATCCAGCTTGCAGCACAAGCTCCTCCTGGAATTTCTTGCAGTTTGCCTTCATGGGGCCTCTGAGCCTACGATCAATTTTTATGTTAGAGCCAAGTTCAATATGGATGCTTTGATGGTCTGAGCCTGACAGTCTACCATCTACTTTCCAATTTTTTATACTTTTCCTAAAAAGCTGTATAACGATAGTAATATCAATTACTTCAGGTCTATTAGAAGTAATAAAATTCGGATCGCTGCCTCTATTAGAATATCTAAATTATAATTAAAAATAAATTCTAAATGGCACTCACCTCTTTTGTTTGTGCCTGTACTGCCACAAACTATATTATGAGCATTGCAGTCTAATCCAAGGATCGACTGCAAATTGTTCTTTGCGTAGAATTGAAGTTTGCGCAGAAATTGATCAGGTGGAGTTTTCTTATCATAGGACAAGTAGACAGAGCCAAAGACAATTTTTCGGTCACTAAACTCTATGTTAAGTCTAATCTTCACAGCTGTTAGGTTTCTATTAATTCAAACAGAGGTAAAACCTCAATATTTTTATCTAAAAGGATGCAGGTTCTAGCATTACTATTATAATCATAAATAAGCTTACCCTTATCACTTTTAAGGCTAATGATTCTACCCCCCCTTGACCAGTTGGAGTTCTTGAATCAAGGCCAGGTGAATGTCCTCAGCAAGAAATTTCCTGCTGGGGTTAGTAGTACAACTTCTACTGTGGTGGATGTTGGGTTGAAGAACCTTCCACCTATCAGCCTTCCGTGGTTTGTCTAGGACTTTGGCTTGAATTAAATGAAGTCCGAAATTAAATTTATATCCTCTTCTACCAAGTGTAGTCGCTTCCATTTCAGGCTCACTAAACACGATGGTCTGTCCTGATGGGTCTTTCATCAAGTGAAGAATATTCTACTCCTTCGGAATGAGTCCACCATTGTATGCCTCGAACTTTTTCAGAATTACATTAGGCAACAGTTTGCTGTAGACTTTTGGAGACTCACCATTAATTTTGGTGTTTCTGACAAGTTTCCTTGCCTCGCTCACCAAGAGGCTTTGCTCCTGTCAGGGGTTTGTATCACCGACAAGGGTCCATTTCTGCTCCTTCACTTAATTTCTCCTGAGTTACCTTATCTATTGAAGACGGGTCTGCTTCAGAAGCTACATCTGCAGAAGCAGTAGTTATAGTTGAGTCATTGTCTTTTTCAGCCAGATAAACTAAAAAGAAAATCTCAGAAAACGAAAAGGTCCACCCATTACAGCTTGAGTTGCTGAGTAAGGCGAGATACTCTAGAAATTTGCTAGGCTTACTACAGGGTCCGTTAAGGCACTGTAACTGAAGTGATATTCCGCTAGGCACTGGTCGCATAACATCAGGGTTACGGGAGGCGATTCGCGGCTTCTTATTTGATATTCGAAGCCATCCTATTACAGGACGTCCGGCTATTCACCACCTGCCGACGAGCCTGGTAGCTGCTCAAGCGTAGAAGATACTATCGTACATGTGAATTTCCATTATTACAGTTCTTACTTTCTATTGTTAATTCTGATTCATGTATCCAGTTTACCTTAGAAGAGGAGTGCAACAATACTTTACCTTTTCTTGATATACTTGTTTCCAAGAGTCCTAAAGGTTTCTCTATATCTGTTTTCCAAAAACCCTTTTCTCTTCCTTTACCTCCTCATGCTCTCGCAAATCATCCCTATTAGCAAAAAACTGACTACCTTTTACACTAATGTGTTTCGTGCAATTAAAATTTGTTCTGACCCATCTTCTCTTAACACGGAGATTAATTACCTAAACTCTTGAAGTGTCATTCGAAGTTTTATCGCCTTTTTAGTTATAAGGCTCATTTTAATTTTAACAAGCTTAATTCTTCTCCTCTACTCCTGTTATTCCTTTTAATCAATTAATTGTACTACCTTTCTTTTACCTTTTATGCAACAAAAATTTCTAAACTTCACAATTTTTGTTTCAAAAGCCTCTTTAAACCGATGAATAAACTTAAATTATCTTCTCTCAAAGATCCTATTTCTACTGAGAATCGTTGGAGGTGGTTAATATATTCCTTGTGGATCTTGTGACTTGGGCTGCATTGGTTGGACCAGAAGAGCTCTCATATTCAGGTTTAAAGATCATGAGAGGTGTTTTTGAGCATGAGCTTTCCAAATCTTCTCTTGCCTCTCCTTGTTGGACCTCTAATCATGGTTTTCAGCTTTTTAAAACAATGATATTGCGCACTTCTCATCTTGAGTTTTGGAAGGTTTTTCAATCACCCAGCACTAGAAGCGTCTTTTGAACGAAGGCTCTTCCATTCTTTTCATTCATTCTTCTTGAAAACGTTTGCTGTAAGACTTTGTTTACTTTCTTTGTCTCTCTTCATTTTTTCTCTTTTTCTTTTCGTTTAATTTGTTTATGTTTTTTGTGCGTGTGCATGTGTTTTACTGTGTAGATTTTTAAAGAAATGTGTTGTTCTGTGGAGTTATATATTAAAAAATGTGTGATGTATGTTTGGGCTCTTTTGTTGTCCTGTTTCTGTGTGTTTCTATTTTTTTAAAAATTATTACTATTTATCACGATTATTTTATGCTACTATATTTTTGCTCATTTCACAATTGAATTTAACATATTTTTGAACTTCTATGTTATTACGGGTGAATTTTCAATTTTAATGTATATATTTATATATACATTATATATACATACATATGTAGGAAGCTGAACGCAGTTTATAGTCAAATAAATGAACAAACTAATAAAGAAAATACTCTTTAATCATCAAACAAGCCCTTTTGGCTAATACAGAACATATGCTATTCACACACTCAAAATCTATAGAACAACACACTAACTTTTTATATTTTCATGTAGTTAATAATTTTTGCGTGTGCAACTTTTTGCAATGCTTTTAAGATCATGAAATGTCTCGTTTTAAATAAAACCAGTGAGTTTATTGGAGTCAGTGACTAACCTGATCCCACAGATATATATATATATATATATATATATATATATATATATATATATATATATATAAATAATTTATTTTATTTATTTATTTTTTAACGTACACTCCAGTTTTTGCAATATCTTTTCTCCTCCCTCCTTCAATGTTCTTTACTGTCACTGGTTTCCTACATTTTTCCCTTTTCCGCATGGCAACTGCCTCAATTTGTTTGATGTTTATTTCAGTTCCAAATGGATACATTATTTTTTACAACTGATGAGGACCGGATCTCTTGTACAGGCCGAAATGATCGTTTTGTTCATAAGTACAATTTATGTGTGCTATTATAACAAAGTTTTTTTTTAATTTTACATATAGTCTATAAAAAATATTCAGAATTTAATTTATTGTGCGCATTTTAATAATATCCCTGAAATACAAACTGAGAAATCTATTATTTTATAAATATAAATTCTATTTAACCAATATTTTTTATATATTTAAAAAAAATAAATCTTTCCAGCAACATTGGGAAAAGCGCGCATGCACAAAACAATTAGCTACTTATAAATTTAAAATGCCTCATGACGTGGTTAGCGCAAAGATCCTAGACGATAACGTCATGGAATCCGAGAAGGTAATTTGGCGAGCAACTTCTCAAAAATGCCTCTTTAGTTAATGTGATTGATGATGCTTTCCTTCACGAGCTTCAGAAAGGAGAAAACAACGATAGCTGTAAAAAAAGAATAGTGATAGGCGCAATCTGGTAATCATCACACCTGAGAAAATCTTCAATAAGGCTAATGCAATTACGTTAAGTATGGCAGTTGATAGCACAAATGCAGCAAATTGTTCCATTTTAAAAACAATTGTCCTTACAATGTAGAAAATGAATTCGTTTTAAAAAAAGGATTCGAAAAGTATCCTTTGTGAAAGAAAGAATAAATAAATAAATGTGTTTTCGAGTGATTGGAAAAAGTTATTTGCGTTGCTCACCTGAATGGGTCTCTTAACGCCGGCAAGTGAAAAATACGTTACTGATTTAAGAGCAAATATAAGTACAAAGCAAGCACTGATGGTGATCTCCTAGAAAACTACTTGGTGTATCGCATCCAAATTTGATACAGATATATTCCCAAGAATGTGAATTTGAATTCTGAATTTAAAGTAATCTTACTTTATTATTGAGACTGCTAAGCAGGAGGTAGATGATACTTTTCAACAGATAATTTGCATACTGTCTCGTATTTGCATAATGATATGTCTTATGGATGTGGTTGTGTGTGATTATGGCAACGCTACACTAGGGCGATCTGCCAAGGGGAGGGGTGCCTTCGTAGGAGGACTTTCTAAGGGGTTCTAACGCGTATTCACGTTACATCTGGAGAAAACCTACCAAAACTCCAGACCGTTAGATCGACAGCCGCGCGATGGAACCCAAACCCGGGACCTTCACACTTCGGCCATCAACCATTTTCAGTGATATAACCACTGTGCCATGGTGAGGCGATATGTCTTATATTTGCATATGCTTATATAAAGACTCAAATTAAAATCAAATGTTTATACCAGCTGTCATAGGTTCGCATTTACTGTACATAGTATCACTGGTGTAATACTTACTAACTAAGCACCAGTAAATCTAGCACACTTAAAATATTTTAATATCACAAGAGTTTGTTTAAAGCTCCTTTGACACAATTACAGACTTTAACAAACACTATTACATTTTGAATATATTTGAATATTTCATTGTAGACGAAACCGGACATAAAAATGCTCAAAAATAAGAAATAGCCCTACAGCCTCGTAAAAACCGCAAAATATTATCGTACTGCACAACAACCACAAAATGTATACCGTACCCTCTCTACCACAAAAAAAGAAACCCCGATTTATTTATTTTTCTTTATTTAACTTTGAAATTGAAGGGTTTGCTGGAAAAAGGAGGCAGCTCCAATTAATAAAGTCTACGGAAAACTGTAAAAAACGTTTAAGGATTCAACACACACTAACAACGCAGGCAGCATCATGTCTTGATTATCATACGAGCTAACGATTAGAAGTAGGGTGGAGTTACATTCTTTTTGGACCAAACCCTTCAATTTCCAAAACAAACATTCATTTTTTATTGCCATATTCGATTTATTGAGGCTCGTTTATCTCAGATGTCAAAAAGTGTTACTCTACAGTCGAAATTGAGCTAATAAGCCATTGCGGGCTGTATCAAAATTTATTTACGGTATTAGCAAACTGAGCACAGCAATGCGCAGCATGGTAAAATTTAACGCACTGTCCATTAAGATTTTCACTAACCATTCGATTGGATCCAAAATTCCCCTTTTCTGGTTTTGAATTATTCTGATTCTAATGAAAACAATCTATAAATATTTCTATCTATGATTTTTGGAGTTATGTCTTAAGAATTCATGACTAAAAAATGGAAAAAGTAAAAATGACTGTATTTTGGCTATAATTGAGATTTTATTAAAACTTTTTTGAAACTTTAAGTGTAATGCAATAAATAAAATTACTCTGATTCTAATTAAAACAATCTATAAATATTTCTATCTATGATTTTTGGGGTTATGACAAGAATTCATAACTAAAAAATGGAAAAAGTAAAAATGACTGCATTTTGGCTATAATTGAGATTTTATCAAAAATTTTTTGAAACTTTAAGTGTAATGCAGTAAATGCCCTAAGAATAAGAAAATACTACAAGTAGCATCAGAAACGCATATACACACTTTGAACTGCCATAAATAATTTGTTTTCCTAGTTACAAGGTTGAATTTCAGAGATGAAAATAATGCTATGTTCAGATTTTGTGTTTATACAGTGGAGACCCCCACATGCCCCCCCCCAGACCTTACGCCGTTCGATTTTTTCTTATGAAGCACACTAAAAAATGAGGTGTACCGTTATAAGCAACATAATATACACTCATTTCGGGATGATGAACACTTTGGTTCGAATTAAGGAATCAGTCATGTTTTGTACACAGAAATGTACCGATGTTGCAGATTACCTGTATCTAAATAAATATACCGCATTTTTGAGAATAGGCCTTTAAATCTTCGCCAAATAGAATATTTGTCTTACTAGACAGAATTTTCTTGTTTTACATATTTTTTTAAAGACCAATATTTTACTAAACCCAATGATGGATATAAGAATTTGGACTTTGTAATTTTTGCACAAATTAATCTAGTTAGGTAAAAGTGCCTTAATATGAAAATTTAGGCACTTGATGTTAAGCATGAATGTTAGGCATGTGCATTTAAAGCATTTTTGCAGTTACTGAGAACTGGTTCAAAAGGTAGGGACGTCTACCAAGACCAGTTAAAAAAGTTCGTCCTGAATACCTATAAATGCCTGAATAGTTTTGATGTAGAAAAGTGATCGGCAAGTATACCTTTTGATTATCTTTTGTATTTTCTTTGTACTGTGAATAAATATTTTTTCATTAACATTGTAACCCTTTTTGGGAATCCATCCTAATAGAGTAAATCTCAAAAACATGTGCAAACTGTGCGACTACCTATGCACATTTGTCAACAGATAAACAGAGAAAGTTAAACATTTTATAGCTTTTTCGGAAAGTTAAAAATATTAATGAAATAACAAAAATACAGCTTTATTTAAGATCCTTTATCATATAAATTTTGCTTCATTCTAGGAGACATTGATCTTCGCTTGGTGAAGAATCATACATGATAAAGGAAAAACTGTACTTGCCCAGCATTCAAATGGAAACACTTAAAAAGGTATAAAAAAGGAAGAAAAAAAGATTTTCGCAGACCCGTGTAGCAATTCAGTTTCTGCTACCTTGAAGGATTTCTCTAAAACACTACAAAATACATATAAACGCATATTTACAGGGAAGGAATTTCCACTAAAATAGCCCTACTCGAAGTAAAGTTAATGTCATCATTTCATGTAGACTGCAGGTATTGGGAATTTTTTTTTTCCAAGGTGACAATTTATTTTGCTAAAAGATCCAAGAAAACATTTTTAAAATTTCCTTAAATTTGTTTTTTAATTTATGATTATTCGAACTTGAATCTCCCAAAAGATTATTTTTACTAAGAATAAAATGGCAGCTCAGATTTTTAAACCGGTTTATCTGTAAATGCACACATGAAGATAGCTATAAGAAAATCAAATCAATTAAATTTGAATAGAAGATTTGAAAAGAAGACAACGCCAGTTAAAACATAAAAAAACTCAGCCAACTGTGACTGCCTTTTTTAGATTGTCTGAATTGAAATTAATCAAAGCGACACAGATTTCGGATTCTTTATTTTCTGCTATTGTTGTTGTCTTTTTCTGGTGACATTTATACTTAAAGCTGTAGATAAGACGTATAAGGATTTAATATCAGACATGTAAATGGAACAGTTAAAACTTTCTGTCTCGTGTCTCATGAGCTTATCATACACTCTTACGTATAAAAGTAATAGACAAATGTTTTAAAGGCAAGTAACTTTGTAAATTACAAGGCATTAATATAAATACTACACAATTTAACTAACTATTTATATTAATATTTAAAGTACATATTTTAAATGTTTAAAATAATATTTGAAGTGTAATATTTCAAGAATGTTATAAAATTCTTTGAAGAGTTCTCGTTCTTCAATATCTCCAGAAAGCAGATTATATTTATCTGAACAATTAAACATATAGGCTATTACATGATTAATTTTAAAAATTATATAATAAAAGCATCTGAATTCTGAATTCTATTATGTAGCTTCAAAACTACATTAAGAGCCTAGAACCTTTAAGTTTCTTCAGAAAATTTCGCATTCGTATCGTTAGCAGCTTACATTTCTAGAAAGGGTATCAGACAGTTTTCCACATCAAAAACAATTTATTCAATTATATTAGACAGTTTATTGTTATTAATTTAGTTCAAGTATGTTTAAGTATTTTCGAAACTAATTTTTAGATTTGTGAAATCCTCGAAAATAGTAAAATAAGTTTGTATCTTCAACTATGCCTGTAGTAGTACTAGTCTACTGTAAAAAAACGTCTGGCGCTAATGGGTTAATTATCCAAAAATATTTTCGTATGTGCTAGTCCTGGAAAAAAATCAAGTGAATATGAAGAGACTTAGTCAGTTTGTCAGTTTTTATTGCTAAAAAGAATTGTGAAAACTAATGGTAAAATTTATGGAAAAGTCAATTAAAAATATTTTTTTATTGAAAAATTGGTAGCTTAGGATTGATTCATTAATAAATTATGCAACAGTGTTGTTTAGTTAAATATAATTTCCATTGTATTAAAAATTATTCAAATTAAATTCAACTTCTTTTACAATCATTCATTTAAAAAGAAACATATTGATAAATTATTTTCCATGTATACTATTATTTTTATAATATGATAATTAAGATATAGATAATTGGATTGATAGGTAATTACATTAACTAAAGACATCAGATAAATCTTTTTATGCATTTGTGCATTTAACACTTCGGTTTCCCACGGACTTTTTTACTTCTCTGACCTAATTCAATACATCAATTTAAATCTAATAAAGAAAGACGTAGAATTACTTCTTAATATACCTTTTTTACTGAACTTTTTTTTTTCAATATCAGTAACAAATGTTCTTTAAAGACACAAGCATTTCTCGAGATTACATTTCAATTACAGTGATCCAACTGAAATGGGATATATTTGCCAAGTTTACGTGAAAGAAAATTACTTCAAATGATATTTTTGCTTTAAAACTAAAAGTAGTGAATGTCAAAGGTGTATAAACCATCATTCTGAAAAATTTAAGGATAAAAATTTACTGATAAGAATTGTTTAAAAATATTTCATGGGATTGTTTCGAAATAGAGTGGAGAAATTTAGCCATGGGAGAGAATTTCTCTTTAAATGGGAGCTAAAATTTACTTTTTCTCAATTGTGTAAATATAAGCATGTAACTCCTTTGTGAGACTGTGCATATTTGAAACTGGAAGTGTGGGATTTGTAAGGCTTGAGATTGTTTAAATGAGCATTGATCGTTTTACGGTTAGGCTCATATTCGGAAATACGAGTGCACGCGATATTTAAAAACCTTGAAAATACATTTTGGTTACATTGAGACCATTAGTTTGAAAAAGTTTTACTAATACAACTAAGATACAATCTTAGGTCACTTTAAGTGAAATTTTAGAGAAGTGTATGTTGTACAGTTCTGGACATTGTCATATTCAGTTTCCTAATAGAAAAGCTTAATATAGATACAATCTCTGATAAATTGCAAAGTTTGTAACTGAAAGAAGCGAAATTTCACACCTATAGTAAATGAAAATGAAGAAATGGATTAAGTAAATAAAAAAAATTCTTAATAGAAACTTTAAAGTAAAAAAATTACATATCTCTGTGAAGATAAATTTATGCAGAAAGTCGAAATAAAGTATTCATAATAAAGGTCTCTACAAAAATAGGTCGTTTTTGTAATGATTACAGAAGCTTAATACGATTAATAATTTTGTATCATTTTTGGAGTGGGAGGAAAAATACCGTGCACTCAAACAAAAAAAAATCTGATGTCGATAACACGACTTTCTTGAACGTCTTTTTAATTCAAAAATATTTTCGGCCCACTTCATCTAAACTTATTTAGTTTGAGAGATAAAATACTGCAGTAATAGTAAGGTTTAGCGATTTCTAGCCAAATATTTCGGTATTGCCAAGCTGGGGTTCAATTTGAAAGATTTCCTTCTGGCACTTAATTGGGCGATATTTCACCAAAAGCGGACAAGCTTGTGATAGTTTGCGAGATTTTGGTGATAGCCAAAGTAGTAATCGACCACAGACTTTCAATGAATTGAATGTATCCATGCAACTTAATGTATTTAAAGTCATTTTGCTCCCTGTAAAGAAATTACCCAGTCGATTGCAAACAAAAAAGAGATGCACAGTATAGATGTTAAAATAGTTCTAAATACAAAATTTCAAAATTCTACGGTTAAAAGTTTTAGAATTATGCGAAATACGAAATAATTTTTGGCGCCAAATTTGGCGATATTTCGGGAAAAGTCGCCAAGGTCGACGACAAATGGCGAGATTTTGGGCAAGGACCAAACAATGACTGACTACAGATGTAATATACAGAAAATGTCCATGTCATTAATATATTAAAATTCTTTTGCGTGGTCCTGTAAATAAACTCTCCAGTAGATTGAAACCAAAAATCGAGATGCACAACTAGATGTTACAACAATCTTATATATGAAATTTCATAACAGTTTTTGAGATTTCAGAGTTAAATACATACAAACGTACACGAAAACTCGCCAAGCTTGGCGAGTTTTGGACTAATTCTTGAGGGAGGCACGTGGCCGTGGTCGGACCATTACGTAACTATATAGTAGGACGGTATTGTGCTTGAAATGGATGAATGTCCCTAAAATTGCCATTGACAGTAATGTGTTTGAAATCTTTTGAGTATTCCTGTAGCAGAACTATAAATGACAAAGACACATTTTTTGATGGAAAAATTCATTTTGTAACCCTTAACAGCATATATCACTTCTGAGTCATATGAAACAGCCCAATACCTCTAAAATACGCTTTAATGAATTTCGGCCCAAAGCGCGTAATGTATTTGAAATCTTTTGGGCGGCTCTGTCGATAAACTACCCAGTCGAATGAGACCGAAAGAGGAGGTTCACAAGTAGATCTTACAAAAATCCTAAATATAAATTTCATCATTCTACGTCTTATAGTTTTTGAGATATGCGAGTTTAATGAATTTCGGTGCATAGAGCTTAATGTATTTCGAATATTTCGGGCGCTCCTCTTGATAAATTGTCCAGTCGATTGGGACCAAAAGGCGAGGTGCACAACTACATGTTACAACAATCCTAAATATAAAGTTTCAACATTCTACGACCAATAGTTTTTGAGATATGCAATTCTGATTAATTTCGGCCCATGGAGCGTAATGCATTTTGAATCTTTTTTGCGGTCCTGAAGATAAACTATCCAGTCGATTGGAAGCACATGGGGAGATGCGCAACTAGTTGCTAGCAGAATCCTAAATATAAAGTTTCAACTTTCTACGACCAATAGTTTTTGAGATATGCGAGTTATATACATGCATACATACATACGTACGTACGTACACACGACATGGAAAAACTGGTCGAAATAGACTCGCCATTGGTCAAAATGAGTGGCAGACGCATATGTATGCTAGCGTACGATGAGATGCTTCGAAAAAATTCTTAAAATTAAATTTAGAGGTAGTCAAATCGGTTTTTTCTTCGAAATTTGGCCACGATATTTTTTGGGATCACATTACTTCCTTATACTCCGTAGAAGGAAGTAAAAAAAAATATTAGTATTATTCCCTAAGTTTAAAGACTCCATATTATAGTTTCTGTTTGCACAGTCAGAAAGAAATATAAAACTCTTCATATTCATATCTTCATATCTCGGGCTATTTTGATTTTCTTCGAAAAATTCAGGCACAAAATTTATAACAGATTGTCAGTTTGAATATTGTATGAAATTTCTCTTTAATATTTCATGAAACAGAGCTTCCATTTGTGCATTTCAGTTTAGCCTTTTTTTAAAGTAGCGTATTTACTGCATAAAACTACTTTATATAGTTGCGATTTGCAAAGTTAAATTGCAGTTTATAAGTTTTTTGATGCGTCTAAATAGTCAGCTGCAATAAACAGAGTAAAAAGGAATTGGGAAATTTGTTTTGTGTTAAGTTCTTTTGAAATACTTAATAATAACAGATTATTATAATTGCTAAAAAAGTTTTTTCGAAATCATCTCTATATGCCTACCTCAGTAAGTAGGGATTATTAATTTCAGCAATGAGTCCAACGCTTGTTCTAAAAGCTTTAAGCTAGCTAGTGGTGACATAGTAACAAGGTTTTTACAGCAATTATCAAGCAGAAAGTTATGGTTTTACTCAGTGCTAAGAAAAAGCGAATCTTGGTTACTGATTGAAAACTAGCGACTAAATATTTAATCGCAATTAACAACTAACAATTGAAAAATTATATCAGTAATCACAATTGACGGTTGAATTACTTTTAAGCTTCAATCGTTAATCGTGATTAATTTCTCTCGATTAATCTGAGGACAAGTGTATTTTGTTAACCGACTTAAAAAGAATCCTTCCTGGTATTTGATACATTACGGACCAATCTAAGTAGAAGTTATCAGGAAGTGATGTACAATGCACTGACACTTGCGAGAAGACACCGGCCCGTAAATGATTTATGAAAGAAAAAAAAGTTAGTTACAACATTAAAATTAGATTCTTGAAACTTTATATTATGCTGTAATACTATTTCACTAATTAAGGTGTATTGTATTTATAATTTCCAAAAATGCACAAATAGAGAATTCTGATATATAACGCTCTCTATGGGCAGTAAACATTAAAATAGTCATTGCTATTTTACAAGGTTACACAAAAGAATACTTATATATAATGTTCTAGGGGCGTTAAGTGCGAAAACAGAGATTGATTTTTTACAGTGCAGAAAAACAAAGCCAGGAAAATAAAAGGAACTTAGTTACACATATGAACAACATTTGTGATTAGCATGTTAAATACTAGTTTCAAGGGAACGAAAAATCAGTAAACGGGTAATTTTCAGACAGTTAGCAACCATTGTATTTCTTCTTTATTTTCCATGTTTGTCAGCATATGTAAAATATTTTAAGATAATTGATCGTGTAGATAAAGAGTAAATGCTTAACATAGATTTGTGCAAGTCGAAATTATTTTCTTGAGAACCCAAAAATCAGACTGTGTTAATACTAACTGTGTCATGAATTTCAACTCATAAATCTCATGATAAGCAATTCACCCACCTAAGTCCCATTCCGAAACTTAACTTACCTTCACTTCAACCTCTATTCAACTACAAGCAAGTCGAATAACGTCTACTGGGGATGAACTATACTCTCTCCGCCGGAGAAAAAATAAGAAGTATGAAAGATGAAAATAACATTTTGTATCCGCACGTAGATAATGCATAGTTAGCTAAAACTGTTAATTAAAATCGACGTTTAAGCTATATTTTAATATTTACCTTATTAGGGAACAATTTCAGTGAAGCGGAAAGATACCGTCCAGATTTTTGAAAACGGGAAAATGACAAACAGAACGAGCATTTTCTGGTAACTTTGCACCAATTGTTTTTCAATAACCGCTTGCGCACCATGACGTACGTGTGTACATCACAAAACTCTGGCTGCCTATACCCATGACGCAAGTGTGTACATTATTAATCTATTATATTATATTCCATGTAATTGCTGCTTGGCTATTCCACTATGTGAAAAAATTGTGGTTTTGTAATTTCAATTTAATAAAAGTTATTGAATTCTTAATCTTCACACTGGAGTCAACGCGGTGCGCAAGTGATTAATTTACAGATATATTTTACAGTGAAACTAACGTATAAGCTGGGAAGCTGACAACTGCGCGGGTCTGCGCACCTCTCACTACCGGTTGCTTTGTGAGCGGTTTGGTCTCGGGTTCGAATCCTTTTAGCATTTGGATGCATATGCTTGTCCAAATATTGTGATGTAAAATAGTACTTTAAAGATGATGTCGTACTTTGGGGCAACCGAGATGAAAGAGCAAAAGAGCCATAGATCTCGATAAACTCTCTCAAATACCAAATCACAAATCATCGAACAAACAAACTGACCCCCTAACTAAATAACTAAGCAATTAAGAAATAATCTAGTTAGTCCTTATAGCTTCTTATTTTGTTAATTATTTTGTTTGTTTATAATTTTACATTGTTTGCTACTTTACTAGGTTGTTAATTAGTTTTTGTTAGTTTGTTCTGTGGATTGTTAGGAAGTTAATTTTGTTGTTTCATAATTAGGTAATTTTTTAGTTTGTTTACTTGTTTCTTGTACTTAGTTTGGCTTTTAGTTTATTAGGTAGTTAATTAATTAGTTTTTTCTTTGTTATGTCGTTTTAGATTGTTAGCTTGTTTGTTAATTTCTTTTAGTTAGTTTGAGTTTATTTGAGTTCATTATCTAGTATGTTATTTTTTTCGTTGGATTGCTTGCTGGATATTTTGTCAGTTTGTTGGCTAGTTTCTTAATCCGATTGCTTACTAATTAGTTTTGCATCTAGTTTGTTTGTTATTTTTTTGTTAGATTGCTTGCTGGATATTTTGTCAGCTTGTTGGCTAGTTTCTCAATCTGATCGTCTACTAATTAGTTTTCCATCTAGTTGGTTAGTTAACTTGATAGTTAGTAATTTGGTTTGCTTAATTTTTGTTAGATGGTAATTTAGTTAATTAGTTAGTTTGTTTATTAGTTAGCTTTTAGGTGTGATAGTTTGACTTTTAGTTTGTTTCTTAATTAGTTGTTTTGCTACTTTGTTAGTTTGTTTCTCAGTTTGTTTGTGAGTTTATTAGCTAGTATGTTAGTTTGTTTGCTAGTTAATAAGTTAAATCGTTTCTATTTTAGATAGCTTGTTATTTATTAGTTAGCGTGTTTGTAACTAAATTTTTTTATCAGTGGTGAATGGCGCTAAGTTTTTCTTTTAATTTAATCTGTTTATTAAATTAACGATTACTAAGATTAATCGTGATCACGACTGATTTTTTTAATCGCAATCAATTTTATCTGATTAAAAATTTGATCGATTCATCTATCGATTGACAAAATTAGTCGATTAATCTCAATACTAGCTTTACTAATAGGTTTATGTTCACGTGCTAAAATAAAACTTCTTTTCTTGTTAGCATAAATATGTCTTTGTCATTGCTAAAGAGTATTTAAGAGTAATCTGGAAAATTATCTACCATACTGTTAACTTCTTGTGGAGCTCTTTATGAAGAAAAATGTTCTTTGTTGCGCGTTTACTTAAAGGAGTGGGCCAAAATTTCTTAATAAATCTTCAGAACTACACTCTATAACAAATAAATCGACGCACCAAGAAGGAGGTGTCCGATTGAGACGTAAATTGGTGGATAGGAAGATAATGTACAGAATAGTAAATGATTAAAATTTCAGAACAATTGAATAATATATTTCAGAGTTACAGTAACAAGTTCAATAAGGTGTTGACCCGCCGCTAGCATGGATACAAGCTACCACACGGCGTGGCATAGACCGATAAAGCTCCCGGATGGTCTCCTGCGGTATTTCCTGCCAAATTTGCTCCAATTGTCGAACGAGGTCATCAACAGTCCGTGCCAGATGCAATCGCCTTCCCATCATATCCCAGACATGCTCGATGGGAGAGATCTGGCGATCTGGCAGGCCAAGGAAGAGTTTGACAAGCTTGGAGACAGTTTAGAGCAACACGAGCCGTATGTGGTCTGGCATTGTCCTGCTGAAAAACCAGCCCAGGGCACTGCAAAAGGAATGGTAGCAAAACAGGTCTTAGGATGTCGTCCACGTACCGCTGTGCAGTAAGTGTACCTCTAATGACGACCAAAGGGGTCCGGCTGTCAAAGGAAATGGCACCCCAGACCATAATGCCTTGTTGATGGCCGGTGTGGCGTGCAATAGTGAAAGCAGGATCCCCCCTCTGCGTCTCCAAACACGTCTTCGATGACCGTCAGGTACTCAGTTGGAAGCGGGATTCGTCGCTAAAGGCTATACGTCCCCAGTCGGCATCATTCCAACCTGATCGAGCCCTGCACCACTGTAATCAGGCTCGGCAGTGTGCAGGCGTGAGTGGCAGGTGGGGTAACGGTCGGCGCGAGCTTAGATTTCGCTCTCTCAACCGTCTGTGAATGGTCTTGATGGACACTGGTGTTTGGGTTGAATGTCTAATGGTTGATAGAGATGAAGAAGGCGCTGTGACAGCTGATCGGACCATCACTCTGTCCTCACGATCTGTTGTAGCCCTAGGTCGACCGCTACCATCCTGACGCTGCACTCTGCCATGTTCCACCCATCCTTGCTAGCATCTTCGAATCGTCACATCGGTTCGACTCAAATGACGAGCGATTCTCCGATTAGTCAAACCGGCCTCTTTCAATCCAATGATACGACCTCTGTCAAACTCTGACAGTTGCTCGTAATGAGCACGAATCCTACAGCGAGGGATTTTTTAAGTTGTTGAAAGGTCATCTGAATCGCAATCAAACCGAAAGTTTTAACAACCGTTGAAGAACTGCTCCTTATATACGTCTGCTGGATGCGCAGTTCCGATGCGCTAGAGATCAAACTATTCATTCATTGGACACCAAATTTGAATCATTTGCATATCTGTTCAAAACATTCATGCATACGAAATTTCAAAGCAATCGGATGATTGTTTCTTGGTGTGTTGATTTTTTTGTTATAGAGTGTACTTAGAAAAACGATAATGGAATTCATGATGAGCTGAAAATCTGTGAAGAATTGGGACGTACCATATTTCACTGCTTGAAACTAAGGTGCAAGAAAATTATATGTTTAAAATATTCTTTAGAATATTCTTTAGAATAAGACTAGTTTTAACTGAATTTGGGTTTGAATGAAAGCACAAGCATTCTCAGTATAACATCAAGCCTCACCATAGCACAGTGGTTATGTCACTGAAAATGGTAGACGGCCACAGTGTTAAGGTCCCGGGTTCGGGTCCCATCGCGCGGCTGTCGATCCAACGGTCTGGTGTTTTGGTAGGTTTTCTCTAGATGTAACGTGAATACGCGTTAGAAACCATTAGCAAATCCTCCCATGCTACCCCCCATTCTTGGCAGATCGCCCTATCGTAGCATTACCATCCATAACCACAGAAACAAACTCAATATAATATCCATGATATTTGCAACAGACAAAAAAGGTACTGTGACTGAATTGAGATGTTCCAATAAAATCATAAAAATAATCTGATCACTGTAAAAGTTCCACTTGAAAATATGACTTACGTTGCATTTCAATCGATTAGAATTTAGATGTCACTCACTAAAGGTATGAAGTAAATGCATTTTATGTCGCATATGCAATCAAAATATTTTCTGGAAAATATCAAGAGATATCAACTCTGTCAAAATTTTATTTTTCTGAAAACTTGAAATAAATTAACAACGATAGAAATGTAAAAGATAATGTAGATAATGTAGTAGTATAGATAGTATAGATAATGACATAAAATTGAATGCTTGCTCAAATTCTGTTTTGGAAGCAAAGTATTTTTTCGTCACGAATTAAAAATAAATATGTACATAATTTTTGCTTAAATGACTGTAGATCCAGGTTACGATGTATTTATTAAAAGCATTGGTTTCATTTTCCGATGTTCACTCTTTCTGCAAAGATATTCTAATATTTTGGATAGTGTTTAAATGAAATGAAATCCCTTCTCCTTAATATAAATGATTTTACCGTTGCTTATATCATCTTTTATGTACTTTTTATGTTGATTCTAAAAATTTAAATTTTAAAGTTTTAAATCCGCACATAATATGTCACTATGCAGAATATAGTAATCAGAATTCGTAACCCATTCCAGCAATTCACGAGTTGTTTGTAATGTTGTCAGAGACTATACAGACCGCATTGAGATCCAGGCATATTTTCCCATGGTTTTTTGTATATTTTGTCTTCTAATGCGTTAGTTAAAGTATATTAGTCATTTAAATGTGGAAAGAAATATTTTTTATACAATTTTCACTGTGTTTTCAACTGGGAGCGTGGTTCATTTCTGACTATAATTTACACTGGTTTTAGAAACTGAAAATGCTAATGGATAGTTTAAATAATAAGTGAAATATAAAGAATAATAAAGGATTTTTTTTTCAAATTAAAGTAAAGATATGAATTAAATTAGAACGGGGGGGAGGGTGTATCAAGAAAACTCCGTAAAAGTTTACGAAAATGGCTGTTTTCATGATTTTTTCTTCTGTTTCCCAATAATGATTGAAATGCAAATTCTATTTCAAAAAAATAAGTCATCTTTTAACTTTATCTGCTATTTTTTTTCAAGTCAATATTTATTTCTAGTCTCAAGTCAATATCTGTTTCTAGTCGTAAAGTGTTTTGTACGAAGAATATGAGGGGTAAAAATTAGAACATTTAATCAGTGGTCCAAGGGCCAGTGACTCCATAACTTCTCTGGTCCGTATACATGATTTTAAAAATGCAAAACGACTGCTTACGATTTTAAAAATATTTCTAATATTGGAATTCTTACTGAGTATTTGAAATTTCTCTTAGATAGGTGAAATGATGCCTGTTGTGAGAGGCTGTTCTCTGCTTTTCTGACTACAAGCATGAATATTACGCAGCTGTGGTGGAACTTGAATAATGTTTTCATGATTAAAAATATATTTGAAAACGTATTTATTTGAATTTCGTGTAAAAAATACAATTACTTTTTTGCTAACCCAATATTATTATCGTGTTTGTTATTTCATTTTTTTCATTAAATACAGAGTGTGTCATAATTCCCTCCCGGGTTTGGAAGGCTTGTAAAAAATATATATACTGCCAATACAGCAACAAAGCTGACTTTATTGGAGAAAGAAATGTTACAAGTTTTATTTCATTAAAGTCCAATGTGTGAATCTTTCGTGACAGCGGTGGATTAATGCAATTTTTTCGGGGTTAGGGGTGGGGGGGGCGAGCAATTAGTTTGTCGGTGCTTGTGGTTAGTTAGAAGATTGACATATACAACAATTTTATCGAAGTAAAGTATTATCGTTTACATTAATTGCTTTTTTCTCAATTGAGGAGGTAGCCCTTCCGGTCCCCTCTATAATTCGTCCTTGTTTCGTGATGTGGCAGATATCAAGTTTAAAGTCAAATTCTTCCCACACTCACACACTCGTTTTAACATGGTAACAAATGCAGTCGTGATCCTTTGGTGTAAATTTCGTCTTTGGCACGAACACACGATCTTTTATGTAACCCCATTACAAAAATCACCTGGAATTAGATCTGGAGATCGAGATGGCCACGGTAAAAGGTGATTGTCGTCGGAAGAACCTCGTCCAATCCAACGACGAGGAAGACCGTTATTTGTGAAACAAAACTTGCAATGTTTCTTTCTTGGAGAAGACTTTACAGGAGAAAGATACATTCGAAGGTTTGTCTTTCTTGGAGAACAAACTAATTGCCCTCCCCTCAGCCCCAAACCCGACAAAATTGCATTAATCCGTCGCTGTCACGAAAGGTTCACATATTGGACTTATGTGAAATAAAACGTCTAATATTTCCTTCTCCAATAACGTAAAATTTGTTGCTGCATTGGTAATATAAATATTTATATAAGCCTTCCAAACGCGGGAGGGAATTTTGACACATCCTGTATTATCGTCTGCAGTGTGCTATATTTTTATATAACTTTTGGCGATATTGTAATTTATCGTCTGAGGAAAATTTAGTCAGTAAAATGTCATTTAGAATATTTGATAAAGTATAAGGATGTCCAAAAATCTGATGTTTCAGTTTTTAAAAAAGGTCAAATCTGGGGCATCCAGACTGGTCCCAGGAGGGACCCTGGAGGAAAATCCTGGGTACGCTACTGGGTCAAATTTATGCCTCGAATGTTGAGGATGTTAGTTTTGCAGAAAAAGCACGTTGTATTGGAAGACATATGTCTATTGCATGTAATTATATACCTAGAAAATATTTTATTTTGGAAGAAATAATAGTGGACGCAAAAATAGACGCTTTACAGAATCACTATCAAGCTGTACGAACCTACAATCTAATTGCTTCAAAACTGGTATTTTTTAATATAGCTAAGTTCAATGCTATATTATTATTTTTCTGGAAAATAAATCTAATTTACATTATTTTGACTTAGTTTTCAAAAAATTGTCTCTTAATAAATTTGTATATGTGGTCCTTTAACACATTAGAATAAGGCATTTTTATTAATATAAATTGAACTACTGTAGGTAAAAATTTGATATTTTGCACAGCCATGTAAAATAATTTTCTGCATCTATTTCCACCGAATTAGTTAGGTCGCTATTCATATTTTTTCATAATTTATTATAAGATTATAATAATAGTGAATTATGTTTGAGCAATTTATTAATAAAAATAGAGGAAAAATCAATTTCTTAATATCACTTTTAAATAAGATATGAAAATTAGTATCCGGGGTTTAAATGAGCTAAATTTTAGAAATACGAAGCGAAATCTAGGTATTGTCATTGGAAAAAAAGTTGCTGCGAATTTAAATAAGGCGATGATCCCTTATGCAAATTTTATGTGTAGCAAATAAGTGTACGTTGATCGTAAACGATTCGTATATGTAACTTTGCTGTACAACGAAAGACGGCCGGATAAAGAGCAAGTGGCGTTTTTTTTTCCCTTAGCTGTACCTCTTTTGAATGTTGCATTATCAAAAATTTATACTATGTTGTAGTATAGTAATCAGAGGAATCGCCTGTAGTATAGAAATCAACATCCC
Organism: Cheiracanthium punctorium; assembly: GCA_038373885.1. Classification (NCBI taxonomy): domain Eukaryota; kingdom Metazoa; phylum Arthropoda; class Arachnida; order Araneae; family Cheiracanthiidae; genus Cheiracanthium; species Cheiracanthium punctorium. The sequence continues at coordinate 251,600 of JAWZYV010003132.1, forward strand.
TTCATTCATACATAAATTGAAATATTCAAACTGACTTTTACTTGGATGTTACAAATCAATGCATACTGGATTTGATAGGTGGAGTGAAAAGCTAAAAGTAACCATGACACAAAATTATCTTTCTTAAAACTTTCTAAAAGTATAAAGAAAAGAGTTGTCATAAACAGTTTGCAAACTGGCTTCTTTAGCAGGAACGTGGCTATTATTTTATCACAGAAATGATGTTTATTTTCCCTATAGTTTTAGTGCATTTTTATAGTTTAGAAATAGCTTTAGTTAACACTGAGATATAATATGATACTAGTATACTACGATAATGAAACTCATTTATTTTATCAGTTTTAGGGTCACTTTGAAATTGGCCAAATGCCAATGTAATTTACCCATTTAACGCTGTCCACCTCATAAATACCTTGATAAACTGTTCAATTAACTAAAACAGGAAATTTCTATTATTAAATTTTTTTTTATCATGTTTCATTAGATTTTGTAGATATTGTTTGATTAACATTCTATTTTACATGCACAGAAAGTCTTTGTTAGCGCATACTCAAATTAATAAAGGTTATTGTATTTAGATGAATGTACACAATTTTTTATTCCGTACAGTCGACATTTTGCATCAGTTAATAAGAAAAGTATCATTGTACGATTGTTTTTTGTGGTTCGCTAGAAATAATCTCTCCCTATGTATATTATATTTAATAACAATATAGCAATATTTAGTAAAAATATCAATCATTGTTAAGATGAGAATTAGAAGAAAATAAATGCAGCTTTCAGATGCCCTACAAAATCTAAATTAATCAGTTATTTCGTAAATAAAGTTTATATTTAGAAAACATTGGAAATTCGTTAAATATTTTTCAGTATGCCCAAAAATCATGTGTATAGCAAAACTGTATGGAGTGCCCCAGCAAACACACTACTGCCCGGAAAATGACGCCAGGGTACCCGCCGTGCTGGCAAAGTGCCGTATGCCGGGAGCACAGTACATTGCCATCAGTTTAAAGTCACTGGAATACCAATGCCTGAAAAATGCACATGCGCCAGTACATCGCCAGTAATGGTGAAATGCCTGTCGCGCCCATGTGTCTAAAACATGCACATCATAGTTAACGGCATGGTACTGTTTAAAATGTACCGGGCTAGCACTTTTTAGAGGTAATGGGCCAGTAAATATTTCGTAGTGTTAGCATAAAATTTCGTTATTTCATTTAAATAATAAAACTCTGATAGGCGTTCATATTATTATTATTATTATTTGGAGGCTGAGGGGACTGCAGCCTTCTCCCCCGCGAAATGGGACACTTTACTTAGCTTGCAATTTGATATTTAGCTGATAATTGGACGTTGGCTTACAATTTGATACCCAGTCCCTCTCCGAAATAAAATTCTGGCTACGCTACTGCTTTTCCTCATAATGTAAAAGCTGCAGTCGAGCTAGCCATGCTGTAAATTTGAAAGAGAAAGCTTCACACTAAATTACAAAATCTGTGTTTTTTCTTGGCTTACTGATGTGCAGTTTTCAGTTCTAGGTTAGGAAATTTATTTGGCTACTTGATATCGATCGACAGTTTCAACAGCTTTTTGTAGCTGCCCTGGGCGGTTGCCCAGTTTTCCACACCTAAGGACGTATACAGGGGGGGGGGGTCCAGGGAGTCCACCTCCCCATCCGAAATTTCGTTTTTTGTTAGCAAAATAATAATGATGAAGTCTTTGTGTGAAAATTTTTGGACATTCCCCGAATTTTTTTTTTGGGGGGGGGACGTCTCTGGCCACCCCCTAAGGAAAGATATAGGGCTCCTGCACTTATTTTCTTAGAAATAATGGGACAGTATTTTCATGTAATAGTCAAAATTAGAAACTACGCAGATATTTTGCTCAGACTCATTTATTTAAAAACGCTATTTAGATTGTTCTTCAATTATTCCCCGCATTTACTGCTTTTCTTACGAAACTTCTGGCAGGTGCAAAAAAAAAAAATATAAATAAATAAAAAAAGAGACAGACATATATATCAGACCTCTTTCCCAGCGTAAAAACTGCTAGTCTCAGATTTGGGGATATTAGGTTGCAATATTCGAATTATTTTCGCAGATCTGGCTATATTTATTGAGATTATTTGTCAGTCGTTTTCAGCGAATGTATTCGAACCTCCAAAACAAAGGAAGTTTAAACCACTATTGAACCCATGCTTAACCTACTAGAAAAACTAAAAATGCTAGCATTATACTCAAAATACAGTTAAATACTTGGTTTAAAGAACAAATAAAAATACAGTCAATCTTGAGTAATTCAAAGTTAAAAGGACACAAGAAAAAATTCGAAATATCCAAAAGTTTCGAAAAATATATGTTCCCACAAAAAAGTGATACATTAAAAAAAATTCTAGGAATCGACAATAAATTCGAATTTTTCAAGTTTTATTTAGAGCAGTACGCATAGGGATGGATGCGAGACGAGACGCAAAACATATTTAGCGGCCCAAGATAAAAAACAATTAGGGGCCTTTCACTTTTCTTTACTTACTAAATTATTGTGGATCTTGTCATGTCTTCCCCCTCCCCCAGCACAAATCGCTACTGCTACTGTAATTAAGTAAATTAAATTAACTAATTAAGATTTTAATACAATAAGTTTCCATAATGTAAAAGCTGCATCTAGCTACTTAACATGTTGCAAATTTGAAAAAAGAAAAGCTATATAGAAAATTACATATTCTGCACATTTAAAAGCATTAATTTTATCGAAATTTAAAAGCTTAAATCCCCCCCCCCGCCCCATAAACGAAAAATTTGGGTTTTTGTCAACAAAATAACGTTAATGAAAGTTTGATCACCTGATATCCACGAATTCAACAGTTAGAGGCCCTGGGCGATGGCCAAGTTTGCCACCCCCTAAGCACGGCCCTGGAAGGAGGGTGGACTTTTCGTACCATCCGAAACGTACATATTGTTTATTAGATTTTATTAAAGTGCCTTTATAATAATGTATTATTTGCGTTAAGCATTTAACTATTTATTTCCGCGTTTAACCTGTTCACTCTCATTATTGAAAAGATGCACCGGGGAATACTATCCTTCTTTGTCATGTTGCTTCTCAGTATGGGATTTTAAATGCCCCTTCCCCTCCGACTGCGCAGCTGAGTCGCTGGGCCTCAGCAAAGCATTCAAAAACCTATGCTAAATTGAGTTCGCCTCTTCTGTTTGCCTGAATGGAAAACAGTGGTAATTCGAAAATATTGTGCCCCTTGTATATGCTGTGAACGGGGACATATGCCCCCCCTCTAGCCCCCACCCCCTTAAAATTTTTCACTATCCAAATATGATAAGTTTTATAATCTACGTTCGTGCTAAATGGATAGCATGTTGTTAAATTCAAATTCCTCACAAACATAAAATAAGGATCATTCTACTTTCCACAGCATTTGAGAAAAACGAAGATCCCAACTTCACATCAAAAGCAAAACAATTTTAATATAAATATGTGTATGGTTATTACAGGTAATTACAAGCTGAATAATTACAAGATTTTATATATATATATTATGCACACTAAAGAAATGTTTATGATACGCCGAGTTATAATGTGTGTGTATGGGAGGGGCCCACAGAAGGGGGCGGCTTTAGTGAGATGTTATGAAAAGTTGGCGAGTTTCATTAAAACGGAAGTGGCGATTTTTGGGTTTATAAGTTTTGGCAACCCATTCTATTGAGCGCGCTTCCCATTCCATTACGTTAAACAACGGCCAAATTTTATTTGTTATTTGATGAATTACGCATGAAGTACACTTTTAGGATACAAAATTTTTCAGATTCCTCATTGTTGTATCTAGCTTTCGAAAAAGTTAAATTGGTATTTTTAAACAGTTTAAGAAGACCAGTGAAATTTCATTATTTGGAACAGTTATTTATATAAAACAACGCTGTTTCAATGATGAGATCTTGTTGGTTCATAATACATTTCGAAGCCTTTGGATTTTATGTTAAACAGTTGGGAAAATAACAGGTAAATTTTAAGTTTCACTGTTTTTAATATATATACTCTCATAGTATGTTTTAGTGTATAAAAGTGTTTTCCTCCGTAAAATTTAAGTCATGTAGTATACAGCAGATAGATATAGGAATTTCTTTTCAGAATAGCTAACAAAAAATCTTTTGATCTAAAGAAAATGCACAATAAACAAAATGTTATCCTAATGTTAATGTGTAACAATAGTGCAACTTTATTTATTATTACTTCCTGTAAGATTTTGATTTATATATATATATATATATATATATATATATATATATATATATATATATATATATATATATATATATATATATATATATATATATGTATATATATCCCATTCCCTGCTGATGGTGCAAAAGCGCACCATCATCTTAAATATTTTTTTCTGTTGTGAAAATAAATACAACACAATCAACACAAATATTTTTGCTTAAAACAGTAATGTTTCTGTTAACTAACTGATTTTTTTTCCGTCACCAGTCACAATATTTAATTGTTTAAAAAAATCGTGAAGTAATAGTTTTTTTCTTGCTTGAGACTTATCTTAGTTTGTGTGCAGTCCAGCAGATGGCGCTATTAGCAATAGAATAATTGTTACAATTAATTTTGATAAGAATAACTGAACAACAAAATGGCTGCAAGCGGTAAGTTTTTTTCTAAACTTTTGCTATATATTTTGATATTTGAAATTAATGGTGCGAAAACGCACCATCAGCATAAAAGCATTATTATTTATATACCGATTCTTTTTTATCTAGGTTACAAAAATCGCAATGGGAAACGTGTTCTCACTATTGCTGAAGAAATAGCAATGTTACATGAACTTTCGAGTGATGATGAAGATACATTATCCAATAATCTGAACAAAGCAGAAGTAGATATGGTTATAATACCCCCTAAAGTCGATGTGCTAACAGACAATGAAGACATAAATGAAAATGAATCGCATGATTTTCAGGATATAACTGCTGACATAGCTGGTGAGATAGAAATTCAGCGATCATCTGAGAGTGTAATAATTACTCAACAGGATAAAAAAAATAAAAATGCAAAAGATAAAGAAAAGAAAATTTTGTGTCACCTTCAATAAATTCAAATGATATGAAAAGGAAGATGAGAGGTTCATATGACTATATGTTTGATAGCCAGAATAAAGTAACAATTGTAAAGTGGAATGACAATTCAGTGGTGCGTTTAGCAACAAATTGGGATCAAGTTGAGCACACTGTAATTGCAAAGTGTTTCAGCAGAAAGGAACACAAAAGAATTGACATTGTACAACCCAAGCTAATATCAAATTATATACATACATGGGGGGTGTTGATTTATTAGATAATTTTATATCCATGTACAGAATACAAGTAAAAGGGGGAAAATGGTGGTGGCATTTGTCAATTTTCTGGAAGTGGCCAAAGTGACTGCTTGGAAATTATACCAAAAAAACGAACCAGATGGATATGAGTTTATTAGAGTTCCAAAGAATTCTAGCAACATCTCTTCTACAGAGGCCTATACATACAAATACTGAACAGAATTCTCAACCTTCAACCAGCCACACTGGGCACCCATCGACATTTCAAGAACAGATTTTGAAAAGTGTTACTAAGAATAAAGTTGGACACATAATAGTACGAAATCCTTCAAATTCTTGCCGAAGATGCAAACTATGCCATAGCCATACTGTGACACTTTGCAAAAACTGCAATGTACCTGTACAAGCTAAGTGCTTTGAAACATTTCATAAATAATTTAAATCTAAAATTTCATTATTTTTTACTGATCTTGGAATAAATTCATGTAACTGATACTTTGGTTTTGTTCTATTATCAATATCTGTTTGTGTCTACTTTTTGAATGGTTTCTGCTGATGGTGCGTTTTCGCACCGTTTTATAATTATTGAACTAATAAAGCCAATTTTTTTTCTTTACAATTTTGTCAATAATAGGACCAAATTATCGTAATTTATCATTGTAGAGCAAAAACATTAATAAAAAGTTAGAGCGGCAGGGAATGGGTTAAATAAAACTCGGCTGTTCGAGCCTTGTCAGAGGGAGACCCGTCTGAATCCCCTAATTTTTTAATTTTATTATTGCCATATTAAAACGATATTAATCGAGTATGTCATTTTATCTCATTTTTCGTGTATTTCGCCTGGTCACCCTATGTTGAAATTTTTATGATTGTAACCAGATTGTAACCCAGAAAAAAATTTCGGGGAGGGTCCAAACGGTGAAAAAGATAGGATTTTCCACAAAAAGACTTCATCATTATTATATTGTTTTCCAAAACTGAAATTTTGGGGTACGTCCTTGATTATAACCTATTTATAGAAAAATACATGGGATGTCAATTCACAGCTTACGGAATATTGTCACAATACATTAAAGCTTTTGTGAACTAATAGTATTTAAATATATGTAAAATTATGTCACTTTTTGGGGGGCACATTTTTCGAACAATTTTCAATAAAGAGGGGGGGGGGGAGTGAGAGAAAAAATGACATAGTCATTAATACATATATATATTAACCGTAAAGTACTATAGCTCATTTATAAAATCTCTAACTCTGAAATATTGAAATTAAACTGTTTATAAATGATTTTATGTTGGTTCTGAAATGTGTTACCGCCTCTCTCATAAAAAAATCTTTTGCGACTGCAAATTTGTAAGAAAATTGCAGTTTATGAAAACTGCACACAATTCACTAATGATAGGCGCACATAATTTGCAAACGACTGACCAACGGATTTTGCTTTTTTTATCCTTCATTTCTGGTGTTTTTTATCTTTCAAAATGTTACACTTAAGGAATGTTTATTTTTTTTTTCGGGGTGGGGGTAGGGGTTGATGAATAAGCCCCCTACCCCGAATCCGCCACTGGCTCGTATTTTAATTATGGCAACATTACTGTAAATAGGCATTAATCCGGTACCGTGCCATGATATTGTAGTCACTGTTAAGATACCAGGCCAGTGCCTTTTTTTAATAATAGCCGGCACCCGGACGTTTCATTTTGGGGATTATAATCTTAATGGTCCAGTGCCTTTATTGTGAGTAACGGCCGGCACATGCAGTATGCCAGCAGAGTGCCGTTGCCTTCCCGGGCTTCTGGCAAGGTACTTCTCGGGCGACCACGTTTGGTACGATTCAGTTACTTTTTGCAGTGCCGGGCCGGTGCTGGACGTAAAGGCAGAAAGGCACTAGCAAGGTACTCCGTCAGCAGGTGTGTGTTTGCTGGGGCTAGTCTTTAATGCTTAACATGAGCAGGCTTACCTATCTTTTGACATACTTTCTTTTGAAGTCCAATTATAAATTTTACAATTGCCTATTATGCATATGTTTATAAAATCTTAACATTTTCCATAAACTCTTGAGTATGCGGTCTTAAACAAACCTTTCTTGTAAGATGTTTACTAGTAATTTATATCATTTACAAGAGTTATTTATTTTCAGATTCCTCTTAAAAAGATGATAATGTCGGTACGACTACGAATTTGGTTGCTCGTACTGATGCCGTTAATTGTAGAAACAACCGATCCCAGCGCACCTTACAACAACCTGACCAACCGAACCGCCCTTTCTGTTGCGAATGAATGGAGTGGTGCAGTAATACAGCAAGTGGTCACCTTATCCGTCATCATCTTTCTAACTTTGGTAGGGAATACAATTATCGTGCTCGTCTTATCTTTATCTCGATATCGTAAAAGATCGTCGAGAGTTAATATCTTCATACTGAACTTAGCTATTGGTGATTTGGCAGTCTGTTTCATTACGATGACGTCAGAACTTCTGTTTGAGGTAAGTAACTTTAAGCAATCTTCGTAGGTAGAAATCTAGTAATTATAAAAATAAAAAAATATTGTGTTTATAGGTTAGAGATATTTATTTATCATAACATATGAGATACACATTTAATAATAAATATTGTTCTTAAGTTTTGATTAAATTAGTTTTAAAATATTTTATATGCGATGATTTATTGATAATTAGCTTTTTGCAGATCCTAGTGAAATATCAAATTTAGACATGTATTTTCTCTTGGTTTTAAATGTAACATTTTAAGCCAAGCTTGAATTTGTTGTTTTAGTCTTAAAAACGATACACTAAGAACTGCCTAACTACGTTAATGTAATTGAAATTGAAACAAAAAAGACATGTGTATTCAGAACTTTTTTTGTTATTTAATATTACATTCATGTATATATACCTTCTTTTTTTTATTTTTCTAAAAATTGGTCAAATTACATTAACAGTTTTGTAGAAATTATTCTTTTTTTGTAATTAAAAAACAGCTTTTTATATGGAAACGTTTTGTCCTGGATATTCATTAGTACACATAACTTAAATGATGAATTAAGATTACACAATGAGAAATGTTTGTAATAAACACAAGAAATTACTCTGGATGAGTAAGAACAGACAGATAATATCCAATAATTTTATTTTCGTTTGCGATTAATCTTGTTTCCGGGACGGAGAAGGGCCCAGAGTATCAGTCCCTTAATCGGTGTCTAGCCAGCAAGTGAAATAATAAGTGGCCAAATAAGTCTCTATGATCAGCATATTGAAAACAACTAGCATACTCAAGATTGTAGACTAAGCTCTCTCCGAGTGTTTATTTTATAAGGTGCTTCCGGATCATGAGAACAGACTGAGCGACTCTATAATTTCACGTCTCAGATTGAACGGGACAAGAGAATTAAGTTACTGTGATGTAGGAAAGATTAATTTTTAGGCATAAAATTTAAATATATCACAATATTGATAGATTTTAAAAATTATGGGGCTTGGTATTATGAATTTGCCGTTAAAACTTTTCCTTCGAAATTTGTTCCGCTTCATACTTAATCTAATATTCCTAGAAAAAGGGTTTAAAAATTTTTTTTTAAATCTAAATTCATAACTTCGCTTCGTTATTTATCTTTGATGGATACGTCACTTTTTAATATAAATTTATGTAACGTAGAATATTCTAGAAGATCGTCGCGATCATAAAATACTCATCCTAAAGTTTCTGAGAGCTTTTTGCTCCGGACATCGCAGCGCTAAGTCCTTCCGTGTTAGAGTCAGACCTTGCCTTTTCCCGTTTGCCTGCAAAGATGTAACGTAAGGCCTAATAATAGTCATTTCAACAAGAGTATTGTTCAATAAAACCGCTAATTGTTTAATTTACAGCGTTTATTGTGCTAAAATTTATATGTTTCCAGCAAAAGAACTCTGGCGATGCAATGTCCTCCTCACGACGGTCCATAGAAGATTTAGAGCAAACCAGACAGCTCCTGCACCGTAAAATCAGAAAATCCTGAATATTCTCGCATTAAATTTAGAAATGCGTTATTTTAGAATTTTATATAACGTGATAACTTTAGGTACTTTTAAACCTTTGAACTAAAATTATAAAAAATAAAATATTAAATATTGTACTAAAAATAATATTTTAGTACATGACAGGTGAGCTGGCATAAGTGGAATGTTTTCAAAATTCAAACTGTAAATAAAACAACAACAAAATTGGGTATATTCGAATAAATTTGCTTTCTGGATTATATCGAAACATAAAACACAAATTATAAAATTGAATACGTCTAAAACTTAAAAGACTTTCAATATTTAAGAAGATTTCATGGCTTCCAAGCCTATCTTCAGAAATTTCAAAGTCCTTCTGGTTATCGAGAATTTGAAGAACATAAAACGCAAAGATATTGCATTATAAGAAATACTACGAAAAAGAAAATCTTTATCAGAAACACAGATTTAACAGAATTGATATCCAAGAATATCACGTGAAAAAATAGAATTCATAGAATTTATGAATAGTTATTTTTATTATATTCAAGGCAAAAAGAAAGTTTTCATTACTTGCATGTGAATGGAAATTGATTTTAATTTGGAATTGGGGCTTAAACACATTTTGCTCAGAATTGGAATCATTTTCATGACATTGGCATTTCATTAGGAAAACAGAGAATTTGTATTAATTAATTAGGTAAAGGCATAGGATTTTTCGGAAACAACGTCAATAAACTGGCATTAATAATTGTGATCTAGAGGAGGTTAGTAAATTGTCAAAAGAGACATTATTTCATGACTCATGGGCAGAATTGCAAAAAATCTCTTTCGTCGATTTTCATTCTTTGAAATTTTAATCACATACACACTATTCTTTTTAAAAATTTATTTACTTAACATTGGCTAGTTGTCTAATTTATTATCTACCATTCGAAATTTGTATTTTAATTTATTGGCACAAAATAATCATCTAATATTTATCAGCTCTCAAACAGTTAAAAAAATATAAACTTAAATTTTTGAATTTTGCAGACATAGCATTTCCGGAAAGAACAAAAAAACTTACTTAACTATTTCTCCTCTTCTTTACATTGCAATTTTTCATACAAAATCACTTTCCACAAAATAAACTTACCTTTAATCAGTTTGAAATCTTTAAGCATGGCAAAATTAAGTTCATAACACTTATAAAATTAATATCCTATAAATTTTTATTATTTAATTTTTAAACACATTTATGTAAAACAGTAGACATTTTTCCTTTACCGAACATTTTACCTATTGCCTTAAGTTTCATGGATGATCGACAGTTGATCCTATAAGAAGATTTACAACTGTTAAAGTCAGTTTCCAATATTTATTGGCTGATCGAGTTATTTTACAGCCTCCGGCAGAGCCCATAGGATCGACCAAGATATTAAACATGTAGGAAATGCTCAGCGCTAATTAACACGAGTTTTTCAGCTATTTACATACTTACATACGTCGCATACTACTTTTTATGTTTTTCTTAATAAACTTAGTTTAATTGATTGAAAAGTAATTAATAAAAGCAAATATTTAAATTAAATGAAGGAAGAAGGAAAGAAAATGAAATGAATATGCAGTATGTATTAATTTTAAACTAAATAAATGATAATTATTAAATTAATGATATTAAATAAAAATGGTTGATTGTGCTTGTTAATAATTTGAACTCCTTAAATATTGGCATGATTATCTTGAACGCAATCGTATATCTCGAACTGCGCACTTATTTGAGAATTTGTAATTGACGAGACTAAGCACACATTTTAACAGCTTTTAAAATGCAGACGCGCTCAATAACACTTAAAGATCAACGGAGCGCAGCCTTTGATTGCGTAACTTACTGAGGTGAAAGGAGAAATTGGCTGTAGAAAGAGGTAATAGGCAACAAAAGAGAAAGTAAAATTTAACACACCTGAGAGGAAACAGCGCGGCTATCTTTTCAAGGCATCCTCAGCGGAGAAGTATATCATTCGTTAAGGTGAAAAAATACATGTAAGTTTCATCGGTTCCCTATCGCGCAAGGGGAACAAAAAGTAGATTTCAGAATAGTCGACAAAGCACAGAAAACTGATTATCGGTAGAATGGAAAACAGTCATGGGTAACCATTGTGAAATCAACACTTAATCTATGATTTCACACTGATGATGACACTTAATCTATGAGTTAAATGAAAAGTAGATATTTAAATATTTTAAAGAACACACCAGTTTCCTTATCCCGTGATCTATTAAAAGAATTGGAATACTGGCTTTTAGGTATTAATCTAATGATAAAATATTGCGCTACTCAAGTAAAAAAAAATTCTATTCGGCCTATGGTTCGTGGCTGACAAACAAAGTCTTGTGTAAATGCAGTTTTGTAGTGGAAATAGTACAAAATACAGGGTGATCAGAATATGAGTATACATTTGAAAAATTAATAATTCACGGAATAATGCTGGTAGAGAAGTAAAAATTGACACACATGCATGGAATGACATGGGGTTATATTGGAACCTCAAAAAAGTAAAAGTTCAACAATGGCCAACAGATGGCGCTGGACAGCAAAACGTCAAGTGACGCTGCACGAGAATCTTGTATAAAAGGAGCTGTAATAGAGAAGAAAACAGGTTCACCAGCAATCGCAGCATGTTGACCTTACCAGAAAAGGTACTGTTAGTGAAACTGTACTATTAGAATGGGGAATCTGCTACTGCTGCAATCCTATCGTCATAGGTAGGGTATTCGAACGGGTAAAGGTCCTATGACAGGTGGACCTTTGAAAAGAATATTTCGAAGCTCGAAGCCACTGGCTGTTTAGACGACTGGCCCTGTAGTGTCTGTCCGACTGAGCTCAAATGCTAATGCCCCCCAGACAGTTCAGGTAGAAATGAATAAATTAGCGGGTTTGTCTATGCATAGGAAGTCAGTGCTCGTGAAGTTGCACGTCTCACAGGCATTCCATACACTACTGTTTGGGTAGAACAAAGGTGTATCCTCCGACGATATCCGTACTGTTATGTCGTAAAGAATAAATAACATTTAGACAAAGTTGGACATTATGAGGGATTTGTGTCAGTTGGATTTGTAATTTAGATATCCATTTGCTTGCCATTAATTGCACCCTAAATGACAGATACATATTTTTCTAAGTGAAATACCTGATATAACTCTTTCATGGTGGTTATGCATATGTTGAAAACTACTTTTAATGATTATGATAATTAATTTTGTATTTAATTTTTGTGTTTTTGTGGCTGACAATTTTTTTTTATAACGATCTTTTAGTTCCCTTAAATAATATATTAACATTAAAAAATTTTAACATTTCTAATCTTTTACTAATTTTCTATTGATTTACAACAAGTGCTACTTGGTAGCATTTTTTTGGAACCGTTGGTAAAGCCGTTACGATTCCGGCAGCTACATGTGTTCCCGCATCTTTGACGTTGCCAGATTCAAGAGAAACAAGTATTTTTACGGCCGTTCACGATTACAACAAGATTGATTTACAACAAGTGCTACTTGGTAGCATTTTTTTGGAACCGTTGGTAAAGCCGTTACGATCCCGGCAGCTACATGTGTTCCCACGTCTTTGACGTTGCCAGATTCAAGAGAAACAAGTATTTTTACGGCCGTTCACGATGTGTTCTCCATGATGCAATTAATTAATAAGGAGCTATTAAATTCAAGTGGAGGTGTAAATAATGTACGTTTAATAAAATACACACATCGTACTTTACAACGTAATTTTTGAGACCGTGGTTACGAAGTCAACAAAGTGTGTTGACTAAAACATCTACTCCATGGCCAATATTTCTCTACAGCAATCGCAGTCGGCGTACGAGAGTATGGCGATCGCAATAAATACCGGAGAGGACGCTGCTTCTCCCTCTTCTGTTCTCTCCGCCTTCTAGGTTGCGGATGGACAGGAGCTCCATGACATGCTGATGAAGCTTGCTACTTAAAGATGTAGATCTTTTGGTGAGAGGGCCCTCTCGACTTACCACCATGATCCTAGGATAAGTCCCCTTTTTATGCATGCTACTTTCTTTTAACCTAATTTTTTTTTTTTTTTTTACTTGTCAGCCACATATTTTTTTTGTTTGTGACATGAGGTATTACGCTTAGAAATGAGTGCTAAATCTTAAGTGTAATAAAACGCTTTATTAATAGCAAGTTTTGAGAAATATGTTATTAGTTATTTAATTAAGGGTTAAATAAGTGCTAATCTGATTAATATTTTTAAATCGTTGATTTAATATATTGGATGTTTAAAGATTAGATTTTAGGGTCTAGCGTACCTCATGTCACATGGGTATTATAATCAGTAGTAAAGGCTATGTCCGAGGTAATAACTGAAATCTAGTGAATTTTGAGAAGGAAATGTTTGAATTAATTCAATCTAATTGAGATTTGTTAAAATGATGCTAATAATAGATGCAAATGGATTAATAGATGCAAATGGATTTAAAATCTTATGATTTCTAGCACATCATTGTTACATTGTAAATAACCATTACTATGAGTATGTCGGTCTGAAATTTATACAATATGATATTAAACGAGATATTTTTATTATATTTAAGTGTATTTCTTTAGAGTTGAATTTTCTTTTTCAATCGGACAGTTTATGGGTTTTTGCATCTTCTTAGGAATAACTTACAATTGCAATGTACTATCTTTTGAAATCTATACGATCACAAATGCCTGGGCATGGGCTAGTTTTTATTTGTATTTTAGATAAGTAATGAATAAGTTTATTTAATGGCACCACCAATTAGATACAATTATACAACATCTAAATTGTAATCACAACAGTACCCAGCGATTTTGTTAAGAGGAGAGTATTTGTAGTGTGGGCGTTTCAAAAGTTGGCGGAAGAAGGCGATTGGTTATCGAACGTTTTGAGGACAGACGGAGCCTATTTCGCACTCCGAGAGTCTGTCAATTTCCATAACTGCAGAATTTGGGCTATTGAAATTCCTAGAACTGTCGTGCAAATTCATTGCTCGGCGAGAAAGTCACGGTGTGGTGTGGATTTACCACATCTACCGTTATCGGGCCTTTTTTCTTCGAGGAAATGCCTGATTCTGGTTTTGTAATTGTTAGCGTGATGAGTGAAAGCTAACGTCGATATGTTACAGAGTCGCATCATCCCTAGCCTGACTGATAAACACTCTCTGGAACATACGATTTTTATGCAGGATGGTGCTCCACCCCATGTTGCTAGACGTGTGAAAAATCGCTTGCGCATGTCGTTTGATGATGATTGCGTGCTGAGCCGCCACTTTCGTGGTGCTTGGCCTCCCCGGTCAACAGATCTCACTCCATGTGATTATTGGCTCTGGGGTTACCTGAAATCTCAAGTCTACCGCGATCACCGATTTCAATAGGGATGCTAAAAGACAACATCCGACGCTAGTGTTTCACCATAACTACAGATACGCTGTACAGTGCTGTTCACAACATTGTCCCTTGATTACAGCTATTGTTGAAGAATGACGGTCGACATGTTGAGCACTTGTCCTGAGAAACATCGTCTTTAGTTTATCGTAATTTCTTATGTTAATTATTACTTTTCTTATCCCATGAAGAGCCATCTATCGGCCATTTTTTAATCTTTTTCCTTTTGAGATTGCAATAAAACCCATGTCATTCCAAGCATGTGTGTCAATTTTTACTTCTCTACCTGCATTATTCTGTGAATTATTAATTTCTCAAATGTATACTCATATTCTGATCACCCTGTGCATCCCGTGATCAAAAACTCCTAAGATTTTAACTTGCGGGTGAATATAATATTAAAAAATCAATCGTCAAGGTCGTGAGAAAGAGTGTCGAAGATTGCTTTTCGGAAGTAGATACAATGACAGAAAGGAACTATTCTGAATTTTGTATTCTAATTTAATTTGCAATTCCCGTTACTACATATATACTGCAGGGTCAAAAGTATGGGGACATTTTCCACTAATAATTTTGATAAAATAAAATTACACTTGGACATTGAATATAGTGAAGAAATTTTTTCACTTTCTTTTGCACATGTACAATAAAAGAAAAAACATCTAAACATTCATATCTCAGCATTTATTAAATGTTTAGGCGTTAAATTTAAATATAGTGATTTGACATAATTTCTGAAAGTTTCATATCAGTTCCTAGAAAACACCCGATATTCTAAAGCAACAGCATTCGGAAATTAAAAATATTTGAACTTATTGAACGTGCTAAACATATGGCTTTGAAAATATATACTTAATAACACTTTTGAAAGTTTCAAATTATTTCAGATGTTAATGAAATTGGATGATTAAAAAAAGTTCTCTTTCATTAATGTGTTTCTGCAATGTTGAGATTAATCGACTAGTTTTTTCAATAGATTGACAAGTCAACTAAAATTTCAATCGTATAAAAAGTAAACTGTGTTTAAATTAATTTCTGTGAAAAAGTAATTATAATCAATATTAATCTCTAATCGTTAGTCGCTAATCCTTAATTTGATTAAATAATTAAATTTAAAGAAAGCTAAAGATTACTTCACCACTATGTAAAGATAGTTAACTAAGTAGTTGCTAGTTAGGTAGCCAGATAGCTAGCCAATTGGTTGATTAGTTTATTTAGTTATTTAGCTAGTTAGATAATTTAATAAGTTATCTAGATGGTTAATTGTTTGTTTGTTCGTTGCTTGGTGGTTAATGTTAGTGTTAATTAGTTTGATTTGGGTAGGTTGTATTTAGTTGGTAAATTAGTTTAACTTAGTATGTGTTTGTTTGTTACATAGAGATTTAATTTCTAACAAAACTGTTTGCTAAATCAAGTTGTTAATGTTCGCTTGTTACTTAGAGTTAGTTAGTTTACTGACTGACTAACCGAATTGTTGCCTAACTGCTGAGATATTTAGTTAAAGACTAACTAACAGACACTAACTTACTAGTTCAATACACTAACATTAAAACTAACTAACATTAACCAAAACTAACAAACATTAATCAAGGAATTAACACTTAATAACTATGACTAACTTATTAAAACTAACAGGCAAACTAATCAACCGCACAATTAGCCAGTTAGTTAAACTAAACGGACCCAAAAAATCTCGGTTGGATTTTCGAAAAAGCCTGGTTGGAAAAATTCAACTGGGTTTCTACAAAGTTCAACTTTAAATTACAACATGAAATTACATAGGTGAAATATTTCTTAATATCAGTACTTTAGTTGGGAAATTTATAACCTCCCTTCCCCCAACCCAACCTCAATGAAAAAAAAAAAAAAAAACGTTCAGAATAAATTTTTACAGAAAAAATTATCATGCTTATTACTCGAAATAAAATGATTCACGATTTTTTTTATCCATAACAAATCGTTAGTTTAAAATTTCTGACTTAGTACTAGTATAGCATTTTAAACAAATTTTTAATAATCAATTTATATAAAAGCAAACCATGATTTTGATTATTGTTATTATTCATTTATGTATTTTTTCAACCTATAATTAGTTATAGTTATGAATTAATATTACTGATTTAAATATTCACCTATATTGTAATCAATTATTTGTTTTAAAGTATGTTTAGTAATAAGTAAACTTCTTTAGAACATTCTGAACCCCATCCCTTCCGTTTAAATACCCAGATGAAGACTAAAAATCCTCGTAAAAACCCCAAAATCCCCGATAAAACTCAAAAAACTCCAATAAACCCCTAAACACCAGTGGACAGGATTTTTTCAGAAGACAATCGGCAATTTAACAACCGTTTTATTTGGTTTGGGAATTGTGAATATAAAAGCATTAAGCGTAGATCGATCTGACTCAAAAAAAGACTGACGAAGAGTAATAAAATAGAAGTAAAAATTCAGACCATTTCTACATAATTTAATTGCCATGAAAACTGCAAGTCAGATCCGAGTGCTATCTCTTCTCAAGGTCGGAAGCACTTCTTCACAGTGTCCTCCTTATAAAATCCATTAAAGACCAATAAAGACGCCCATATTTCTTTCCTTTTCCCCTGAGGGACAAAAAGACACCAAGTAACTAGTGGGACAGGTCCTATTTTTGCAAAAGTTAATGGTGTTTAGCCTTTATATAAAGGAATTCTTTAGGGTGACCCTGCAAAAGAGCAATGATCATTTTGGGATTTGTTGCCCATGCAGTTGAAATTCAGTTTGTAGCCTTTTGAAAGAGCAATCATCTTTTTAACATTTAGTGTCCAAAGGAAACTTGTACATGATTCTTTTTAACTTGCTCAGCAATTAACGATTGATAAACGATTTAAAAATAGTTCAATTGTCACTCATAATTACTGATTAAATTTTTCAATTGTCAGTAATGATTAATAAGTATTTAGGCTTTAGTTTATCGTCAATCGTAATTAAATTTTTCAAACACTGCCAGTGGCCTACTAACTGCATGCTCGAATCACAAAAATTCCACTATAAAGTGTCTAATCAAATATGACTTAATTTAAAAAATACTTTGCCAGGTAATTTTCAAAGAAATTCGAGAAAGAATATAAACTGGAAAATGTACATGTAATTTTGATCATAATGTGCATACAAGCGTAGGTATTAAAGAATAAATTACTATGAGATACATGTTTCCAGTTATTTTTCACTCAAGTGAGCATTTTGGGCCGACCAAAAGGGGAGGTGCACAACTAGATCATAGAACAATCCTAAATATCAAATCTCAACATTCTACGACCAATAGTTTTTGAGATATGCGAGTTACATACATACGTACGTACGTACGTACGTACGTACGAACATACGTACGTACGTACAGACGGCATGGAAAAACTGACCACAATAGACTCTTTGAAAGTTACTTTGAAATTTTTCAAGTATCCATTATCCCAATCATGTGTCGGATCTTGGTGTGTTTCAAATTTCCGTGAGATCTGTAAGATTTTATTTACTATCAATTATCATCCACGACTTTTTTTGTCTGCCCAAAACTATTACCCTCTTTAGCGGAGGGTAATAAGCAAACTTCTTTAGAACATTCTGAACCCCATCCCTTCCGTTTAAATACCCAGATGAAGACTAAAAATCCTCGTAAAAACCCCAAAATCCCCGATAAAACTCAAAAAACTCCAATAAACCCCTAAACACCAGTGGACAGGATTTTTTCAGAAGACAATCGGCAATTTAACAACCGTTTTATTTGGTTTGGGAATTGTGAATATAAAAGCATTAAGCGTAGATCGATCTGACTCAAAAAAAGACTGACGAAGAGTAATAAAATAGAAGTAAAAATTCAGACCATTTCTACATAATTTAATTGCCATGAAAACTGCAAGTCAGATCCGAGTGCTATCTCTTCTCAAGGTCGGAAGCACTTCTTCACAGTGTCCTCCTTATAAAATCCATTAAAGACCAATAAAGACGCCCATATTTCTTTCCTTTTCCCCCTGAGGGACAAAAAGACACCGAGTAACTAGTGGGACAGGTCCTATTTTTGCAAAAGTTAATGGTGTTTAGCCTTTATATAAAGGAATTCTTTAGGGTGACCCTGCAAAAGAGCAATGATCATTTTGGGATTTGTTGCCCATGCAGTTGAAATTCAGTTTGTAGCCTTTTGAAAGAGCAATCATCTTTTTAACATTTAGTGTCCAAAGGAAACTTGTACATGATTCTTTTTAACTTGCTCAGCAATTAACGATTGATAAACGATTTAAAAATAGTTCAATTGTCACTCATAATTACTGATTAAATTTTTCAATTGTCAGTAATGATTAATAAGTATTTAGGCTTTAGTTTATCGTCAATCGTAATTAAATTTTTCGAACACTGCCAGTGGCCTACTAACTGCATGCTCGAATCACAAAAATTCCACTATAAAGTGTCTAATCAAATATGACTTAATTTAAAAAATACTTTGCCAGGTAATTTTCAAAGAAATTCGAGAAAGAATATAAACTGGAAAATGTACATGTAATTTTGATCATAATGTGCATACAAGCGTAGGTATTAAAGAATAAATTACTATGAGATACATGTTTCCAGTTATTTTTCACTCAAGTGAGCATTTTGGGCACCGACAGGAAAAAGACAAAATAACAAATAAAAATAAAAAAATTTTATTTTTTATTTTTTACTTTTATTTCATAATTCTAAAATCTAAAACATTATTTGGAACTTCGTGAATAAATTTTAAAAGTTGGGAGCAATGTATGCATGCATCTTTGAAGATACAAACATAGATTTCCTTCCTTTTACATATATATTTTAAAAAATTGAAATTTTTTATCCGTGCCCTTAGTGTATACCTTACAGAATTTACAGCCAAGCTTCACACAGCATGCAGTTAATACCATGCACTAATGTTGAATGTTGAATATGTCGGAGATTTGCATTTTGTTCTCCGTATTTCAGGAGCGATTAAACTCTCACAAGAGTGACGTAACTTTTTCGTCTATCTTACTGAGAGGAGTAAACAATCACGGTGAGGAGAGGGGTGCGTCACTCTGTAAAGGTGTTTTTACTGCCAGACATATAGCTTTAGATTCTAACGTCAGAAGAGATGCTCGATATTACTTGCCTTCTTGATAACAACAGCAGTTGTGCTTGGATAAATGTTAAGCATTTAGTTTTAAATTTAGCCAATAAAGAACTTTTTTTTTACATTTGCATTTATACCGTATTGTCAAAATAGAAAAAAAGCTTAAGTAACAACACATGTAAAACTTTTGAACTTAAACAGTGAGAAAATAAAATAATACCAATAAAAAACTTACTTTATTATGTTATTGAAATCTTATTTATTGCTGTTTTCGACCTTCACCACAATATATCTGTGATTGTCGACATACACCGGTGATTGTCCGAATGTACAAGAATATAATAAAATATTCGGTCGTTCACCGACGTATTTGGTGAATGTTGACATTCTCAAATTTCGGTCTTTCACAGTAACATATACATTAATAAACATACTTATAGAAGTTCTAAAATATGCTCGAAATAAAATAATTTGACATTTTTATTATTTATAATAAGACATTGTTACATTTCATAAAATTTTTAATTAAAATAATTATTATATTTAATCTTTTTTTTTTTATAAATTCCTATAGTTCATTTTAGATGTATTAGCCCCTACTCTGTTGCTCAATAGGTTAGCTACACTTGATTATTAGTATCAATCTTCTTTCTTTTTAGCTTTCTTCTTTTTTTATTGTTTTCATTATACTGTTTAATATTCTCTTTTTAACTACATGATTCATGCTGCAATATTATTTTGTTACTTCCATTTCACACCATTTTATTTTGTTACTTCCATGCAACAACTTATTTTGAAATCTCGTATTATTATCTTCATTGGACTTTTTCACCATAATTGGGTCGGTTCTACGTTTTTCTAAATAGCAATGGTCGTGCCCCTGGTTGAATATCATGTCCCCATTTGCCATGCAACCTACAGAAAACTTGCTATTTTTGTTTCTTTTAAATTGTTTTTATCTAGTGGTGGCATCTGATGATAGGGCTAGTAAATTAATTTTCCATTCTAAATCTTACTTATATATGATGTTTAGGCTTAAGGAATCTATTTGGATACATTTACATTTAAAATTAAAAATATAAATGTATAAAAAAACAAAAAGTTTTAATTGTGAATGCACAAAAGATATCAGTTTTTAACTTGCAGCTATTTGGGGCAACTTATATAAAAATCTAGTTTCATATCATGAAAATTTAAAAAGATTGCAGTATTGGAAATGAATAGAATTTTAGTATTTCCTGTAAGAAGGTGAACGACAAATAGTGGGATCAGGAATCCTTCTAGGGATCTTTTGAAATATTATTTGACAGTTTTCAGTCAATTCATACATTGCAAATTTTTTATTAACTGTTTGCATTACGCGCTTGTTATAGGATGTTACGAAGAAAAAAATTCTTTATCTATACCAAATCCTTTTCCAAAATTATCAAGTTTATTTTTCCCTTATCACTGAATACACTTGAATGTAAAAGTATTGTGAAATTATTAAATGTAATTGCATAGGATCAATTGGCGGTAAATATGACCACGTTAAGCAAATTTCAATTTTGTGAATATTTAACTGCTTTAATTATAGAAAAATATTGTTTTAATTAAATATGGGTAAACTTCGATCTTTTAAGAATACCTAATTAAAATTTGCATCCATACTCTTAATTTTCTTACAATTAATTTAAGGTGGTGATAATTACCCCAACAAAATGGTAAAATTGCAAAAAAATTGGTTAGTTATGATCCTGTTTTGGGACAATTTTAACATTTTCACGCACAGCTTTTCTTGGAGCAACTGAGACTCTGTTCTTACTTTTTCTAGTGATTAGAGTTATTTCGGGTTATAAATAACTGCTAAAAATTGAGTAACAAGTTTATATTTTCAATTTATTTATAAAAATAGCCTGTTGTTACCAAGATGTATTGAAAATCTGTATTTTTATGAAAGGAAAAGTATTGTATTCAGTAATATTTACCTTTTAATAACAAAGAATGTCAAAATAAAGAAATAAAGTTTAAGTAAATATTTAAAACGGTTCAAAAACAGAAACTTTTCTGGGCCGCCTGTAAGGACTTGCCCCCTTTGAGTGGCAAAAGTTTCGCATTATAGCAGTTTAAACCACCTGACTGAAGAACACCAATAAAAACAATTTTTTCCGAGTTACATATGCCCACAAAGAATATTAACAAAACAAATCTATGGAAATAGTATTTTCATATGATGTCTGTTCACTAGGAAACTGTTGTGACGTAATAACAAACCGCATGCACCGAACCATTTTATTTTTCTTTGCCGTTACACAAAACGTGAATGTTATTGAACGTGAATGTTATTGGTATTTAACGTGAATGTTATTGAAATTTCTGAAGTTCAATTTTTTAATATGTTTTGTTTTTTCGAAATTCACATTGCTGAAAAGAACTTGTAGACCATCATTTACCTTTAAACGTGTCCTGGCAGTCTTCGTTTATGGGTGATAATAACTTTTTACTACTGAAACAGAGATTGAGAATCAGGTTTCTATGCGAAAAATTATTCGAAAATTACGCTTTCTACTTGTCGTTTTTAAGTATAATAGGTTTTCTAAAAATAATAATGAGATTGCTTTTTAAGTTGAGATTTTACATTTTTGTCAGGTGTGAAGAGGTTAAATCACTTTTCCTAAATATTTTCTAAATGACATAAGATACACTATATAGTTTTCCTAGTGAGAGTGACTTTCCACTATGTTTTTACACATGGAGGCCTATTGTTCGTCTTAAAGCAGAGTTACATAACCAATAATTTACGAGTAAAGCGCATTTTAATTTACTATACATAAAATTTGCATTAGGGGCCATCTTCTTACTTAAATACACACCAACTTTATATTTTACAATGACAACACCTATCTTTCACTTCATGTTTCAAAAATTTAAGCTTATTTTAACCATGGATAGCAACTTTCAATACATTTGAACCAAAAATGAATGAATTACGAACTTCCGAAAATTCCCTCACCTGTTTAAAAATATTTTTTCATACTTTAATTCCTATCTCATTTAATTAAGAAAATAATTTTTAGTCCTACTATTTGAACTAAAATGGCCAAACAAAAAAATATTATTAATTTTAATTTCAAGCAATATTTCCGGAAATTATCCTAGAAAATTGGAGAATATTTATAACTACGGTAGATCAAAATTTTTCTTTTGTTTGGTGAATTCAAAATAGGTTGTTGGTATTAAAAAAAGAATGAGGTTGGTGCAAAATTAAATATGAAGACGGCCCTTGATGTAAATTTTAAGAATACCAGATTAAGTATACGTTGTTGGAAAACGAATGGTGTACAGCTGCGGGGGAAAAAATGGCCCCCTTGTACTTTATTCAGCCGTCGTTCGTCGTACAGAAAAGTTAAATATACCAATCGTTTACGATTGACGTGCACTTTAATTTGCTATACATAAAAATTGCATAAGGGGCCGTCTCCATATTAAAATTCGCACCAACCTTTTTTTTCAATAGCAAATTCTAGATTTCAGTTCATATTTCAAAAATTTAGCTCATTTTAACCACGGATACCAATTTTAAATAAATTTGAACTGAAAATGAGTGAGTTATGAGCACCCCAAATCCCCCTCCCCCTATGTTAAAATATTTTTTCATACTTTAATTCATATCTCATGTAATATTGATAATAAGAAGTTGACTTTTATTCGTACTATTAGAACTAAACGACCCAAACATAATTTACTATTATTATAATTTTTAATAAAATATTAATATTAATTATTAAATTAATATAAAAAAATTATGAACAGCAACCTGGCGAAATTTTGATGGAAATAGATGCAAAAAGTGATTTTACGTGGCTGTGAACAATTTCAAATTTTTACGTTCAGTAGTTTAATTTATATTAAATAAAATGTGTTATTTTTCTGAGTTAAGGGACCCTAAAATTTTTTCAGAGGCAATTTTTTGAAAATTGCGTAAAATAAACGTAAATTAGATTTCTTTTGTGCAAAATCAGTAAAAGATAGCGGTATTAAAAAATATCAAATTTTGAAGCAAATAAATTAGTTTTTTACAGTTTTAAGGTGATTCTATAAAGCGTCTATTGTTGCGTCCGCTACCATATCCCACCAAATAAAATGTTTTCCATGTATAGAATTAGATGCAGTAGATGTATGTCTTCCAATACAACGTCCTATTTCTGAAAAACTAACATTCTCAACATTCTAGGAATGAATTTCATCTTTTTTAATATTGGAAACATCAGGTATTTGGACTTTCCCATACTTTATCAAACATTCCACAAACATTCAAAATCACGTTTTTCTGACTAAATTTTCATCTGACTATAAATTAAAGGACTGACTGTAAAATAATGGCTTGATGTTTTACGTGTGAGAGTGTATTTATGGTGATACAACAGTAAAAATATTTTAAAACTTGTGACTGAGTGAACCAAATAATTTTTAAAAAAATATAGAGCGAGTCCTCTCGACTTTTCGAACACTTGATAGTTTCATACTAAAATCTATACAGTATGTACTAAAGTGACTTATACTATGTTAATCTGAGCGCAATTGATTACGCCATATAGGCGTCAGCACACTTTAAATAATTTATAAGAATTAGCCGTAATGTATAAGAATTATTTTTGTAGCCCTGAACAAAAACGATAAGCCCTACACACAACAAAATCTGTACAGGTTGTGTGACGGTCACCGATAATGTACATACAGAATCTGAGGCGCACAGTATCGTGACATGCATTAATTGATTTAAACTTTTAAGTCAGATACATATGTCTTTAGATAATGCATAAAAATAAAACTAATTTCAGTTACAAATTTGCAGGAGAGAAATTAGTAATGCTTTGTTGATTTACTGTTTTATTCTTGAAAACCACTACATGCGAAAACAATGCTGTCTTCCCTGTCAAAATCAAATTTAAGTTAATCAACATTGATTTAATAAACCTATTCTTGCAATAAAATATTTTTAATCGGCTGTCGAATATCTTAATATTCTCAGAATCATTTTTTAATAAAAAATGAACTACATAAATGTTTTAAAAGGTCAATTAAAAACAAATAATTTTTATAGAAGACAAACTATTCTCCATATAAAATAAGCAAATCTTTAAACCAGAACATTTTATAAAATATTAAAACTTGAACAACTTTCTCTCCTATACCTCCGACATATTCTGTCTTTTCGCAATTTCCTCTATATAAGCTTCTGTTTATAGCTGGAGCAATAACTTTGGAAAACTGTAAAGACGTTTTCTATTTTGAATATATTTTAACAGCTGAAAATTTTTCTATTAGAAGCTGGAAAAGTTTATACATGTTTGAAATTTTCTATGAGTGAATATGACTCCATTACTTTTGATCTGTAACGGAGAGCACTAAATGCATATGTATGCAAATTTGTTAATCTTATTGGGTGCCAAGCAGAAGGTTTTGGAACTTAGCTTATACATTTACTCAAGTTTGCTGAACTAAAAGTTCATGATAGAAACTGAAAACATTGGATTTTAAATAACGTAAAACTGCTTGTGATTTTCTGAATGTTTAAATCTTCTGACTTATCAAAATTTCTTAAAAGTCCTTAGGTAAGAAGCGGACTATCTGAAAAAATAGATATTATGAACTAGGGATTATATGCTCAGGTAGTTCATTTCAAATTGATTTAAAAGAATAGCATTAAGATATACGTTTTCTCGTTCAAATATTTCTTATAAATCACACCAAAATTGATATTTTTAAATGAATGTAAAGCTCATATTACATTAAATGACACTGAATTTGATGTAAAGTACCAATTACTTTAAATTGTATTTAAATTTTTGAAATGTTTTCTGTGTTCTCAGCTATTCAAAATATATTTCGTATTTCTAGTGGAAAAAATTGTTCTGCGTTTCTATCTATAAGCTTAAAGGATATATTGTATCTTGATTAAAAGAAGCATGCCCATTAAAAACACCTATATGTGTATATGAATCATTTTGTTTCAAAAAGTGGCCTCAGAGAATTTTTTATTCTATAACATTCAATAGAACTTACTTGAATTTTTACAAAACCCTGAAAATACTCTTTCTTCTCATTATTTTTTACATTTTTATTTATTTATTTATTTATATTCATTTATTTTTTGCATTTGAGCCTGATTTGATTAATTAAATCAGTAGTCCAAGTACTAGCCTAGCAATAAATCTGTTTAAAGTAAATGGTAAACATAAAGTAAAAACTGCAAATATGAAGAACAAAAAAAGGGGAAAACTGTTCTTGAATAATACATGTTTTACGAGTAAAAAGATTTCTAAAGTAACCTAAAAATTGAGTACTAAAAGTTAATACATATTAATATTCCAATGTATAATTATTATTTCTTCAATTATTATTATGCGATGAATGTCTTAACAAATATATTTGCTTACATTTTTGAAATTATTAAAGTAGAAAAAGAGTAACTTGATTATCACATTTCATATTGTTGCTTTAAAAGTATAATTATATTTATAATAAGAGTCTTTTAATCATAATGGAATAAAAAGTCAGAAATGTCTTCTTTTTTTTTTTTTTTTTTTTTTTTTTTTTTTAGTTTAGAAATATTTTCTACTTATAATTAGAAAAAAATCTATACAAAATATATTATTGATAAATTGGAATAAATTTATTGCATTAGTAAATTTATAAACAATAGATAAATACTAAAGTTAGAATAGAAAATTTCTTACTTCTAGATGATTTTAGTTGTTTCTCTTTGTAAAAAATTAGCATATTTATTTAATTATCTATGATGGCATTGGTGTTTAGAGAATAAAGTATATTTTCTCCCTGTGAGGTAAGTTTCTTTTCCCTTATAACATTATAGAATAGTTATATATTTTTGTGTATTGCTAAATTTTACTTCACAATCCATGCATTAGTTTTCTTATTTCAAACAATTCTGAATAATCATTGATTTTGATTGAAAAATTGCTGAAATGTCATTTTTCTACAACTTTCTTGTATTAAAAATGTTTAATAAAGTAAACTATATTATAAAATGATAGGTTCAATCTTGAAATTATTTTACTGGATAACAATTAATAATTTTTAAGCTTATGTCTTTGTTAAAATAGGTACTTCGCCTTAATTAAGAACATTAACCTCCAACATTTTACCCCATCTACAAGTCATTGATATTTTTATTACGCCATTGAATTTTCCAGACAGGAATACAAAAATCCAGGTAGTTTATCTAACTAGGCAGGAAAATCAAGTTACAATCGCAGCATCTGATTAGAAGGAGCCACTGTCTTAATTATTTGTATGAAACTAAATTTGAAAATATTTATTTTTCGGATTTGTAAGAAAACGTAACAAATCTAGTTTGAAAAATTAGTTTTATCTTTAAAAGCACGAAGATATATTTTAAATTAAAATCATCTAATATAAAGCTAATAAATAATACAAACAATGGAAAAAATAATACAAATGAAATTGTTTCTAAATAACTGATGCATCGTATACAATAGAACGGGATAGTTTTATCTTAGCACTTTCAATCATTATGTACTAAATTTTTCGTTTTTAAAATGCATTTATTTATTAAAACATAATTTAAATGTTTCGAACTAATGTAAACACAGTTTTTCCCTTATATTTGATCTCAGAATATAATTTATATATAATTTTTTCCTGTATTATGAAAAAATGCTTAAAGAATTGCCAGAATTGAAAAATAAGTTGTCTACCACGGACTTCCTACAGAATTTTCAATTTTTAAGTCATCAGTCCTAAAATAATGTGTGTAATTCATCACTGATATTTTTTCGAGGTTCACAAAAGCACAAAGGCAAAACAAGAATTCTTTTGTGAAAAAAGTTTCTTAGTATTACATATTAAGTTTTAGGTCATATATCCAAAATTAAATGTATTAAAGCATATAAATTTTCCTTTCTTGAAAATCAGTAAATTTCAAAGGCTCTGAAAATAAATTTTGATACCATTTTGATTATCCTTTTTAAAAATATTAACTAATTAAAACTCTATTTTATTCTATAGGTAAGTTTTAAAAGGCATTTATGTACCCATTATCCAATTTCATTTGTGTAATATTAGCTGCCTTAATTTCTCTTTAAAAACGGCAGGAAATGTAATATCAAGTATAAGAAAAGTTTATGTATAAGATCATTTGTGTGTGAATATTTCTTGATGTTTTAAAGCTGCGGAGCAGTTTAGTGTAAGAAATACATAGAACAACAAATCTATCAAAATTTTTATTTTATTCGTTAAAAAGCCCATTAAAATTTGCGCTTTTGCGCGCGAATTTAGTACACTGACAGATTAAAGGAAAGGCGAGGGAGCGACCGCCCCTGAGAAAAGAGAAATTCATGAAAAATGTCAGAGATCCCATTTTACTTCCATAAAGTGGGCATAAATTCCAATTAGTAGCATTGGAAGTGAGGGCATTCGCCCTCACCCACAAAATTGCATTAATCCGTCTCTGATCTAGCAGGATAAAAAAGTTGTGAATTTAATCTTCTAAATGGCTATGACGCATGTCAAAAATAAATTTGTGATCTAGTCCCGATTGGAATTCAACTTTTTTAAAAATTTAGTAATTATGCATATTTTCAAACATGTGTGTAATTAGTACAATGTGACGCTCAACATCCGAATATAATGCAATACACTATCATTTCAATTTACAAAAACGCATGTCAAAAATAAATTTCTGATCTAAAGCAAAATATGTATTATGAAGTACTTATTCTCAATTGAAATTCAGTTTTTATTAAATTTAGTAATTTTGCATATTGCCAAACATGTGTGTAATTAATGTAAAATCAAACTTTAAAATAGCCATTAAAGATTTTACAATTTTCGATTATGTACATACATAATCTAAATTGGTACCTAAGTACTGATGCATTCCCGAAATTCAAATTTCCTCAATATCCATCGCAGATCAATGAATGGGTATATTAGTAGTAAACAAGGCTCGAGAAACGGGATAGTGATTAAAAAATGATTGTTTCGTTTGAAAATATCCTAATTAAATAAAAAATAAACAGGTATAGAGCTTTTCAATGAGTAAATCAGCATACACTAAAAAAGAAAGCAGTAAACATAAAGCTCGAAAGAAATAAAAATAATTTTTCTGAAACACACTTCAAGACAGTGTCTTTTAGATCTTTTATGGTACTGCAGAAAATTTAGTGAAAATATTTGAAGGTTGAACTCTATGAATTTGATACACAAAAACTAAATTTGAAAGACTGTGACTGAAGGCTATAAATGTTGCATCATATATTTGCAGATTTGTAGAATATGTTTTTGATGGAATTTTGATTGTCAGAATTTTTTAATTAAAAATTTTAGAAGTTGTTTCAGTTGATATGCAAGAAAAAAATAATTCATTAATATATTGCATTGTAATATACTTTTATGTCACAAAAAATACAATATTTCTGAAAATTAATGACTTACATGCTTAAGTCTACAATATTTTCATGTATCTAATTAAATTTCTTAATTCCATATTTTTAGGTTTTTGGAGAGTGGAAACTTGGTGGCATATGCTGTAAGTCTATTGTTTACGCACAAATTGTGACTCTGGCAAGCACGACATTTATCTTAACTTCAATGAGTTATGATCGTTACTTAGCCATTTGCCAGCCTTTGAAAAGTACTGGTGGTGTAAAACAAGCCAAGATGATGATTGCTGGATCATGGATTCTAGCATTTATCGTCGCCATTCCCCAACTCTTCATATTCGTTCAGGTAAGAAAAACAAAATAGCAGATGCTTTAAAATTATTTATAAACATTTAAATTGTTATTGTTAAAACATGATTATAATTCTTAGTATGATATTTCTATACGAGTAGAATCTCAGAATAAATATTTTGTAAAAAAATGTAGCATATCAGATCAAGTTAGACTAACGAAGAAATGAAGAAAGTAGCTCATGTAATTGTTGACGCAAAACGAAAGAACCTATAATATATAGGCATTCTAAAGAAATAGCATGCTAAACATTTGAAATTCATTATATGCAGTTTAAGCATTGTTTTGCACCGGAATTTGAAAAACTGAGATGTAATGGCATATCAAAAACATTGAGTCATGATGCAGTTTAACTGTTGTTTTGAATCGGAATTTGAAAAAAACTGAGGCGTAATAGGGTATGACGTCATCTTGCCCGTGAGCAGCTGATGGGTTCCAATAGCTGCTGTGAATTTTTTTTCAAATATACTTAAATATTCATCATATGCAAGTAACTTTTAAAATATTTTTTTCTTGTTAACAATTTTTTAATAACGAAAACCTTGTGTTCCACCCCTCCTCCCCCGCCCCTAATAATTGTGCCTCATACATGTGTGGAATAATCAGTGGAGGATGTTTTCAAGCAATACAGACACACACACAAATAAATAAAAGAATAAATAAAATATAAATAAAATTAAAAAAAGCTTGAAATCAGGTAAGGAAGGGAGGGAGAAGCACATACATAAATAGTCCTTTCGAAGAATCTGATCGTTCAAAAACATTCATGAAGTTTGGTTAGTGTATTTCTGCAGATGATAATGCAGCAAAACAGAACTTCTGTGGAAACATAGACAGTAAAAGAACCTTCCCGTAAAGGCTGCTAAAAATTGTTTCACATTTGTGTACTTTGAAAATTTTCTATGAAATTATCTGTTCCAAAATCAACCGTCATTACAAATTGAGAATTCTAACACATTTTTCAGCAAATTGTAATTTACAATGTTTC
Organism: Cheiracanthium punctorium; assembly: GCA_038373885.1. Classification (NCBI taxonomy): domain Eukaryota; kingdom Metazoa; phylum Arthropoda; class Arachnida; order Araneae; family Cheiracanthiidae; genus Cheiracanthium; species Cheiracanthium punctorium. Next base: position 282,171 of record JAWZYV010003132.1, read on the forward strand.
GACTCGATGTTTCAAAATATAAGACTCGATATATCAGCATTCTCAGGAATTAAACATAAACACTTAAAATACATTGCTAAATTTATTTTAAATCAATCCACCGTCGCAGTTCTCGGTTTTGAAGTTATTTATTTAAGTACTAAACAATTCTCAGAGAATTAACTTAAATATATAATTAAACGAGTCAATGAAAAAAAAGTCGCCCAACAGGGACCAGAATTCATCAACAGCTGACAATAAGATGGGCGTCTTTAACCGTTTCACAAGAGTGATTTTAAAATCCCTAATCGAAACATTACTTAAATTGTGTGCATTCATTTTCAGATATTTAGCGTGTGATTTCTTGAGAATGCATGGATATAGGGACTTAAATTTTGCGCCAATAATATCATGCTTTATGAACTGCATTTATCCAAAATTTCGTTGGAATGGATGATTTGAAGATCGCTTTAATTTAATAATTGACAATTTTTGCATTGAACTCAGTGATTATTGGTCCAAATGGGATAAAATGAATGTGTTTTATATTGGTCCAAATGAACTAAAACTTAAAGATGCACTTGACATGACGATTTACCAAGAACTGTAACATTTATTCGGATTTCATTCTTATTTCTTTATTTTGGTTTTATTTTGCTCTTAAAAGATCAAGAAAACATCACTTAATGAAATTTCTTTCAATTTTTTTAACAACTCTTACAGCCAACATTTTTACTTTGTTGTTGAACTGCTTCCATGCTCCCTTTTTATATTATTTAACATTTATGAAGCATATTTATCACTTTTTATAAAAGGAATTACATGCCTTTATATACATTAGAATGCTACCTATTACCGGATTGTGGTCTTATTTTGAGTACATGTTCTTTGCTCATACAGCTGGCTTTGGAATAAACACATCTTGTATGAAAACTTAGTTTTGAATAAAAAGTAATTGAATCAGAATAATGCTATAAATTCAGTAGTGAAATAGCTATTTAATAACAGTCTAAATTGTTGCCCTACGTTATAAATATGTGCTGACTAAACCACTTTTCAATAACTGCTGAAGGAAAAAAAAATCAGGTTGGATGACAACGTTTCAGGGGTCATAAAACATTATAAAATACAATGTTTTGCAGTCTTACAAAAACTTTTACATTTGAAATCATTCACAGCCTCTGATTATCTTTGTTTAAGATATCTCGGAAATGTTTTAGGATGAAAGGTTGAAAATTTGTGCATTACGTCAGTAGTGTATGGATCAGATTTTACTATTAGGATTTTTTTTTTTGTACAGGGACGATTTACAGATTTAAAAATAACAATTTTTCGAAAATTAATCGGAGAAATTTTTTCTTAACGTAGTCCCTTTTCCTGCCTTATTTCGAACATTTTTTCAATTTACATTGGCCATTCTAATAGAATAAAGAGTTAAAGCGTGTTACCACCTCTTCGGGGCACGCTGTACATATATTTGCACACACACACACACACACACACACACATATATATATATATATAATATAAAATAGCTAAACTTACGTAGTATTAAATCCTAAGTAATTCATTATATATATATATACTAGCTGAAGTACCCGTCCTCGACGGGTTAGTGAATGCAAATTTCCAAAAAGCAAGAACTTTCGTCAGCATTGTAGGAGTACACAGAATGGATGTAGTATGTTGCCAAAGTAAAGAAAGCGAAGTTATAATTTTTATGTATTGTTAAAATATTACAGGTTAGAGAGTAACTAAGTAATATCATTTCATTCGCTTTAGTCGTAATTATGTGATGCGCGAACGAATATTTACGCATATTGAAATAATTTTCGCAAAATCTCAAAATTTAATCAAAATTTTTGAAAAATTGGAAGCCTAGAATTTAAGTTGAGTGACAACCTATCATGTCACCCAAATTCGTTTCATTCCCTGCAGTCTTTATTTCGTGATGCTGGAACAAATTTTCAGCATTTTAAAACGATTTTCGCAAAGTCTCAAAATGTAATCAAAATATTTTAAAAATTCAACGCCTATAAATTAAGATTAGCAACTACCTATCATATCTCTAAATTTCGTATCATTCGTATTAGTCGTTATTACGTGATGTTTGAAAATATATAAACGTATTTTGAGAGAATTTTCACAAAATCTCAAAATCTAATAAAAATGTTTAAAAAATTGGACTCCTATAGTTTATGTTGAGCAACCATCTATCGTGTGACCAAATTTCATATCATTCGCTTTAGTCGTTATTACGTAATGCGGGAACAAAGATTCACTCAGTTTTAAACGATTTTCACAAAATCTCGAAATCTGATCGACTTTTTTTAATTAGATGCTTATAGTTTAAGGTGAGTGACTACCTATCATTTCACCAAATATCATTTTTTCACTTTTGCAGTTATTACGTGATGTGCGAACACAAATTTACGCAGTTTGAAATGATTTTCGCAAAATTTCATAATCTAATCAAGATTTTTTTTTTTTAATTCGACGCCTATGTTTTAAGTTTAGTGACCACCTATCATGACACCCAATTTCATATCATTTCATTCGATGATGCTTGAACACAAATTTACGCATTTTGAAAGGATTTTCGCGAAATCTCAAAATCCAATCAGGATTTTTAAAAATTGGACGCCTATGTTTTAAGTTGAGTGACCACCTATCATGACACCCAATTTCATATCATTCGCTTCAGTCGTTTTTACGTGATGCTTAAACAAAAAAAGCGTCACGGACAGAATGACAGAATGACTGAACGACAGAATGAGAGACAGACCAACTTTATTTTGAGGGTCGCATCGGATTCCCGGGTGCTTGAAACGGACAGAAATCGCAAAACTTTTTGAATTCCAAGAAATGTACAGACGAAATACGCAGGGTGTCCACTGCTAACGGTGCCAATGGCTATTTCCTAAAGCCGTTAGTCTGATTGCAAAAATGTTTTAAATTGTATAATCTATTATATCAGAAATACACACACAATTGAAGTCAATAAATCAATCCCAATAAAAATTACGGAATTTAAATTTTTATACGGTACCCTGGTCGTCCCAGTTATGTTTATAAAGTTTTCTTTATACAATTTGAAGCACAATAAAAAAAATTCGCCCTTCTACTACTAAAATTTACCGAGTTATAAAGCAGCAAATATTTTGACTTTCCACATTTAAAAATATCCCGTTACGGTAAACCGTTAAGGGACCATATAAATATCGAAATTTTAAATTCTAGGTTTTAATTTAATTTTTTAGCATAATGCCGGGAAAGAAGCAGAACTAATTTTAGAATACTAATCTTTCAGCAGATTATAGCCAGGCTCTATAAAAATCTATCCGGTGTCAGACTTATTAAATCGCGTATGTGTAGCATACAGATATATAGCGCCGAGTACGCTACGTAAAGTACAGGAAGAGTTTTCTACACGGGTGCATATTTATATTGCAGCCGATGGAATCTACTTTTGAGGAAATGTTACGCTAACAGAATTTGTAAAATTATTTAAATTTCTAAAATGCTTGTATTTTGAAATGTGTCATTTTATAATTTAATGTTTAATGAAGTGTTTTATTTCCTTTTATTATTTTAAGCTATTTAACACCAGTTCATTTAAAAAACTATTTAAAAAATTCTATTTTCAGTACAAGCGATATTTTTATGTTCATTTATTGGATACACATAGTTAAATGTTAATCTTTATTGCAACCTACAATCATAAAATAGTTAATGAAATTGCTAAGAAATATTACAAGGTTCAAAACCATGCACATTAATTTTTCTCAAATTCATTTTGCTTACAACCCCAGTTACGCATCTCGAAAAGTGCTCTAAATTTAAGCAGCTGTAACTCGGTGAATTTTGGTCGTAGAAAGACGAATTTTTTTTATTGTGCATGAAATTATACAAGGAAAAAAATATTCTAAATATAACTGATAGGACCGGGGGACTGTATAAAAATTTAAATTTCGTAATTTTTATAGGAATTGATTTACTGACTTCGATTGTTTCTGATATAATGGATCATACAATTTAACGCCGTTTTGCAATTGGAACTATGTGTGTCTGACTAACGGTTAAGAAAATAGCCATTGGACACCGTTACCACTGGACACACTGTATATATATATATATATATATATAATAGAAAGTATATGGTTTAAGCAGGCCCGGACTGGCTCTCTTGGGCGCCCTCGGCTAGAGATTTAAAAGGGGCCTCTTCAGGAGCCGATTTGTCGATTTGGGAGCCCTGGGAAAAATCTTCATTGAGGGCCCCCTCTTTCGAAAACTTTTTCACAATTTACAAATTTTTAAAGAACAATTTGGAGGCCCGAGAGCTTGCCCTGAATGCCCTCCCGGAAATCAGGCCCTGCCTCTTTCTGGGGAATTTGGAGGGAATAGAGTATTAGAATATGCAATATTTCAAAACTAAGCTTACGCACCTAAAAATCACATTTAACTATTTTACAGATTTGGAGGGCCCTGACTTTTCAGGGGCCCCCTTGCGTCGCGGGGTTTCTGGGATCCTCCGCTGCGTCACTGCATAAGATTGCTGGAAAATAAATAATCAAATTACTCTTATTATAAAGTTGTATATCCACTTTTGAGTGCCTCACCGGGGCCCCCTTGTAGCCGGGGGCCCTCGTCGATCGCCGACCAGCCGACCTGGCCAGTCCGGGCCTGGGTTTAAGTAACATATACACAGGGCGTCCCAAAATAGTTGGTAACGGGCTTTAATTCTTTATCTATTAGGGATGGACAGTGTAAATTGAAAATAAAATTCAAAATAAGGTCGAAAACAAGACTCCTTTAACAAAAAAATCCTCTCGTTCATTTACAAAATGTTAAACTTTTTAAATTTGTATATGACCCCAGTACAAAAAATTTCCCATTTAACAAAATTTTCCCCGTACACTAATGAGGTGATGTACCAAATTTCAGCCTTTCATCATTCAGCATCTCAAAGATATCTATATAGAAAGATGATTGGGGGCTATACATGATTTTGAATGTAAACGCTTATTGCTAGAGTGGAAAAATAGATTTTCTTTCGTAATTTCTGTACGACCCCTGAAATGCGATCATTTCATGTGATTTTTTACCTTCGAGAACCACTGAAAGGTGGTTTTAGTCAGCGTTATATTTATCTTTATATCTCTGATACTTTAAGGATATAATTATGAAATTCTGTATGTCACCTTATTAGTGTACGGGGCACATTTTGCTAATTGAGAATATTTTTGTACGGGGGTCGTGTACAAACTTAAAAAGTGTAATTTTTTGAAAATTAATGATAGGAATTTTTTTCCTAGTGTAATCCTTTTTCCGTCCTTATTTTGAACATTTTTTTCAATTTACATTACCTACTTATCTCTACTTAATAAAGAATTAAAGCCCGTTACCCCCTTTTTGGGACAACCTGTCTATACATATATATATGTTTTATTTAAACGTATTTAACTTAATTTATATTCATATATAAAAATCTATATAATGAGAAAAAAATAAGGTTGAAATAAATAATATGAAACGATGTACAATTTCCAAGACATAAAGTTAAACATTAGCGCAAGCCAAGGTCTACGCTGCCTACGCACGCCTTCGCGACCATTCGCTCTGGGGTGAGAATGCATATGCCTAGGACAGGCGGTGAACCTGACACAAATCCCCCAGTGTTTGACTCCCAAGCAAGCTTGGTACTCATTTTATGAACCCATTCGAGGTATTAAAGGCTAGGTGAATCGAATCCCGAACCTGTGGCACGGCAGCGCAATGCGCTAACCGGTGCATCACCGTGTTTCATTTCCAAGACATAATTTCATTGAATTCAGATCTCTTATGAAATTTAAAACTCTAGTTTCGAAAGCTAATATTTTTCTTTCTTATTTCTACATTAATATAGAATAATTATTCTCACTAACCTTGAGATGCGTACCCATCAGAAAATAGTGAAAGTTCACGAAGGAAAATGTTTCACCATTTAATTTTTTTTCATTTAAACGTTAAAATTTCTAACAAATTGACAAAAGAAAACTTTTGAATATGCATTTAAAAGTAACAGTAATAAGCTAATGAAAAATGAAGTTTCAAGTAATAAGCTATAATACATATTTATGTATCATACAGTTTTCTTGATGAACAGTTTATAGGACAATATAAGCAAATTGCACAAACCCTGCTATCTCTGAAGCATGAGATTCTAACTTTCTTAACTTTAAAAAAACAACTACCTTTTGATTGTATTATTCAACAGCAACTATTAACTAAAACCGACTCTCTTTTGATTGTTTTACTAAACAGCAACAATTAAATACATAGAATATAAATGGATGACAAAATTTACGTGCAAAAGCATTTTCCTTTTAACAGGGTGAAAATTTCATTAAAAGTAACAGCTACCTATAAAGACTTATACGAGATTGGATCATTTAATTTATGTACATAGGACTAATTCAAAGTTTATAACTTTCTAATCTATTTAATTCAGTAAATGTTACTTACTTTGTGTTATAGAATTTATCTTAAGCTGCTAAGTAATAAGCACAACGTGGAAAGAACTTCTCTCGTTAAAGTGATGTGCAAAATTGAGATAGACATTAAATTTGCCGGTGGTCTCCATTCTTCTGATAAAATTATATTAGGTTCCTTAATTATAATCGTTTTTTTGCACAAAAGGTTTTCGTATAAATTTGTACTGTACTACACATCAACTTGTCTTGGCAGAAAATTTGTACCTCACGTTAAACCTTATTTTTTCTGAAAATGGTATAAATCTGTACTTATATGCATATTATTGTGTTCTCTAGTCTCGTTTAATAGTCGTCTATATTCTATTTACCTTAAAGGAATTGAGTAGAGTAACATGGTTTTACAGCAGTTAAAAAATATTTGTTATCATACTTTTGTAACAAAGATTGAAAATAAGAATAAACAAACACATAATCATCATAGTATGCAACCATATCAATTGTGCTTCTAAATAAATAAGCTTGGTTTAATAATACTATTCATTTAAGTCTCAGAAATTATTATAAAATATGTTTTTTACAGGTTGAAGAAATGGATCCTGAAACTGGCCTGATTATCTATAAATGTGAGAGCAAAGGTTACACTGCTCCATGGCAACGGAAGTTATATTTTTCTTGGATGACATCCTACATTCTCGTCATTCCAGCAGCATGCATTTGCTACTGCTATATCAATGTCTTACGAGCTGTATGGGCCGCTGGAAGAGATAATCATCAAAATAATGCTGATCCGTCAACAGTATTTCTTCGACGATCACAAAATACGTCCACAATTCCTCGAGCTAAAATTAAAACACTCAAACTGACCGTTTGCATAATCGCCAGCTTCATAATTTGCTGGACACCCTATTTCATCGTAAACAATATAAGGATATATAGCGATTACAGTATCTCTGTATCTAAGAATGTCATTTTGGGGGTGCAAACATTGGCCTTGCTCAATTCTGCCCTGAATCCTGTTTTTTATGGCTATTTCAATGTACACTTGAGGAAGGATTTTAAAGAAATCGTATACCGAAAGAAAGATATTGGAAATTGCCTCACCGGTCATTCGTGCGCGGGCGGTTACGGTGGAGACTCTTGGGATACCAATTGCTCCAATTCGATGCCAAATCACTCTCCAAATCCCATGCGTAGTCATGCATCATGCCCGGGAAGAATACTAATGGAAGAAAATATCCCCCTTTCGGTAACCGAGAGAAGGAGAAATAAATTCGTAGATTGCGAATGTTCTGAAGTTTAAAAAATAGATGTATTCGTTGGGATAATTCAAAACTGGCAATATTTAAGATATGATACAAAGAGTTTACACAGCTCTTAGGCTTAAAATACGTATATTTGCATGCAGTGTGATCAAGACGTTTTGGAATATTTTAATGGATGTTCATTAATATTAAATTCAGCGTAAAAATACTATGTATTTGGGCTTAAAAATATACTGCAATGCATTATATGTACTGTTCATTTAAGTAAATCTCGTTAATTGTTATGACTATCACATTTTTCACATAATTCGAATTTGAAACAGGCTTTTAAATAGAAATCATTCTTATGTAAAATAACCATTATTAATAAATATTTTCTTAAAATTTGATAGTATACAGACACTACACACGCACGCAGATATGTATATAAATACAGGGTGATTTTAAATTGTTTTTACAAAATTTAAGGGGCGTTAGGACACATAATAAGGAATCAGAATCACACAGCAATGTAGGGTCTGAAACTTCGTCTTCATGTAGCTGTTAATAATCACTTTGGAACAGGTGCTGAAATATTAGTGAACTTTCCGACTATTGTTTGTCAAAAACTAACGTATTTTTCGCAGAAAACAGGTGACTAAAACTCATAATTTAAAAATTCTATTTCATTTCATAGATGAGATTTTTGGAAACAAATCCTTTGTATATGAAACTTGCTTAAGAAATTCGACAACACTTCAACACTTTTCATAAAGTGATTATTATCAGGTAAGTGAACTCCATATTGTGATTCTGATTCCTTATTATGTGCCCTATCTCCCCCAAAATTTTGTAAAAACAATTTACAATCCCCCTGTATGTATATATATATATATGAATATATGTTCAATGGCGGTCACTTGCCGTAAGGTGACATTTTCCAATACAAATTCCGGAAATGCTGGCCTCCTTGTTTTGGGGAGGATTCAATAGTTGGGCCAACATAGCCTCTACGGAGTCTCCTAATTTTGAACCAATTCCAGGTGAGAGACCAGTACCTGAATTTGCACGCCCAGGGGTACCGATTCAAAATGGAAGGCATAAGAGTCACGACAGATTTTACCTGTACCAGCTCCCTTTATCGTGTGCGGTACGACAGGAGGCCAGTGGAGCGAGGTTGTCAATCTTCCAAGCCCTGACCAAGATCGGAGTTGCTTTTGGTATTCTGATGGGAGCCGAGCTTAACCGATTGGGTGACTGAGGTCTCACACATACACATGCATACATACATTTACAGGGTGTCTCAAAACGTTCAATAGAGACATTTAGGATACATTCATAACACAGAAACACGCAAAAATGAAAGTTCACAAACGCTCTCTTCATGCACTAATTAATGACCACTTTGAAAGAAGCGTGGAAAAATCAGTGAAGTTTCCCATCATTTTTCCGAGAATTTAATTTTATTATCAGCAAAATTACTGGCTAGAAGTCATAGTCGGAAATTCCTATTTCATTCTGAATGATACAATTTTTGGAGTAGAAATCCATAATTTATGAGACCCAGTAGAGAAACATTCATGGTGTTTCAACGTTTCTTTTAAAGTGATCATTAACTTGTGCATGAAGCCAGCGTTTGCAACCCGGCATTATTATGTGATTCTGGGTTGTGCTAGTATACTCTTAATAACTTTCCTAGACACCCTCTATATGTACATATACATTGTATTTAAGAGTTAAATATACTCTGAAGAGGAATTGAAATAGCGATAACTGGCGTTTTATCAATTTTGAGCTCTGCGAAAGCCTGGAAGCTACTTGCAGATGATGTAAGAAACAGAGAAGATAAGGAGTGCTGCTCATGATATGAGTTATAGTCTAAAGCAAAATGGGAATGAATACGGATCTAAACGCATTTGATCGTGGCCAAATCGTCGAGGCAAGCGAACGGGTCATTCCATCTCGGAAGTAGTGCGGACAGACGGATTTTCACGCAGCCCTGCGTCAAGGGTTTACCAAAAATACGTCGAATCCGGTAAAATCATCCCCACCAGTATCAACTGCTGCAGACAACAGCTTGTGAATGATAGAGATCGTCGGTGGTTAGCTCTTATTGTAGCAGCTGAAAGACGGGTCAAAGTGCACCTGATCATTTGGGATAACGCTGGTGCTCAGCAACGTATGAACTGCTACACCGTACAAAGCCATATCCTTTCAATAGGGTACAGAAGTCATTGTCCTACGGGAGTCAATTTGCTGACTGCCCCAAACAAGGTGGAATGATTAGCATGGGCACTGGATCGTCGACAATGGACCATCGAGATATGGAAAAATGTTGTCTGGAGTGATGAGTCACGATTCACACTTTAGTGAATGTCGATGGCAGAGTTCGAGTACGGCGTAAAGCACATGAATCGATGAATTCATCCTACCACCAGTGGCGGAGGTGGCATTGGGGAGTTTTCACATGGATTGAAATGGGTTTCTTTGATACGTGTAACTGCATTTCAAAGTTGACAGTTAAAGGGATGGTGCCTTGATGATTATCTGCTTCCGTATGCTAGCTTTCGATAGCCAGAACAGAGGTTATCTTTCAACAAGACATTGCACCATGCCATCTCTCCCATATTGTATCGGAATGGTTGGATGAATACAGACCTGTACGCGTTCTCCTGGCCATCAAGGTTACCCGACATCAATCCCATCGAGCACATCTGAGATGCAATTGAGAGAGATTTTCGAGGCTCCGACCACCTTCGATCTAATCTTCGTGCATTGTGGGATGTTGTTTAAGAGTCGCGGATACGTATGGTTTTAAATCTCTTCCAGTGTTTTCTCGAGTCCGTGCCATGACGAATTGCAGCCGTCATAAAGGCGAAAGTAGGAGCTACGCACCTTTAAACAGGTATCGCTAATCCAATTGCTCTTCAGTGTATATTATAATATTACTAAAACACTCTTTTAGGAATTTCTTCTAAAAAGTTATTCCTAAAAGGCCAAAAGGCGTAGAAGTATTTGCTGTTTCGTTATAACTTTGAAATTGAGATTTGAGATGAAAAACTTATTTTTTACCGAAATACCAATTTATTTGAAACTATTTAGAACTTGCAAAACGAAGTGTACTCTCTTCAGCTTTTTCACAATAAGAAGAATAGTTTTGTAAATGATTCCTATCAAAAAGAAGGAAATTTTCAATCGCTTCACTAAGTCTCTAATTTTGCCGAATCACGAAGGAACATTAAAGCCACCGTTATCAATGCACCTATCATTTTTTTTTAAATCAATGCTTTCATCAATTATCAGCCTTCAGCCAAAAGATGGTAAGTTTTACTGTCAGTATTGGATATAATATTTAGTTTCTACTGCAGGTGTATGTTTAGCCATGACATTGTACTTAGAATGATTTTTTGCATATACACTTGCAAAATATACTTTCAGAAATATGCTTTTTCTAAAATCTATACTAAATTTATTAAACAATTATAAATATATTCTATTAAGATTTGCATTGAATTTAAAATAAGGACTTGCGTATGCAATGTATGTACATCAAACAGAGTTATTAAATGATTAAAGCCTTATAAAGGTAATTATTTCTGGAGTGTGAAAAGCGATAATTTTAGTGCTTACTTTTTCGATTAAATACGTAAAATTTATTTTATTCATAGTTCTTTCGATAAATAATTAAAAAAAAGTAAATCACAACGGTGTTTTAAAACTGAAGTTTGTTCACAAGTTAAAATATTTGTTGGTAAAATGAGAAATAGATTGCAAAATTATTACAGTTCAAAATGACAGAGATGTTATATTTCAGTATCCGAACTTATTGACTTTTTGAGTTATATTTATGATGAAAAATTTTTAGTGTGCAGACAGTAGAGGAGAAATTCACTATTTGATTTTTTTCTCTCGCAAGAATTTTCTTTTTCTTGTATAATTTTTAACTCCTTCCAGTGCAATTGAGTATGCACCCAATTAAAATATGACTACAAAGCTAGAACATGAAGTAATTGAAATAAATTTTTCGCAAAAATACCTTGTTTCCAAAAAGAAATTTTATTATTATTTTAATGAAGAATTACCTTCCTTCATAGCGGTCCAATGTTAAGAAAAAAAAATGTTTTCAAAATCTTTACAAGTTATAAGGTTAATTCATAACTTACTTTCGCAAACTGAGGAACCAGAAGGGTTTACTTTATGAGAAATCAGGCCGTTATAGGTATATAAAATTCGGTAAAAAATCAAGGATATCAGTGAGTTGATTCGAAATTCGAATTTTTTGAGAAGATATTAACTAAAAATTAAAAAGAAAAGTAACATGGTTGCCGTGCTTGGGGATTTTCGGCCTCATAAGTGATTTAGGTTCTTGAATCAAAGCAATGAATAGAATGCCATTCACAAAAATAAATGAATAATCTTGAACCAGCATTTTTAAACAAAATATTATCCAACAATAATTTAATTGCTAAATCTGAGAGGGATTAATTTGTTTTAGGCAAAAGAATACAGATTTATTACTATAAATTATACAGTTGAAAGTTTTATGAAAGATTAAAGTGTCTGATTTGCCAAGTTTAGCGATTTTGAGCCTGTAGATTGCAGAGGTTGTTATATATATATATATATATATATATATAGATAGATAGATAAAGATGTAACGAACGATAAGTAATTCTACTTTAATAAATACTCCTGTGGTTTTAACAAAAGAGACTGCGTGGGCTTTTTAAAAATTATTAATATTTTAGTAACGCTTTTACCTATTTAGTTCTATAATTTCTTACCTAAACAATTATTGAAAATCTGCTTGATCTACTCATTTTCAGAAACATAGCTCGTTATCTAGTCAATTCTTATTAAAGTCATAGTAAAAGTATCATCAATTTTACACAAATGAGGTATGGTTATGAAGTCATAAAAGCACAGAAAAGTCTCTCGAGCATATGACAAAAGCAAGTGAACATTTTAAAATGTCTGTTATTCAATCTTAGTCCCTCTGAGTTTAAAATAAAATATAAAAATCTAGTCTTTTGAGGCAGAGTCTATGAAACTACAGGCTGGCACAAGCCACCATTTTTAAGTATACAGAGAGATTTGGCCACCGTTCTACCTTTGCGCTGATTTCGAGCTTTTCAAACGAAACGTGTTCAATGATATTTTTAAAGAGAAAAATGCCTTATTTATTCAAGAAATTTTTTTGTTTTCTTTCATACTAACTAGAAAATAACTATATTAAAATAACGTGTTCTTTAAACTGTCAAGCAGTCGACTTCTATCGTAAGACAAAACAGAGACTACGAAGTTGAAAAAAAAATGTCTCGCCAGAGTTCACTGCTTTTTGTGCTAATTTAACATTATCTACCGGAAATTTTAATATTTTGTGAGCTTTCCAGGAATGATTAGAGCTGTTTGATATGGAAGAACTACTAATTTTAAGTTTCGTTTTTTATAGAGGAAAATTATGCAGGGATCCATACTTTTCAATGGCTACAATTTCAAAATTTAATTGCAAATAAACAAAGGTATTTACTTACGTTTTTTTATGTTCCACAAAAAAAATCTTAGTCTTTTTTCACGATTTGAGTGTGTGCACCATGAGTCGGGCGAAACAAACACATCCAGTCTGTACGAGTCTAGGTATACGAGTGTGGTCTCTAAAATTATAGTCTAAGAGCCAGCAACCGCCAGACCTTCGTCATAGTATAAAAGCTGAAACTTTCTCTGCGCATACCCCCCAACAGAGGTAGGAACAATCCGCTACTATAAAGATTGGATAACCGTGGCTTTGGCAGGTGACAGGTGGCAAAGGTGTATAAAATTTCTCAGACTATTAGAAATTTTCAGACTATTTTCGTCATTTCATAAAGCTTAATTTTCTTATATGTTCTTCTTCGTAATACTAGAAATCGCTTTATCCCTTGCCAGACACTTTTCCATCGTGGTAAATCCCCGCCAGACAACCTCAAAGTTATGGAAAACTGTTGTGTTCGTAAACTCCCGCGACGATGTACGTCAAGCTGTCACAAAGTGCCAAGCACATTTTATACTGCTGCTACTGAACTTTCTTACGATGCTGCAGCGCGCTCGTAATAGAATTACGTTTTCCGTGAATTTGCGATTGTCTGGCGGGGGGTTTGCCACGATGGAAAAGTGTCTGGCAAGGGATAAAGTGATTTGTAATACTGCGAAGAAGAACATATAAAAAAAAATTAAGCTTTATGAAATGACGAAAATTTTCTGCAATTTTATACACCTTTGCCACCTGTTACCTGCCAAAGCCACGATCATCCAAACTTTATAGTGGCCGATTGTTCCTACCTCTATTGGGGAATATGCGCAGAGAAAGTTTCAGCTTTTATACTATGACGAAGGTCTGGCGGCCGCGGGCTCTTGCTCTATTAGACTTTTCAGTTCATCAGTGTCAAGAATTGGAGATTCGTAAACAATGTTTCTCACGTTTCTCCATATAAGTAGTTCAAAGGTGTTATGTTTTGAGATCTTGATGGCCACGGTACAAACCCTCTTATTCCCATCCATCGCCCGTGAAACTTGCACTTAAAAAAATGTTTTGTAAATAAAATTATCCGGTAGAAATAGTGCCAACAAAATTTTTGTTAAATTAACAAAATCATTTGGTTAAAGTTATTTGGTTATTTCAACAAAACATGTTATCTATTTAACCAACGAGTTTTGTTAAAATAAACAAATGTTTTATAAATTTAACCAAACTATTTATTTAAATGGCTTATTTGGTTAAAATCAATAAAATTTTGTTAATTCAAACAAATAATTAAAATTATTTGTTTGAATTAACAAAATTTTTTTGTTTACTTGTATGTTCAAGGCTCATTTAACAAAATTAGTTTGTGGATTTTAATATGTTATTTTTTAAACTCATAAACAGTTGGTTGAAAATTTCAAAGGTAAAACCAATTAGTTATCTATTTATCAAAATTTACATTTTTATTTGAGTGCTTTTATACCACTACAAGTTTAATTTTATCAACTTCAACGTCCGGTTTTTTTTTTCCTCCGTGTAAGACAAATTTAGTAAGACAGTCGGATTATTCAGAATTCACGATGAGTGTGTTTTCTTATTATGCAGTCACATTCAAAATATCGGGATTTAATGTGAAAATTTGGGTGAATATTTACCTCTTAAACATGGAAACAACCAATACGTATCGGTAGAAGGATGGTCAAAATAACCATTATGTAGGTAAATGTAGGTAAGTATGCATACAAATAACCTTGGAATTAATTATATGAAATGAGCTCAACATTGTTTATGCATACGAAATACATAATTAGGTAAATTAAACAAGCTAAAATATGTAAGAATATGAAAAATGCGTAGTATGTTGAGTAACGTTACTTAAATACAACTGCTCCCTAATTCTGTTGTTGATAACATAAAATATGTCAAGCAAATTTATTATATGTTATTTTCTAACTATAGCAAACTTACAACCGTCTGTTAAATCAAATAAGCATTTCGTTATCCGAGCTATCACTTTTGAATATATGTTTTCTTTTTTTTATCGCGAAGACACATGCGATTCTGACGCTTTACTTTGTCTCACAAATCTGACATTGAGTTGTTTTAAACTGTTTAGATACAAATAAAAGAATTAAAACAAAAATGTAAATTTTAATGCGTAGGTAAAATAATTAGACTTAGTTCAGAAACTTTCGACTCATTCAGTAAATCCCCAGTAGATTAGTTCATTTTGTATTTGATGTTTTTGGTGTGACCTGGGGTTTCTAACCTCGTTCAGGCGAACGGCTTTGTACTTCTGAATATCCCTTGTATAGTAAAATTAGACAGCTTGAATTGCAAAGCTATTACTAGCAGTTAAAGCTATACATCAGTGAAAAGTATTGAGGACGCAAAACACCGATGAGGGTCGGGACTACTACCGGTAAAAGACACCGGGGTTTAGAAGCGAACAGTGCCCAGGATGAAGATTTTTTTCAACACATAGTTCAACGTATTAATAAAATGGAAGCTACTGTTTTTGAAAAATCCTGTATTTCATCTGCGGCATTCCGCCCATTGACGTATGCGTAAATTTATTGTTGAAAAATTCTGATTGGTTCTAATTCAACCAAACCTTTTTGTTAAATTAAAAAGCATTTTTTAAAATCGATTTGGTTGAATCAAACATTGTCAAATCAACAAAATAAAACAACCAAACTGTTTAATCAAACATTTTTTTTAAATTCAACAAAACACTTTTTAGCGTGTAACATCTAAAACCTTTCGCACTTCCAAGTTCCAATGGTGCACCATTCAGAATGTTGATCCTGCAGTGCTTCATGGAACGTGACTAGAAATCTCGTATAGACTCGATGCGTTGAGCTCGACTAATGGAGCGCACATTTTGTGAAATAAAACATAAAAAAAATTTTTTGATATTTCCTTTATGGAACATAAAAACCGTAAGTATGTTTTTCGTTATTTATTTATTTATTCACTTTTGAATGTGCAGCCGCACTTTTCGAATGCTGTGTATTATAACGATAAAACTTAGACACTTGGTATACTACTGCATATGATAAATAAATGCAGCATTAGGTACCATTCAACCTTTGGATGCTTCATCTCGTATATCCAGTAGCCTTAATTTGAACTTTATACTAATTGCGCACATGTTTGACAGCATGAAAAATTACTAAATTAAAGATACTAATCTTCAATTGGGGAAGAGTACTTTATAATACATTTTTTTTTGCTTTAGATCTGAAATTTGTTTATGACATGCGTTTTTGCAAATTGAAAAGATAGTGTATTGCAGTATATTCGGATGTTCAGTGCCAATTTGTACTAATTACACACATGTTTGACAATATGCAGAATTACTATATATAAAAAAAAAAACTGAACTTCAATCGGGATTAAGTACTTTACAATACATTTTTTTTTTTTTGCTTTATATCAGAAATTTATTTTTGATATGCGTCATAGTCACCTAGAAGATTAAATTCACAACTTTATTATCCTACTAAATAAAAGACGGATTAATTCAATTTTGTGGGTGGGGACATCTAATTGAAATTTATGTCCCTTTTATGGAAATAAAACAGGATTTCTTACATTTTTCATGTAATTTCTTTTTTCTCGGGAGAAAGGTCGCCCATTCCACCGCCCCGCCCCCTTTTAATCCCTCAGTGTACTAAAGTCACGCACAAAAAAGCAAATTTTAATGGATTTTTTTAACGGATAAATTAAAATTTTAACAGATCTGTTGTGTTCTGTATTTCTTACACTAAATTTCTCCTTAGCTTCAAAACATCAAGAAATATTCTAATAAAGTTACACACATGGACACGTTTCCTATATTTGAAATTACATTTTCTGTCATTTTTAAAGACAAATTTAGGCCATAGAATTACACAAATGAAATTGGATAATGGATGTATTAATGCCTTTTAAAACTTACCTATACAATAAAAAAGAACTTTTACTTTCCTGGACTATATTACTGATGTCTATAACGCTTTATGCTTCTTTTTACAACAATTGAATTTTAAGAAATGTTATTAACTACATCTTCATTTCCATTGTATTTGATTATTCCTTGACATCTTGTACACATTGCGTACCTTTTCCTGAATCTTATTGTTTATCTTCTCTGAATATTTATGGAATTGTGAAACCTGTGGCAAGCTCAATTTCGTGAAGATATTGTAAGTGTGAATGTGAGCTATATTTGTGCATAACGTGTACTGTATCTTGTGCTGTTAAATGTTTATTAAAATATGTGATTGTAAAAAATATCAATGCTACAATCTAATGACTTAAAAGAGTACCATTAATACTTTATTTTATATAAAAAGGATTGTAGAGATCTTGAGATTACATGTCACCATTACTGAACTTTTAAAACGTGGTGCTCTTGTTATTTTTATATGTATTTCGAATCGAATAAGTAGATAGAGATATTAGTATATATTTTTTAAAGCTTATTCTCTGGATAATATTCCTATAAAAGACTCAAAAATTTTATAACAAAACATGAATTTAATAAGTTATAAATTCCTTCGAAATACATTGTATTTGTGTAAAAAATTTATTACCATATTTTCATCATAAAAATGTATGTGATTAGACATGTATGAAGATACATAATAAGTAAAAAAATACTACTAACTGATACTGAAACTTTCGTCGAATTCAGTTATTTCGGACTCCCTGCTCTTCTGAAATCATCGAGATCAATAAATTTGTTCTAAGATTGTTTCTTGGTAAGGAATACCAAACGAGTGTTTTACTGTTATACACCTATCGAAAATTACTCTCCATGTTCTGGTTGTAAATTTATTGCAATGTAAAAATGGTCTGGAGGAGGATTCTCAAAGATTTTCTCATGCATCAGCTGGATTTTTTGCGGTATATAACAGTTCCTATAGTTGTATTACTTATAATGGATAAAAGAAATTTCGAAAATTTTAAGTCAAAATTTTAAAAAAGTAAGCCAAGGCATTTACGAGGGACGTTGAGAAAATAACTTTCGTAATTTTTTTTACACGGAAATTTTGTTTCTAAAAAATATACCCACCGAGGCATCATGAATTATACACTGTACTATTTTTTGCCATATTCACCACCAGTATCGAGACATTTACCGTTGCGAGCAATCAGTTTTAAAAAACAACTCTAGTAAAACTCTATGCCCTGCGATGCAAGACGTTGTCTCACAGCCTGCACCAAAGCAGCAATGTTTTGGAAGTGACGTCCCCAAATGCTTTTTAAAAAATGATGAAACGTACTTTCGGCACATCCCTCATATATAAGATTCCAAAAAGGAAATTAGTCAGTCGTCCGTGGTATGATTGTCACCACATTTTATTTTATCCCACACCTAGGATTAAATAGATATTTAAAATTAAGCCGGACGTATGAGTAAGACAGCCTAGCAATCTAAAAGAAATTTGAGCCGTCAACTTATTGTGAAGTATGATAATTCGGTCAAAATCAGTGTACTGATCATTCAGCAAGAAATTTTGTGGTCATTCGTATCAGTTTAATGGTTACTTGCTGATTCTGACGTGATCATATTTATGAATATACTTTGAAAACGTAAGCTGGCCAAATTTTAAAAGGGCCATAAGATTAGTGAAACTTTGTCATGATATTCTTGTGGGAGAAAGCTGTATCGGTTTTGGATAGCAATCGTCCACTTTTGGAGAATTATATAGACAACGCTTCTCCATGTAGCAATATAATATTTCTCAGACATAACATAGTAGGGAAACCTCCTCCATTCTTTCTAGATATGTCTCTCAATGGTAATTACTTGTTTTCTCTACTTTTGGAAAACTCACTTGTGGCACTTGTTAATTAGGTGACAATGTGTGAAAGTAGTTATAAAGCACTGGTTTATCAGTAGAGTCATGATTTTACTCTCCAAATTGAATGCAAATGCTAATCGTACAAAGAAATGATCGTCTAAAAAGTGCAAATGTTTTGATAAAAAAAACTTTTTAGGCAACTAAAAGTAAAACCTTAAGCTCATTTATGATACTTCATGTATTAAAAATTTACGATCTAGTCAGTAATATATTCCTGGTCCACAAATATTAACGGAAAGTTAGTTATTCGATGTGATGCATGAAATTTAACTCTTGTGCGAATTTATTTTTGGTAAAAAAATATATTGAAACTAATTTAACTCAATGTATAAAACATTGTATATTTATTTATTCTTGAAGTATGTTTCCAGCAGACACACATTAATTGTTTGGTTTATAAATTCACTTTGTGTTTGATAGAGTTGAAATAAATAGTTTTACAAAATATTAACAATTTATATGTTTGAAAACGCAGGTGACTTTTAACAAAAAAACAATTAATGTTTTGTCATTTTTAAAGAACTTTAAACTAAAAAGGAAATACAATTCCTTGTTAAAGTGAAAACACTGACGGAATTTTCAAAACTTTATGTTGACTATAAATACATATTATTAGATAGCATTAAAAGCGACTTAGGGGATACTATTTAAAGTAAAAATCAAAATTTATTATATGGAAAACATTTAATATACTATGAACATTTAAATTGACGAACTTCTACTGAAAAAGATTATTGAGAGGAAAATAAAGGAACTCATACTGAGCTTATAATGGTTTCGGTATGAGTAAAATGTAAAAAGAAATGTTTTAAATGCCATGCTAAGCTCAATATACTTTAACTACCGAGCTTACTTAGGCTGATAGCTCGCTCTCGTTTTCCATCTATTTCATTTATAAGAGGTGACTTAATCAACCATGATATATTGGTGTATTATGATTTAATTTAAGAATTATACTTCTGTTTTATATGATGCATTCATAAAATTGTGTTTATTATTGTGCTATATACAGCAACTCTCTTTCTAACAGAGTTTGCAACATATTAAGTATTTATATGATGGATTTACAAGTGTTCCATTGTAATCTTTCTTGATGTTCAAAGAAAAAATGTCAAAATAAATGTATGGATGAAGCATAGTTTTTGGTTTATTTAATTATGAAGTTCGCTAGCGATTTAAAATGAAACGTCGTTTTACTTTGAAAAAGAAAATACTTTCACATGTACGTGATTCAGAAATGCTTTTTGAAAAATATAGTTATCGCCATAATTTTATTGAGGCTTGCGAATACTTTACAGCATTTCCGTTTCCTTTATTCCCTTTAAAATTGATGGCAGCTTCATTTGACTAAATTTGTTATTTATCATTCGCTGAGAACTTGCCTTTGGTAAATATTTATTATTAGGTTTTATCTCAAATGAAATGATTTGTTATTTGGGGTATTTGCGGAAAATATATATTTTATTGCTTTCTTTTGTTTTCTACAAGTTCAATATTCACATTTCGTTATCTGAATTCTAGGAATTGAAATTGACAGATAAGGTTAATTTTTTATATTACGGTGTTTAAATTTATTATGATTTATTGCCTATCGTGATAAAGTTCTATTAATGCAACGCTTTTACTAACTCAAAAAGAATATGTAAATACATTATACCAGCGTTTCTCAGCCTGTAGGGTGCGGCCCCCAAGGCGCGCGCAGAGCGTTTTGCAGGGGGGGGGGTGCAAGAAAAACCAAAGAGAAAGTAGTGATGCATGTTTAAAAAAAAATCATCTTACTTATTGCCATTTTTACTCAAAAATATATCCTTTTTCGCTTAAAATGTTCATTCACACTTTACTGATAACATTATTTTGTAGAAAATTCCATTAAATGCTCACTGTTAAAGATTAAAAAACTGAATGTATGCTGAAAAATGTGATGGGGGACGCGCGACCGTAAGTTAGCCTTTGTTGGAGGCGCGACGTTAAAAGGTTGAGAACCGCTGCATTATAATACATTTTTTTAATTTTTGGGGAGGTAGTATTCCATGATCTTTATTCGTCAAACACTGCCCTTATTTTTAGAAAATGCAATCAGTGTAAAAATAAATGGAAAATGTTCAAAAATAAAAGTGATTTCTTTGTGCACTGTAAAAAAAAGTGTTCAAGGGAAAGTCAGTTTTCCTATATCGGTTTTATTTATAAAGTGTTCTTTATAGAAATTGGGTAATGTATTCTATAATATCAGCTTCTCTTGTTTATTTTTAGCTGTATGTTTTTGAAAATATCACCAATCATTCACAAAAGTAACATAGGACATTTCTCTCGCCTTCGAATACATTTTTGAGTGGGTGTACATTATCTTCTTATAATCTACATGTATGTATGTATGTATGTATGTATGTATATATATATATATATATATATGCGACGTCAGATATTTCAAGTAAAGTTCCAGAGTTAAGGCAAATAATATGGTTTATTGAACATTATCTTTTAAGTTACAATATAGAATGAGAAGAGGGGAGGGGAGACGGGTACAAAAATCAGCGTGGACTAATTAAGCAGTTCCAGTGGCAGAAGTCTCTCGATTTTCGATGTGCGGGAGTATTTACGTTCATCATACCACGTGGTTTGCGAAGACATAACTCCGCCTCTCTCTTATCTCTAATCGAACCACACACATTTACCAACATGACCCGCATCCGGGGCTACACGGGCGTGGGGACACGTGTACATCTAAAGAACTCAGAATCGACGGCCTGATGTTTGACAAATAACAAAATAAATAAAACATAGCTCCAGAGCGCGCGTGGCAAGTATGACAGGAAAGCAAAACTTACAGTAAAAGTACCCGCTTGAACAATACCCAAACTATAGTAAAACCCAAATTACCTTTTTATGGATTACAATGGCAAAAGAAGTCTGACGAGCAATATCATTGAGGTGGCCAGTCTCGCACTTGCGAGTCAGACGTCCTTGCAACTGCGAACGAATCTAATTTTCAAGTTTAGACACCTTAAATTTTTCTGGCTAGAATTCTGGAGTTATGTTGTACAACACTTGAGGGGTAGGATGCAGTTTCTAAAATTTGACAAAACATAATGATGCAGTAGTACGAAAATCTTACAATAAACAATAAAACAATGAGTGCGCCCAATTTTTTTTCAAAATATCACAAGTAAAATATTTACAACCTAGGTGGGATACAATAATACTGTACAACAATATAGTAATATAATTAAACAAAATGGATAAACATGGCTGACATTTATTTTCTTTGGCAAATACTTATGGCTTTGGCTTGCATGGCATAAAGTGAATGGAATGAAAATAACTTTGCAAAATGGTTGGCAAAATAGTTGGCAAAATGCAGTTGGCAAAATGGAGTAAATTTATTTAGTCTAAAGGCAATGTAAAAATGTGCGTAGTGTGTAGAAAATTTCGAAAACCATAGCTGTGAAACAGCAGTACCGTCACACAGGTGGGGGGTATAGTAAATAGCACTTGTAGGCATTTTAAGTTTGCCCACACTTTCAACTCTCCATAGTATGACAACAAAAATGGGTTCACATGATCCCGAAAAAGGAAGACCATTGTCAACTACGAAAGAGAAAACTTGGCCATTGCCTCATAGCTTCCAAAAAAGGGGAAGAAATGACTCAATAGACAGTTGGGAAAAACTGGGGAATAATTGAGAGGAAGTCCCAGCCCAGTCTAAGTCTAGCTTCATTTATTGTTTGCATAATATCTATAAAATATACAAAGAAAAAAGGTGCAGTTTTACTTACACCGCACACACTCGGACTTGGGGACTTCTTTAATGACTAAGAGAAGCGGGTGACAGAGAAAGGTTGGTAGAAGCATAAAAGAAAAAAGGATAGACGATAGATTTTATGTCGAGTATCCAGAGTTCCAAACTCAACACTTAGAAATTTTGAATAATTTCTTTTTCTTTTTCTATTTTCTATTTTTTTAACCAATTATTGTTAATTAAATTTAATCACCTTCGTGGGCTAGCTTTAATTTGTCAGGAGGAAAATAACGTCTTAATTTAGAAGATTGAACTATTTCCGTAGGTTTCTTAGTATGGTAATTAGGTTTATCTATTTCGAATGTAACTGAAGAACATTTGTTTACAATTGAATAAGGACCTGAAAAAGTAGGAGATAATTTACACGTATTAGGGTAGTTAAATTCTTCATAAATTACAAGATCTCCTGGTTCGAAATAAGCTTCTATGAATTTATTGTCATATCTAATTTTATTTTTATTATGAAATTCTATTGTCCTTTCTTTTGCTAATTTTCGAGCTTCATCAACAGGAGGATAGGTATTTTCCGAAATAGGTGAGTCATATGGCAATTTTCCAAACATTAAATACATAAGTGTAAACTTCGTTACTGAATGAGGTGTGTTATTATATTCACTAATAACCTGCTCTAGTAACTTAGTCCAAGGAATTTTAGAAGGTGAAGACTTAACTTTACATTTTAATCTAGTAACTATTGATTGATTTACCCTCTCTACTTTTCCATTTGTCTGTGGATGATGAGCTGAAGTAATAGTTGTTTAGTATTGTAGTTCTTGAGGAATTTTTTAAAACGCGAAGCAGTAAAAGCTGCATTTCTATCACTAAGTATCTTTTGAGGAACTTGAATGTTGAATATTTGTTTTAGACAGTTTACATAGGTTTCAGTAGTGACACTTTTCGAAGGAAAGGCCCAAACATATCTTGTAGCATGGTCAATTATTAGATGTAGATATTTTTTTGTTGAATTGTAATAGTTGAAACCTCCTACAGTATCAATAGAAAGACATTCAAAGGGTTTATCAGTAGCAGGTACAACCTGTAACAAACCAAATTTCTTCTGTTTAGGTTTTTTGTTAAATTGGCAAGTCGAACAATGTTTAACATAATTGGAAATATCTTGAGTCATATGAGGCCAATAATAGGAAGGTGAAATTATACTTATTTTTTGAACACCAGGATGGCCAAAATTTTCATGTGCATTTTTCATTAAAGTTTTTCTTAAGCTCATAGGCACCACTATTTTTTTGAATCCTTTCTTATTTATGGTAATTAAATCATTAATGATTTTATATTTAGGACCATGCATATTTTCTGCTAATTGTTGATTTTTAATTTCTTCAGCATCTAACAATAAAACCGAAGGTTGAATTAGTTGGAGATGTTGAGAAGGAGGAATCCTTGATAACATATCAGCTTCGACATTTGTTGAGCCCTTTAGGTACTTTATTTCATAGTCAAACATACTTAATTTAAGGGACCAGCGGAATAATCTTCCTCTTAAATTTTTGACATTTTTTAACCAAACCAATGCCGCGTGGTCAGTATGAATGACAAATTTTTGACCGTGAAGGTAATAATAAAATTTATCAAGGGCATCAACGATAGCCAAACATTCTAATTCAGTTATAGTGTAATTCTTTTCATATGATCGAAGCGATCTCGAATGATATGCAATCGGGTGCAAGATACCTGAGGCATCCGGCTGCTTCAACACAGCTCCAACTGAACAATTTGATGCATCAATAAATACATGGATAGGTAATTTAACGTCGTATAATTGTAACACAGGTTTAGATATCAAAATATTTTTTAAGGTTTCAAAACTTTTCTGACAGTTTGTTGACCAATCCCATTTAGCGTTTTTCTTTAACAAATCATTTAAAGGACGTCTTAATTTTGCATACCGATCAATAAATCTGTTATAAACAATTTCAGAACCAAGAAACCTCTGTAGTTCCTTTATGTTAGTAGGTGGCTTCAAATTTTTGATAATTTCAATATTAGTATTATCTGGAGTAATTGACCTTGTTTAACCTCATACCCCAAAAATTTTATAGTGTCCTTAGCAAAGTTACATTTAGATAATTTCAATTTAATATTTTCCTGCAAACAAATTTGGAAGATAGTTTCTAAATGCTGCATATGTTCTTCCATAGAAGAAGAAAAAACCATTATGTCATCAAAATATTTATAGGCAAATAAATTTTATATTTATTTAATATTCTTCTCATGACTCTGTTAAATATAGCAGGCCCTGTCTGAATGCCAGACCTGTATTAGTTACAAAGGCTAGTTTTTCAGTATCTTGAGAGTGGATGGGCACATGCCAAAATCCAGACGCCAAATCAAGAGTGGAGAATATTTTCGCCCCACTTAATTTATCTAATAAACTGTCAATACGTGGCAAATGCTCGGCATCATTTTTTACTATATTATTTAATTTACGATAATCCACACACAGTCTAGTTTTGGTACCTTCGTCGCGTTTATACGCTAAAGTGACGGGTGCAGCATAGGGGCTATTGCTTTCCTTAATTAAACCAGCTTTTAATAATTGTTCAATCTGAGAATTAATTTCGTCTTCCTCTTTAGGAGAGGTTCGATAAGGCCTGAGGCAAACAGATAGGTCAGAAGTTAAATTTATACGCTGAGGTTCTACATTAATACGACCAATATCATATTTATTTTTTGCAAAGATTTTCTCATATTTATTTAATAATTCCTCTAATTTTGGGCTGATAGCTTTATAAATAATCTGAGGGCGAACGCTTTCCTCAGAGACTTTGCTATCGGTTGAAGAAGTGGGTTGATTTAAATGTAGAGACATAGGTAAGGCATCATAATTGTATAAAGGTAATCTAAAATTATTTTGAAAAACACACAAATTTACACAATAAATACATAAACAAAACTTTTTACACTCTGGTAAACCCAATATGGCATATGGTAGGTTTGAATATACTATAAAAAATTTTACACACTGAGTAATGTTTCCAATTTCTAAATTAACATAACACACTGTATCAAGTATCAGCAGTCCATCTGCCTGAGTAACATTTAAAGGTGAGACTCTCTGTACTTCTAAATTAAATCGTCCAACAAAACTTTGCGGCAAGACAGAGAGTGTAGAGCCAGTGTCTATGACACAGGGAACACTTAAAAATTCAAAATTGTCAATTTTGGGTTGAGTCAATTTTTTCCTTAGGTACCCGGGTACAGTAAATAGTCATAAATTCGCTTCTCGCGAGGTCTCAGTACCATTATTTTGTGAATTTAAAATAGTGGTGTTCGAAGTCATATTCGGGTGAGTCATATTTGGTGTCGCGTATGGGCTTGTCGCAATTTGGTTGTTACTTTTAAAGGGACAAGTATGCGTCCAATGGAAAGCATTAATTATCCCTAGCCCCTCACATTTTCTACATGGAGTTCTAGGTAGGGTGCTTTCTTGGTAATTGACATTATTTTGGTGGTGTAAACTTTGAGGACTTTGAGATAGGGGTCGAAAACGGGGCCAATTATTTATTTGGGTTCGCCCTTGGGTTGAATTATGAATTGGTTGACGCCAATTTGGTCGGTTATAAACAGGAGCATGGTAGGGTCTATAATTCCGAAGCTTGGGTGTAAAGTAACTAGGATTTTGTGCATTATTGGGCGAGGAGGTAAAGCTTGCCTGTTGGGGCGGTTCGTGAATTTTAATTAATTTTGACCCTACCTTAAGCCACTCGGTGGCACTACTGGGTGGTTGCAGGGTCAAAAGAGCTCTCACATTACTAGGAAGACCATTGGTCAATCCTTCTAATATTATATTATTAGGTAGCCCCAATTTTCTACCTATTTCTAATTTTTCATGAAGATAAGTTATAAGATTCGAAATTTTTTCTAGTTTTAAATTTGTAAAATCCATGAAAGTAAAGGTCGTACATGAAATATATTTTTCCCTTAGTATTTCAATCAATTCTTTCCAATTATTACAATTTGCTATGTTATTTATGTATGTTGTTAAGGCAGACCCCTTAAGAAATTTTCCTATATTTTGAAATTTCCAGTCTTCGTCTTTATTTTGTTGTAAGCAACACCGTTCGTAATATGCTATCCAACTTTCAAAACTCATATTATCTTCAAAATTAAAGGGAGCAATAAACTCATCACTTTTTTGCAGGGACATAGTGGCAATAGTTTGTGTATTTTCTTTACCATCTAACGACATGCTGAAATTTTTTTCTAAATTTTTACCTGAACGGAGAAGCATTTAATAATTGCATTCAGAATTTTTAGTTAGCAACATTAATAATAATACTGCAATAAATTTACAAAATCTTACCTTAATGAAAATACTGTACTAATGCGGAAAAAATGCAGATATTTCACTATATATTTTTTTTTTATCAACACTAAAATAGCACTTTAAAATAACACACACAATTAATAACCATTTAAATATAATGCTCTAATGTTCACTTCAACTCTGAAAATATACGTACTTCACTTAATCAATATCCACAAGTTGAAATCGTCATTCTTCAACAATAAACAAAACACACACAAAAAATATCTTCTCCTCACAAGTTCAATGCAGGCAGGAGGAGTTTCGGTCAACCTAAGTTGCACGCACAAAAACAAAAATATTCGGCACGGAGAAAAGGAGGAAATAATTCACCTGTTGCACACACTTCTCGTGGGGGCCTGTTTTGGGTGCAATGAAGGCAGTGAAACTCCGTCGATTTCCATCGGATTTTCAAAATAACAGTGGACGTGTGAAGAAAAAAAAAATAAATAAGGAGGCACAGATTTCTGGATGGTAAACACGGTACAGAAAGATGATATCAGATAACGGAGGGCAGGCACTTCTTTAATTTACGTGTCGGCATCAGCGTCGTTAGTCGCTATGGAAAACTCAGGAGCGCAAATTTTTCGATGGGCTTCATGGGAGGATTCGATGGGAGGTCAGGCGAAAGTAGTTTCATCAAAGCAGGGAATGAGGAAGTCCAGATAGCTGCAGTCGGCGAAGAGGCAAGTC
The DNA here is from genome assembly GCA_038373885.1 of Cheiracanthium punctorium. Taxonomy (NCBI): domain Eukaryota; kingdom Metazoa; phylum Arthropoda; class Arachnida; order Araneae; family Cheiracanthiidae; genus Cheiracanthium; species Cheiracanthium punctorium. Next base: position 310,032 of record JAWZYV010003132.1, read on the forward strand.
GGGTATCTCTGATCGGCAGGCAGCCGGCATAGCGCCGCATCTCCGGCGCACTCCGCATCCTCGGGTAAGCAGTGTACCCCGTCTCCCGACTATTGAGCGTTAATTTTTTACAATTTAAAATTTTTAATTGGCACACAGGCAATCATCCTGTCGGCTATTTGTGACGTCAGATATTTCAAGTAAAGTTCCAGAGTTAAGGCAAATAATATGGTTTATTGAACATTATCTTTTAAGTTACAATATAGAATGAGAAGAGGGGAGGGGAGACGGGTACAAAAATCAGCGTGGACTAATTAAGCAGTTCCAGTGGCAGAAGTCTCTCGATTTTCGATGTGCGGGAGTATTTACGCTTCACCACACCACGTGGTTTGCGAAGACATAACTCCGCCTCTCTCTTATCTCTAATCGAACCACACACATTTACCAACATGACCCGCATCCGGGGCTACAAGGGCTTGGGGACACGTGTACATCTAAAGAACTCAGAATCGACGGCCTGATGTTTGACAAATAACAAAATAAATAAAACATAGCTCCACAGCGCGCGTGGCAAGTATCACAGGAAAGCAAAACTTACAGTAAAAGTACCCGCTTGAACAATACCCAAACTATAGTAAAACCCAAATTACCTTTTTATACATTACATATATATATATCATTACCTTGACAATCATTACTGACAATGATTATGACAAAATTACCTTGAAAATCATTGATAATCATTGTCATCATTACCTTGACAAAAATTACTGGAACAATTAATAGGAAATTCCACATGTACGCTGAGTTTGTAATGTAAGCGCTAAGTAAGAGATTTTCCAAATTTCCTCTCCTAAGTGGTGGAGGGTGTAAGCAAAACGCTATTTACATGTTTCTCTTATTAATGCAGTAAAACCTCACTTTAGAATATAAAGACAAATACACAGTGGCGTATCCAAGGGGGGGATAGGGGGGTCACCTCTCCCATGAGGAATTTTTTGCCATACAAAATGTACAGCTGCGGAAAAAAAGTCCCACTTGCTCTTTATTTCGCCATCATTCGTCGTACAGTAAAGTTATATATACCATTCGTTTGCAAATAACGCGTACTTTAATTTACTATTAATTTAATTTGCATCAGGGGCCGTCTTCATATTTAATTCTGCATCAACTTCAGCCACGTTGCCAGTTTTTTCTCAATGGCAACCCCATATTTTGACTTTATTAAACGAAAGAAAACCTTCAAATTACCCTAAATATAAATTTTCACCAATTTTCTACGATAATTTCCGGAGATATTGCGAATTAATTTTTGCGCGTTTTTAAGGGACTTTCTGCAAATTGAAAAACGCTATTTGTAGGTTCCGAACTTTTCGCCTTTCATTAATTTCGCTCGCGAGAGTTAAAAGAAATTAATATTATTTTCAAGGAAAATATTGTTTCCATCTCTCTTAAAGTTTTTTGTACTGAGAATATCAAGGGTAGAATAGAATATTTAGTCTGTGGTCCAAATGACCCGTGAGTTCATAATTTCCTTGGTTCGTACACATGATTTAAGGGAAAATGCAAAATGACTGCTCACGATTTTGAAAATCTTTGTAATTTTGAAATTGTTATTGAGTATTTCCGTTGATGGTTCTCTTAGACAGGTGAAATGTTGGCAGGAGTGAGAGGCTGCTCTCTGCTCTTCTGACTACAAGCTTGAATATTACTCAGCTATGGTCGAACTTGAAGAATGATTTCCTGATAGAAAATTTATTTGTTTGAATTTCATGTAAAAAACGCAATTACTTTTTTGCCGACCCAATATTATCACCGTGTTTGTTATTTCACTTTCTTCATTTAATACTATCGTCTACAATGTGCAATATTCTTAAGACTTTTGGCGGTATTTTAATTTATAGTTAGATGAAAATTTAGACAGAAAAACGTGATTTTGAATGTTTGATAAAGTATGGGGAAGTCCAAAGACCTAATGTTTCCGATATTAAAAAAGGTCACATTCACGTCTGGAAAGTTGAGGATGTTAGTTTTTCAGAAATAGGACGTTGTATTAGAAGACATACATCTACTGCATCTAATTCTATAGCTGGAAAATATTTTATTTGGGGAATATGGTAGCGGACGCAACAATACACGCTTTATAGAATCCCTATCAAACTGTAAAAACCTCTAATTTATTTGCTTCAAAATTTGATATTTTTAATACTGGTATCTTTTACTGTGTTTTTGCACAAAATAAATCTAATTTACGTTTATTTTATGCAATTTTCAAAAAATTTTCACTTAGTAAATTTATATATGGTCCCTTAACTCATGAAAATAACACATTTTATTTAATATAAATTAAACTACTGAACGTAAAAATTTGAAATTTTGCACAGCCATGTAATATTAATTTCTGCATCTATTTCCATCGAAATTTGGCTAGGTCGCTATTCATAATTTTTTTGAATATTAATTTAATAATTCATAATTCATATTCATAATTTATTAAAAATCACAATAACATTAAATTATGTTTGGGTCGTTTAGTTCTAATAGTACGAATAAAAATCAGCTTCTTACTACCAATATTATATGAGATATGAATTGAAGTATGAAAAAATATTTTAACATAGGGGGAGGGGGATTTTGGGTGCTCATAACTCACTCATTTTCTGTCCAAATTTATTGAAAATTGGTGTCCGGGGTTAAAATGAGCTAAATTTTTGAAATATGAAGTGAAATCTAGGGGTTGCTATTGAGAAAAAAAAGTTGGTGCGAATTTTAATATGTAGATGGCCCCTTATGCAATTTTTATGCATAGCAAATTAAAGTGTACGTCAATCGTAAACGATTGGTATCTGTAACTTTGCTGTACGACAAACGACGGCCAAAAAAAGTACAAGTGGGACTTTTTTTTTCCGCAGCTGTACATTCTTCACTCCCTTATCACATACACGTATACATATACGTGGGATGCAGTAGTCATAACACCCCCCCCCATAAAAAATTCCTGGCTACGCCACTGCGAATACCTAACGATCACTTTCAAGATTTTTATAAAACTCGCCCTCGAGGGGCAGATATGTGGCCAAAACATCCTTTTCTCATATCATTCTTATCTATATGTGTAAAACAATTTGTTCAGCTTGACTCATCATCGCCAAGACCAAATAACAAAAGCTAGTCACATAATAAGTGCCGGTTTCTTTCAAAATTTTGAATAGATTTTGAAAGTTTGGGAAGACAGTTTTTATTTAGGCACTCTTTTTAAACGATTTCAATGAATAACATAAAATTTGGTAGCATGATACTACGTATTTACTGAATATAAACATTGCGTTTTGGATTTTCATGAAATTTTTAATAGGTTTTGCGAAAGTTATGTGAAAAAAACATCGTGTGTAAATTTTTGCTACTTAAGCATAAAACATTATCCTAGTCTAAATTAAAGTTAAAGAAGCAGATCTTTCGAAATCTTCGTAATCTTGTCCACTAGGGTTATACTACTTCCTATAAGGAAAGTAGTGCAACCCTAATAGTCTTAAAATCTACGTAACGTTGTCCACTAGGCTTGCACTACTTCCTATATAAGAAGTGACTTAAAATTTAGAAGTATCGTCATGTTGAAGATATTCAGTCATTTAGCATTCAGGTTCCTTTTCCTTTTGTAAAAGTTTCACATTTTTAACCATTCTTTTTGTATACCTTTTTAATAGAAAGCTATTATCTCCGAGCGAAGAATATGTTCTCAGATAATTTGTAATTGCTAGAGTAGTCTAGTGTGTCTTAAGCTAGTGAAGTCCATATATAACGTAGCATCACATGCGTGAATTCACTTTTCTTGCGAAACAAAAATTTAAAATTTAAATTTCGTGTTTTTAATGAATGAGAGAAATCTAGATCCACAGAATTTTTCCTGCTTACAATATCGCAATCAGTAGCTTGCGAGATCATATTACAGACAGTTAAGTCAAAATAGCAAGGATTAGATTTTTCTATAAATCGGATCTGTGAAATATCGAACTGCAACAATTAGTAACGGGCAGAATTATAAATAAACAGCAGGCACAAGATTTATGCGCGCGTTTGAGTGGCAGAAGTTGCCCTATTGATTGGATGAAGGTCCAATGTTTTTCCACTTAGAGTCTACGATGTATACGTGTGGTCTAATACCATTCCTAACAGGTGTTAGCCCTGGCAGCAAAAGAGTTCGGTAAAAAGTTTGCCGACTGTCTATTTCATCGGCTCGTACTCGGGGATTTTTGTTTGGCGTCCATTTAACGTTCGCTGAAACTATACCGCCGATGTGTAATTCATTCCGCAGCTCCCTGACCTAGGGAGAAAACTCAACCAACTTCCTTCATATACTCCTCGGTCTCAGGTATTTTTGGTCCATCGAACAGAGGTCGAAATTGGACTTCGAAAAGACTATTTAGAGATGGCACTGTCTGTGGGAAGGGGGATGAAAGGAGATGCTGCTTCCTAGTACAATATCGGTACCCCTTCCCCCTCACGTCGATTTGAAGAATTTCGCACGCTCTTATTTCTTCTATCTTCCATCCAATAAGAAGCCCCCTTTTCATTCTGCTTCGCAGTATTTTTTTACGGGAGCTTTTAGTTAGCTTCGCTTGACAGAGTGCTTCTTTGTATTGCGGGGCAAAATGTTGGGTGGCATATTCAAAAGATAACGGCTTACACAAGATAACATACCAATAAGAAACATACTCATTTTAAAAAGATTAGTAAATTATTTTTGTGTTTGTTCACTTAAAACAAATGTACTTTTGTTACTTATTGAAATTTCTGCTGAACAGAAAATGAAATTGCATGCATAATATAATTGGATCTGCGAAGAAAGCATTTTATATTTTACAGCAACTTTTTTAAAAGAATAAAACATCGATTATTTTAAAAAATCAATAAGATACTTAAAATATTTTTTCCATTATATATTTTAGAAAACCTATTTCTTTTTATAACATTGAAATTAAACGTGAGCGTTGCAAATGAACTAGTTCGTTTCTTCATTTTTTAACTAGCATTTTGAGCATTTTAAAAGTGCTTATATAACTCTGTATAGTTAGCCCAAATACCTCCCCATAGAAAACTGTGCTTCTTTATATTGCATTTAATACAAGTCTCACTATAAATTTAATTGTGTAATCGCTGAATTTTCTTGAAATAAACTGGGACATTTTGAATTTATCCAAGAAGAATTTTCTATTGTAAATGCACAAAATATCGCAATATATATTTTAATTTATGTGACGCTATAATTATGTAATTAAATAGATGAGTAATGATTTACTTATGTTCAGCACAAGTTTCAACGTTTTAACACAGAAATAATTTACTCATCTGATTTCTAAAATATTATTATATTAGATATTTATTTCTTAATTAATAAGAAAATATTGTAAGCTAGATATCTCTGAGCTAGATATCTCTTAAATTATATAAAAATGAAAGGGCGAATAAAAATTACATTAGCTAAATTGTGAAATTTAGCATACTACATTAGGTTTTACTGAGTGTTAAAAGTTACTATATTTTGAAAATATACTGTTATCTTTATTTGAAATGTTAGAAATTAATTATCCTAATTATGAAGTACTTTCTTCCTCAATTTGAAGTGGAAAATTTATATAGTATAGCTCATTAAAAACGTCCCTAAAGCAATACATATAATCTCGACTGAATCAGGATAAGAGAGCAAATTGTTGGGGAATTCTCGGGAAATCGTCCGGAGACGCACAGAATCCCTCCCTAGCAGACAGTCCAGGGACCGTCACCCGACTGGACATCACCAACCTTCAACGGAGGTCCTGCGCCGAGGTCGAAAGGGTGAAATTGGGACGAGTTGGGACAGTTGGCCGAGACGAGGCCGAGGATTTCTTGTTGCTTGGGAGACCATCATCGCCATCATTATCATTATCATCTTTATCATGTGTTTAATTAGCGTAAATTATCACATGTTTGGATACATTTTCCAAACAAGCCACTTAACAAAAAGCACGAATATTAATTTATATATTTTTAAATGGAGCGTGAGGAAAAAGTACCGATAGATTTTTTTCAGTTTTACTGTCTAAAATTAAAAATATTTTATTGAACATAGATTTTCCTATAGCATAAATTGGACTTGCAAAGCATCGGATTGCTATGTTAAGGTTAAGCTATATTTTTTCGATGCATGAATTCAATGGTTGTCATTCCGATGATTGTTACTTATTCCTGAACTAATGTTGATATTCATGATTTTGATATTCATACTGCTGTCAAATATTTATTTTATAATAGTCGATGGTTTTTTTTAATGGAAACCCCTGAAGCTGCATTATCCGCCCAAATAGAAAAACCTTGACCACAAATGACTTTGAGTTTACTATTAAAAGTGTTGCATAAACCTGTTTCACCTCCTATATTTTATTTTATATTATTTTGCTTGAATTTCAACCAATGCCTATAGTAGTAGCATAACAATATTGCTCAATACGGTGAATTTATAAAATAAGTATAGGTAAATGAAATTCAATACTTTCTAATCTTTAAAGCGTTTAATAATAGATAAAAAATGGCGTTTTCATTCAACTTATGAAAAACTTATGGATTGCTGATACGGAAATAAAGCGTTTTTAGAAAGCAGAAAATTGAAAAATGTGGATTTTAAAATATAAATGAGGGGGCAAGTAGAAAAGGGAAATAAATGTTTTCATTTTGAAGTGATTTGGGATTAAAAATACATACTTTTACATATTATTTATGACTTTTATATGGATGGTTATAATTTGTAGATCTCCTTAGAAAATAACTGAAGAACTTTGCTAGAGAAATTCTCATCTTTGCTTAACCAATTTATTTTTAAATTACGCATAATTATGAGAAGGAATAGGATTGCTAAGATAGGATTGCAAAGATAGGATTGCTTATAAAACCGTTCAACTTGACCAACAATTATTACATGACAGAAAGAATCGAATTTTAATCTATTTTGATTTTCCACTACACTCAAGGAAAAGAATGATAAATTCACGACCATGAATTTGATCTCAAAATATTCTGTTCGAATTCTCAAACTATGCACACATCCGTGAAGAAAGCATCAGGTGAAAGAATACGTGGAAATAAAATCCCAACTTTTAAGAAGATATTTCATTTGTTTTACTTTAATTTTTCAATCAAAATTTTTATTGAAACACAACCGTGTGTAAATTCATAAATCGAAGAGAAAAATATCATGCAATTGATATTTACAAATCTGAAATCAGTTTTTAGGTATTTACAATGTGTATACTACAACAAGTCACGTAAATATATGTACTTATCAGAAAATAAGTTTTAAAATCTAAATTTCATACCATTCATTTATTTTCTCTGTGTAGTGTCCGATTTGAAGTGTTGAGTATTTCAGTAAAAATTTGATTGATTGGAATTTAGACCAAAACGTGCAAAGGATATTTTACCATTTGATATAAATTGGCGTTTGAGTATGGCGTCTCTATGACATTATCCAATCGATCTACACCAGAGATTATGTTCCGTGATTTTTTTCAAAGAATCGGGGAATGAATCAATTGCTTCCATTCTGTGTTTACTTTTCAAGGCGGGATGTCTCTCTCGATATTCAGATTTGGAAATAAAAATCTATTAAAATAAGTTTTCACAAAAACACTGCATTTAAGCACCTTTAACGTTTAAAGGCATTACGGTTTTTCAACCGAAGAGAGCCAATGGCAACTTTTTAAGAAGTTAAAAACACATCGTACTACAATGAATTGAAAATTAAACTCTTCTGGATTTACGACAAAAACAAAACAAATGTCCCAAAGCAATCTAAATAAAAGTTACGATCGAACAACATTCAAATCAAAATCCATCCGATTAAACGAATTCAAAATAAACGCTTACAACAAAAACAAAATAAATAATCTAAAACACTCAAACACTTAAAATATGATTTCACAAATGTCACGCCGTTAACATTTAAAAACACTCCGGTAAGAGTAATGATAAAAAAAGCGCGACTTCCAAAAACAAGAACAATATACGTTTACGTTGCCAATTTCTAAAAAAGAATTCATACAAATAGATGTTTAAGTGTTATGCCAAGGCTAAACCTGATCGGTAAAGTATAGTTATGGTTATCCAGGTAACGCACAGTTATCCAGTTTAGCCTTGGTTATGCAAACAAAATTTTACGCATTCTGAAACAATTTGCCCAAAATCCATCAATTTTTTCAGTTAAAGAGAACTTAAATAAGGAGTACTGCGTCTCTATGACGTCATCTAATCGATCTACGCCAGAGATTATGTTCCGTGATTTTTTTCAAAGAATCGGGGAATGAATCAATTGCTTCCATTCTGTGTTTACTTTTCAAGGCGTGATATCTCGCTAGATATTCAGATTTGCAAAAAGCCGCAAGTTTAAGAAAAGTAAATTTTTTAGAGATCTTTCGAACTGTATAAAAAAGTGTTGCTTTTAGTTAGAGATAAATATGTCGTTTTTATCAAAATTTCAACATGGCGGCAGATGTACCGGGGCGATGTGTCGAACCCAGCAGCGTTACGGAGAGATCTTTTATTATTTAGATATTTGAAATTTAAGGGAATGAATGTGTCGTGTTGTGTTGCGTTAAGGCAAACCTACGAGAGGGGTATCTGGCTAGGGAAAGTTTGCCTTGGGCACGAAGGACGCTTTAAGGGGTTCTAACGCGTATTCACGTTGCATCTGGAACCCCCCCCCCCCAAAACTCCAGATTTCCCGATCGACTGCCGTGAGATAGGCCAGAACCTTGGATCTTCCATTTCAGCAATCTACCATGTTCAGTGTCATATCTACTCGGCTGTGGTGGGGCATTAAAGAGAATGAAAGCAGTACTGTCGAGATAAGTTCAGGAACAAATACATACGAAAATATTTATTGCTTCTGTTTTAATAATAATCGAACAAGCATACATAATAGTTTTAAGATTCTGTACTGATTGAAAACTTCATAACCACCCAGCAACTCTGAGCAGCATGGAGCAGCAACTCTGAGCACCATACAACTCAGTCGGCGTTCACATCAAAATTGAACCGGTCATTTCAAAAACCGCATAAATCATCATTTTTACAAATGATTATCTTGAGCGTATTTTTAATATCTGAGGTATTACTTACTTCGAAGCCTAATCATAGTAATAAACACAAAGAAGTCATTGACTTATTAAACAGTTTTGTGAGCTGTGCAGTTTGTGTTCATTCCTGAAAAGTTTGTGGTGGTTTATGGTACTTAAGTGGTTTTTTCGAAATGACCGATTCGATAAAAAAAAAAATCCAAATAGAAAGTTACCTAATATGACATATGTTATAATGAAGAGAAGTGGTACAAAATTATCAATCACGTTGCTGCGGCTAAAGTCACAGTTTGTCCTCTGCAAATGTTACATTTTTTTACCTGAGAGAACCTTTCTGAGCTGCAATTTTTCTTACCCATTAGACGGTCTGCATCTGTTTCATACGCATTACACATACCTTTATTTTCAAATGAGGTTTATCATAACACTAACTTAATATTCCTTTCAAAATCTGACGCATTGTGCCAATGAAATTAGGCGGCACTATCAAGATTAGTTGCTCAAGGCTGTCGCAAAGTAAAATTAGATTGCTTTTCCAAGAATTTTGAAAACAATTCCGATTACGCCGTTCAAAAATTCATAGGAATAAAAGAAAGTTCTATTTGGTTCGGTAATGTTGATCCATGTTTTGAGAATCAAGCCATAGAGCAATAGATGTCAGGGCAATAATATAGTGGTTTAGTTCATCTACAAGATCATTATTTAATATCGAACTATAATTAGTGCAGCCAATCAGGATGATTAGGTTTAAGCTTTAGTTTTGTGCTTTTTTATTTATTTTACAGCCTAGAAGAGACCTTTTTATTTATTGCTAACATTATCGCAGCTTTGCAGAGATTTAATTTATTGTTCTTGATTATAGCGTACATTATTTCAAAAGAGACAACAGGAATTTCCTATTAACTAGATTTTTAAATTTTAATTCCCCTTAATTTCTAAAAAATGGAAATACATGATTGAAAGTCAGTACGATAAGTTTATATAAGGATATCATCTTGAACCCAGAAGAAATTGTACCATAATTCCGTTACGAAAACCGTAAAACATTGATAAAACAACGAAATATAAAAAGCTTTAATAGCGAAAATTTTGCCAAATTTTTACCCAACGGAGTGATATCTTTATTTGTGTTTTACTAGCTGTGTAGCCCGGGGGCATTAGGAACTAAGGCATAACTTGCCGAAATGGAATAGTCCACTTATATTCGCTAATCTGATCCCTTGGTTCATTTTCACAACCACTAATGCATAAATTGAGTATGAATTTCAAAAATATTAGTCTGCATATGTGTGCAATCCTTCTCTTTCTCAAACACGCTCTATGATTCACAGAAAACTAAATATTTTAACTAAAAACATAACAAAGAAAACAAAAATCGCCGAGTCCCGTTATCTCAAAAATAAAATAATAATTAAAAAATCTCTAAGTTCCACTGTTTGAAAATTAATGATTAAATAAATTAACACGATTTTTAGTCTATAAATAACAAAATAAGTATTTGAAAATCAGTTTCCCTTGTTCCAATCACCATAGAAGAACAGGTTTATTTATCTGTCCACTAAACGTTCGATTGTGATTGTGTGTGATTAAGGCAACGCTACACTAGAGCGATCTGCCAAGGGGGGGGGGGTGCTTTGGTAGACTTTGGGGACTTGGTAGAATTGGTAGGAGGACTTTCTACGGAGTTCTAACGCGTATTCACGTTACATCTGGAGAAAACCTACCAAAACTCCAGACCGTTAGATCTACAGCCGTGCGATGGGACCCGAAACCGGGACCTTCACACTTCGGCCATCCACACTAAAAGTTCGAGGTTATTCAACAATGTTGCCAATTTCTGAGAATTCCCTACAGACGGGTCAAATGTCTCTCCTTAATACAAAAGTTTTAAAATTACCTGTTTTTGTTAAACTATGTGATTTGCAAAATCTTACATAAATGAAACATAAAATACAACTCGCAGATTAGTATTCTAGGCTGCAGTTTTCTTATAGAATTTCCAGTATAATATTCTTTTAATAGTTCCAGAGAAAACCTTTCAAACGCACAATGCGATAAGCATCTTATTTCAAACCAGGGCTTCGAACCGAAATTTTTTTCGTTCCGGTTCAACTAAAAACTAAATATATCGGTTCGGTTCCGGTTTTCGTTCGGTCAAATATAACGGCTTTGTGTTTTCGGTACAGTTCCGAATGAGTAATTCTATTTTATGTATTTTCTTATTTGTACAAAAATATAGTTAAACCTTTAAAAGAAGTACTTCAACGTTTCACCATACAATGGAGCTGAATTAGCTGCATCCTTTCTGTGCAGAAACCAGTGGCGGATTAATGAAAATTTGTTGGGGGGACGGTTAGTTAGAAAATTGTCATATACATCCATTTTATGGAAGTAAAATAGGATCTTTTACATTTATTTCTTTTTTCTCGTGGGGGGGGGGAGGGGGCTGGAGGTCGCACCCAAACGTTTCACCATGATTTAATTCCACCGATCAGTTTAAGCACCAAATCGTGGTTCAACGTTTCTCCATAGAAAGGTTGCAGCTAATTCAGCACCATTTTATGGTGAAACGTTGAACTACTTATATTAACAGTGTATATCATAAATAAAAAAATTAATTCTATCAAAATTTAAAAGATTTTTCTCTTTTTTTAATTAGTAAGTTAGTTACAGTATATTGGTTACAGTATACAGTGTTGATAAGTTGGTTTTAGCAACAAAATGACTGAAGATATATGGCACCAAAATAAACCGATATTTTTTTTTCGGCTCAGTTCCGGTTTTCGTTCCGACAGAAATAACGGTTTTTTTCGGTTTTCGGTTTCCGGTTCAGTTCTGGTTCGAAGCCCTGTTTCAAACACACCCCGTTTATTCATTAGCCAAGAAAGCATGGCTAATAGATGGTGAGATCTCACCGTCTACCGCCGTCTACCTTCACCGTAAAAGAATGGAATAGGGGAAATTTCAAATAGATATTTCAGAAGATATTCTTTAAAATATTAAAAATAAATATACGTTTTTTGTAATTTTGTAATTTGTTTTTTCATTGCAAGAAAATTGTTGACTCCGAATTAATATGAAGTTTTTAAAAGCATACTTCCATAAATAATTTCTCTGCGCACTTATACTCAAAACATACTGAAAAGGCTATTTTTTTCGCGATTTTTAAAAATTCGTTAAAAAAACTAATTTAGCTATGATGTTCTGAATAGCTCATTTATAAAAGCATTCTCTGGAATTTCCAGTGATATAAGAAATATAGTTCTCGGTTGAAAATTACTATCGCAAATTCCTCGTAAAAAGACCGAAAACAGGACAAAGCATAAAATAACTGAAAAAGTAAAAATCGAATTGATTGTTATTCAGCAATAGCTTTTTCTTGTCCTATTTAGTCAGTGTGCGAAATTTGGTCCAGATCGGAGGAACGGTTTAAGCTCCTATAGCGAACAAACACGACCAGACAAGAAACATATTTTATGTAGATAATGATTTACAAAATTATTCTAAGCTCAAAAACATACTTTTGATCAAATTAAAGAACCATTCAATAAATACAAGAGAATGATAAATGAGAAGAAACAAGAAATCCAAGATTCTCCTACGCAAGTGATGCTACCAAGTTTCTGCTCCATCTTTTGATTTTTTTCCTCATTGCCGGGCAATTGCCGACTAAGTATTGGTCCCGTAAAAGGCCGAAAGTGTTAGTCACTTTATTTAGGACACACTATGAATGGACCAACGTTCATCCCTATGTAATCCACTTAGATTGGGGTCACCCAATTTTGAATCAATTCTATAGATTGGGGTCACCCAGTTTTGAATTAATTCTAGATGAGGAACCTGCACTTGGATTGACACCCTCAGAGATGCCATTTTAACATGGGAAGATATTAGAGCCACGAACAGATTTTGCGTTCATCAACTACTCTTTTTAGTGTACACGGTCCAGTATAGCCTAAAAAGATAGTCACTCTCTCAAGCGCTGGCCGGAATCAACGTTGACTGACTTCTGGTGATCTAACAGGAACCGATTATTTCCCGACAGGACCACTGCGAGAATCTTTCGATTTAAATGCTTTTAGGAATAGCTGTGTTGGTTCGAACTTGACCCTGCATCAATTAGACACTCTCTCACCTACTTTCAAAATATAATTCAGTAAAAGTTTCGACAAGAACTACGGAAAATTAGACGTTTTCTGAAATAAAAGACAAAAATAAAAATAAATAAATAAAAAGTCCCAGTAAAATAATTTAATATTAACATAAGATTATTTTGAGCCATTTTATCTTTAAATATATATAATGAAATCTTTGTTAACAAAATCCTATTCAAATGTAAATTATGGAAATTGCTATAAACATAATTTTCTTACGGTCCATTTTCATAGAGAGTCAGACATTAAGTGTACTAAGCAAAATCGATATTTCATTCGTTTTAAACAAACCGTGTGGAGGGTATCACAGTGAAAGAGATATATTGGTACTTGATCTAAATAGCTTGAACAACGTGACTTTTATTCGACATATTATTAATGACAAATGTGTACTGAAACATGCTTGAGATTACACTAAATTTGGCGTTCAATTAACGTAATGACTCAGCCTGCTATCGTATAATTTCCTTTTCCCATCTTTTATTTAAATAAGTATTTAAGGAAAATTAATTTGAACACTTCAGCCTAAAGGAGTTTGTAAATGATTAAGCATAAAAATATTTGTTATTCTAATCACTATAATAACAGAATCGTTTATCAGTACATTACACAAGTTCTGTATAGTGATGAATGTTGTTATTGGAAAATTCCGTGAAATATATGAAAAATAATAGTTATACACTTTCAATTCAAAATTGAAGAAATCAACTTAGGGTAAATAAATAAAATAAAAAATGCATAATAAAAGCAAGAAATTTACTTACTTAGTATTCTGTCTTTTTTTTTTAACCTAAACTAGTGATGTGCGTGTTAAAATAAAGCAAAGATAAGATCCTATTATTACTATCAAAAAATTATGACTTGATCAGTAAACTTTAAGCAGCATTGACTTAATTAATTTGTTTAGAATTCTTATTCATGAATTGGAAACAGAAGCATAAAAAAGTAAAAAAAAACTAATTCTAGAGACTAATTTAGACATAAAAACTTTAGTTTTCGTTTAAAAAATTAATTATGTTAAGGAATTATTAATGATAGCTTTTTTATTCCGCATCGAGGTTTTAAAAAGCGTGTTAATTGTACAGTAAATTCAATAAATTAAAAAATTATAAGATTAGAATTTATCCAAGTGTTTTTTGAGAATATTTTAAACCAGACATTATTAAAAGCCACGAGAGAGTTACATATTAAATGAACAAATTAGTAGTTTTTTATAATTAAAAGCACAATATAACAGATTTTAAGCCTGTTTTCAATTGTTCGAATACATATATGTTTAAGCATTTTAAGAATATAATATCATGTACAATGTCTGTTTGTTTTACAATCTAAATATATACGTATGTTACTTGGTTCATCGTTGAATAAACATACACTCTAGACTCTAGTGAGCAAGACATTACTTGCATAAAATTTTTTATATCTTTTTTCGCAGAATTGTCAATTATTAAAAAATATTTTCTTCACTTCTCGTGCAATGAATATAAATATACTAAACATAAAATATCCAGTACTGGGTAAATATTGCATACGAATACATAAATGAAATATTTAAAAGAAGTCAACTAAATGAAGCAATAACGCGAAATAACTTTTCCTGCCATTACTTTCGTTGAAATCTGTTTATTAAACCCTTAGATATAGGGTAAAAATGCTTTCAGCTATAATGCAATCTTACGCGACAACATCAGAAGTCATAAGCCACAAGAAGAGAGATATGATAAATTGCAGTTTTTCATAACGTTTTATGCTCGGAAACTAAATTTTCTTCGGAGTAATAATAATTGTTGTACAGGAAAAAAGCAATATGAGTATAATCATGAGCGTAGTATTAGATGGACAAAATCTAGGCTGGTTATTTTAAAAAATCGAAAATGTCTAAATACGTACTTATTAGAAAATACAAACAACAGTTTTACATTCAGACCGTTAATTTCCTCAATTAACAATCTTTTGTTTGAAGACTGTTCAGACTTTTTTGTAGCCTTAAAAATGACTGTAGAAAAAATGTGCAGTCTTTTTATAATTTCAGAAAAGAGTAGGAGAATCATGACGTACTATATACTTGAAGTGGTACCTTGACCTTGAAGTACAAACGACACCTTGCGAAATTAAATAAATTGCCGCAGTATAATCCAATTAGAGAATCAAAGTAATGTCTAGTACTAACAGTTTACTTTTTAAATTTTGATTTTTTGGTAAAAACAGACACGCATCTTTGTGATTAAATTGCACTGTCGTTCGGTGAAACATATGCGTGTAACCTCAAAATAATAAAAAACAGCATATGAAAAAATTTTCTCAATTTTAAAATTAAGAAGTACTTTTTTATAAGAGAAAATGCATACTGACGACATTACTTCTCGTACAGTCTCTTTTTTTGCTCCTATAGTAGTTGGCAAATAATACCAAATAAATTGAGTTTATTTGCATAGTTTCTTTCAAAATTTTCCTGATTTACATCCACATGAAGATCATCGGTGTATAATGTACATCAGTTACTGGCAATCGTGTGTACAGATTAATAAATTTAATCTGTAACCAATCTGTAATTTAATCTGTAAATTTAATTTGTATAACTTATATGCCATTTTACAAAATAGACAATGTCTATCTTATACTTGGCATGAAGCTTATTTACAGTTTGCAGATTAAAAAAAAAATATTGATTACATGCACTCGAACCACTAGAAGGGTTAACAAATTTTTTGCATTATTGCTACATGAGTGTCGCTATAATATATGACCTATAAAATATACGTGAGACCCTTAAACAAATTTTTAAAATCATTTGGAAAATAAAAGGTATTTATTTAGATACTATCTATTTTTAATCGTTAATTTACTATAAGTAGGTGATAACTAGATGAATCATGCATCTCTTTCCCCACTACCTTAAGAAACAAGCAAAGTGATTTACATAACCGATATAAAAAACGTTTTTTGAATGATTTTTATGGTTAAATAATATGTTCTTAATACTATTTTGAGGTTTTTTACTGTTTAACTGCTTCCTGATAATTGCTTGATTGTTAACTGTAAATAACACTACTCAACAGCCATTTTGAATCTGGGATGTAATACATCAATTAATATGTATTTTGGTGTGTAGAATCCGAATCTACCTTTCAAAATGCTCTAGCACGTAAGATTTTTGAGTTTTTAAGGATTTTTTTTCTTAATTTCACTACTTTCCGTTCTTTTATTTTAATGTTTAATTAATTTTTTTTCCTAAAGTATGGTACAAGAGTGCTATAAGATCAGCAAATTGTCACTTGATGTCAGATGTTACATAGGCAAGTGTTATTCATTAGATGAACATATAATCCAGTAGAGCGAAATAAATATTATGACCTAGTGAATGTTGAAACATGCATGGTGCAATTACTATCGTATTTATCTCAGCTTAAGAATGTAATGAGAGTTTTTTTTTAATAAGTGAGTGTTTCTATCGGCAGGTATTTTTATTTTAAAATTGCCTTACATTTACTAAAAAAAAAAAACTAGTAAAAAGAGCTGTTGCCTTAACTACCACAACAACTTTTGTTATGTCAGTGAGAAATTCACCCCAAAAGGGGCACAAAAAAAAACAATTACTGATTTGATTAAGAAGGCCTATTTTGATAGTCCTCTTGGTGATCAAGATAAAACTTTTGCGCCTCATATTCGTGCATAACATGTCCTACTACTTTAACCACGTGACTGAAAAGAAAATGCCGGTCTATGCAATTCTCAATTCCTATGGTATGGAGTTAACCTAAGGATCATTTTTCAGCCTATAACTTATCTCTCATGAATATCAGGGCATTCTCTATAAAATCAGACATAAAATAAGTATAAAATGCATCTTCAGTGCATTTGCTGGTGACATAATGAAAGGTTGCCTGTTCCTGCCTGTAATCTGCAAGACATAGAATCAGAAACAATGTCAAGTGAATCTGAAGACGCTGATCAAGAACCTTTAGAAAATATTCCCCTCATTCTCAAGATTTTTCGCCTCAGATCTTTAATCAAAAGGAGTTGAACAATTTGGTTCGTGATCTAAAACTTTCAAAACAGCAAGCTGAACTTTTGGGGTCGAGACTGCAACAACGAAACCTTCTAGCTCCAGGTACAAAAATTTCCTGTTACATCAAAAGGTACTTCATTCGCTCAATATTTTGACATGAACAATTCAATGTGTGTATGTAGAGATGTCAAATGGTCTACTGATGCAGCTGGGTGTACAATATAACCATCAGGAATAATCACTCTTTATTGACTCCAGGAAAAACAGATTGAAAGCAGTACTACTGCATGATGGTAATACTTTTCCATCTGTGCCTTTGGCTTATGCAGTAGACGTGAAAGAAACTTATGAAACTTTGGCCGCTATACAGTAAAGTGGCTTAAAAGGAAATCACATGTAACTGTAAAGGAAAATGTGAAAAATGCTCCACTGGTTGAGCCCAATGAAATAATTTTGCCTCCTATTCATGTCGAGTTGGGTTCTATGAAGAACTTTGTTAAAGCTCTGGATAAATGAGGTCAGGTCTTCAATCATTTGAAAGAACAGTTTCTCAAACTGAATGAAGCAAAGTTAAAAGAAAGTATATTTATTGGACCAGAAATAGAAAAATTGTTCAGCGACCATCGTTTGATATCAGACCGACAAATATCGAGTTAGCGGCTTGGCCCTTAGTGGGACGGGCGCCATGTGGGGAGGGCATTTTGGACAGGAAAAAAGATGATATCTGTGTTGGCATGTGTATACATTTAAATACCCATGTATGCATATAAAATATTATTGAATTATGAAGTTCTAAATATGAATTTCTTGTTAGTTCAAATTCTATCAAATTTTGCCGGTATTGCTTCTGATTTTCCTGTGCCTCTTGGAAATGTGACGTGATAGAAATAAATTGATTTTACCAATGAATTCAGCAACCCGAAATTAAGTAAATCCACCCATTTACAAACCAGAGGCAGAAAAAGTTTAAATTTGTTGACTAGTGTAATTAATTGCTTCCTGCTACTTTCAAAAACTTTAAGTAGAAAAGAAGCGGATTATAATGAAACATAATTCATGAGTTCTCCAAGGTAAACTGATATAATTTTTATCTGGAAAAATGACTGAAAGATTAAATCATTGTTTTGTGAATCCATTTCTTGAAAAACTATTTCTTGAAAAACAAACTGTCGTTTAGTTTCAAAAAACAAACTAATTTCAAGCTATTGGTTTGTAAAATGTTAGTCACATTTTAGTGAACTCTGTTATTCCTCTGCTGCAATTATTTTTTTATTCAAGTTCACCCTATAAGCGGTGAGTCTTTTTTGTAGAAATCATGTGCTTTGAATTTACCGAGAGTGATCATTTTATTTATCTATGTCCCTTAATTTTCAATGTATTTTTTGAAAATATATATTGCAAGTCAAAATTTCAACACATCATGATGCAGCAGATATTAATATTTTATCTGCTGCATCATGATGTGTTGAAATTTTTACTTGCAATATATATTTTCAAAAATTACATTGAAAATTAAGGGACATAGATAAATAAAATGATCACTCTCGGCAAATTCAATTCGTTACAGGTAATTGTTAAAGTGGTACTTTAAAGTACCGTCAGTACACATAAATCCTTGAAATATTCTCATAATACAAGACACCCGTATGACACATTTAATAGAGTTTAAACTCTTAAATATGCTGCATAACTATAATTAATATAATAGACCATTAGTTTCCAAGCGTGATTCGCGAATCTTCAGAAGTTCGCAAGTTGTATTAGGGGGTTCACGAAAATAATATACTAGTGTACAACTATTGTACAAGAGGTTCAATAAAATTCTTTTGGATATTAAAAGGGGTTCTCGGTTAATAAAATGCTGGGGACCACTGATTTAGACTATCAAAAACTTTTCTTAATTTACTTGTGTTTTACACATAAACATACACGTGATGGTTCTTAAAGAAACAATTTTTCTTCTCATTTTCACACAAAAAGCATGTTTCATGCTGTGTACTTTGAGCGAGGTTTCGACTGAATCTTTTTTACGACACAAAATTCACAACGCACCCGATTCGAAACAAAATATGGCCAGTGACATCTTATAAGAATGTATGCTGTCACATCACTTTGGTACCATCTTTAAGACTCCTATGTACTGTGCATGTCTCATTTTCATGATAATTGAAAACAAAACAAAACATGGACTGGTTATCTTTCCATTTGAAAACTATTTTAACTAAAATAAACAAAAAATTGTGAAACTAAAAAGATATGCCTAAAAAAGCATTACTCTACTACATTCGGTAATGACGCTATAACACAGCCGACGCAACGAAAAGCAATAGATAACTATGCAGACGTAAACAAATATTTCTTGAAAACCCAGTATACTGAAGGTACTTATAAGTATCGCAGAGTTATTCAACTCTGAAATCAATAGCACGCACCTAAAATATCTGGTCAAGTTGTTATCTAAGTTCTTCTTCAACACGTAAAAGAAAATCATACACTTACATTTTGACTTTTACTAAGTTCCCGTAACAAAAATTACAAGCGTAGCAATCCGAACAAAACTGGCATCTCCAACCGCAGTTTCAGTTTGAAAGCTATTCAATTTTAGCGATAAAATCTCTACTTATGTGTGATGTCTGTCTCTAAAAATATGTCTGTTTTCCTGTTTGTTTCTCTGTCGGCAATGTTACGGGCAAACGGCAAGCTATAAACATGAAGTTATGCACCTAAGAAGGGATTTTTTCAAAATTCGAATTCGATTAAAAAAAAATGTTTTATGTGATTGTTTGTATTTTTCTCACCTAATGCGTGACAACGGCGGTAATGACGATTGCAGCATCCATTTACCTACACACTAGGGCTGGACGGTGTTGGAATTTGAAATATCGATATGGATGCCATCTTATATTGCGATATCACGATATATCGATATTTTTCACACTTAATTTTATTATTTTTGAAATGTAAGCAATCAAATAAACAAAACGTAAAACCACTTGCTGCCCGAAATGAAAATACAGGGGAGCTTCGTATGACCCCCCCCCCTGGACTTGTAAGATTAAAAGGTTAAGTTTGGTGTCAATGCATTCGAAATTTTATGTATCGATGGGGGTGTAGAGTCTAGGGGGTCGAGAATCAATAAAAACGCGCTCTGATGGATAATTTCCTATAAATACGTTAATTAATTATGACAATTAGAGTAATTAACCATGATTGAGGCTTAAAAGAACTCCAAACATGCAGAAATTGGCTCTGGGACGGCTTCCAGGCTTTGGAGATGCCGCCGGAGGCGGCTAGCGTTTAAAATGCCTAAATTGAAAATACAGGGGAGTTTCGTATGACCCCCTGGGTCTGTAAGATTAAAAGGCTAAGTTTGATGTCAAAGCATTCGAAATTTTATGGATCGATGGGGTGTGGAGTCTAGGGGGGCGGTCGAGAATCAATAAAAACGCGCTCCGATGGATAGTTTTTGAGATATACGTTGATTAATTATGGTAATTAAGCTAATAAACCATACATATAGATTTGATGCGGAAGGCTGGCAGCTTGGATGACCATGATCTTCCTTTAAGCTATGCGAGACGTCCAGATGTATCGTTCATGGGGGACTTGATTTTACGTGCACCAGCTCCCGTTAATGTACACGGTACCGCACTTAGATTAAATTATTATTTCCAATAAAACATTTGCTCTATCAGATATTATCGATCCAACCAAATGTCAGCAGCTCTATTGTCTGTTGAAGTAGCCGTTCGCGCATCATAATATCCTTCACTCAAAATCATCGTTAAATAATAACTACTATTGCGCCTAGATATCTCCTGCGAGCAGAACGATACACTATGCGCTACATCCCCTTCAAAATTAACGTTCCCTGCTTTCTTTCTGCGGAGCTCCGAGGGAGGAAAAAACTATTTTCTAGGATAACAAACACGCAGCAGCGACTCCCGTAGTGAAGCAGCTGTTTTTCCCGTGATCCGGTATCGCCATCAACAGAGAGAAAGCAGAAGGAAAAGCATCAGAAGCTGGTATCGATCTCGGGATTTTCTTATCTCCGGACTGTATTTTTGAACTTTATCGAATTCGAGATTTCACTGAAATGAAAATGGGAATATCGGATATCTGATGTTGAAATAAAACCGATATGTCGGTATTTATCGATTTTTGGCCCAGCCCTACTACACACATATATATACGGAAAAGTTGGACTAGGACAGCTTTTTCTCACGTGTAAAATAAAGTGCTTCAATTTCTATTTGAATGTATTACAATGTATTTGAATGAATTAGAACGTTGGTTTCAAAAATGACTACTTTTTAATGTATTAGAACTGTATTCTAGGCAGGCCCTAGGATAAATAAATTATTTTTTTGGAAGTACGTAGGCACAGGGTTTTATCCAATAATGTCGCTTATTAGAAAATAAGACATAATATCTTTCAATCGTGATACAAAACCTGATTCCATAATTTTAAATAATGTTTAAAATCCTTCCTTGTGATATAGTTAAAAAAGAAAAATACCTTTCTCTAAGAGGAAAAAAAAAAAAAGAATTTCCTCCATGAAAATAACGGAAAATCCCGATTCTGTGACTGAAAATAACGGAAAAAAACTGATTCTGTGACTGAAAATAACGGAGAGCAACCGTGTCGTATGATAATACGTGAACGGAAATTAACCATTTTCTCCGACAAGTTTATGAAATAAACGGTTATTTTCTGGCAGCATTGCTGCCAGACAATGACCGTTTTTTTTTTCAGGAACTTTTTATAACAGTGTGTTCTATTCATCCTTTTTGTTGTCTTACAACTAACTGAACCATAAGTAATTCTACTTTGCTTTAATATATCCTGCAGTAGTTTGAACCGCAGTTACCTGAACTTGAGATTCTGTTTTGTCACATGTAGTTACGATCATATTTTAGTAAAATATTCGCTTCTTACTGTATGAAGTAAAACGGTTGTCCATGTTCACATCATGTAGTGATTTTGAAAGTGAGGGGTTTTCTCTGAAAATCGTCAAGCTTTTCATTTTTTGGGAACTTGAATGTCATTGGCATAGTCTTTTGTGTCATGAAATTGCAATGGCCTCAGATTAGTACTCATAAGGCATACTTTTTCAAGAGTCAAAAAAGTCAAGTTTGCTTTTTTAAATTCCAGATCCCTGAAATTAATTCGCATTACACATGTAAGTAAAATTTTCTTTCCTACCGTGCGAAGAACGGGCACGCAGCTAGTACATATATTTAAAAAGTCTGTGCGTGTGTGTGTGTGTATTCGTCGTTCACGTGGCGGACTAACTATCCGGTCGAATTGCAAACTTACTTGAATTTTGCCCGGAGGCCCGAATTTTGCCCGAGGGTGCATAGGATGTGTACTTCGGGCTTATTTTTTTAATTTTTAAATTACATCTTTAACTATAGTATATTTTATGTAATTTTCGACCGTTTTTTCTCTTTGCACTCCGAAAAAGAGGGCTTCCGATAGTTCTATAGAAAATATAATTACACCCTCAGAAAGAGGAAAAAAGGGAAATTAACTGCATTTCCCGTTTTTTTAAAAAAAATATTAAACCAGGAGGTACTTTTTGAGCTTATTTTAAAAGTTCCGTCTCCGTATGCTTGCACCAGGCAAGCTATGGATTATACTGAATTAAAAATATTACGTGGTTACCGAGCCATGTTCAGAATCCAATTCCTTTCCTTTTGGGTAAAATAATGGGTGCGAAATGGCTGCTCGACGTCGACACGGTTATACATATCCTTCACGATTACGAAATATTTACATCTTCTTCCGATCACAAATTCACTATCAGGAAAGCTTTGGTCGGCATTCAGTCTTAAAATAGAACTTATTTTGTTTTGAGGAGGAATGTTAAACCTTCGGTGGTCGGTGACATCAGAGTAGAGCAGAAAGTATTAGGTTGTAACGAAAGTTTCCCGCCAGCGCAAACTTCGTCAGCACACAATTCTCGTAGGCGTATTTGCTAGTATTTTGTCAAACGATTTTTGGCATTTGAAAGAAAGAGGTTTACTTTATAACACTGTGCTGTGAAATCTGTAAGAAATATAGTTATCATTAAGTATAAGGTGTCTCAAATAGAACTATCACTAGAGGATTAGAACCATCATTTACTTCCAGTTGTGTTGCAAAAAGTCAGCTACGTACAGCTTTAAGTACAATTATTGTATCATGTGACACCGTGCAGGTTTGGTACCGAAAGTTCAAAAACAGTTATCTAAGGAGTTAGAAGTTAGTATTTCAGGCAGATATGGCGGAAAACTTTCGTTACAACCTGATAGTTTAAAGTAAGATGTCTTGTTTCCTTCTCTAGCAGAGAGAGTGCATTAGCTTTTTGCATTTCTCGCATCATCATGAAGCCACCCCCGAAAGGATGTTCAGATCTTAATACATAGTCTAGCAAAGTAATTAGGTCTTCGCTGATACCGCAGGGATTCCTCATGCATTCACTGACAGCATCTTGATTTTCTCAAATGTATATGTCCATATTGAAGACGTTTATGTACGCCATCGGGATTTTGAGTTGGATGAGCTGTCAAATGGATGAGCCTATAATAGATTTGACACTTAGGAACATAGCTGTACACACCTCCATCGTTAATCGTTCGGTCGTCATATTCTGTGAACAAAGCCATTGCAATGCATGCCTTTCGACTTTCGACTTATTTTATGAAATTCTCTGGCAAGTGGATGGAGATGTAGGAAATTCTGAAGTTCATTAAGAAATTCACAATTTCCTACATCAAACTTACCATGCAAACAGAAGTCCCCAAAGTAACTTCTGGGAATTTGATTGTTTACTTTTTCTTCAGGAAAATGGAATGTTTCACGGTGAATGTTAAAAGATTGAATGAATGTTGAATGTTGTAAATTATGATAGGAAGAATCCGCATTTGTGAGAGCTTTGTAGATACTTAGACAGTTTACTCCAAGTGCTTGTCAACGTATATTATTCTGCTATTGCTGGAGATCATCTGTTTCATCTGCTCGTTTTTGAGCTGCACTTTCAGTCATTTTAGCAGAACGGCGCTGTCGGCAATCATATGTTTCTATAGCTCATTTTTGAGCTACACGTTCATGCATTTGAGCCATACGTCTTTGATGTTCTTCAGCAGGTACATCATTTCTTCAATTTGCTTTGAAATCGTATCTCCTGAGAGGTAGAATCTTGAATATCCCTCATGATAACAGGTAACTTATTGAAAATGTCATCTTTTCTTTCGGATTTGGTCTTACGAATGCCGAAGCATTTTCTTCTTTATTAGGTGTAAAGTTTCTTGAGGTACTCGGAACATAGTCATTAGCTGAATGAATTCATTTAGTCTCTTGTTCAGTCCCTTTCTGATGTTCCACTTCTGACTGCTCCTGAGAATGCCTGTTAAAGTTGAAAGAATGTTTTTTTCAGAGGACGTTCTTCAGAATTCATAGCGAAATACATTTCATTTATATTAAAATGCAGTATTAAGAATGAATTTTTAAATGTATGCTAGATAACGATCGAGAAAGAAAGCTGTGTATTTACATTGTAAAAAATTAAAATGGAACTAATTGATAGATAACATCAGTTTACCACTCAAAATCTCAAGCTAAATATCTGCATTAAAAAATGATGGGAAAAAGTATTAAAGTCTTAACATCTGTGGTATTCCTTTTAAGATTCAAATTGTATATGTGTCTATAGCACTGTAACTAAAATATAAAATGCTTATTTTTTCTAATGCAAAGAAAATAAATCTTACTTAAATAAATTCTATAAACGTATAATCAATCTTCTTACAAAGCTATAGGCGCTATAAAAGTATAATCTTCTTACATAAATATGCTTTGTATATATAATCTTCTTACATAATTATAAATGTTTCAAACATAATTTTCATTCATAACTCACGCACTGAAAAATAAAAAAAGTGTGCAACTCAATTGTTATTGTTATTATTCTAAGCACTTTGCACACTTTGAAATCATATGAAATAAGCAAGTGAATAGATAAGGAATATTATTTTACAATATCCTGACAACAACCTAAACGTTAACAATAATAAAAACAGATGGATGGACTGAAAAAAAATTCTAACCGTAAATAAATCTAAAATAAGATCGAAGTTAATAATAGTACACAAAAAACAACCTAAGATAATCCACGAGTAAGAACGGCAAAATGATTTTAAAAACTACTAAAGCTTTAAGCTGTCTTACAGCCATATTTTAATCCCCAAATCTATTGCTTGGGCGATGATAAAATAAAAGAGCTGAAATCGTCTGCAGCAGTGAAATAAAAAAAAACTATGTGAAACAAAACTGAAGGCTGATTAATTGCAGAATTAATTTGAACCAATTTAGGAATCAACCTTGACTTCCTATGATCCGCATCCTTTTATCATAAATTTGCCTTACGGTCGTCACATAAAAACAAACATGTCAGGGTAACTACATCTGAATATTTATTGCAAAATTCGAGGAATACTGGGGTTAAAGTTGGTATTTATAAAAATAATCGGAATTTTCATGTTATGCCTGAGGATCTTTTTTTTTTCTTTTTTTGTATCACGGCAAAAATTGCCAATTTCATTTAAATTGTTCTATTACGCTGAAACGTTCATGTGTTTTTGAAATTCGCATGTTATGGATCAATTAAATACATGAAAAATATTTACAGTACTTATAGTATCTATGGGGAAGCACATTTAGTTTTATGTTAGTCATAAAAGAGCGAAATAAGAAATGCAGGCAATTTCGAACTGCAAATTCACTAATAGTTGTTTAAAATTAATAACTATTGATTAAGGATGAAAAAAGAACAAAGAACAAAAAAACAAAAAAAAAAAAAAAACGTGTGCAGTCAGGGGGCCCGCGTCAGGAACGATGTTCCTCCATGAATACAATTTATATTTTGCCCTGTTACTATGACCGGCAGACCAATGAAAGATCAGAAATATTTTGTGTGTCACTGCAAATTCTACGCTTACCATTTCCAGTGGGGTATATGTATTACTGCTGTGCTGGGAAAATATTGCACATTTTTTTCTATTTTAACATGTCTTGTTAAAATAGAAAACGTGCAATATTTTCCCATGACTACTTTTTTTAAGTCATTCGTTCTGATTATCAGTAACATTAAATTTGAAACTATGCTCAGTATACTATAGAAAAAATAAAAGCATTATTTTTACATTACAACTATGTTTTTTCTATACCTTTTAAGACGACGCAATAAACTACATAACACAAATCTTATTTTTACTCTATTACCGTTATAACGAAAGTTATGAAAACTTGTTTGAACTTTTCTAAAGAATTTACTGAGGAAAAATATATTAAAATGCATTTTCTGAGAAAAACTAGTTTTGTTGGCCCATGAAAAACTTTTTTTTAGAGAGAAACTTTTAAAGATACTGATTGTAGTGTTGTTTTAGGAATGATTTTTCCTAAATACAGTCTGGGCTATGCAATAAAATCTAATCTCTTCATAAATTTCAGGGGCAATTTTATGTAAAATTATGGTAACTAGTAGAGAAATTTCTGCATATGTCTTCAAAATTGTCTGTGTTTCTGGAATTTCTCAAAGTATCATAAAACTTTCAGTTCTTTACATAAGTCGGTATACTATTAGTACACTGAATAAAAATTTTAGCCACAATAATTTGGATCTTGTGCGTTTTTGATAGCATGTGTGGCATTTCTAATGTATTATATTCATTTTATGCCACCGTTTTCTTGGAATTATATAAAAATTACTGTTATCATGATCTTCTTCGCATATTCATAATTAGCACATATCATTTTTAAAATTTTCGTATTCTTTAAAAATGATTTTTAAGCCAGTACCGCAAAATTATTAACTATACTCATCTAAATCTTGTAAACAATATATATAAATGATGAATGATTATTGATTTAATTGATATACTTTGTTAGTATAAATTGCATAAATTAAAACTGTGAAATGTAATCATTTTTTTCTTCTTTAAATTTCGTATGAATAACAAATATACAGGGTATCCCAAAAGCCTCGATCTAGGCTTTTGTTCCTTATATATTCATTATAGGCATATACAATAAATTACAAAGGTACTTTAAAAAATACGGTACCGATTAAAAGTTTCATTTGATCAAATCTATATAAATAGGATGTTTAATTTTTATACATCCCGAACAAAAACGTTATTAATTAGTAAAATATGCATCATGCATTAAAAAAGTGATGTACAAACTTTCAGCCTTTCTAAAACACTTAGAGATTTGTTTAAACAAAATTAGTGAGGAGAAGTACAATACCAATAATAGCAGAAGTATCATGTAGCTCTGTAATCATTGTTTTTTGACATAATTTTTCTACGATCCCGGAAACGCGGTCATTTGTCATGATTTTTCCTCTTTGTAAAGCTATTCAAAGCTGATTTAAGTCAGCAAATGTTTATTTTGGTATCTCCGACACTTTTTAGGATAAATGCTCAAATTTTGTACATTACTTAAGCTATGTTTGGGGGTACAATTTACTAATTGATAATTTTTTGCAGAAAATCCATGTGAAAATTTAAATTTTGTATTTGTATTTAAATTTAATTTTAGGAAATATTTAATCGACATCATAAAATTCTGCACCTTTTATTCTACATAACTTTGTAATTTATTCTAAATATCTATGGTCAATATTTAAGGAATAAAAATCAGTGTTTGTGGAACACCCTGTATAATTCTAAGAGATAGTTTTGTGTTTAATTAGAACATTAATTGATTTGTTATAATTTATGCTATTACATTAAACGGTTGTTTTGTGTAAACTGAAATTTATCGGGCTAAGTTACATTTGCTTCATTTTTAGATTTTATTCATTCATTTATTTATTTTATTTCAGACTGAAACTAAAACCATTCTAAAAGCTGAAGGGCTGTAACACGCGATACAAATTGAGTGTTTCAGACAAGCTACACGAGAGATTGCTACAACCGTGAGAAACTATCTTCGAGTGTACCAAAATTGCTTGAGCATATTTTTGGGAGATGTTACAAATTTCGTTAGATGTAAAAGAAATACTATTTAGTTTGCTTGAAAACAGAGCAGTGCCTCGCCCTTTACTCTTGCGTCTCATGTATCGTTAAAGGATCATATCCATAACCAAAAATTTTAATTTTCTCAAACTTTTAAAGACTTACAGTGATATTTTCTGGTCGGTAAAAGAGTTTGTTCTAATTTTTCAACTGCAATAATCTGATATTACATCTATAATATTTAAATTTTAAAAGATGATTGAAAATTTAAAAAAATCTTAAAAATCCCTAAAATTGTCACCCTAAATATTTGTTACACAAAACTCTGCTTAGTTCTCGAGTTCTAATCCAGTGTACATGGAAAGTTCTAGTAAGCAATCCAATTGTGCAGAACGAAAAGTAAATTTTATTGGTTCTAGAAATTCGGCGAATAATATTCAGTGCACAGTTCACAGAAATTAGTAAGCAATAACTAGTTTTATAATAGTTCGCTTAATACAGAAGCTTTGTCAGATGCTGTATTTCTCACAGAATGAAATCCTTCCACAGGCTAAAATTCAATAGAAATTCACGAGGAAAACCATCGTCTTTTCCTCGGTATACAACAATGAAATCTTCACAAATAGCATTAAAAAATAAACTTCATAAAATAAGCGAGAAAGCGTCGCTTATAATACCTCAATACAGACCGTCATCTGCTTTTCTTATATAGGCTCACCGAAAAGTTTCGCAATTTCGCGGTAATTCCGTCTCTAGGAAAAATTTTTATTGGCCTTATATATTGTAATATTGATGCTATTGCGTGACACCAGTGAGGAAAAAAAAAACATTACAGTCCCCATCCGTATAATCGGGCCAAATGTCGCCAATCTTGGCGACTTTGCGGCGAAAAGTCGACAAATTCGACGCCAAAAATAAGTTTCCAAAACTGAAGTCAGCTAAGCGATATCGTTAATATTTCTCGTGAAATCGAGAAAACCCTATGTTAAACAATGAGGACAACTAACACCCCTACCTCGCGTTCTAGTTAACCGATTTTCATGCAAAAAAATGCAAATTCTAATTATTTGGCAAGTATAATACGAATTGTAGACTATATTTAACACCCGAAGAGCAGGTCACCCCGAAAATTTGTAACAATATATTTTGTAACATTCAAATTACCAAAAGAGAGAAACCAATTATAAAATTAACAAATTTATTGTCTAGAAAGGAGAAACTTTTTTTGGACATTATATCAAAGACGTGCCATCTCAGCCGCAGACTCCATATCGGAGGATCTGATTCCGAATTAGAATTTATATAAAAACACAGACATTAAATGCATGGGGCTGAATGTAGTTAACAGTTTCTGTGGAATACTAATATTCAGAAACTGGCTATTTTCTGCTGAATATTTAAATTCTGAGACGTTAACGAGCAGAAACAAACACACCATGAGTTCTTTTTTGGAAAAAGTTAGAAAAATACTCACTGTGAAGACATTCTCTCACTAACATATTTTCTTAATGTTTTAAAAATAATACATTTCCTTTCTCTGTTGGAAGTCATGTACAATAATTTTTCAGTATTTGAATTTTTAGATTAAGCTCATGAACAGAAATTCCAATTTATAATTTATTTCTAAGTTAAAATATAACAAACAAATAAAGTATTTTAAACCATTTGAATAATGTTTCTTAAATGATTTATGGCAAGGAAATGTGTTTTTCTTGAGATTGGCTCTTACAAATATGTTTCTTAAAACAGTTATAATACCACTTTTTAAAATATAGTGAGGTATTTAGGAGAGTAAATTTTAATACTTGTCTCAAAAAAAATTAAAAATATGTTAGTGGCACTTCAATACATTCCAAGCATATTATTTAGTACAAATTTGATTACCACCCCCCCCCCCCTGCGTCGAAAAAAAATTCCTTTTGTATCAAATAACTTTGAAAAGTGAACTGCCAAATCCGTTTATTGAAACTTTAATATTCTGTTAGTTTTATAAGTTAAAAAAATACTTAAAATTATTGATGAAAAAACTTTTATCACGATCATTAAAATACTTATTTTTGACGAAACATCATCGTTTAAAAATAATTTAAAAATTCGCTCGCTATTACCCCGTGGTCATAAGTACCTTTGAAATTGACTATATAAATGCAGGTATTTCATTTATTGCATCAAATGTTATACAAATACGAATTTTATTGATGCATTGTTTCTTTTTTTGTGTGAAACAACGGTTGGGAATTGCACAGGTATGAATATAAACCAACTCCTTTTCATTAAATTAATTTTTAAAAAGTAAAATATTTAATGATGAGTTTATCTTTCAAATTCAATTTAACAATTCAATAAAGATGGTTATCATATAAGGGTTGGATGATTTGGCTGGCATTTCACAGCTAAATGACTCCGGCATTTTTTTTTCTTTTTTGAGTTTTATAAAGCGCATTAGCTTTTATTGATAACATTTCTTAGAAGCTGCATAATTTCTTTTTGTGTTGAATTGAAGCAAAAAGTAATTTACAAGGCCAAGTCTATAAAGTTTAATTAGGTTGTACAACTTTTCTAGCAAATACAATGGCAGTTAAGTTATAAAAACAATTTGCTGAAAATATTTTCTCTAGATACAAGACATGATGGGAGTCCATGTCTTCGTAAAATAGGCCAGAAAATTATTTTCAGTTAAAAGCAAGGCTTCTTTTTTTTGTGTATTTTGTAGCATATTGTAGGAAACTCTTCCAACTACTTTAGGTTCAGCTTTTATTTCCTCGGACACTGAGGTTTGCTTTTGATAAACACATCGCATTTACTGATATCGGAATAAACTCTTTTTAAAATAATTACTTTTTAAGTAAAAGAAAACTAAAAAATAAGATTTCAAAACGTTTGAGCAAAGTACTAAGATATTTGAGTTTTTGAAACTGTTAAAAGGAAAGTTTTCCTCATTTTCTTATTGACTAGAGATTCCAAGTGAGTTATTTGTAAGGCTGTATATAAATTTTAGTGAATTATATATGTATACATTTATATAGGTTACTAAGCTTGTCGC
The DNA here is from genome assembly GCA_038373885.1 of Cheiracanthium punctorium. Lineage (NCBI taxonomy): Eukaryota > Metazoa > Arthropoda > Arachnida > Araneae > Cheiracanthiidae > Cheiracanthium > Cheiracanthium punctorium. Next base: position 341,325 of record JAWZYV010003132.1, read on the forward strand.
TTTCGGCGGAAAACTAGTTCCAGAACATTCCATAATAAGTCATTGTCGTTTTGGCTGGAAAATCAACTTTCTGGAAAGAAAGAATTTAGAATGAAATAGAACGTGGAAGGAAACTAGAGATCCAAAATTGTAAATCCCAGTAAGGCAGTTATGCCCAGTACTTAATTTATTATTGTTTCAGTGCACACACATACACACATTGAGCTATGAGCAGCAGTGAGTGTATTTACAAGGTATCCCAAAAACACTGACTTAGGTTTTATTCCTTAAATATTTATCATAGACATAAACAGTAAATTACAAAGTAATGTAAAAAAAAGTACAGAATTTTGTAAAAAGCATTAAAATTTTCCAGAGATTGAATCTAAATAAATACAAAACTTAAATTCCCCCCTTCCCGCCAAAAAAAAAAAAAATCCCAAATAACAAAATGTGTTCCTTGCATTAATCATGTGATGTACAAAATTTTTAGTATTTTATCATAAAAAATATCAGACATATGAAAACTAATATGTGTTGACTTTAACAACTGTTAAAAAGCTTTCAAGGAGAAAAAATCCCATCGGAAGATCACATTTCAGTGGCTGTACTCAAATGAAGGAAGAAAATAATGATTCCATAAATACATAATACTTTTGCTATTATTGGTATTGTATAGCCCCATGCCAACATTGTTTATCTCATAGCCTTTTTGTGATGAAATTCTGAAATTTTGTGCATCAACTGACTAATGTATGGGATACATTTCACTAATTAAGATTTTCTTTGAAAGAGAGACGTATAAAAATTAAAATTTTGTATTTATTTAGATTTAATCTGTGGAAAATTGTAATGAATATCCTAAAACTCTACTTTGGATTGTAATTATTGTATATGACAGTGAACAATACTTAAGGTGTAAAATCCTAATTTAGTGTTTTTGAGACACCCTACATATACATTCACTGCGGAAAGCTAAACACGAAAAGGAAAACGTTAATTTTTGGAATCCGTCAAGTCTGAACTAGAGAGCACAGAGAGTGGATTTTACAGAATTTGAAAAGAGTAACAGGGATTAATGAATCTCGATTTCGACTACTTTACGCAGACAGACTGAGAATATGGTGTCACTCTCATGAATCCGTGGATCCTGCATGCCAGGTTGGAACCATAGAAGTCTAATGCAATTGACGGCATAAGAGCAACCCAGCGTGTGCACAACATTACTATCACCTCAGTCAAATAGTCACGTGGTATATTCTTATTACTGTGCTGCATATCTGCGCTATAGGATGCGCTGTCTATAGTATTAGATGCCCCTGATCAAAAACCACAGCTCTTAAAGATAATTTTCCCCCATAATAGCGCCGAAAGAGCAATAACTGTCTCAGGATGGCTGCATCAGTCTAATAGTCACGTGATACCTCCTTGTTACTGCATTACATATGCACTGGCCATAGGATACGCTGCCTACCTTATTAGATGTCTATGATTGGAACTGTATAAGGTAATGGCTGCTCACTCATGGTCTGGGTTTTTCTCTTGACACTTTTTGGGATCTTTGGCTCTTGTACCAACCTCCCTCAATGTGATTTGGTACATTGAGTTGCTGGGTGATCACCTTCATCCATTTATGTTGTACTGTCATGCTAATGGAAATGCGGTAAGGTATTTCGACAAAGCAACTATACTCAGAGGTTTCTGTTGGTTACTAGCTGGTTAGATGAACATGCCTTTCATTTCTTTGTTATGAATTTGCCACTTAAAAGCTAATAATTTGGGGGAAAAGGTGTGAAAACCCTTCACACATCACCATCTACCATTACTGGATTATGGACAGCTCTAGACGTTGTTTCGCATAGCATTCCTATGGAATGCTTCCAAAATCTTGTTGGATATACTCCTCGGCCTGTGGCAGTGCAGTAAGGTCAAATGAAGAGGCCCAACTCGTTATTAACTTGCTATACTTAATCCTGCACTTTAGCGTATTTGTTTAATATTTATGTATTTTCATTTTTAGAGACTAAAAACTCGATATTCCCTGCAAAACGGAATCCGTAAATTTGTGGATTTCTAGCGATATTGCGATGTGAATTTTATTGCTCCGATCATGGTGTTTCATAGTGTCATGGTGCAGAATCTTTCCGAATAACGGATTCCGATGTGTTGAGAATACTTCCTTAGGCATGACAACTCTTAATGCTCTATTTATTTTTTATTTGTGTATTTTCATTCAATGCGATCAAGAAGTCTAGGAATGACTTTAGTTTTCGTTTGAATGTTGAATTTCACAACTTAATTGGCAAAAATGGAATCTGTTACAGAGACAGCTGTTGTGTTGAAAATAGACTGTGAAATTAGTTATTTCTTTTGAGTGCAAATTGAGATCAGTTTTACTCCACAATTTTGAAATTTCATTAGAGATTAAGGGTAACATTGTTTTTTGCAAAAGTTACATTATAAACGTTTAGATTTAGAAAAGTGCCACAGGGAAAATGAGCACATTTTTAGCATTGCAATGTACACATAGCATCGAATGCATTCATTTTGGTTTTACTACACAGTTGAAAATAATCTGGAAATTCATGATACTTTTGGTCTTGCTTTTCAGGGAGATGACCGTTTTCCCCATGAATTGGTAATGTCCCGTTAAAGGAAGGAGAATGTTTTCACCCCTTACCGGATTTACCCGAGCTGAGCTCGGGCAGGTAAAACGTTATATTCTGGATTATCCCGAGTGTAACTCGGACAGCTTTTTTTTTTCGTTCGTAATCTTTCTCGAATTATTTCGTTTTGCTTTCAAACACTTTTCTTTTCTTTTCTGCCCACTAGATGGAGCAATACACACGATTTAGGAAATCTGATATGATAATAGTGTTATTATGTTTTATAAATGTATATATATCACATAATAAATTAAAAAATTATAAAAAAGTATAAAAAAATTGAACTGGCAAATGTTAACTTTCAGAAATTTCATGTGAAAATGGGAAATTTCCGCGTTTGGTTTGTTTTTGAATTTTGTAAGTACTTTTGAAAAATCGATTTTCGTTAGACTTTTTTAGATGGAAAGAAATATTCTCTTATGACTTATGAGTAATTGGATGTTAAAATGTAATTAATCAATTTTTTAATAAAGAATTTCCTTTCATTTCCAAGGGTGTTTCAGTTCATACTCGTAAATAATGGAATGGCTAGAAAGTAATTTTTGGTTTTTTATTTCAAATAAGGAATGAAAAATCCTTAAAAGGGTAATGTTTACACATTTTTAGCAGCCAATGTATTTGTTTTCCTTCTTTTTCAATGTTTGACAGAATATCTGTAAAAAAATAAAAAAATAAAAAAAAATAAAATAAAATCTGAACCGATATGCCAAGTAGCTTAAGAGTAAATGTTTCTACTAGATATATTTGTAAAAATTTAAACTAATTTCTGGTCAATCCAATAACTTGACTATGTTAATAATAAATGGATAACATTTTGTTTCAAGTTTCTCATCCCCTTCCCCTCCAAAGTTCCATTCTGAGACTAAAATAACATTTACTTCAACCTTTGGGTGAATGGAAATTAGTCAAAACACGCCTAGTGGATGAGGTAGTCTATCACTTCGTTGGCTGAGGGCTCGATTCTAAGAACGGCAGAACATTTTGTTCTGGTGCCGCTTAGTAAAACGAAAAGTTACTGTCTAGATTTTTCAAAAAAGGAAAGATAATAAACAGAACGGACATTTTCTGGCAACTTTGCTTCAAGTCATTTTTCCGTTATTTATAGATATATTTTAAACAGTGTACATTCAAGTAAAAAAATAAAATAAATAAAGTCTTCATTTTAGGTAAAATTCCATAAGTTCGTCTACAGCATGACCGCAATTATTCATTGTTCACGCTTAACGAATTACAAGATTTAAAAAAAAAAAAAAAAAATTGTCCACATCACGCAGTCTCTTTTCTGAGGCATTAATGGTGGGACTTATCCTAAGAAAAAGTATTAACAAAAATGGCCATTAAAATATCTTAACCAGGAAACAATGCAAATAAGAAAATGATATTTATTAGACAAATATATGATACATGATTTAACAAGTGATTACTTTTCAAAAAATTAGGAAGCAGAGATCTAAATAAATCAGTATCCAGTACAACCACCTCTAACTGAAACAACAACTCTTATGCGCATGAGCATTGAGTCGAACAAAGATTAGATGGCACGTATAAGAACAGCTGCTTATGTAGCTTCAAAACCATGCCACAGTTCATCGACCGTAGTGACTGGGGTATGGTGACGGGCCAGTCCATCGACAGACATTGACTAGACGTTTTTTATTGGTGGGAGATACGGAGAACGTACTGCAGCAGCCGAACATTTTCTGTATAAAGGAAGGTCCATATAATATCGGCAACATGCGGTCGTGCATTATCCTGCTGGAAAGTAAAGTTTCACAGGGCTCAAATAAAGCTTAGAGCCACGGGCTTTAACAAATAAGATTTTTTTTCCAATAGCCGAACGCTGCCTTGGTAGGCTTTGGTCACAACGGGCCGGAATTGTTGGCCACTTTATTATGGGGGCACCTTGTAGGTGAACCAACGTCACCCCCTATGAAGGGACGGATAAATGACAACCGCGCTTAGTCGGGGATAGAACCCCGACCGCCGGGAGTTGAACCCGAAACCGCAGTTCGGTGCTTTACCCAGCATACAATCCGGTCGGCAATAAATTTTTAGTTTGTTTACTTGTTTCTTGTACTTAGTTTGGCTTTTAGTTTGTTAGGTAGTTAATTAATTAATTTTTTTCTTTGTTAGCTCGTTTTAGTTTGTTAGCTTGCTTGTAAATTTCTTCCAGTTAGTTTGTGAGTTTATTATCTAGTATGTTATTTTTTTCGTTGGATTGCTTGCTGGATATTTTGTCAGCTTGTTGGCTACACAGTAAAAAAATTCAGAAACGTTACATACTTATAGCGGAAAGGTTTCCGAAAGTATAGCGTAACCTACCGATGCTCTACTCGAACTCACGATTTCGGAAACATAACCCATATTTCGGGGTAAAATTTTTACGGGAAAGGAAATCTTTATTTGGGACTTCGCGCGCATGCGCCAAATGCCAAGAGACAGAGGGATGAGTGAACGCGTCTTCCCTAATAGCACATATGGTCACAAAAGAGTCGCTGTGACGTCACAGAGGGTCACAATTGTCACAGGACTGTCACATTGTAACTTGCAGGGCCCGATTATGACCAACAGGGACCCTAGGCATTGATGAATTTGGGGGGTCCCCATCTATAAAATTTGTTTTCTTTTTCATAATATTTTAACATATAAAAGAATATTTCAGAACAACATTTGAAACTGGGGGCCCTGGGCAAAGTCCCGATTTGCCCATGCGATAATAAGGGTCTGGTAACTTGTGAGTGATGTAACTCCACTGTGAAGTTTATTTGTGACCAGTCACCAGGTGACGTCGCCGGATGAATACTTAAATAAAACGGATGAATACTTAAATAAAACAGCACATTATCTCCTGAAAATAATTTATGTGGAAGAAAAAAGATTTAAGATTTTTAATTTATATTTATTAATATGGTATTTTCCCTCCATTTACAAAATACTTCAAAAAAATTTTAAGTTTCCAAAAGAAGCCGTACCACAACAGCAGTCAGTTTACTTTTAAAGCAAATTCCGGCAAGAGAATCACATCGTCGCGGTAACGTGCTGTCCTATGGGCCCGTCTATCTTGGGTTCGATTCTGTTCGCTGGTCCTCCGCGCTCCTTCCGTTAGAGTTTGGTGCTGCCATCTAGTTGATGATACTTGAAACGCTTCGTCTAGTGCATGTTACTTTTTCTGAAAAACTCAGAAAGGTTACTCGTTAATTCGGAAACCTTTCCGAAATACACGGGAAGGTTACTCAATATTTTACCAAAATATACAAAAACGTTACCCATCTTTTCCAGAAACCTTACCTAAAAAGCAGGAAAATAGGTAAATATGTTTCCGACATATGCAGAAACGTTTCTAAATACTTTACACGCATGGTTCGGAAACGTTTCCGCAATTTTAAACTACAAAGAGCTGCCCCATTTTTTGGGGTAACGTTTCCGAAATTTTTTTTACAGTGATAGTTTCTTAATCTGATAGTTTACTAATTAGTTTTCCATCCAGTTAGTTTCAAAATTTAAACCGAGTGAATTTTTAAGATGAATGACTAGCTGAAGAAAACCCCTTTGAGTACAGTGATCTGGTGTCTTTAAATTACCAGCATGCATGTCGAGACCCGAAGTTAGTCGGATCTTGACTAACTTCGTTCCAAAGAGAAAAACATCCAGTTACTCTAATGATCTTTTCCCAGAGAATCAGGGCCTTTTCTTGGATCAGGATTCTTAGTGGCCTGTTACCAGTCAGCATGAGCATGGTATTTATCGAGGGCGTCTTTACTGCCCCAGAAGCACTGCCCAAAGCCTGATTTTGGACCTTTCCCAGAGAATCAAGTGCATTTCCCCCTGTCTCAAAAAAGTGTTTCACAGCAATAAGCTAAAAGGGCTCGACTAAAAGCATGATAGATCTGGAGCAGGGTTGATCCAATGCAACCCCAACGTGCCCTCAGCAGGGAGTTTGAGGGCACTGAGTCTCTTCACAGTTGGGGTGGTAATTTCTTTTACATGGAGTTTAAATATTAATTTGCGGTCCAACGTCATTCCCAAATATTTAAAATCATTGCATATATCGGAAATGTAAAGGCCACTGTTACAAGTGTCACCCATGCAAATAAGAGGTGACCAAGGCGTGTATACAATAACATCCCAGGCAGGGGCGTAGCCAGAAATTTTTCATGGGGGGGTTACGACTACTACAACTCACATATATGTATACGTGGATGTGATAATGTAGTGAACAATATACATTTTGTATGGCAAAAAATTCCTCATGGAGGGTTATGACCCCCCTAACTCCCCCCTTGGCTACGCCCCTTATCCCAGGTGATGCGCTGATATGACGATGTCAAATGCATGCTGGTAATGTGAGTTCTTAATGAAGCCGTCAAACACGGATGCGTTCATCATGATACTGCAAACAGAACCGGAACCCGTCTGAAAAGACGCCATTGCTGCTCTTAGGTCTTGCGTCAAAGTTAGTCCAAGCCATGGTCGCCGAACTGACAATCTATGAGAATGCAAACGTGGTCGAATCCTTTTTGCAGGTACTTTCTGTCTTGCAAACGACTCCATTTTTTAACTCAGGGCTCGTGAGTTGGCAGTACGATCCATTAAGGCCATACTTGTAATATGTCTGTCTTCTCGACTATCGCGATTAGCGGTCCTTGGAGAATAAGCCTGGCTTTCCAAATGATTGTCCAGAACCCTTTTATTCCATACTGTCATCGATTCTCATGACTGTTTGCAAAGTACTGCAAACTGTCGCGGAATCTGGACTCACTCGGTTAGCAATACTGCGATATGATAAACCGCAATCCCGGTAGACTGCAGTTCGACCTTTAGAAATGTCACACACGTGATGGTTAGCACTTCTTCTTACACAAGGCATCAATCACAATACCTTTTTACCAGACATCAGTATTCAAATGCAATATGTATGTAAGAAACCTTCTATGCAATTTCTTCATTCGAACGCATTGTAGGTGTCTACCGGTGCCTGCTATGCGTGAATGAGTTGAAAATCTAATGATTTGCATATCACAGCATCTTCTTTTTGTTGTTCAAACTTCACTTTTGCAGTGTGTCGCATTCTTGATGTAGCACTTTTAGAGGCCAGCAGCTGTATTACGAAGGATAAGGCATTTTGAAAAGAATTTTTAAAGAGAAAAGAATTTTTCCAGCAAAACACGAAGTTCTTTCTTTTTTAATAGCGAATAAAAGTGACTCAGGTTTTTTGTTACGTAGTTTTGTTACGTGATGTTGATTTTTTTGTAAGATGTTGTTGCAATCATCTTAGGTTTTAATCCATGAAGCAAACTTTATGTTACGAGTCAAACCATTTTGCATTTTTTGAGATTTCACATTACTGGAATTCGAATTACGTGTGACAAAAACGTTCGTTTCCTGACGTGTGGAGAGCGGGTTCGCAGCTAGTATACAGAGTGTTTTAAAAAAGAGACAGCACGTTTTAATTCTTTATCTGTTACACCTGAGAGGCCAATGCAAATTGAAAAAATGTTCAAAATAAGGCAGAAAAAGAAAAGACTGCGTGACGAAAAAATTTTCCTCGTTAACTTTCAATATCTTACACATTTTAAATTAAAAAAGTGTACCCATACACTAATATGGAGATGTACAAAATTTGAAAATGTACCTGAAATGCTAATGAATAAAAGTATCATTTTTAAAATTAAATTTTTAATAAACCTGGAGAGAAAAATGTTTTGACTCGTAACATAAAATTTGGTTCATGGATTTTAACCTGAGATAATTGCAACAATAGGACAAAAACTAGTAAAGTTAACTGATTATTAATTAGCAAAAAATTAATTACATAACGTATTACACTTTTAGTATTTGTATCTCAGAATTGTTTCTAAGGTATTTAAAGCAATTCTAAAATACAAATTTCTTAATATAGTAACAACAACAAAAAAAAAATTAGGGCATTGACACATTAACATATAATACATTAATATATAGCAATATGCAAATCTAAATGTACTGATAAAGCCTTAAGAGCTTTTAATGTCTCATAAACGTTTAAAAAATATGTTTAAAATTTACGTTTGTTGCCTATTTTTGGCTTTCTTTAACCCAGAATATTTTAGTTTTAGTAAAATAAATATCTCCCCCACAAATAATTTTCTTTTTGGAACCTAAGTAAACAATCAAATTTTTCCATTTGCTTGCTAAAGGAAAATAAAAATATTGAGTTCTATTATGAAAATTACTTTGATTAAAATCTCTTTTACTCACAATAGAATAAAAAATAACTGCTTAACTAAGGTATAAAAATAATCCATAGTGACACAAATTTGCTGCTGCTTTTTATTTTAGTAGTTTTCTCAAATATCTGCATAGATTATAAAGTGTTCAAAGGTAGATAAATCAATTTTTTCGGAGCACATGTTTTTATTTTTCCATTACTAAAGCAAACAGTTACTATTATTACTTAAAATGTAGTTTTGTTTACAATAAAAGAATTGTAATACAAAATACACAAAAGAATTATGTATTTGCAGTTTACGTAAGTTTCACACTATTTTAAGGAATAGGTTGCAAAACATAAAAGAATTATCATTTTGTTAAATTTTGTAGTGTGAATAAATAAAAGAACTTCTGAAAATAGATTTAAGTATTGTAATCTTATGTTATTTCCAACAATTTGTTATGTTAATATCGGTTTATTTTATAAAGCTTATTTAACTAAAATCATAAAATTTGTTCAAAAATTTATGTTGTTCACAGATTTTTTTTTCCATTTGTAGGTTTTAGGCGTAGAATAACTACTCAATTCAGTAATTCTATATAAATATTTTACACAATTTTAACTAAAGCATAATTTCTGACTGTTAGTGTATAGTCACATTATTCTAATTTTTAAAATTAAATATACAGCCAAATAGTGTGAAATCACATATTTGTCAATGAATTTAAAAAAAAATTACTATTCAATACATACGTCTGATTTTATGTAAACAGGATACCTCAAAAGCCATCGACTTGGAATTAGAACTTTAGATACCTCTATATGTTCGAAGATATTTTATAAAAACTTTCGAAAATATGGAGGATATGTTCGAATATTTTTATAAAAAAGATTCAAACATTTCAGCCTATTAAAGATGCATATGTTATTTGCTAATATATGTTAAATAATACAAAAGGTATTCGCTGACAATTATTAAAATATGCGTTGTCAAACACCTGCTATTGATATACTTCATTATGAACAAAATATGGACATATTAAATAGTATAGAGGCGATAGCTTGCGATATTGATAGGCTTCTGTGTGCTGGTACCTTAGACCCTTTACCTTTGCTTGACATGTCTGTTGTTTTAGATGTCCCTTGACTCCAAGTAAAATAATCTGCAAGATAGGGAATCTGTAAGTAAAGATTAGATCTATGACATTTGAGACCTCAGATGATCCAGGAAACAAGAAGGAAGCATTCTCCAGATTTTGTGTTGCGCTCAATATCTGACACAAATGAAGCATTTAAGGAATCCGTTACCACCTACCTGCTTTTATTGGCGAATTGCCTGCAAATAAAGGGTGGGATAGGATGTAGAGAGATGAACATCACCTCCAACTTCTTTGACTTCGATGAAAGCGAATAATACTGCTGCACAATTACAATGTGCCTTTGCATAGAAGTATTGCAAAATCTGCATAGTAATATTCTGAAACCAATACAGACTGATATTAGTTAAAACGGCTTCCCTTCCGGGAGTCATGTTCGTTTCCTGTCCAGAGTTTCTTTTTGCACAGCGATTATGTTGCTTTTACATTGGAAAACAAGATTTGTTACGGAATCAATTTTAAAAACATGAGAAATATTAAATTATGTTTATCGAATTACTAAATTTTGTGCTTATAGTATGAATTAAAAAGCATCCTCTTTGAGTTTGAAGTTATTTTTGTCTGCAACTTATAGTTCGCCAAGAAAGAGGGAGTTAGTATTCTGTGAATTTTGTTCCTACGATTTATATGGCTCGGAGTTTTTGTGCCGATGATTTTCTGTTAATAATTCATGACATATGATGTTCTCGTGCTCAGAAATTTTTATGTGTGATATGCTCTTTTTCCAACAAATAAAATGATCTATTAATTTTTGTACTGCATTACTGTTAATAAAAGATATTCAAAATCATTTTTAATCATGATTTTATCACTACATCGTTACCTTGAGCTTTTAAAATTTATGGAATACCTACAAAATCTCAAAGGCGTTCGTGTGCTTCAATTTCTCCACTTGCAACCATTATTATAAAAATAATTTACACCTCACCCTTTCAAATGATTTTCTGAACTATATGAAAAATTATTTTTAAAATTGCAGCCAGAAAATCAAAATGGTCCAGAAATGGGATTCAGAAAGGGGGGGGGGGAGCAGAAGTCTTACAGTGTGTTCACGGTCCTTTTGAATTATTCGTTTGCCTAAAGTCTGACAGTACAAAATATTTTTAGTTTGCATTAGGTGTAAAGAATGTAAATTAGACTGCTTTTTCCAGCCTTGGTCTGTAGTTCTTAATTAAATTTCATTGCTATATCTTGCACTGAAACGTTGCTCTTTATACATTATTTTATTGATTGCTTTAGAAAGCAAGTCAATAATAGTAAATGGAGAGATTTTGTTTCGTGTTTTGTGCTTCTCCAAACATCTTGGATATGGATACTATTCGTTTATCATTCACTCTTTGGCCATGAGCCTCCTCACAGTAGTTTCGTAAAGCATACATTTCGAAAATAAATAGGTTACCTGTATTAAGTTACTCTGTTAAAACACACGCGATGCATTTCATAGTCCGTTGGCACATGATACCAGGGTTTTAAAAAACCCTAGGTTTTTTAAAAAGCCTATCGTACCTCGGCCGACCCTTTGATAAAAACGGAGGGTTTTATTGGGTTTTTTCAGTAAATTTTTAAATCTTAAATCTAATTTAAAAGTCTTGTAATTCACAGCCATTTATCACTATTATTATTGATTATTGCATATACTAATAGCATGAAACTACAAATAGGCTTCTTTCAAGTTAACAAAAAACTGTTATAGTTTTTACATACATTATTAGATATCAGAGTTGGGCATCATTAAATAAAATATTAATTGAACTAAACATTCAACTAAAAACTCATTTAGTTTTAATGAACGCAACGAAATGTTCAACTAAAGTAGTTGTTAGTTGAATGTCCAACTAATTCGTCTTAACTAAATTAGTTTTAGTTTTCTGTTCAACTAAAACTAATTTGGTTGAGCCGAGTTACTTGAACCATACCACTAAAACTAATAGTTTTGGTTGAAGGTTTAACTAACTTAAACTAAATTAGTTATAGTTTTCCGTTCAACTAAAACTATTTTAGTTGAACCATACCACTAAAACTAATAGTTGTGGTTGTGAGAGCAAGAAGCTGTGTGATAGTGTTCCTTTGCCAATGGTTGTTATTTCTTTTTTGTATTCTAGTTAGCACTTTCATTGCATTAAGCCACTATATTTGAGAAGGATTTAAATGCAGTTAATTTCTAAAACAAAGTATAATTTTTTAAACATTTTCCAGCAAGGCTGAAAAGTGTTTATGATTTCGATTTGTCGGTCTCTTTTTCCATCAGTACTCTAAGTGACATAAATATGTATTGATTACTACAAAATTTATACATTTTATATCCCTCCCCCAACTTGCGCGCGTTCGTCTGCAAATTTGTACCGTTTGATCGGAATCTAGCCCCTTAACCCCTCAATCATGTGTTAGATGTTAGGAAGTTCAGTTAAAAGGTATATTGCTACTTGGTCAATGCTTTTTTTTTTGTTCTTGCGTTATCTTGACCGCATAATCTGAGATTGAATGCTGCATGCTATCAGCAGATGAAGAAGTAAAAGGAATTGTGCTTTTAGAAGAAGAAGACCCACCAGCACAAAAGAATGAGGTTTCTGTTTCTTCGGATGTGACAAGTTCTAGATATTTATTTTTAGAAAAAGTCTCTTCATTTTTATTAAGCATCCCTTTAGCTGGACATATCTTTAGGTGAGCTTTTATCCTTTCTGTTTTGCAGCTCAATGCTAAATCGCATTTTGTGTCACAATCAATTTTGGTTACATATAACCCCACGAAATTTTTCTACCACTTCCTGGTACTTTTGACATTTTGTTTTTAATTATTATTATTATTTTACTTTACCAGGTTAAAAACTTTAATTACAGCTTTAATGCCAGAATTAACTGGAAAACTATTTTAACGCACAATAATATCACTGTGAGTTTCATAAAAGCTCTAGTACAGTCATAACACTGACTTCTGACCACAGGCTACAAATAAGATAACCTTAATGCATTAGTCAAACATAGGACCAATTAGTATTAAGCTGCTGCTTGAAAGGGAAATCCCCTTCTACCTAAATCAATCAGAATCGAGATGTTAAAACGAAGAGAAAAAGGAATCCCCTCTAATTTGAGCAATTGGGGGAAAGTGTTCTTGGAAGCTCAATTTCGGCATCAAATTTAATTCAAATATATTCTACATCAAGTTTAGTTAAATCAAACTAACACATTTTCACACAAAATTTGTGAAATATATAAAGCTGAAAATCTGATTACTTTTAAATTTTTGATTTTTTTATGAACTATGAAAATATTATTTTTTTATATTGTTTGAATTTGAAAATGAATTAGTCTTTGTACTGGTCCTCAAAAGTTTTTAAAGTCTAATAACATTTAACATTTAACATTAAAGTCTAACAACAGTTTAAATTTCGAATTTATATATACACACAAAAGACTTATTTAAAAAAACGCCCTAAATATATATTTAAGAAATGATCTAAAAGTGCAAAATTGTTCTAAATACACAACGTCATGAAATTCATGTCTTGGTCTAGTAGTATGGTAGTCCCTGGTATAGTAACGACAGTAGTTATTATAAATTTAAATGATAATAATTATAATTGTAATCATGTTTGTGTCTGTAGTAAAAGTTATGAATGAAGAGTAAATTTTGGAAAAAAAAAAACAGTTAACAAAATAGTGTTTTTTTTCAAATGAGCCCGCCCGGAAAAACTCATCCGGGTTTTTCCGGGTTGGGGGTTGGGCCCAATTTGGCGTACCCTGCTTCATACACCTCTACAAATTTTTATCTTCAAGTTTGTTTTGCTGTACTAAGCATTTAGGTTGATACAATTTGTAGGATTTTCCAATTTTCACGAAGATTACATTTAAATATTTACGAATGAGAGGAAAGGATTAGAACCATAATGCATATGAAGATTAAAACTCTTTAGTTTAACTTTGTGCAATAAAGCAACCATAGCACTCCTGCTTTGTGATAGATTAACGAAACGAAACGGCGAGACCTTTATACAGTTTCTCCAGTTCTGCGTGCGAGATTTATTTCAGTCAGAGTCTAATATAATTGATTAAGTTGCGTCTTTTACGATTGCTGTGTAAACGCGAAATAAATCAAACTAATGCATTTCCAATCTACCTCAAAATAAATGTCGAATACATAGAGAAATGTTTTGCGATTTCAGCTACATCTAAATCCATTATAAAACAAATATTTATCTTTAAGTCTTACGCATTTACGTTTTCTAAATAGCTTTATAGATTTACTTTTTCTAAATACTTATATAAAACTAGAAAGTAAAGCCCGTTGTGGGGACAATTACAACGGGCGCTAGAAATAGATTTGACAAAATATGTCTACACTCACTATATTTAATTTTTGTCCACTTAAAACAAATAACTTCATATTCAGTTTTCATTGTATACCGAAATCGAATTTCATGCTCTTCTGGAAACGCGCAGAAATTTTCGCATTCGAGCGATTTCGTTTTGTGGCAACAGTCCCTCTTATATCAGTGTTTCGTGCAGAGAAAATTCTTTTGTTTCTGAAACAAATAATTAAACTATGTAACTGGAAAAACTATTTTAAAAGAATTGGAATCGCAATTTTCCATTCACAGCCTGATGACTATGACTTCAGAATGACGTCAATGTCAATCGCGAAACGTAATTTTGTCAAGGAACTGATTAACTTTTTTCACTCTAGGAAATAAAATACAGTCGAAAATAGCGAAAAAAATTCCTTAAAATTTAGGGAACGGGTGGATTTTCAGATTTTTAAAATAGTACATATTGCTTTTTATAGTTTTATTCATAATTATGAAAAGTTTGAAGTGGATCGTATAAACGGCGTAGTTTTTATTACGTGTTTAGACAATTACTTTTAAATCTATTTGGATCAATGACGGTAAAAGTTTTATTTTCAACCAGAATTGTTAGAGAGTCAGTGAATCAATGAGCCAAGGATCAGCGTAACTATAGAGTAGGATATCAGAGAAAATGTAGTTACAAGCAATCATTTTACATCACCCAATTTACTTAATTCGATAAATTCGTTTACAATTCGTTATGCCTTGAAAAAAAGAGAGAAATTTCAGAATATTTAACTTTATAATAAAATAAAATTTACAAAAACTATTTTGGTGCACTTTAGATCTAAATTCAATTTCTGGAAAACGTCCTTTGTCATAAAATCCACGCCGGAAGATTACTTTTAGTATTCAATCTGTTTTTCCTGTTCTAGTACTAAAAAAAGTACGTTTTCTCTGCGTGCTATTCTTAAATGCTTAAAGGATGAAAGTAAAGCTATGTAAGGAAGTCAATCTTTTTCAATTTAAACTAATGCTTGACATTTTTTTAAAGATCGTGAAAAACTATCTCTATTCAGTATAAATATTTGACTGCATTTAAAGTGTTCTTATTCTTTAGACTTACTTGTTGATTTGTTAATTTAAAAGTAGATAAAAGATTTGAAGTTTACATTTTTTTCTGAAAATTATTGAGATTCACTTTAGTCTGCACGTCTCAAATTATTTTAAAGTGAAATTGTTCTCTCAGCGTCGTAATGCTGCCGACGAAAAATGCTGAATGTAAATGATATTTTCCCCAAGTGAGAGTATTTATTACCGCCATCAGATTCGGAATAATATTAGACGTTACGGGTGCCGATTGTTCCGATGCTGATTATCAAAGAGTGGCTGAAATGTACTGTAACTTGTCTTTCATGTAATTCATTGTAACTATGCTAGTAACATTAATGTGCTTTACAATAAATATAGTTTTTGCATCTTTCCTTCTGTTTTATTTTTTACAGGTCATTAAAGTTATTGAAAGTACAGAATTGCATATATACTAAGCATTATTTAGTGTTTTTTATTAAAACGGATTCGCTAAGAATTCAATACATTTTATTAAAAAAATGTAGAGCTCTAACTCAGTAAAATAAATAATCAGAAGTTACTAAACGTGGTTATAAATCAGCGTGGGAGGCTGTCTGATTTTGTTACATTTATTTTCTGACTTTTGAGCTCAGTCTATAGCTCACGATTAGAAGTCCTCGTGAAATCAAGTGGACAATGCTATACCTTTACAACCCATGGTTTGCGAGAAAATCGCGAAAGAAATGTAATAACGTCACATCCAGCGCAAGAAAAAACAATCGGAAACATGAAAATTGGTGGACAGATTAGGAATTGGGGGGAGGGGGTTGTTACGGACGCTACAATCACCAAATCTGCCAACTTTGGATTGCTTCCAATGGCAACATCTGTAGAAATCGGTCTATCGATATCTAGTTACTGCAGAAAGAGTGATTGAGTGATTTACTCCCTTCCCTTCATGTTCCATGTTCTTTTGTGGACATCAGATTGATGCAACGTGAGCTGTCAGCCATTACACGGCGCACCATGCAAACCTTGATATGCACGGTGGGCATTTTGAACAACATTTTATGTACACATGTGCAAAAGACTATGTTAATGGATCCAATAAAGGTTTTCCTCGTACACCGGATATCACGTTTCTGCTTATTTCTCTCATTTTTCTTGAAAACTATGGGTCGTTGAGGTATGTCTCTTCGAGCATGTTTTATGCACTGCATGCAAGGACTTTGGCTATGCATAGTTTACCTTCTGAGACACCGTATTGTGTGTCCCAAAAATCTGGTAGCACGTTTTAATTCCTTACCTATTAGAGATAAATGGGCCATGTAATTTGAAGAAATGTTCAAAATAGGACAAGGAAAAGGATACGTTAAGAAAAAATTCCTCTCCTTAATTTTCAGAAAGTTACACTGTTTAAATTCGTATACGACCACCGTAAAAAAAAAAAAGAAATACCAATTAGTAAAATGTTCCCATACACTAATTAGGTTATGTACAAATTTTCATCATAAAACATTTCAGAGATATCTTATAACAAAGATGAAGATGATACATGATAGATGAAGGACCTTTTCTGGACCTTTCATGTAATTTTATGTTTGTATAAAAACGTTCGTACAGTTTCAAATACCATTATTGCTTCAGACAAACTTCGTACTAGTGTACTTTCAGCCTCATCGGCATTAATATTATCCTCTGCTTTGCCATTACATTCACTTTTTGCATCATCACACGTTTCTTCCATGTTTAGGATACCGCATGCCTCACCGTCTTGATTAATGGAATTAAAATCATTAATTTTCACGCGATGTACATCCTCTGCAACATGCAACCACTGTTCATCTGATCATCAATGAACCAAGAAATCATACCAAGAAGCAATTACAATTTGTATGCCATATGGATCCACTTAACACTCAATTTCATTTTGGTCAGGAGAAATATTTTAAAACGATGAATGCGGGAAAGTCACTTTTGGTCGAACGATACATGCGGGATTCTTTAACGTTATTCAAATACAATCTGTGCAGGGACCATAGAAATAAAACGATCAATCCTGGAAAACGATGAATGCGGGAACGTTAGATCGGGGATCTGCTGTACACCAAAGACTGACAGTATTAAGCTGTATTCAGGGCATGAAACGTCTCTAAAACTTCACGAATCTATAAATTTACTCTTCCAGTAAACTTCTGCGTCTTAATACTGCTTATTCGTCTTAATACTGCGTATATTTGTGTATGTTAGGATATCAGTATTCAATTTTTAGATATTGATATCAATAAAAGATTAGTAGAGAACTAGTAGAAAAGCCTAGTTCAGATGCAACCACTTTTTATATTTTCGAACATTAACTAAAGATGTTAGATATTCGAGAAGTTTCAATTCCATTTTTCAAAACCTGTAAAATTTATTTATTTATTTATTTTTTAAACAGACGGGCACTTGCCGATTATGTATTGTCCACTACAACTGCACGAATGTATTGTGGCCATTTTATTATGGGGCCACCCAGTGGGCGGCCAGCTTTACCCCATATCCAGGGACGGACAAGTTAACATCCGTGCGCAAGCCAGGATTCGAACTTGGACCAAGGCGTGATAGAATGGCTCTTAATCCACTGCACTACTTGGCCGGCAAAACCTGTAAAGTCGTTATGAATTGGAAATTTGTAAGACTCAACAATATTTAAGACTTTTAAAGGTCGTCCCTTTCTTATACTAAGTTAAACTCAGAGATCACAGAACTGACACTTGCGCTGAAATTGTAGAAAAGATAATTTATGAAGAAAGCAACATAGTATATTAAATGGTAAGAGCATACGTCCACATGCATTCTGTAGTGGGAGCAACTGTTTAATATACATATACAGGGTTACTGGTAACTCGACATATTCCTAGTAATACTTGATAAGCCAAAATGCTACACTTTTAACCCTATTATATGTGGCCGAAAATCAATAGTTTTCTAGAAAAATGAATTTTAAATTTTTTTCTTGAATATACCAAATTTAACATTAAAGTGCAAATTAAAAAAAATCTACACATTAAATGGGTTTCATTTTAACTTATTTTCGGAGCTGAAACTCTAACTAAGCTAACATAATCATGAAAAAGTTACAAAAATAATTCAAAATTTTAATTTACGCGCTTTACATCTATTTTTTTATTTATTTACATTTTCCATTTAAAAATATTGTTTAGCTCAAAAAATACTATTGCAGTAAGCGTACAAATTACAAATAAAATTTGTTCCATTAATTAGCCATCCAAAAACGTATTAAAGTCCATCTTAAGAGATGTAATTCGTAAAGAAGGTCGAGTGTTACTTAGCACAGGTAAAAAACGCGAAAGGATGCGTTTCGGTCATCGTTTAGGATCGTCGAACAACTATTCAACGTCGATCAAGTTATCACTACTTTTAAACTCATAAAATCTGACTTGAATCACATCAGATTTTGAGCTTCAAACCGGTGTGTGTTGTGTCATCGTGTTAGTTTTGACTCTGCCTTAGGTAAGCTTATTTTGTTGGTTAGCCTAGCCAGATATGAAACTACAAAACGTGCTTACGCGATGCAGAGTCGAAACAAACACGACGACACAGCACATAGTAGTTTGAGATTCCCAATCTTATGTATCTAAGATTTCAACCACATAAAAAGAATGATAAGTTGATGTGTTGACCAACGATCGTAAACAATGAGTGTTGGTGCCTCCTTTGGCGTTTTTACCTGCGCTAAGTAAATTTCACCTTTCTTTATGAACTATATGTCTTTAGATGGACATTAATACATTTTTGGAATAACTGATTTATAGGACAAATTTTATGTGTAATTTGTACGCTTATGGAATAGTATTTTTTGACATAAACAACATTTTTGAAAGGAAAACGGAAATCCATAAAAAAAAAATAACTCAAAAGCGCATGAATTAAAAGTTTGAAGTATTTTGGTACTCTTTCATGATAAGGTTAGCTTTGTTGGAGTGTCATCTATGAAAATAAATTTAAAAAAAAACCCGTGATAATTGAATCGGTTTAACAACGATTATAAAGAATGGAGCGGCATGCATCCTTTGGTATTTTTAGATGCCCTAAGTAAAATGCACCCCTCTTTACAAACTACATCCCTTTAGATAGACATTAATACGGTTTTGGATAGCTGATTGATTAATGGGAGGAATTTTATTTGTAATTCGTACTTTTACTGCCATCGTAGTTGTTGAAATAAATAACAGCTTTTGAAAAGAAATGTGTGAATTAAACTTAAAAAAGTACATGTAATGGCTCGCGAATTTAAATTTTAAAGTAGTTTTATACTTTTTATGATTGCGTTAGCTTAGTTAGAGTTTCAGCTATGAAAAAAAGCTAAAATGAAACCCAATTAATGAGTAGAAATTTGTACTTTTAAAATTTGTACTTGAATGTCAAATTTTGGGTTTTTTAAGAAAATAATTTAAAACTCAATTTAAAAAAAAACTGTCGATTTTCGGGCATAATTACGGTGGTTAAAATAGTAGTAGTTCGGCTCCCCTATCACGTCTTTCGAGTTTGTTTGATGTTGAACATCATCGAGTTACCATCGAGTAACCCTGTATATATATGTGTGTGTGTATGTGTGTACTTGCACAATAAAAAAAAATCGTCCTGCTACCATCGAAATTCATCGATTTATGAAGCAGCAAACATTGTGACTTAAGTAACTTTTAAAACGCACGTTTAAAACGCCCCGTTATCGTAAACCGTTGAGGGACCATATAAATACTGAAAATTTAAATTATAGGTTTTATTTTCATTTTCTGGCATAATGCGGAAAAAGAAGCAAAACTAATTTTAGAGTACTGATCTTCAAGCAGATAGGGCCTTATTATCGCATGGGCAAATCGGGACTTTGCGCAGGGCTCCCGGCTCGAAAGGGCCCCCTAATTTCAAATGTTGTTCTGAAAAATTTTTATATCAAAATTTTATTAAAAATAAAACAAATTTGATAGATTGACCTCCCCCCCCCAAATACATCATTGCCCGGGGCCCCTGCTGGTCATAATCGGGCCCTGCAAGCAGAGGGTTATAGTCAAGATCTATTAAAATCTATCTGAGGTCAGACTTAGTAAATCGTATATGTGTGACATTGAGATGTGTAACATAAGAGTGTACTACGCAAAGCACAAGAAGAGTTTTATACACGGGTGCATATTTAGATTGTAGCCGAAGGAAGTCATTTAACGCCAGTTCATTTAAAAAACTGTTTAAAAAATTCTATTTTCAGCATAAGCTATATTTTTATGTTACTTTATTGGATAAAAATAGGCAAACGTTTATTTTCTTTATTGCAATTTAGATTCATAAATTAGTTAATGAAATTGCTAAAAAATATTACAAAGTTTAAAAACATGTACATTAGTTTTTCTCAAATTCATTTTTTATACAACCCCTATTTCGCATCTCGAAAAGTGCTCTAACTTTAAGTAGCTCTAATTCGGTGAATTTTGGTCGTAGAAGGATGATTTTTTTTATTGTGCATGAAATGGCATAAAGAATTTTTTTTACTATGACTGATAGGATCGCGGGACCGTATAAAAATTTAAATTTCGTAAATTTTATAGGAATCGATTTATTGACTTCAATTTTTTTCTGATATAGAAGATTATATAATTTAAAGCATTTTTGCGACTGGAACTACGTGTCTCTGATTAACGGTTTAGGAAATAGCCATTGGGCCCCGTTAGCACTGGACGCCCTGTATATATATGATGCGTTTCGAACGAAATACTACTAATTTTAATTGAAAAAGAGCAGCAATTAAAATTAATTAAAATCGTTGCAAAAAATAGCACGCTCAGAAAAGATACTAATCAATACAACAATTCCGATTGGTGCAAAAACATCCACCCTTCGCCTGTTGCAAAAAAAGATCCAATGTTCATAGAGCTTTCTACCTACGTGAATGGTTGAACATATTTGCGATTGAAGAACGGTGTAATTTATGTCCCACTCGAAACGATCATATTGATAAGTATCTTTTTTATGTGAGCAATTTTACAAAGTTTTTAATTAATTTTTTCTTTTAATACCACTCTTTGTTGAGTATTCTTGATAAGAGTAGTTAGTCTTTAAAAAGAATATATTCTATTTCAATATTCAATTCACTGTACTAGTCAAATTGCAAGCAAAACATTTCTATTTGCATTTATTGAAAATTTTTATTCCATTTATATAATTTGTGATTAATAAATCAGAGATATTTTATATTTTACCCTTTATTAACGCTTATCTTCCAAAATCCTTTTCAACGAACTTTTTAAAATACTCGCATAAATGTTTCCAGTTGAATGTCTACGAATGTATGCGGGATTAACCAGAAAAGTTCATTGATATTTTTTTGAAGCATTTATATTCATTAACGTTCAAACCAATTTCTTAGAACATGATATTAAATAAGCGTAGCTTATTTTTCCAGTCAATCTTTTAAACATATTAGCTATTTGTTAAATTGGAATTCACGAAACTGAAAACTAACAGTGATTACATTTTCATTTTAATATTTTTTACAGTTACTAAGATTTACATTTAATTAGAGGAATTCCATTTCTTGTATTACTCGGTTTCTTAAATTTACAAGAATTTAATATTATGAAGTATAAAATTAAACTTTCCTCAAATTCTAGCATGCAATTAAATGGTAATTATATTAGAAAGAAAAATATGAAATATTTTCTGACATTGCTCGGCAAAAAAATGGATGATTGCTCTACTGCTCAGAAACTGCTTTAATTCAAAATTAAATCAGAGGATTTTTGGAAAATGGTATTTTAAAAAACTCCATGTCGGTGTTCTATAGCTTAAAATTTCATATTCCTTTAGTTAGTTTGCTTGCTGTTTTAAATTATTTTCGTGCCGAGAATTTGAAAGTCTAAAACGAAAATTATGTTTCAATATTAAAACCTTTGAATAAATCTTACATTTTACATGAAATTTTGTGTTAATGGCTTTCTGAAGACATTTTGAAAACATTGCATAATGTAAATTGAAGCCTAAAAGTTTATTAATCAAGCTCATTATGGTAAACTACTTAA
This sequence comes from Cheiracanthium punctorium, assembly GCA_038373885.1. NCBI lineage: Eukaryota > Metazoa > Arthropoda > Arachnida > Araneae > Cheiracanthiidae > Cheiracanthium > Cheiracanthium punctorium. The sequence continues at coordinate 363,743 of JAWZYV010003132.1, forward strand.
ACAAAATAAGTTGTTAAAATGCATTGTTTAAATATTTTTGATTCACCTAAAAATTCTACTCATCTGAGGTTCAATAACAGTAACAATATATGAAGTTATCCAAAGATAACTTACATATACTGGAAAAAATATTCTGCTAACTGCATCTTTGCTTAGTATCAGGACAGCTAACGAAGTATGTATGTGTGATCAGCTGAAACTTACAATGATATCCCCCCTTGAGTTACTGATTATAGATAAGGCTCCAGAGTATGCGCCATCGATATAGAACAACAACTGGACAGACTGTTCTGATGGCTGTTGCTATCGCTCTATTTAAGTACCAGCAACAGGACGGTCCAACGATTAGCCAATTGCGTGCCACACAGCTAAAGAACTTCTTCGACGTAGCTTATACGAATTGGCGAGTCGTTCGACTGCCATGTAGCTGGTACTTACATCGAACTATGGCAACAGTTTCACGTTTTCAGCTTTGAAATATCTGTCTAATTGTTCTTCTATATCGATGACCGGTGGTGGTGTAACTACTGACTATTTCCTCCGTAGGAATAACATTTTGTTCTTCTTTAACTAATGAAATTTCAAATATATGGTTCTTCAGCAAAAAACTACTATAATCACAACTTAAAATGTAATACAATATTCGAATTTTCTGCAGATATTGCTAAAATAATACAGTAAGCCTGAAACTGTGACGAATTTTGGAAATTTATCAACACTACAGGTTTTGTTTATCTTAGAATAGGAAAATAAATCATATTCATAGTTTTTAATATAATTAAATTTCGTTTTCATACAATTAAATTTCATAACCGTTATTAAATATTTCAATTAAATTAAAAATCTGCATTTTCATTTTCTATGATAAGCGTGATATAGTATAAAGAGCATTATAATTTCCGAAGTCGGAATACTTCAATTAAAAAAAAAAAAAAAAAAACTGCCTCTTCACTTTAGATGTTAACTCTAACGCAGTAGAGTTAACATAGTATAACTCTACTGCACATTTAGTATAAAAAGAAACTGGAAATTTTCTAGAATAAACAAAGTGTATCGCTACTATAAAACAGGGCTGAACTTTTTCGTTAAGAGTAAAAATGAGCAGTAAGTCCTCTAAAGTAGTATGTTGGCGAAATAACTCTGTACTCAAAAATTTAAGCTTGTATAGACCTGCATATTTCACGGCATTAATTAGAGATATCCTTCTGCGGCGATGTCACTTTTTGAATTCGCTTAGCGTTCACACTTAAACCTGGATGCAATTTTTAGGCGGTAACTTACATGCCATGTCAGCCGTGCTTACAGCCATATTATAATGGCTTGAAAACGACCACACATTGATTTGCATTGTATTGAGTCAAATTGTGATTATTGAGAAGAGTGGTGACATAATTTACCATTTTTCACTAACTTTTACTTATAGATGTAAATCTTTTGAGGGGAAACTTTGTTTCTTTATTGATACAAGTGTAAATGACTAAGACAACTGATGTTTATTAGCTTATTAGCTTAAAACATAGAAATATTATAGCAAAAAAAAAAATAAAAAGCTCAAAATTCTATCATTTTACGTTTAAATTCTATAACTTTACAGCCTTAGTGAAAGTTTTGGCAGTGCAGCATGATGATTTGAAAGAGAAGAGCTATAGTCTGATAAGTATGAATCCTAAAAATGAAACTTTCTGAGTTGCAACAAAATTTCTAAATCCCGATAAAATTCTTAATTTATACATATAAAAAAAGAATAAAGTACCCTCCCTTTTATGTTATGTATTGGTTTAAAAAAGTCTAAAACATAATCGTCATGGCGCGGGAATAATAATGCTAGGAAAGTGAAACATTAAGAGCTATTAAGGTGTGTGGATGCAGTGGTTTTCTAGGCGCTAAAGTTACTAAAGGTTATTCAGGTTTTAACTAGAAAAGAAAATTTGCTTTAAAACTATGACGTTATGGTGTAGAAATACTTCGCCAATAACATGGCATTTATATTTCAGAGCTATCATCATAATTAGTTTTTCTTTTTACTTTGTATTTACTTCTGTCAAAAAAAGGCGTCTTTCACGAAATGAATAAATTTTAAACATTCAGTAATATTAACTTAATGAAAATAATTACAGTCTTCTTTTGTGTAGGCTCTGAAGGAAATGAATTGATATTTACAGTTTATCTTGTTTATTATCTTGTTTATGAAATGATAAGGAAATTATTCACACTGTTTTTCCCCATCAAGTATTGATCGTTCACAAATTTACTTTTTTCAAGATACGTTTGTTATTTTAGAAATAATTACTTATCCCAAAATTTACTTGTAATTCTCTATAAGATAGTAATTTTATGAAACGCAATATAGGCAAAGTAAACCAAAGAAAACAGAAATTCTAAAATGACTCTTAGCAAAGTGTTTTCTACAATCGTCGCTTAGGTGAGATAGTTTTCCTATTGGCTGGCTCCTTAAGGTCGTAGTGACGCTAACGAAATTAAATGAAAGGTCTTTAAATCACGAAAGACCAGTTTTAACGGCCTTAAAGACAGATTACCGAAACCTAGTTAAAGAATTTAGTGACATTTTCAAAAGATCTAGTGGAAACGCACCTTAACACTAAAAAAAGTAAATAAAAAAATTGCAGAGGTTGATGTATTGTTACAAGAATATGTATAAATTCTACGTTAATAAAAGGTTTCTATCCATAACTTATATTTAACTGATAAATTATTCAAGTTGGTTGGTTTGTTGGTTGGTATTTAATGGCGCAAGTTCCAAAAAGGATATACTGTGCAGGAATAGCAGAAATATACCTGAGAGTTAATGGTAAGACAGAAAAATCGCTATAAGCTATATTTCCTAAAAGCTAAAAGGGACCAACGGAAAAGACATAACCAGTAGATAAAAAGAAGGAGAGAGAAATCAGGATGGGGGCTCCCATCCAGATACCATTCAGAACTAAGCATACCCTTCACAGCGAATACAAATAATACGATAAATTACTCAAAATTCATGATAAATTAGTCAAATATCCAAATATCCAAAATTCCAAATTTTTATAAAGTTGTTATACATTGTTGTATTATATATATATATATATATATATATATATATATAATTAAATGCATGTATGTGTATATTTCTGATATCATGGCAAATGTCTCTTGATTCACCGAGGGAAAATTTATAATTTATCATACATATATTCTTATCTTAAATTATTAATTTTCTGACTCTTATTAAACGGAAAGTTTTATTTGCTGATTACTAGTATCACAAAGATAGAATGAGTGTCTTCGAGACTGTAGGAATTGGATTTCAGTGTAATATTAAAGTGAACATAGGAGACTTTCGGAACGTTTACTTAAAGATACTTTTTTATCGACACAAATTCAATAAAGAAAAAGCTTAATCCTGCCATCGTTTATAAACATATTTTTGTCTTAAAAATATATATCATTGAAAGAAAAAGATATATCAAAAGTTCTACCCTGAATGAACCACATTTTAAAAAATTCGATAAATATTATGAATTATTTTCTATGCGAGTGTACTTAATATTTAAAACGTATATGTTTATCAAAGCACATTTTTTTCTTTCATCCGAAAGCTATTTTTTTTTTTACTACGCTCTAGACACTGCTACTGGAGTTTCTTTTGAAAACAATGCCGAAAAGTAAACTCTTTAGTTCAACCTGTGTAGAAAAATTTCAAGTTGACATTTAGATGTAGACATAAAGGGAAGGATGTTTGGATACTGAAAGAATAATAAATTAAGGATCATATGTTTAAGGTACGTAAAAAACAGACTAAATTTACTAGAAAAGTACAGGCATGTTTCTTTTAGAAATAAAGAAAGCATACAGAGTACAGAAAGGTTTAAAACACATTTTACTCAGAACGACTGGAATACTTTTTTTTTCTCATATTTTATTAACCAATTTAACTAAAGATTCTAGTAGTTTTTAAAACTTCGACTCTTTCCCAAATAAACCACATTTGTGATTTCGTAAACAGCTGTTAGGTTTTGAAAATTTACCATCTGTAAAATGCCGAATAAAAAAATTTGTAAAATGTAAACAAAGCATTTTCTCCCTCTAGGCATAGTAGGATCGTAAAGTTCGCGCGTGCAACTACTCTTGGAACAATGATTAGATAAGAAACTTCATTCATTTCAATAATATATTAATTGGAAAACATTTAGAATATGCTAGAAGATATAGTAAATTGTTTTTACTGCATGGTGGTACCATGCCGCATGTTTCAGAAACAGTTTAAGTTTTATTGTATTCACAATTTGTTAAATTAGAAGGGGTTATCGTTTTTCAGTTCATCACAGGAACATTTTTTGTACAGAAATTCACCAATTCGCCAATGAGTATGAACCACATAGAATACTCCGCGACTTTCAGAAAATTCAAGATATTCCAAATATTACATACATTCTATCTACTGATAAATTACAATTACAATCATTAAATTCTCTTTTATACCTTCTGCAAAAATTATGATTAATATTCAAAAAGCATTCGAAGAATTAATCCAACATGCCTGCTGCATAATAGGTATGCCAAACTGACTTAGAATAGGACGCATGCTTTTCAGAAGTTTTGTTCATTCAATTCTTAATTTATGGCTTTGTACTATTTAATTGCTTGCACTATTAACAAAATTGCAGTTTCTCAATTGTTTGTAATTTGACGCAAATAAATAGCAATGAAGAATCAACCGACTGTGAAACTTTTATGAAAGAAATCTAAATAAGAAAGGAAGTTTATCAACTGATATTTCTAGAAAGAGTTAACTGCTTGTGATTTTCTGTAGAGACACACAATTCAAAAACGGAGAAATGACCAGTGAAGTTTTTTCTTTTCGGCCTCAAGAATAATTGTGAGCTTTGAATAGAACGATACATAACATTTGAAATAAAATATGTATAAATTAAACATAAAAGGGAATAAAATCTAATTTACTCTCACGTTAAAAAAAATTTAATAAACGTTTGTGACTTAGTTCATTTCGAAAAAAGGAAATCCTTAATCATGAATAAAATCCTGGAAATTTCTCCAACGAGTAAGAAAAATATAATCGCTTGTTTGTCATCAACGAATGTTTGAATATAGAAAGGAAAACGATTACATCTTCAGACACACTATTGCGTTTTTTCCCTCTTTTTTCAGTTTAATAAAGGGGGATTCTAAATTTAGGGAAAAAACAAAATTTTGTACAGTTCTGATGCATGTCGCTTGTATGTATACGACGAGGAGAGATTGAAATATGTTAAAAATTATACTCTCTTGCAGGTAATAACATACGTTCGAATAAAATGACATGGAAGTCACATGCTAAAAGTATAGTAATTTTAAACTTGACATACATTATTTTTATTGCATAAACATTATTTTTATTTGCATAAGTTGCAATGAAATCTTTTTGGCATATAATGAAGTTTAAAATATTTCATGTCTCTCAGACTTAATGAAATAAATTTTAAACGCTTAAGCTTAACACTCACTACGTTTAACAGAAATATATGTTTAACAGAATAAATGCTTTCATTGCCAATTTATAAATGAACTTAACAGAATATGTCAGTAAACTGTATTACAGCAGACGTTGGAGTACTATTAGCTGTACCGGAAAAAATGTCGTTGCTTTACATAAAATTCAAACAAATGAATTTTCATCAATTATTGAATTAACAAACAAGCTGTGCCTAAGCACAGGACTCGTAATTTCAAAGCGAGAATTCTATAGATAATATTTTTTTCCCTCTCAGAGAAAAATGGCCACCCTCCCCCTTTTTTCACGTCTACTCTTCTTGGAGTATTCTATTCGAAATGTTCTGAAATCTATTTTCAGGTATTCGTGAGCATTGCATTTTAAGGCAAGAATTTTACGGATATCTCTTTTCTTCTTTGAGATAACACAGGATATCTGAAAAGAGCGTTTTGTCTCCCTATCCCCCATGAGTTACAAATTTTGGAAAATGCTCTGTTTTCTAGCGCCTATGTTATCACGTACCTGGCAAATTTCGTATTATAAGCTTCTGTAGTTTTGGCTAGGCAAAATATTGACATACGAAAAAACGACAACACTTTCCGGTACACCTAATATATAAGAAAAACAAAATGAACTATTGAATTTTAAAGAATGTAAGTTGTAAAATTTTTTCCAATGGTTGGATAAAAATGAACTCACTTTTAAAAATTCACTAAACGTTCATTTTTAAAAAGAGTAATAAAGTAACATTTCAAAATTTCATTTCCAAGCATCACGTGTTATATTTTTCTTTTGTTATTTACGAAAGGCATTCAATGAAAAGCGTAAACGCTTTTCATTGAATGCCATAACATTTCAGGTGGCTTGTATTGAGAACGCAGGCCCTGTGACGTACATAAAACGTTCTGCGAGGTATGCAATACGTGTATGGGCAGTGGACTACAGATGTAACTAAAAGAAATTCACAAATTCTACCTAATAACTCACTATAAATTCTAGAATTTTCACGTCTTGTGAGCCTATCTAAATGGAGTCTATCACAGAGTAGAAAGAGAGAGCATTTGCCCCAATTGTATTATCTCCACTATCATATAACATTTACGTACTCTGAAATAATAGATTTTGTTAATGCTTGTTAATAATTAGATGTTGTTAAGTATAGCAGAAAAAATAATTACATGAAGCTACATTTTAAAATATCTTAAGCCTACATGATGATCCTTTGAACCTACCCTTTTCTCTTAAATACCTCTGATAAAAAATTACACGAAGTTGGTTTTGAAGAAAATGTTGGCTTGCATGCAGTTTTGCCTTACAATAATTTTAACTGTGGTTAAAAACTGCTCTAATAATTATTATTTTTTAAATAATGAAATCGAGATAAGTTTAGCATTAAATTTAAAAACAGCATTTATTTTTGCAAAAAATATCGAATGATAATATCATATTCACTTTTATATAAGTCAATTTTTTTTCATGAGTCTTTTCCGAATTTTATATAGGTTAACATCGTGAGAATTACCACATCCTGGACAGATGCCAGACCCATAGCATTTCTAGTAATTGTCAGTAGATAGCAGTCACACGAGCAGTATATGTGTGCAGTGAGATTTCCTTAACTAGTGTATAGCAGGAATCTCTTTCAATGCTTTAGCTGTAATTTTACAATCCGTATTTTGCGATACGCGCATGATTTCACTATCCAAAATTTTAAACAGGTTAAGCTTAAATGCTTTTCTATGCTAATTACCGAATCCATGCATGATTTTAAACTCAAAAATAAGTGTAGCACCTGTATAGAGTACTGTGCATATAGTTACGCCACTTAAAGTTGCGAAGACGGGCAGCTGTGATGTGTTATGCCTGTATCGTACAAAACAGAATACATGCCTCACTGCCATTCCGGTATACATGACACAGTTTCTTTTGTACGGGATGCCGATTTTAATAAAATTGTAATTTATCGCTTCTTGTCTTATTCTTTATATTACCGAGTTTATGTTACTGGAGTATATTTTCCGGATTTAACTAAGTGTTATTTACCTTCTCTCCTTTCTTTTGTACAGACTCACCAAGTTGGTCATGTTATTTGTCGTTAACTGTAGTTGTAATAATTTTGCATTTTAATGTTCTGGCGTAATTGAAGAATTGTTTTTAAAAACCAGATAAATTTTTAATTTGCTTACAGATTTTATTAGAAACTCCCATATTTCATAAAATAATAAAATAATGTAAAAACAAAAGAATAAAACAATGTTATACACTTATTGACTCTTTCCCCCCCCCCTCTCAAATACACTGATGTTAGGTTGTTGATGAAATAAAAATTAAAATTCAATTTAAAAAAATAAGTATTTAATTTTAGTAGTGAACTAAGTCGGCACATACTCACATTGATTTAAATTTACTAATACTTCTCTTTCAAGGACGTACCCAGAAAAACATTTCGGAGGGGGTCCAAACGGTAAAAAAGGCAAAATTCTTCACAAAAAGACTTCATAATTCTTATTTTGTTAACAAAAACTGAAATTTCGGGGGGGGGCGGACCCCCTGGACCACCCCCTGGGTACGTCCTTGTTCTCTTTGTACTCATTTAGTTTATTTTGTTATTACACAGGTAATTATAGTCCAGATATGAATATTTATTTTAGTATTTTAAATTTATTATTTCATTAAGTTCTTATGGCAGGCTCGGTATAACGCCCGCACAAGAGCGGAATCGCTCCCTGAAGAGTGACGTCTAAACCGCAGTGCAATGTTTTAGAAAAAAAAAATGTTAAAGAATATTAATTATTTTTTGTATTTTCGCCCCAATATACATGCTTTATATTCTACATCAAATAACCCAGCATGATTTGTTTGATTGTATGTGTTCCCTGTGTTGTATGTGCTCCAGAAATTACCTTATTATTTACAGAGCTGGGTAGAACACACCGAAAATGTATTTTCGATACAAAATACAAAAATATTGATTGAAACACTAAAATAAAAAATAAAAAATACCTCTTGAATTGAAAAAAAAAAAAAAGCAAAACAGAAAATGCCAGTTTATGTTATTTAAATACATATTAACAAGAATAACAAAAGCAATTTCATAGTTGTGTTAAGTAGAAGTTGCTATTTTTTTTTTTTTTTTTACAGCGTTGCTTTTCGAAATTTTACCTGGATAGCAATAAGATCCGAAACACACCATTTCTGAGAAATTGCATTAATACTCAAAACGCAATGAAAACTACAAAATTTCAGCATGTGAACAAATGAATAATCGTTTGTTTCAAAATCGCTTATAAAACTTTAATTTCCAAAAGTCACAGTGGTTAATACAACAAACCCTTATATATAATATTTATTATTTATTGATTTCAGCTGAATGCTTGAACATAAATACTCAGCTAAATCACAACCGATCAAAAAAAATTCGTTTAGTCTATCAGTGAGTTTTAAAATTTATTGAAGATTTAAATGTTTTGCTTATTATCTATGTTTTCAGATTCCATAACTGACATTTTTCCTTAACATTTTCATTTCTATCAACAGACAAAATTTGGAAACATTTAAAATTAAAATTGCACAAAAGGCTTCAAAATTATCTAGAATGGAAATTTGGTACACCTTATCCTATTATGGAAAGCTGTCGCTCCAATGGTCTGGAGTGTGGGGTGTTTTACTCTATTTGTAACGCGAATGTGCCTTAAAAATTCCTCCACCCAAAACATCTCCCCACAGCGCCGGCCCCTTGGGAGTTCGGGGCCCTAAGCGAAGCGCAAGAGCAGGGCCTCTTTTCTATCATATCTTATGTCATAAGTTACTACTAGCACTGCAAGTACACATTAGTTTTATTTCTAGGCTTTTTTCGGGATATATTGCAACCATCTACCAAGCTCGGTCTAATGTGATAGCAAAGAAATCGCCCAGGAGCGGGGCCTTAGGCGATCGCCTACATTCGCACCCCCTTAGGCCGGTCCTGCTCCCCCATTAGGCAGATAGCCGTTGTGTAGCTTTGTCTCTTAACCAGAGTAACCAATAACCTATAAAATTACTGCAGAAATACGAGCAGTCTTATTTTTCTAGAACTTAGCAACACATTTTAAATTGTTGATAAATTCCTTTAAAGAATCCATTAAATACTACTCAAAAAGTTTTTACCACACCGGTTTCCAAAAATTAAGCAAAAATCACAAAAATAGCGATAACTCGCTCAAAAATAAGCCAATCCGTATGAAATTTGAGTATGTTGTCAAATAAATGTTAATGAGTAAAGCTGCAATATGCAAATTACACGCGTTGTAATCAGAATAAATTAATTACTGGAAGCATAAAACTACATCTTTGAGATCAAGCCTACAACTTTTGCTGTGACCGTAAGGTAAGAAATCGGAGATAGCCAATTCGTAGCAATGGCCTCCAGGCATCATGTGCCATCACAGAACTGCGATGGAGAGCTATTGGGAGACTAGAGGGAGGACAAAGTCAGACACAAGTGGCCAGATGGCTAAATTTCAATCTGTCTGTGGTTCATGGACTTTGGAACTTCTAACGACAGATTTGGCATTCAGGAGGTTCAGCCAAGGACAGCCAACTGTTACGACTAGCGCCGATGACAGGTAGTAGAAGTTATGTGCACGAAGGAATAGAACTGCAACTCCGGCTCAGCTCTGACCCTCCCTAGCTGTAGCCACTGGAAGGCTAGTGTCAGCTTAACTGTGCGTAGAAGGCTTCACGAAGGTGGTCTGTTCGCGAGGCGACCAGCCATTTCCTTGCCCCTCTCGCCATGCCACAGAAGGGAACGTTTGAGGTGGGCAAATCAACGTGTCCACTGGACGGCTGATCGATGGAGGGCTGTTCTGTTTACCGATGATTCCAGGTGTAGCCTCCAAAGCGATAGTAGGCGTTGTTTGAACTGGAGAGAACCTGGAACCCGTTATCATCCATCAAACATCCGTAACAGCGATGCAATGTCTGTGTTTGGGGTGTGATCTCTTTGGGTGGCCGCACAGACCTCAGTGTCTTTCCACGTGGAACCGTCAATGCTCGGACCTATAGGGATGACATCCTTGATGCTTATATATGCCCTTATTCTGGAACAATAGGCGATGATTTTCTGCTTCAGGCCGACAATGCGAGACAGGGATGATTATCTTCAGCAGCAAACAATTCAGCGCATGGATGGCCAGCTCGATCACCGGACCTGAATCCTATCGAGCATGTCTGGGATGCTTTAGGAAGACTGATAGCTGCTCTCAATCCTCCTCCTGCGACCCTTGCCTCGCTTGAAACTGCCTTGCAAGAGCAATGGCTCTCCCTTCCAACAGAACTCATAGACCGCATAATTGACAGCCTCACACATCGCTGTTGGTGCTGTATTGCTTCTAGGGGGCGGGGTCATATTCCAAATTGAAGGCACTTTTCCTATAGCAAACTGACACATCCAATTTGTTGATTTTACATATGTTAATTTCTATAATATCACGAGTATCTGGTTATTTCTTTTCATGCTATTTATAGCTCACTATCTGTTATACACTGTCGGTGAGTTTCATTAAATTTTGTAGGTAAATTTTTGAGTAATCGTCATTTTTGTGATTTTTCCTTAATTAATGATAACCAGTGTACTTCTGGCTTCATTTATAGTGTAAATCTATAAATATTCCCAAACCAAACATATTGTTTGTTTTTTAAACAGGAGTAGGAAAGGCTTTTCTTTCATGTCCTGTTTAGTTAAATACACAAACGATCCTAACTCTTCTTCAGTTACAATACCACATGTAATTCTGCTGCAGCTCGTAAATTACATCAAGAGAGGGAGAAAAGTGAAAATCAGCAATTTTATGATTTTCATTTGCACATGCTATGGGAGCAATCTGCGGTGTTGCGATTAGTTTAATGTTAGAATAAAAAATGTATTTTTTGTATTTTGAAAATACAAAATACATTGGAAATGCAAAATACATTGGAAAATACAAAATATATTGGACATATTTATAGCCAAGACCAGGAGGGGTTCTTTTTTTTTTATCCTAGATTGCATCACTATAGTATTCGTCTTTCATGCTCTAAAAAAAGAGCATGGGAGGGGAAAAACCCAATTTACAAGTTGGTTCGTCAGGCCATTTTATTTGTACAAACAGGGATTTTTTTATGGTAATTTCCATTTCTATTTATTTACTTTTATTTATTTATTCATTTATGTTTTGGAAAGGAGGGGAGGTATATATTCATCTATTAAGGGGCCCCAGAATTCGGAAGCCGCCTATGGCCCAGCAATCATAAACGCATCACTGCAAAACAACAACGGAAATTCTGAAGCGCGGATTTTTTTTTTTCTCTTTTGAAGTGAAAATCTCCCGTGTTTTAATGAGTAATTCTTTTACCCTTCAACGGGATGTATTTAAAATACCTGTCTTCCAGATAACTAAATTAGTCCTTATTTTGTAGTGTCCATTTGCGAAGACATTGACTGTGAGTATATTGTTCAGTCTCAGAAAGTTTCCACCACTATATTGATTCTTGATTATAACAAAATATTTCTGCTAACAGGCAGATAAAATCAGGAAAAACACAGTTAATTTTCCTCTTGACATATTGGATGAAGTGGCGGAAAGCATTGGGCCTCCCCTGTTTCAAAGCTGAGGGATTCATTCAGCTGACAGTCTGAAAATTAATGCCTCCCTCGAAGAAAGATAAACAGTTTTGGTGAACCTTGCTTAGTGATGATATTTATTTGGATTAGATTCAGTGGTTGTCGGTAAAATGTTTTGGTACATGAATCTAAAACCAGGAATTATTTCATGTTTACTGAGAATGGTCAGTGTTCAAGCTGACTCACTCTCGACATGAAAAAATTCACATTTGTATGTGGATGTGCATCAAATTCAATTTTCAAGAAATGCCCCTAAAAATTTCAACACAGCGCAGTTAGCGCCCATTGTAGCTTTCCCAGACAGCACAGCAAACTTGATTTATCAAGTCAATAAGCTTGAAAATTCCAAGCGTGTAAGCTTAAATCAAGTGTTCTAGTTTACACTTGTCCAGCTTGCATTAAGCTTGACATTTCAAGCTTATAAAATTTCTAAATACACGGGGCGCCCCATATACTTTATTTTTCCGCGTATTTCCCCCCCTCTATGCAGAAATTTTAAGTTATTTTAACGTGTTCCATCAAACGTCGACGGCTGGGTTCGATCCCGGGAACTTCAGGCTGGAAGGAACGCGTGCTAACCGCTCGGCCATTATTGCCTCGGGGAGCTATGACTAAAGTTTGAAGTGACTGTTGTCACGCCAGATCGATAAGTATGGGCGATGCTGATAAGTTTCTTTTATTTTTACATGGGATGAATCAAAATTTAAATAATGTTGGGTGTGATTTAAAGACTCTACTAATAGGGAAATAAGCATAACATAAACTTAAAAGCAGGACACGTTTTAAAACTTTCAATATCGCAACACTCATCGTTCAGCAATACTGCTGGCCAAAATCGAGACAAACGACTGATTTTGAAATCAATTTCGTAGTGTAATTGTATTTTATTTTGAAGAATTTCCATATTTGGAAATATAGAATGGGTTTACTTACTTACCACAAATTTTGTGTTAAGTAATCTGAAATCAAAGAAACAGATAGTTAAACGTTACTTCGAAATGCTATATCACAGTTGCTAACATGTATGGAATACAAACACTTTAGTCATTTTTGTAAGAATTTCTTAAAATAACAAATAATTGAAAAATTTTGCTATTTATTAATGCTAAAAATTCTCTTTACAAATGTGGTTATTTTCCTACATATTGGTATGCTATATCGATATAGAGCATTTCGAAGAATTAAAAATAAGTTTAAATTAATTTATACAAATGTAAATTTGAATTATTTTCATTGTTCATACTTTATAATTAAAAAAATTATTTAACTTCTGAATTTTTTTTTATTCTTTGTAATTTTATTTTAAAATTACGAAAGTGTAAGATGTAAGATTTTTGGGCCCTAAAATCTGTAGGCCCTGGGTAGTTGCCCAGTTTGCCCTACCGGTAATATGGCGCTGGTAATAAAATAAAACACATATTTTACGAACTTTCAGCAAATTTGAGGACGCTAGACAATTAATGTCCATTCTCTTTCACAGATGGCGCCATCACTGCGCACTTTGCAAGCTAAAATCCAGCTTAAGCCAAGCTTGCATTGCCATGCCAAATGTCAAGCTTGATTTAAGCTTATATGCTTTCTGGGTTGTGGTTGCCCATGATGGCACCCATGTGTATAACATGATCACACCGTCTACACTTACGTTTCTCTGGTTTCATTAAGTTGGAAAACATATCATAATCCAAGTTTATTTACTTAGTGCAAATCCTTCTCACTCTGTGTGCACATACAGTCAATATTTTGATTAAATTAAAGGCAGAAATTTCATGATTATTCTTTTTTACATGAGCGGCATTTTTGACCATGATTCTTAGCTCCAAAATCATTTCACGCAACCGAAAATCACCAAATATGTCAAACTATAATACTTAAAATTAAAATTCGTAGAAAAGAGTTAAATATTTAAAAAGATTTAAATAAAAATTTAAACATATTTTAAACGGTTATATTTCAATTAAGTGAAAAATGTAACTCACGGCTGTGCATATTGTAACCATATCATGCCGCTTTATTTATGCTGTTTGACAAGTAACATAATTCACAGCCGCAAAAAATCTGTGACTGATTTCAGTAGCGCCCTAGTACTAAAAATAGACAAAAAAAAGAAGAAAAAGAACTAAAATCTGACACATTTTCAGATTATAAATACGCACTTAAGTGCTGGAAATTAAAAGACCATCATAATCTATGCGACGTCTCTATTTTTCTTCCTTATTCCATTAAGTTGAAAAGTGTATCATTATTTTTAGTCCTTTTCAAGCATATTCTAAATATACTTCACCCTTGTAAGTACTGTTTGGAATATGCATCATAATCCATGAGTGTGCCATGTTTGTCTTCTTTGTCCCATAAAACACTTTGCATAATTGAAATCTATATTAGCATTGCCTACCAAAACTGTTAAATATATCAGGCATATTCTAACTATATTTCATCTTTAAAATATATTTTTTTTCTAATGGCGGGCAATTACCGTTTATAGGCAATGGCCACAACCAAGGCCGTAATTGCGGATCTGTTTACTATGGAGGCACCTAATAGGTGCACCTGCGTTGCCTCCTATGAAGGGACGGACGAAGCGACACCTAAGCCCGAGCCGAAAATCAAACCCGGACCCGTAGTGAGGAAGAATTACCACCACTACACGACCCTGGCGGCTCTTTATAAATACTGTTTGGAAAGTGTATCATTAGGGCCAATTTTATGGGAGGGCAACCGGGCTTTCACAAGAGAGTGCCCCCCCACCATCACCACCCCAATACTCATTTTTAAGTAAAATTTCCTAACGAATACCGAATGAAGCGCAAAATATTTTTTTTAAATAAAATTCTTACAATGGAAGACCAGTTCTCTCACTTTTTACACTCATTTTTCGTTTCGAACATTCCATAGCGCGCTTCGAATTCTTGTCTAAGTGGTTAATACTAATCTTCGATCCGATAAATCACGCTTACATTTGCGAGAAACAATCACAATCATCACACTTTTATATACTCGAAAAATCTGATGTGGACAACAAATGACTTCTTTGCACGTCTTATTAAATCAAAAATATTTTTGGCCCACTTAATCTGCACTTATTTTGTTTCAAATAGATAAAATACTGCAGTGATACTAAGGTTTAGCGATTTCTAGACAAATATTTCAGATATCACCAAGCTGGGTTCAATTTGAAAGATTTCCTTCTGGCACTTAATTTGGTGATATTTCGCCAAAAGCCGACAAGCTTAAGATCATATTCAGAAGTCATATTCAGTTTCCTAATAGCAAAGCTTAATGTCGATATAATCTCTGATACATTGCTAAGTTTGTAACTGAAAGAAGCGAAATTTCACACCTATAGTAAATGAAAATGAAGAAATGGATTAAGTAAATAAAAAAAATATTTTCTTAATAGAAACTTTAAAGTAAAATATATATATATATCTCCGAGAAGATAAATTTATGCAGAATGTGGAAATAAAGTATTCATAATATAGGTCTCTACAAAAATAGGTCGTTTCTGTAATGATTACAGAAGCTTAATATGATTGATAATTTTGTATCATTTTTGCAGTGGGAGGAAAAATACCGTCCACTCAAACGAAAAAAAATCTGATTTGGACAACAAATGACTTCCTTGCACGTCTTATTAAATCAAAAATATTTTCGGCCCACTTCATCTGCACTTATTTTGTTTCAAATAGATAAAATACTGCAGTAATAGTAAGGTTTGGCGATTTCTAGCCAAATATTTCGATATCGCCAAGCTGGGGTTCAATTTGAAAGATTTCATTCTGACACTTTAGAGGTCTCAGTAGTCGGCTTGCGGAGATTTAAGTTCCAATGCTTTGCTATAGAGAAAAGTGCCTTAACGCCTAATCATTTTTCTCAGAAAGTATTAGGTATTTTTAAAAGAAATTTTCCTGTGTGAATCTTGAGAACTATTCGCAAGGATTGAGCGAATCAGATTTGAGTTAATTTAGCCGAAAGAGATTTTATTATAGACTGCAATAAAATCTTTTTCCTGCAATAAAACTTTTCTCCATAGCAAAGCATTGGGACTTGAATCTCCGCAAGCCGACAAGCTTGTGATAGTTTGCGATATTTTGTGGGCAGCCAAATTAGTAAATGACCACATACTTTCAATGAATCGAATGTATCCATACACCGCAATGTGTTTAATGTCTTTTGGCTGACCCTGCAAATAATTTACCGAGTCGATCGCAATCGAAAAAGAGATGCACAGTTAGATGTTACAATAGTTGTAAACACAAAATTTCAACACTATGGTTAAAACTTTTAGAGTTATGCAAAATGTGAAATAATTTTAGCCGCCAAATTTGGCGATATTTCGCCAAAATTTGCCACGGATGATAACAAATGGCGATATTTTGGGCATGGACTAAATGACTGACTATCGCCAAATTTGGCGTTATTTCGGCAAAACTCGCCGAGGTCGATGACAAATTGCGAGATTTTGGGCATGGATCAAACAATCATTGACTATAGTTGTAGGGTCATTCTACGTCAAATCAAACACAAAACTGGAGAAAGCTCACCACACCAACTTAGATTTTCCTCAAATTTTATATAGAGGATTTATAGGCTAAGGAATCAACAAATCTCAATTTTCAAGGTTCTACGATAATTAATTACCGAGAAATTAACTATGCAAATTTTTAAGTTTTCTGCAAGATGCGCCAACTTTTTTCTCGATTCTTTAAATAACTCCTTACCTGTAAAAGTTACTGAAGTGAAAATTTGTATCTAGAAGTAACTTTTTACGCTGATTCCAAAAATGTTATCCAAATTTGCGTATCTTCAATAGTTTATGCATGAGCACTGCATTTGCTAAAAAACATCATGAATTTTTTTTCGGCATGTCTGATCACAGACACATGTTTTAAATTTTTATATGTTGTTAAGGTGGAGTAATCCTACATCCCAAAATAATTTCATCTTGGCTTTCTGCTCAGGAGCAGAGAAAAAAAATTGTATGTATGAACCTATATATGAGGATTTTCATATCAACATTTATACTGAAGATAAGAAAATTCAGAAGTATTAGTCATTTTTCCTAGGTCTTTTAAATTGATATCTGAGATTTAACTACTTTTCCAGGCATTTTCAAAAACTAGAAAATATTTCAAAGGGATTGCATCGGAAAACGTAAAACAAACAAACAGCAAAAAATGCATGTAAAACAATGTTAAATTAAAAAGAACTCTAAAGTTAAAATTTTGAATTATTTTAATTTAATCCTGTTGTTTTTGGCAATCATCCATCAGCCAATAAAGCTTTGTAATTCTGTATGACATTCAAGTCAATAGAAGGAACAAAGTTTATTGAAAGAATTGAATTCCTGTAAGTAACAGTACTTATTTACCTTTAACAGAATGCGAACAAAATTGTGCTTTGGCTAGTTTTGTGGATACAGCAATTTGAAATAGGTTTTACTGTATACTGTATTAAACTTTTATTGTTACAACAACTAGCATAGCAATGTCAGGCACATTGTCAAATTTCACATTTGGTGATATATTGCAGATTAAATGTCATGTAACCAGTTATTCACGTCAAACTTTTACGTCTACCCTCCTAGGAGGATTATATTCGAAATGTTCTGAAATCGATTTTTAGGGATTCTTGAGTGTTGTGTATTTTACAGCAAGAATTTTATCGATATCTCTTTTCTTCTTTGAGATCCCGCAGAATATGTGAAAAGAACATTTTGGGCCTTTATCCTCCATAAATTAACCCATTTATGCCTAGCGTCCCTTTTTTGGGACGGCATTTTCGCTATTAGTCGAAAACGTTATTTATTTTTCCTAGCTTTTATTCATGAGTATTGAGCCTCAACTCTACAAAATATTTTAACATGACCAAGTAGGATGTTGATACTTCGATTTTTATGCATAATGATTTCCAAAGAAATCATCCCTTGTTCAAGAAGTTGACATCAGAAATTTATCTATTATTTCTGTTATCAGTAAAAATCGAAGAAAGTCGCAAAAATATCCAGGCACAAATGGGTTAAGAATTTTGGAAAATACTCTCTAATCTAGCAACTACGCTATAAAATCCCACTCGTGCTAAATTTCGTGTTATTAGCTTCAGTAGTTTTGGCTAGGCAAAATATTGACATACGGAAAACGGATAGAACGACTTTCCGGTAGACCTAATATATATATATATATATATATATATATATATATATATACATATATATGTTTTATTAAACATTGTTCTTTCTTTTGAGTTCAATATCATACAGAATTCCAAAGATTTATTGGCTGATGGATGATTGCAAAAAACAACAGGGTTAAATTAAAAATAATTCTAAATTTTAACTTTAGAATTCTTTTGAATTTAGCATTCAAAATCAGCGTAAAAAGTTACTCCTAGAAACAAATTTTCACTTCACTAACTTTTACAGGTAAGGAGTTATTTAAGGAATTGAGAAAAAAGTTGGCGCATCTTGCAAGTTGGCGCAACTTAAAAATTTGCATAATTAATTTCTCGGTAATTAATTATCGTAGAACCTTCAAAATTGAGATTTGTTGATGTCTTAGCCTATTAAATCATCTATATAAAATTTGAGAAAAATCCGAGTTGGTGTGGTGAACTGCACTGTTTGATCTGACGTGGAATGACCCTGTAATATATTGAAGATGTCCATAGACATTAATGTATTGAAATTCTTTTGGGTGATCCTCTAAATAAATTCTCCAGTAGAAGTGATTCTGATTGTTTTAGTGAAAAGTGATTCTGAAGAATTCCAGAAAAGTGATTCTGATTGTTTTAACTAAGTTAGTCTAACGGACACTGAGTGGATTTAAGCTAAATCTGTAGAAACTTGTGAAAATATTAAAGTAAATATCTAAATTTTTATAAATAGATAAACTGATTAAGCTTACCTCTGAAATTTCCAATAAACTGAGGGAAAACCCGATTTATTTTTGTGTTTGATGTGTGTAATATTATCCATTTTCAATTGTATTAGAGAATAGTGTAGATCCTTCCTTATCTTTTATCTCTTCTACCGAAAATATTAATTTAAACATTTCTCCTTTAGGCGGGTCTGGCTTTCACACTCCTGCGCAGGTCCTGACGACAATTGACGTAAATCGACTGTCGAGTGATTTCAAATTTCACTGATTCTGAATTTTTAGCAAAAATATTTTGTCAAAATTCAAAGCATTTGGTTAAATCAGTTTTGTTGAATCAAACTAACTTATGTTAAATAAACAAAACAAAGCTTCTAAACTACTTAACGAAACAAGTTTTGTTGAATTTAACAGAACACTTTTCAGCGTGTGTTATATTGCCTTTATTTACTTGCATTTGGTTAAACATTCCCAGACTCCCCTAGATCCATTGCAATAGCGGTGTGGGTCTTCCAACTTTTAGTTTACGGAAGCCACACTTGACTTATATCAGAAGGTTTTACTTTTTTGCTTAATCATCATTCATTTCATTAAAAGACGAAGTGAACAGTAACTAACAACTTTTATTAAAACTCAACAAACAAAATAACAGAACAAAGATTATCGGGATATAAATTGTAAAGTTCCAGGTGCAAGAGCCGCCATAATACGGTCGGGCGTTATGCAGTTAGCTATACGCTAGCGCTAAACTAGGGAACTGACAAAATTATGCTGCTGCTAGTACTGCACGTGCAAGCTTCTTATACTCTGCACAGTATTTGCATACTGGCTGCACAGCAGTACAAGTGAAGTGGCGCTTGACTCCAGTCTCGTGAACCATAGACACTGAAAGGCATCAGGAGCATCGCTAGAGTTGATTCCGACGTTAATTCTCGGAACAGTTCAGTTGGTGCACAAACACTGGTGGCGAATGAAGGTCAGACGCCTTTGGTCCGGAGACTGGACATGATTGTCTTGCTAAACACCTATAGAGAACTGGTATACATAGAAGTCTCTTGTGCACACTATGCAAACAGAATTTTGATATGTACAAAGATCACGTGTTAAGTTATTGTTCATTGAATTAGAAAAACTTATACAGCCGATACTGGCGGGCTAGGGCGTTGATGCAGTTAACATACAAAGACTAATTTTCTTGTTTGTTTATGTTTGCACCGCTTTTATGTATATTTTATTTTATGTTTTTGCTCCAATCTCATGCATCTTTGATATATGGGAGCCTATGATGTAAAATCAAGTGCTTTTGCAACAACAACAATAATAATAATAATAATAATAAACTTTGAAACACCAATTTGGATGCTTGACTATCCCAATAAAGCAACTTATATTTCGAATTATAATTTTAAGACAGCGAAGACAAATCACCGAAGTAAATGTCATAAAATAGAGATATGTTCTCATTTAACCAGAAAAGATAATCAACAAGAAATTCAACCAAAAAGAGTTACATTTGAAGCAAACAGTTAAAGATTCAGCGAAACCATTTATCAGATGCTTAGTGGTAATTGAATTGAGTCCAATTAATCCTAAAGTAAATGTAATTTAAGCAGTAAATGTACAGTTTTTTTTCTTGTTTAACAAGGCAGTTTCTCACATTTCTATTTAATTTCTAGAATTAAATACGAATGGTCTGTGAAAAGTGAACTTTTATCTAATTCTACGACCAATAAGTTGTTTTAACGCATAGAAATTTAAATACTGAAGTTAAATATATTTATAATTTTTTAATTTTTTATTATAATTGTTGAGTTCTAAATTTTATTTTTTTTAGCCTTCTTGTGTTTTTAAACAATACTATTTCAAGTTACATCTGAACTACTATGTAAGTGACTATTTAAAAAAAAAATGCAACATATAATACAGATGCCTTCAAGAGTTTGTATGTACAAAAATAAACCTAATAAATCATTAGATCCAAGTAATACTAGTAGTTAAACTTTTATGAACTCTACTTGATACTTTCCAATGATTGTGTGTTCAAAACAAAACTTTTGAAGCTTTACATTTCGCTGATCCCTTTTACATCCTGTAAGCACTGAAAACGAAAAATAACATGACTGTGGAATGTATGTATTCAAACAATTGCATTCTTTAATTTAATTATTTTTTTGAAAATATAATAGTAACAATGTCTGCATCACAGATGACGTGAATTAGAAGCATAAACGTAACTTTTGACAATGGTAGATCTCTTCTACTTCCACAAAGGAAGGAAACAGTGACTAGAAATACGTTCTATGTGTGAACTAACTCTAGCATCGTTTAGTGTCCATTCTCCTCGATTTTAAAGTCGCCGTATAGCACCTAAAAATTCTTTTTGAAGTCCAAGAAAGAATTTTACTGCTGGAAATCTGAAAGTTCAGTAGCGAAAAAGACGAACAGTTTCAGCTTTAAAGTTCTAGACTTCTAAAACGGCAAAATGCAGGTTTATTTTACAATATTAAATCATGACTGGCGGAATAGTCATTCTTATGTAACCCGGGATATGTGCATAGTCTTGAATGGGCAAAAAAATGTTCGCTAAAATTTAGACTGGGAGAAAAAGTAATGCATGGCATAAGTCACTCAACTATGTTGCTGGACAAATGTGAGTACAACTATTCCTCTAACTGTTTACAATGATGGTAGTTCGCCGCCCAAGTGGTATGGTGGCTAATGAAACATTCTTTCACATCTTGGATCCAGGTTCGATGCTGGGCTTGGGTGTTAACTCGGCCGTCCCTTCATAGAGGGTGACGTTGGCGGGCTACTGGATACCAGCACAATAGAATGGACAGTACTTTGGACCTTGGTAACTTTGGTAGTGGCGAATGCCTGATGAGCAAGCGCCCTCCCTTGGAGAAGTAAAAAAGTTATCATTCTGGCAAATGTATCTGTTATTTTTTTAAATGACCACATTTTACTAAAAAGACCGATAATTCTTCAAAACTTCATTTTACCTATAAATTAATAAATACTTTACACTCAAAGTATGATATAAAATTTTATTCGAGCTATTTCATTTTTTTAAACAATTTTTCTAGGTTACATGTTTATTAGAAGTTAAAAATATATCTTTCTAAGGTATTTTTTGCTGTCCAGATAAAGTGCACTTACGATACTGTTTTTTAAGCACTCTTTTTTTAAATTCTCGTATAAGGTAAATTCAATTATTGCTTTCTTTGAAAATTTGGATTTCCAAAAACTTCTATGATTAATTACCCCTTTTTTGAAATTCCTATACATGATTAATTATTTCATGCAAAATTTTATTGTATTTTTCAAAACAATAAAATTGTTTTTGTAGCGAACTATGTATGTTTAATCCTGTACCTCTTATTATTTAGAAAAAGACTTTATATGATACAAGAAAGGGATTTTAGAAATTATTTGGTTTTAAGTATCTATATTGTTTAATAGAATAAAAATTTAGGATTCTTTTCCCATTTTTCCTGTTACAACTATATTTTTAGTCTCTATAGGGTCATTCCACGACAGATCAAGCAGTGCAGTTCACCCCACCAACTTAGATTTTCCTCAAATTTCATTTAGATGATTTATAGGCTAATTCTCGATAATTAATATTTTTAAGTTGTCTGCAAGATGCGACATTTTTTCTCTGAATTTCTTAAGCATTTTCTTATTTCTTGAGGTTACTAAAGTGAAAATTTGTTTCTAGGGGTAACTTTTTAAGCTGGGCTGTAAAGTCAGAAGGGGCTGTGTCGGGGCTATACGCCAGGTGCTCCAAAACTTTCCCACAAAACTTTACTAACGTGTCCTTGACATTCGGACTATCATGTACTTCTGTCGATGAACAATGAGTTGTCTTCTGTTCACTTCCCCACAGTGGACGAAATACGAAAATCCATTGATGTCTTCATCGCATCAAAAGATGAATCTTTCACTGCTGCCGGCATCCGTGAGCTATCTGATCGTCAGCAGTGGATGCTTGGAAATAGCGGAGATTACTTTGACTAAAAAAGGTATTATTGCATATTCATTTCTTTGACACGCTCTTTAAACCGTATTACTAGACCCAATAAACGAAAAGTAACATGAAAATTTAATAATTCTTTTTGCTCAGCTTCTGATCAGAAAGCCAAGATGAAATTTTTTTGGGCTGTAATAGCATATCATCTTAATTACATATAAAATTTAAAATATGTGCTTCAGATCAAACATGACGAAAACAATTCCTGATGTTTTTTAGCGAATGCAATGCTCATGCATAAACTATATAATATACGTAAATTTTGATAACATTTTTGGAATCAGTTAAAAAATTTACGCGTAGAAACAGATTTTCACTTCAGTAACTGCTACAGGTAAGGAGTTATTTAAGATATTCAGAGAAAAAAATGGCGCATCTTGCAGAAAACTTAAAAATTTGCATAATTAATTATCGTAGAGCCTTCAAAATTGAGATTTGGAGTCATCCTATTCTATAAATCATTTATACAAAATTTGAGGAAAATCTGAAACAGCGGGATGAACGCTTTCCAATTTTGTATTTGATTTGACGTGGAATGACCCAATAGTGTAATATTCATTTATTCACACTAAAATATAAAATGTTGTTAAAAGACATATTTTGAGGGATTTTTAAGCTTTGTAATCAAAGATATATATTTTAATACGAAAATCAGAAAAATTGCTTGATTAAAAAAAAACTGCTAGTAAATTTTCATCAAAAAACGTCCATAGTTAATATTTTTATCTACAGGGAAAAGAAACTTCTAGCTATTAGCTTCTCTGAAAGTGATAAGGAACTGCAAAGAGATTTATGGCCTGCAGAATAAACCTGAACGTTCGTTTTTTCTTCAGTCAACCTGGGAAAATTCATCTAGAGAATTTATTTATATAGTACTAACAGAGAAAAAAAATGAAACTAATTTTCTTAATTGAAGTAATTTAAGTAAATTATAACTTTAAGGGAAGACAATCAAAAACATCAATTTATTAAAATATCTTGTCTGAAATATTAAAATATCTGGCCTGAGATTAAGGTATTCTTACTTGAATTACTCATAATAGAATACAATTTATTCAAATCTTAACAGTTTATAACATTTCACAAATATCATTTTTAGCAGTCAAACATGTTAATCTCGTAAAGCATTTTTTTGTTGTTGAAAAAGATGTCCGAATATTGTCATGTGTGATAAACATAATAAATTATGAGCTTAAGATATTCCTACAAGTGAATGACACAACGATGACACACCGTTCTTTAGACTGTAGCTTAAGGATATTACTGTTTTGCTTTGAAGAATAAAGAGAAATAAATTTTACAGCTTTATAAAAACTCAGTCGTAAAATGTCAATTTTGATTTTCCGGAGTAAATTGAAAGAATTCTGTTTAATGGAATGATATTTTAAGCATCAAAAGATAAATATTTTACATATTTAACAATTATAAAATTTGTCAGTGTTTCATAGTGATTATTTATGTAACTTAGTAAATTTTTGTTCAGTAAATTAAGCTATTATGCTAAGCTGTAACAGATGCCCGAATTACAAAATGAATGTACCATTAAGGTATTGGTACACCTCAGAAACGTAATTTTCGATCAAAAAATCATTTTTTTCAATTTTGATGAAATAAAAAAATTTGATCTTTTATCTCTCTAAAACATTTTGAATTTTTATTGTATCTCAAGTAGAAGCAGAGATATAGCAGTTTGAAAATTAGTAGCTCTAAGCTAAATAAAGTGTATATGAAAGTTGTTTTTAGAATTTTCTCAAAATAAAGTTTTTTGACGATTTATTTATCGCAAAACATCATAACTTAAAAACCAATGCATTGAATGGGATGGATTTTTGTTTGCATGTTGTTTATATATTACTAAAGGGAATAAACTATGCTCATTAACATAAACTAATAATATTTCAATTTATGGCTGTTTGTATTTAAAGTTCTTGGCTGTTTTCGCATTTCTTGCCATAT
This sequence comes from Cheiracanthium punctorium, assembly GCA_038373885.1. NCBI lineage: Eukaryota > Metazoa > Arthropoda > Arachnida > Araneae > Cheiracanthiidae > Cheiracanthium > Cheiracanthium punctorium. The sequence goes on from JAWZYV010003132.1 coordinate 388,726, forward strand.
TCACAGATTTACTGTTCCAGCTTCTCATGTAGCAGGATAAACTTCTTGATAATAGTCTACTCTCTAGATTATATTATCATTAATCTTATGCATTTTACATATTTTGAATATGTAAGTAATTTTTCGATTTAATGGTATTTTGCGGAAATGCAAAAATTTTGATATTTTTTTGTCTTTTCCAGCCCCAACTTTTTTTTCAGATATTTGATAACTTTGTTTTAAATGATTATCTCATTTTTTCTTACCTTTAATGATAGAATATAGTTTTAAGGGTAAAATTTTTAAAATAAAAAAAAAAAAGTCTCCGCAGGTGAACGGATACCTTAAATGATGACTGTATTTCAGTATAACGGGAAATGTCGTACTTGCATGATTTGGGGTGTGAACAACATAGCCAAACTTTTAACAAGTGTTAAAGATATAATAAATACACTGTCTTTCTCATTTGAATGTAAAATTCGCAGAATTATAATGATTTCCCATGGGCAACATAGAAACAAAGGGCTTTAGGTATTGTAAATGGATTATTGCCTTTCATGATGTATGAACAATTTGAAGAAATGAACAAATATATGAATATAAGGAAAGTACATCTGGGGACATACGGATGATGTATGCTATTTCTAAGAAACATTCCGATTATTCTGAGATTACATAATTCTGCGATAATTATACGTATTCTGCGAATGCTATCTGGTTATGTTTAAAATTGCTTTGTCTGCACTAATGACATTTTGGTTTGATTGTAATACAGACAACTTTTGTTCTTGTTAAAGATTCTTCGAAATGGTCTGTTTTGGAAATTATTTTCCACGTCCAGACACTAATAGGAAATAATTTAAAGTCTCCACTAAATGACAGATATTGTGAGGCGATGGCTTGCTTCAAATTTTCTAAAAAGCAATCTTTAAATAGACTAATATTTTTTGCCGTTGATCTAGTTACGTTGAGTTCCCCCATAAAAATACTCGTACATGGTGCACTTTTTAAAAACTACTTTAACGAATATAAATGCGTAATTCCTCATTAAGATTCTCCCTTTTATTCATATATGATAGCACACAAAATGTGGAGAGAACTGGAGTTTTTAGAGTTCAGTTATAAGGCGAAACCTTGTTTTGGATCTGTTTGTTAAAGCCGACGATTTACCCAGAGATTACATTACTAGGGGGAAGAATTTTGAAGGGGGTCTATGTGATAATCATGTTAATATAAAAAGGAAAGCTCTTTTTTTTATACATCTAGCAACAAAATTATTTAAACGGGAAATAATTGTCGGGAATATTAAATAACTTTTGCGCGTTTTTTTATTAAATTATATTAATTTTAGAATTGTTAATATATTATGAATCGAAAACACATTTTCCAAAATACATTATATTTTCCATGAGTACTTTTATTTATTTTAACTGTTTATTTGCTGTTTAAAAATCAGTTTAATAGGCCCGGACAGGCCAGGTCGGATGGTCGGCTATTGCCGAGGGCCCCCGGCCTAAGGAGGCCCCGGCAAGGTCCCCCCTCTTCCAAAAATGGTATACTACTTTATAATTAAAATAATTTTGTATATATCAGAGTAATATACCAAAGTAATTTGATTAGTTATTTCCTTATAATCTTGCGCCTTTACACAGTGCCGCAGCGGAGGGCCTCACAAACCCTGCGTCTTGAGGGGTCCCTAGATGGATCAGTGGCCCCAACAGCTTTTACCCTTGCCTGTGTCATCCCGAACTCTTTGGGCAAATATAACGGTTCCACAGGCAAGGGCTTAAAACAGTTAAATACGATTTTTAGGCACGCAAGCCTAATTTTCAAGTATTATATATCCTAATATTCTATTCCCTCTAAATTCTCCAGTAAGGGGGCCCTTTTCAATCTCTAGCAGAAGGCCCTCAAACGAGCAAGCCCGGGCCTGCAATCTAAGTTAATAAAAACAATTTAAACGAATTTCGTAAATAAAAAAAAACTAGAAAGTGTTTCTTATAGTAAACTATTTCACTGCAAACTACATCTTACCATACTAGCTGAATTTTGTAATTTGGTAGTTTGTTTGCCAGGAGAGAGCTGTTCCCTTCACGAAATGTGTTGTTTAGTGCTACTTGCCCCTATTTCTGGATTTTCGTGCCATAATTTAAAAAATCATGTGAAGGACAAGGACATGTAAATGTTGGCAACTTTAGAAAACTTCTAGCGATAATCGAAAGGAATTTCGGAACCACGGATTTAGAGTGTAAGTAACTCACATGCTCACGGTGATCGTGATTGACATATAGCACGTATTCATACATACAACACATTCCAAGGAAAAACATCTACAACCACATTCTCATAAAACCTATATAAATTCCCATTTGTAGTTTTTTTCTCAACTTCTTCTAAACGTTATTTTCTATTATATTACTGCATGTCTATGAATAAAAATATTCCCCAGCATTTAGTTGAAGACATCATGAACTCTTACAATGTAAACGCATGAATTCGAGAACATTTTTAAGAGTAAAAAATACACTGTTTCCAACAAAATACAATAAGTCTGGATTTCAAATATTTGAATGAAATCGATAGTAAGTTCTTTCTGATTTAAAAATAATAACTATCATTACGTATCATTTCTGGTATCGCATGCAATAAATGTTTTTCCTATTTCTTTATATAAGAATCAACTCATATCTTTTTTTTTCTTTTTTCTTTCCGCATAATGAAATACGGCAAACAAAGAATTGTTAAAGTAAATATTTCTTGTAAAATTTATCTCAAAATCATAAATCTATCTGAAACAGGCATTATATATATATATATATATATATATATATATATATGTGTGTGTGTATGTATATTTATTTATTTATTTAAGGAAAAGAAAGTGGGACAGATTAAGGCTTTGCAAAATTGTTTTTCAGTTTTTGAAGCGTGCAATGCTAGCTATAACTTAACTATTGAATGAGCTAGTACTATACAGATACTAAATCTGTATTTTAATTAGTAAAATTATCACACTGTGCCGGCTGTTGCAATAGCCACTCTTCCACCTAAATTCCGTACGCGTATCAACGCATGGAAAGAATTGAAGCGGAAAAAAAAATTTTTACATGTGCTGTTAGCACGCTTGAATAAGATGTTATTTTTTAAATTGCACTTGTTCTTATCGTAAATGTAGATAATAATGTGAAATGTTGTTTTTGCTTCTAATCCCCTTGGAGCAGATATATTACACCAAGTTCAAGAGATCTTGTTGCACAATGGACTAAAATACCCTCTCCAGGTCGCCTGATTGTCTCCTGGAAAACTGATTCAAGGAGATGAGAATGCAATGAACGAGATGGTCAGGAGAAGCAGGAAGTGAGCACACGCAGGGTGGGAAAATGTTCTCTCTTCCGGAAAATTTGAGGCATTTCAGACGACCAGTTCGGAGTCTGGCCAAAGCAGTCTGTGCAGGTCCAGGCCCTCTGCAAGGCAAGGAAAGGGCAGGACATTTAGCTAAATACCAGTGATGTGTAAGTGGGACTAGCCAGACAGAATTAAGAATTAATTTTATGGACAGTATAAATCTCTCATGGCTGCAAGGTAACAGATAAAAGAATCGGGAGGTCAGCAGCACTTCTAGCTAGTTTGTCAGCAACTTCATTTCCATGCACTCCAACATGCGAAGGAATCCATTAAAAACAGACAGTTTTATCAGGTCCCAAATCGGTAAACTTTGATAAGATGTCATGTCCAGGTTGTTCAACTATTTTTGGCCAATTTTTGATGTATTGAATTGAGCTTCTGCTCTTAGTTAGAATCCAGAAACAGTCTTTATCCTATTGAAGAGCAAAATCTAGGGCCTTGTCAACTGCAATGAGTTTCGGACCGAAAAACGGATCAACGATCTGTGTTCCTGATTCTGCAATTCAGCTCTTCTTCAGTAGTTTTTTTTTTTTTTTTTTAATACCACTCCCCTTTCCTGAATCTAACTTTCTATCATCGGTAAAAATGTTTAAGGCACGGGGAAGAATATTAGAGATAATTTCTTGTGACAACTGTTTTAGGAGCTCTGGGGGTTGGTCCTGATTGGTCACCCAGTTCAAAGATTCTCAATGAAGCCAACACGATCGAGTGATGTGATCGGACTTTTGCAGGAAAAATGAATTGTAGGTACGACATTATGATTCAAGTAACCATGTCTCAATGCATAGTTGAGCGGGCAATCTCTCTTTACACGTTGGTTGCTTGTCCAAGTCAAGAAAAAGCAGAGGACCTGTTAAATCTACCGAGACTTTTTAGTTTGCTAAAATATTTAAATGAATTAGTGTTAAAAATCATAGCCAGGGGTTGGATATCTACTTAAACTTCACATTGTTAGGACAGCTGTTTCTCAGTCCTGTTATGATTCTACCAGCGCTCAACTGCACTCTCTCCAATTTGGTCAAGTTATTTTCTGAGGCTGTTTGAAACACTTGAAAATCAAACTCAAGTATGGGCCAGAGAAGTGAAATATATGTCATTCGGAGAGTAGAGGCGTCAGCTCCCCAGTCTCTGTCAGAGATATACTTCAGTACCTGAAACCGCTTTCTGGCCTTTGCCACTAGGTTCGCAATACGCTTATCGCAGTTTAGTTCAGCATCAATAGGGAATCCAAGGTAATCAGGATTTTTTGTTGAGCCCAGTCTATGATTGTTAAGATAAAGATTTGGAGAGTAGTTAAAGCGGTGTCTGTCTGAAGTAAAGAAAGAACTCAGGAACTTCGTGGACTTAAAATCATGTCTATGGGTCACGGCAAAGTCCTGAACGGCCAACAAGGTTCTATTCAGAAGTTTCGATTTTATCAATATTGGAATCACTGTTCCAGATCAATACATAATCAGCGAATAGGCCGATATTGCATGGGAGAATGCTTTTTTTCAAATATGCATTATATGTATATGAAATATATGTATTCATTGAAAATATGAAGTATATTCCCCCCCCTCCCCGAGAAACACAGTTGAAAAATCGCGCCTTCAAGAACCTGGATGTTTATTTCAAGGTCAGTCTTTTAGTCAGTTCTTTACCTTGTTGTAACTGAATTATTAATATCTTTAGGGACTTGATACTGACAAAAAATGACCAAAAAAAAGAACGTAATTGTGTTGACAGTTAAATTGTGCGGCAAAATCTATATTTCCTGTTTGCATGGAAATGGGATTGTGGATAATGACCACATGTGATTTGTTCGGGATGTTGGGTTGGTGGATACAGGGTTGCCGTCTTCCAAGGAAAACGTAAAAAAAAAACAGCACTAGTCAGGAAATTTTACTTTTTAAAAAAAGTCAGTGTAAACTGCATATTTCGGTTGAAAACATAGAAAGTTTTGAATGGTGGCCTGGAAAATTATCTGACGTCTTCAATTATAAAATAATTTTACCTTTGCGGAATTTCTCGTTCTCGAATTTTTAAAATATGATTTGACATAGGTATGTAACAGTGATGGGTACCAAAACTTTCCTTTTTTAGAGAGCCTACTTAAAAAGCAGCGAGAAAAAAAAGTTTATTTAACTAAAAAAAAATGTACAATGAAGTAAAATGTTACCCAAAAGTTTTTTTTTTTTTTAATTTTCGATAGTTGGTAGTACAAAAATGGTTCCTTTGATGGCATTCAACTCAAATAAAATATTTGGTGTGCAGGATAGTGCCTTCATTTACCGCAAATTAAGTAGGAATTTCAGTCAAATTCTATTTTATCACGTTTTTAACAAATTTTATCAAAATGCTCAAATCACTTTGTTGCCTTACTATCTTTATTGGGAATTATAATGGTAATCCTAAATTGTAAGTCAAAACTGTAAAGGGTGGTATAGGGAGCCAAGACGGTTCAGAATCACATAGCAATGTGGAGTCGGAAATGTCGTCTTCATGTACCTGTTAATAATCATTTTGGAACAACAGTGAAGTTTTCGATCATAGTTCTTCAAATACTAATGGATCTTTCGCAGAAAACACTTGACTACAACTTATTATTAACGGAATTCATTACTAAAGTAAGAGTTATGAATTGATTGCAAGATTAAGTATTGATTATTAAAGTGATTATTAACAGGTACAAGAAGACAATATTTTCGACCCCACATTACTAAGTGTTTCTGAATCGTCTTGGTCCCCTCTACCAACCTTTACATTTTTCACATATAGTTTAGGACCACCCTGCATATGCAAATAGAATGTCAAATGTTCTATATTTTAACTTTTGTAGATGAAGTATGCGCTATAAGTTAGGTTTTTATTAAAGTTTGAAATATGAGATATACTAGAGGAAAACTTTGTGCAGCTCTTAGATTGTTTGGCTTTTAAAAACAACGCACAACGCACCATGAGGAGGTGGCTGTACAACGAGTTCTGCCCGCCCTCCTACCAACAGAATATTCTATTCACAATACTTTTCCCTTTTTAGAAAACAAATTCTTTCTTTGAATTGAATTATGGCCCTTTTTTTTATTGTAGGTACGTTCTGATGAAAGCATCTCTTCATCATTGCCGCAGTAGCTTCATTGCTGCTTCTGTTACTATTTAATCGGTCTATCGGCATATTGTGTGCGACTTGACAAACAGACTATAGCTTCTTTCAAAATCAATCCTTATGCTACTTTTCTTTCAGTTTCTTCAGGTAAAAGTTTTTCGCTATTGGAGGCTCACTGGCATTCGGTTGAGAACCAGTCGTAGTATTCCGTAACCCCAAGTTCAGTTCTGAAACCTTAAACTTATGCACTCTGCTGACCTCTTTCTGCTTCGAATCGCGGAATTTTTTATTTATTTTCTATATCAGTGTTACAGTATCTTGGTTTCTGTTATTTGTGAATTCTGATAATGATTTTTCAGGATGGCCATATGTATTTGTCTAAACCACGCACTGTAACTCATTACAGCGTGAAGTGGAGAGTTGAACAATCTTCCAGAAATGTCTAAGCCCATTCTGAGAATTTATATTACGAATGATAACGACGAAAATCAAAATATTTGAACATTGGCATGGAAAAGAATTCATAAATGCCGCAATTCGAAGAGGAAAGTGATCAGCAAATTACTTAAGTTTAAGATTTTAAAGCTGAATTTAAAGCATGGAATCCACATGGGCGGAACGTGACCGGAAGTAGAAAACTGGAAAAGAAAATCGACGTACTTTCGGTTTTTAAGTTTTTGTCAAGCAGGATCAAGGGCGGAAAACGGTGTTGAAAATGTTGAACTTTTCTGTTTCTAACTGCGTTTTCCACCATGTGCCTGCCAATAGGAATTCGCCTAGACCTACAGAGGCGGTCCATCCAAGAAACAATATGATGTTACGTTTCGATGCTGAAGTACTTGTATCTCAGAAACTGGAATGTACTATTCTTATTGTGTTATAAATTTGTGTTGAAATAAAAAAGTAAGATAAGAAAAAAAGGAGATTTTCTTAAAACCAACGTTTTTGTATTTAAAATAGTACTGTTCATCTACAGTTTGAGGACTTTATTTAAATTAATGCTGTGAAAACTAAATATTACGTTTTACTAGGAAAATGTTTTAAACTCAGAATCTATGTTTGCTTTTTTTTTAAATTTTATATATTCTAATCAAAGTCATCCTATTCATAAAGTGAAAGCTTATTTTAGCGAGATATTATTCTTTATTCATATGTTATTTCGTGCTTTTTCAATCATCAAGTGTACAGAAGAACAAACAATTTAAAAGGAAGACGATAGATGGCGCCTGCATCGTAGTATCTGCTAAGGCATATGATGCTAGAGTGGAGTTAAGAGCTGACAGAAAATTATCCCGACAGAAATTCTGTTCTCCGAGAAAATTCAGCTTTCCACTCCATGTAGATTCCAGGCTTAAGGCTACGGAATGCTCTGATTGTGTAGACTGGTTCTGAGCCTCGATACCTATAGAGAAAAATCTTTGGTAGGAAGAAATTAAAGAAAACACAGTATCACGATGGTTTTTAGAAGAAGCTGCAGTCCGTTTGTCAAGTCACACACAATCTGTGTAAAGAAACTTTGTGCTTCCCCCTTATTCAAAAACAGACAGATGCCAAAAGAGGACCGGGAGCAATGTGATTCTGTACTCTTCACAGAAGAGTCCAGGCTCACACTAGAGAGTTATTCAAAGCGCCCGCTGATCTGAAAGGAACTAAGCATCAGACACAACCCATACCACAATATCGAAAGACACAGTTACAGAAGTTATGGATACATGATTTGGGCAGAGATGTCTTTCGCAGCTCACTTTGACTTGCATGTGTTCCATGTAGGAACTCTGACAGGTGTAGGATAACGAGATTCTTGATGTATTTGTCTGCCCCTTAACCGATCCTATTGGTAATAACATCATTGAGATGGATAGTAATGCGCAACCTCATCGAGCTGTGCTTGTTGAGGACTATCTTGAGGGTAACGATATTGAGCGAATAGAATGACCAGCTTAATTGCCAGATATGAATTCGATAGAGCAAGTTTCGGATTACCTTGGCAGACAAGTTGCAGATGTGAGTCTTCCTCTACGTCATTTACTGCAGTTAACCCCGTGAGCTGGAATAAGAATTACGCCACGTTTGGTCTCCACTTCCTATTTTGGTGACCGACAAATTTATTGGCAGCAGGAAAATCAGTACCTCTAATGCATTAGAGTTAGGCATGGATACATTCCTTATTAGAACTCATTTTTGCAATATTTCTACACTCTCAGGAAAACTCCTCTTTATACATTAATTTATCCCTTACTTAGTTTTCAACGAATGATTTCCGTACTCTACGGAAACGTAATATTTCCGTGAATTCTTCTTCCCGATATATAATGAAGAGGGAAAAAAATTAGTTGAATCTGAAGAAGTTTCTTCAATTTACAAGAGAAAAAAAAACGGATATTCGTCAAATAATGGATAGATAATAGATATTCCGGCCAAATGGTTAAATAATAGATATTCTGGCAGCTGTCAGAAAAATTTTAGAGTACTTCTTTATACTCTAATTTATTCCTCATTTTTCAACGAATTATTTCCGCAGTCCTAAGAGTTATATTTCCGTGAATTCTTCTTGAATATCTGAAAAAGAGGAAAGAATTTCGTTGAATATGAAGCAGTTTCTTCAATTGACAGGAGAATAAAGGTAACTGAGATATTTCTGGCAGTACTGCTGACAGAAAAATTTCCGTGCATTGAAGAAATAATTTTTGAGAGTGCACGACGATTTTCCAAATAAACTCCGCTGTACTGTTTCCTTTGAGAAGAAACCTTTCTGCCAAGTGTTTTTCTTTTTTTTAAACCCTTTATGCCCCGAATGTATTTTATGAAATAAAGTTTGAAATATTTTTTTCAAAATGTAAATGCATGTCATATTAGCTTTATAAAATTATTACAATTTTTTCGCTTTGATAAATCAATTATTAAATTATAGGGTGTGTCATTAAAGCATGTTACAAGAGATTTATTAGTGAATGAACGATTTTACTTATAGGACTTTAAAGACCAATCGGGTTATGAAGGGTTAAGTCACGTTTCTGTTTAAATGTGTATGTATTTCTATGTCGCATACGCCAAAGAACTGTTTAGATTAGTACACATTTTCTATAGATTTCCTGTTCCAATAAATAAAAACTTTGAAAATAACACATAAAATAGTACTTATCAAAACTATGATAATTTCAGGCGGTAAAAAAAAAGTACGCCCATCCGCAGTTGAAAGAACAGAACCTGTTTGTTGAGTGTTTTTGTTATTTTCTGTTCCTATGTTCATTCGTTTTCAAATTAAATACAAAAAACTATTTAAAGCACTGTTTAAGGCGCAATGTTTTCAGTTTTTTCGATAGAAATTTAAACTTTTTGAGGAAATGTCAGTATAAATCCTTAAAAAAAAGAAAAAAAAAGAAGACAAATTCACAGACAGTATTTCTAAAGCAAAATATTATTTTTATTCATTGCACTATAGTGAAAACTGAACGGGTTAGCGATTTGGGATTGCCTTAATATTTAGCACAGCATTTGGGAAGATGTACATAGTAATGCCAAAATGGTAGAATCTAGCATATGTTCTCTTGGGTTTATCTTTTAAATATACTCGTATTGTCAATTTTCAAAAATGCTAGTAGAAACGGAGCCAAATTTATTTTCTTAGAATTTGAAATATATTGGTTATAGTTAGAATAAAATGTATATATGCTCTCTTATTTATTAATTTTAAAACATAATTCGATAATTAATGATTGCATGAAAAATATACCGTCCAGGAATGATTTTTCGTTATTTTAGGGGTTTTATAGGTTATTTTTTAAAATTAAATATGAAAAGTATACTGAAAATTTACAATTTTTTAAACATTGGATATGCCAATTTTTAGTACTTTGTGGCTGATACACTACTGGTTGAATATTAATGAAAATACGAATTTTGAGATTTTTTTAAGAGGATAAATTCAAATATGAATGATAAAAATAGTGTATCTTTTCGGAATTTCGAACCTTGGGTCCTGTTTTGATATGCAGATGACCCTCAGATCATATTTAATATATCTAATAATAGATAGCATTTACCGAAGTAAAAAACAATAGATTCCTTTTTTCTGTACGCCAACAATTTCAGTACTTTGTGACTTATACACATTGCCTGTTGAAGATTAATGAGAATACGAATTTTGAGATTTTTTTAAGGGGAAAAATTCAAATGGGAATGGTAAAAATAGTGTCTCTTTTCAAAAATTCAAACCATGGGTTCTGTTTTGATATGCAGATGACCATCAGACAGTATTTATTATATGTAATGATAGCATTTACCGAACTAAAAAAATAGCTACCTTTTTTCTGTACACCAATTAAAATTCCAAAATTTTTTTAGTTCAATATTTTATGAGGAGTTTGCAGAAGAAAATTTTATTTTGTTATGGATGACTTGAACAGTTTGAAAGTTTACTTTTGGAAGTTATTGCATATAGTTGCAGAACGTTGTAATGTTGAACAATAATCCAGGTAAAAGTCATTTTGCGACACAGTTACACACACACCATGTAGAGATAAATACACTTTATTTTTTATTTCTTAAACAATGCATAGTTACAGGATGGTGGTGGCTGGGAGACGTTTATCTATGTTGGTTGGAAGATTAGTATCTAGTCTCAAAAGTGTAAAATCAAATCGAACATTGCTGTGTACGTCTAGAAAACTCAGAGCTATCAAGGCCAAAATTGTCAGGTGAAACTACCGTTAGCAATCAACCAATTTAAAACACACTAACAAATTATATTATTCTAATAAAAGTAATGTAATAAATATAATATAAGTATATTCAAAAATAGACTATAGCAAATAATAATAAACATACGTAGAAAATGATTGACCTGGTATAAAATCAATTTCGTCAACTATAGGTAGTATCATGAACTTGCCGTACACAAGAACACACAAAATTAATCATGCTGTAATATTACACTCTTAAAAAAGAAAAAGAAAAAATCTGTGGAATGCATTTAAAATGAAACTTTAACGTTCAAATAATACTTATTTGAAAAGATGTACAAACCATAAAAAATAAATACTATATGACTGAAAAAAAGAGTTAATCTGCTGACATAAATACTGTTCTCATAAAAAAATTATACCGGAAGAGTTTTTAAGTTCCGAAAAAGAGCAGATGAAATTAACATTGTTTAATAGTGAGTACTGTGATAAAATTTTAGCTATTCAACAATGTTGAAGTTGAGCCGGGTATTAAAAGTATATAAAACTTCAAACCTGCCTCTCCATAGTCGCCGGGAGTCGGAAATCTTTACTCTCTGAAACATGTAAACTCTCCCCAGTTTGCTGCGAAGACAAAATTCATCAAATGAGGATCAGCACCGAAGAGCTGACATTGACGCTGCACAATACCCGTTTCACCGAAAACATTCGTAGAGTCCACCGAACCAAGCGGCAAGCGAGAAGAGGAGTTATGTAGTCAACCAGGAGAACAAACTGCGCATTAAGAAAGTCCGATAACCTCCTAATGCGAGGGAACTCTCTGCCGCAGAGAAAAAAAAAAACGCCTGATATAATAGCACGTACAAGCAGCTGAACAATCCATGTTCAGAGGATCCACACGTCCCAGAAATAAAAACAGTTTTAAAAAAAGCGTATGCATCGATGTCTTTCAGCTAAGAGACGTAGAAAACAAACGGTGACGATTAGCAGTGAAGCAAAAACATCAATGAAGTGTCCAGACACTTCATTGATGTTTACTTCATAACGCGTAACACTTCATAATGCGTAAAAATTGCCAGAAGTAATGAAGAAGGCCAGCCATTATACCGGCCAGTAGCAATGAAGTAGGCCAGCCACCATAACTGTAAAGAATTATAGCAAAGTGCCTGAGCGGCACCAGTTATATGAAAATAAAAATTTTACTTTTTTAGAGATGAATTGAATATTTTGTAGGTTTACTTTTGGGAGTCACTGCGTATAGTGTACCGTTGTAATGTTGAACAATAATCCAGGTAAAACACAGTGGTTTGTGACAGAGTTATACGAACTTTATGTAGAGATGAATACACTCAATTTTTTACTATTTAAGCGATGCATATATACAGGATGGTGATGGCTGGGAGATGTTTATCTAGGTTCCTCAGAAGATTAGTCTCTAGTCTCTAAAGTATAAAATCAAATCGTGCAAGAGGTGGGCGAAAAGTTAAACTTGGCCTATAAAGAAACACCCAAATGAGATCCAATAGGTACTTAATTATAAATGACGCCGAAAGACAGCTGTATATTCTCAGTCAACAGAGAGATAGCAAGACATAATAATGAGCGGGGCACCCAGGTAGGGCATGAAGGGGGAGAATTTTCTTTTGCTAATTCTTTTTATTTTTGAACAAAAGTTTCAAATTTACTACATGCTGATATTTATTTGAATTTTATTTCGCTTTACTTTTCTGTCCTGAAGTCAACATATTTTAAAGTTCTAATCTGTATAAAAATTTATTTCCTTTAAATTTCATAACCATACATTTATTCTCAAAAGCATTTACGTCGATTTTAAATTAAAATTGAAAATACCATGAGATGCATCAGTTGACTCTTTCATACTGGAGCATGAGATTAATTGTACTATTTGTCTCATAAAAAAAAGCATTGACGCAATCAATAGCAAATATATTTAGTTAGTATTAATTTCTACATCAAACTTTTCCCCCCCGCCGCAGCTTTGTGCATTCTTGCGTGAAACTACTAATGACCGAGAAAGTCATCATGTACAAATTCTGAAGTTATGTTTTTCATTTTTCTGAAGTATTTTCTTGGCAGGAAAACATTGATCTGAGACTTCTGAGACCAGCTGCTCCCAATATAAAACTTTGTATTGGACATTTTACGTGGAGCTTCCTTTTCATATTGGATTGACAAACTTTTTTACGTGTTTTTATATGGATTTTAAAATAATGCATGAATGAACATTTGTAAGTTTACTTCGGGTATTATTCGCAGGAATATTTTTTAAACGATAGGAATTGTAGCTTCATGAAATTGCAATTTTATAGATTCTGAGTACTCATTATCGGTTTAGTTAATATCACATCTAATCACAATCCAAAGGCGTTTTTCGATTCTTGTTAGTGTTAGCATAAAGCATAATGTCCCTTTTAATCAAGACATGTTGATTTAAGAAACTTGGATGCGAGAGAATTACAGCTTAAAGGTATTACGGGTGATGACGTTTAGAGAAATTCATACATATTTTTCGAAGAAAAAAAAAAGAACTATGATTTTATAAGCTATTTTATAAGCTTGAAGGCTAGAGATGAATTTTGTACCCATTTATTATTTGAAATCAATTTTACAAATTTTTGAAAAAGTATGATGTATTAAGAATAAGTTAACCCATTCGTGCCCAGTTATTTTTGCGACTTTCTTCGATTTTGACAATACCAGAAATAATAGCTAAATTTCTGTTGTCAACTACTTGGACAAGGGATGATTTCTTTAAAAATCATTATGTATAAAAATTGAAATGTCAACATCCTACTGGGTCATATTATAATATTTTGTGGAGTTGAGGTTAAATATTCGTGAATAAATACTAGGAAAAATAAATAACGTTTTCGACTGATAGCGAAAATGCCGTCCCAAAAAAGGGACGCTAGGCATAAATGGGTTAAAGTGAAATAGTTAGAAATTAAAATTCAACTCAATGTTTTTAATGAATATCAGTTATTCTATTATACATTTACTATCAAACACTATAACTGTAGCATTACAAGCTTTGGAAATAGTTTTATTAATATTCCTACAAAGGATTTAGAAAATGAATTTAAGACTAATGCACAACTAAATAATTTTAAATAACGCTGCCGTATTTATTTATTTTTATTTATTTATTTATTTATTTATTTATTTATTTATTTATTTTTTGGAAGGTGAGAGTCGAAAAATCTACTACGAGTTCATTGCAATCAGTGGCGTCTCCCAGGACATACAGGGTGCCCCCTAAATATTGGTACAAAGTTTTAGTGGAAGTAGATCAGATACAGTGGCGTAGCCAGGATTTTCTTTCGGGGGGGGGTCCAAAATTTTTCCTTCGAATATCATGTAGTTAAGATGAGCGGGGGGGGGGGGAGTTTGTATTAAAAAATGAGTTTTGACACTAGAAATTAAAAAATACAACAGAAAATATAAAGAAACTTACATAATGCTTGTGAATTCTTCTCTATTTTGGTAAGCAAAGGAAATAAGTGACATTTGATGTAAAATAAAATGAATGCTGGAGAAATATCACTAAACACACCGAAAAAAATAATCCTCAATAAATTATTAGAAAATTCAAAGCAAAACTTTTCGATTTGTCATTGCCAGTCTTTTGACAACTTCGTCGGAGTTGACATATTCTCTATCTTGATAAATGGCGAGAAGTGTCAGTCCTACAAGACGTTCTTCACTCATTTTATTTCTGAGATAAGTCTTTATTCTTTTCAAGCATGAAAAGCTTCTCTCAGCAGAGCATGTAGTGACTGGGAGGGTATTTAAAATGGTCAATAAATACTTTATTATCGGATAAAAGCTACCATCACACGATGACAGCACATCCAAGGGATTGGTCAGCTTGGATTCATCTTTGGCCCATTTATCGCACCATAACATGTACTCAGCCTCCAGTTCTGTCCGGGAAAATTTTGACTGCAAAAAAATCTCCAGATTCTGAAGTTCCTGAATACTCGAATGTTTGAGTTTGGAAGGTAGAAGAAGTTCTAACGCAGATAATATTTTAGTATTTTCCTTGTTGAATCGTTTTGTTAGATGTGCTATGAGTGTGTCCAAAGACGGAATGAATAAAGATATACGGTAGTAATCGAGAGGGCTCTCCGCGTTAGTATAATTACTCCTGTGTGTTTGCAGCTTAGTTAAACGGGGAATTTCAATATTTAATCCAAAGAGATCTTGCATTAATGTCTGTGCTTTTTCAAATATTTCTTTGAGAAAATATTCGTTTGGCTCTTCTCTTATGAGTTGCAATCTTTTAATGGCACTTTCTGCGTGATTTAATGCTGAGCTCAAATCTCTTGTAGGGCTTTGTAAGTACACAGACAAAGTAACAGTGAAGCTTAAGAGTTTTTCACTCGTTAAAAGGCTGATAAAAAAAGAACTTTGTTTCATAGCAGCTAAGAATGCAAATGCCTTGGAAGATATAGCACGACCAGTATTAGTCAGTTCTTCAAGGCACGCTACAATTGGTTTTAATAATTCCACAAAGACAATGATAGCATCATGCCTCTCGATAAATCGAGTTTCGCAAAACTGAATAAGTCGGGTACGTCTGCACTCGGGTATAAATTCCGTAATTAATTTTTTTAGTGTATCACTCGCTATAGTGGTATTGCGCATGAAATTGATTATATCATTAACAACACCCAACGTGTTTCTGACTTGCGGTTCAGAAAAGGACGAGGACAAAGCTAAATTGAGTCTATGAGAGGCACAATGTACAAATATAGCTTTTGGATATGATGCCTTGATACGTGCCTGTACCCCATTGAAGCACCCACTCATTGAACTCGCACCGTCATAACCTTGTCCAACTAACTTTTCTAAATCAAAGCCAAGTTTTGAGCATTCGGCTAAAATTAAAGCAGTCAATCCTTCAGCTGTTAGATTTGTTGTCGGCACAAACCCCAAAAAATCTTCGTATATCGCACTTTCACAAATATAGCGAATGCACAGTACAACTTGTTCAATTCCCGAAAAATCGCATGTTTCATCGCATATAATTGAGAAACAGCTAGCTCGGTTAATTTGAGTGGCTATTTTTTCTTGAATTATGTCACCACAAATGCCAATTATTTCATTTTGAATATCTGGACTAATGTAGGTAGCATTTTTTTTGTTGTTGAGGATGTGTCTTTTCAGATCCTCATCGCCGGCGTTTGCTCTAAATCTTAGTAAAGCTCGTAATTTTCCGTCCTTGGATTTAGGATTCGTTAAGGACAAAGGGCCAAAATCACGATGTCCACGAAGAGGAAGTTCCTGTTCGCCACAGAAAATGATAGTTTCAATTATAGGTATAAGCCTTTGTCGGTTTTCTTTCTTCAGGTTTTCTCTGTGAGAATCTATCTGGGAAGCTACATCAATTATTTCACCTTTGCGTATTTTCAGAAAATTCTCAGCAATTAATGTGCACACACGATGGTATTCAGCTTTACTATGACTAGTAAATTTTTCGATTGCATCCTTCCATCTGAAAAAGGGTTTTGCAACCAGACAGCCCATTTTTTCATGAGAACCTTTTCCGACACCATCTTGACAAAAAAACACACAATATCTGCAAAATGCAGCATCAGTTTTTTTTGAATAAGAAAGCCAATCCCATTTTTGTAACCACGATACTTGAAACCTTAACTTTTTAGATCCAAAGTGGCGAAAAGGAAACTTAAAATCATGTAATGTTTCCTCGTATTTTTCAGTGAGAAAACTGAATTTGATTTGGTCAGATATTGTAGAAGACATCTCACCCTGAATTATATATAATAAGTTTGCTGCATCGCTGATGTCGAAGATGCAGGAAATGGTTGATGCGTCATCGTCACCTTGAGAACTGGAGCTTGGACAGAGTTTATTATTTGGTTCTAAAGATATTTCATCAGGAATGGTAGTCTTAATCAATAAATTAAATTCATCTGGATTTTCGTCCTCCTTTTTTGGTTCTTTCTTGGATGGTGGACGAAAGAATTTATCTAAAGTTCCTTGTGATGAGAGTGATCTCTTCATACTACAAAAAATAAAATTAAATTTAAAAAAACATTAAAAAATAATTAAAAAACATTTGCAGTATGGTCGAAATTTTAAAAAGAACCCTCCCCATCCCCCCCCCAAAAAAAAAACACACGATTGTGTGCTAACACTATATACACTTGACATGAATTTAAAATAGAGTAACTCTCTTTAAAAAAACATTATTACTATTTTAAATAGAAAACAAAATATTAAATCCCATTTCATTTGATCCGAATTGAAAGCTCATAGCCAGAAAAAGGCTTCGCAGAGTACTGAAATGCGGAAGAGGTAGAATTTCTCACTAAAAGGTTTAATTATCCTCACTCTGTTTTGAAAATCCAAATTTCTGTGGATGAGGGTCAGATCCCTGGATTTTATTATTATGTCAAAACATCCTTACCCCAAATATAACTTACAAATTTAGGCGAAATCAAATAGTAGGCAAATTTTAGAATTAATTACAGAGAACTTATTAATTTTGTTTAGTTGATAAATTGAAAGTTGCACCATTAGTGAGAACAGAACAGTAAGTATCTATGGAAAATGTCTCATTAATGGAATAAATCTTAAAGAGTTCTGACAAAATTAATTTAAAATATAAATCCTTTTTACCCTAAATAATAAGTCTGACTATATCTTGGGAATTTGATGTTTGAAAAGCTTTAAAATTGTTCGATATGATTTCTCAATAATCAATTAAGACTAAACAGGAATTTATTTTAATTATCTCGCTTTCTATCAAAACTAGGAACATAAAATAACTATCATTAGATTCATCCTATAAAACTATTTCAGAATGATTGTACGTCTAGGATTGTTTTTATATTTCAGTTTTTATTCTATATTCTAAATTTTATATTTAATATTTTACACTATCTAATGAGCTATTTACACAGAATTTACAAACTTAGGGAGCTTGCTTATTAATGCCAATAAAGAACGCACGCGATGGCTATAATAAACCTATACGAGGAATACCTTGTGTGGAGGTCTTTCTAAAGGTACCTATTATGTATTTATGCTATATTCGAAGAAAACTACACGATATTCGAAGAAAACCACACTTCTAAATCATTTTTATCTTAACTATAAAAATGTTTCTCTACTAGTACAAATATAAAATAATAAAGAATGAAGATATAAATGTGGACAATCCTCAATTAAGATTTTTTGACATAGATAAAATTTATTAAATTTTAACTCATGGTGTAGCCTCAATTGTCCGTATGATTATTTTAATTATTGGTATTTCATACAAAAAAATAAATAAATAAGAACAAATAAGTAAAAAATAATTAAATAAATACATAAAGAAACTTACCTTAGTCTTCTTTTGTGTGATGTTGAATTCTCTCGACAGCAAGAATGTAAAAATTCTATAAAAAGAAATTCGTCTCAAAGCACACGGAGTTCAACCTCTATGCCGAATTCTACTGTCTCGTAGCAAAAGTTTCATTCCTCGGCAGAACACATGCAGTTGTTCTCAAATAATTAGTTTCGCTGATAGCAACATACTCAAGCATACACGACACCAGCGACCAGCGTACGGTGGGTCTTGTAACATATTTGTTAACAGGCATTCAGATTTTGTTGTGTGGATCCTATCCCATACAGATCAAAGAATATACAGATGCTTAAAACTGAGATTGCATCCCAGCATGCCCTGGAGATGCCATTAATCTTATAACTCTTTTGTAAGTTCAGGAAATGATCTGTGAGTGGACAATGTCTAGTCTATTCGAAGGCTCCTGGATGTCTGGTTTATAGTTTGAGCTTTAGTTTAGTCTAGGTGAAAAATGGAATCATTTTTGTTCCAATAAGCTAAGCGGTTCCTTTTCCCGCGGCTTTTGACCTTCTGGTTTCAAAACTGTATTCCGCAGGGAGGGAGGGGTGAAAAGATTATTTCATTCTTAAAAGCGGAAAGAAAAAGTTGTCGTCAAATTTATTTGGGTTTCTTTCTATGATGACTAGTGCCCACCCAGCTCCTCAAAACATCATAATACAACAAATGACAGTGCAGGTAACTGATTGCCCTGTATATGGTGTGTACTGGTTTTTCCCACTAGAGACTAGAGAGTAACTTATCACTGAGAAGTTTCACGGTATATATACCATTTAAGAAAATAGGGATAAGCTCCTTTTTCCTCTGTCTGTCTCTTTCATTTCGGGCGGGGTCTGGACCCCCCAAACCCCCCCCCCCCTTGGCTACGCCACTGATCAGATAATCTCTACTTATTATAAAAGAAGGTGTCTGTGTGTGTGTGTGTGTGTGTCTGTCTGCAGCGTTACGGACAAACGGCTACACCTAGAAACACCAAATTTGGTATTCGGAAAGATGTAAATATGTAGTTGTGCACCTCGAAGCGATTTTTTCAAAATTCGACCTAGATTTTTTTTTATTTTATGTTTTATGCGATTTTTGGCATTTTTTCTCACCTAATTCGTAATAACGGCGGAAATTACGCTCACAGCAAAACGGCATTTGTATCATCGGATAGAGGAGAAAATTTTCTTTTAAAAACAGTTTGTTCTGAATACTTAACCTGATTTACCGATTTTTAGGAATTTTTTTACTAAACATCTGCTTCACGATTTTTTTTCGTAAAATAATTTTAAAACTGTCGCATCTTGAATTCTATCCGTCATAACTTTTAGATATTTTGACAAATCGTGAAATATTCTTTTCTCCCTCTTTTAAAATAAAAACGAAAAAATTATGTAAATTAGATGATTTTTTACGAATTTTAATGCAGCCTAATGTTTAGAATTTAATAGCATCAACGCGATCTTACGCCATTCATTACATTGCGATCACGGCACGAGAATTTATGTTCGGTTGTTGCCACAGAAAGGATTAGAAAAAAAGGGTTTTTTCAACCAATCGAGTTTTTAAATGGGATATCAGAATTTCAATTCGCAAGTGAGGATCTATGACGTCAAATGCTTTAAGATACCTAAAAATTACGCCATAATTTTAACTCATTTATTCCAGCTCTATTTTCAACACAGGGAGACGATATTTTGATTAAAATTTACTGTAGAAATAAACTAAGAAATTCACGATTATTATTATTAGAAGTGGTATTTTAATCCGGTGCTTATTTAAAAATTGAAATGTTTTCACGGCGCTGAAAATGTTCATTTTAAAAGTTACAAAGTTCGTTTCAAAGCGCGATATATTAAAATTTTTCTATTTATTATTTTTATTTTTGGCATTTAATTTAGCGCAGGCGTTGCCTAACATACGCATGCAGGTTGCGAGTATAGTTTTATTTTAACGTTGAATTACGTTCCTCCATAAAGGTCACGCAAAGTTTTAATGATACCGTTTGAAAACAATTATGCGAAATATCGAAAGTAACTCCGAAATTAATCTACCGGGGTATCCTTTACGGCAGTCAAACAGTGACGTCATAAATTAAACAAAAATGTGTGAAATTTGTAAACTCTGCAACTCTAACGCCCTGTCACAATTAAAATGGGAATAAGTAGCTCCTCGAGATTACACAGTTTGATGTTTTTCAGGAGACAGGACTATAAAAGATATCGCTATTGGATATTTAAAATGGCACCCCTTGGATATTTTCTCCCCACAGTAAGATGAAATGGTTTACGGCGCTAAATATGCCAATCTTATAAAACTATGTATAAATTAAATATATATGGAGAGTTTCCTTAATGGCAACCATTATGTGAAATGATTATTATTTATGCTAATGCGTAAATTGCAAAGAATCGCCACAGAATCAAAAGATCCCATTGAGGCCAAATAATCGAAGCTGTTTCTTTTAAGGGAGCCTTGAAGAGGGAGAAGCGAGTATAAATAGTATTAATGTACGTAATAGGTAGTATTATTAGATTTGTAAAGATAGTATGAATAAATCGCAATGTACCACGTTAATAAATATTTCATGAAATTAAAAGTGTTTATCCTTTTTCAAAGGTTGTCTTACAACCAACTAAACGAAAAGTAATTCTAATTAGCGTTAATATATCCCGCAGTAATTTCAACAGTAGAGATTACTTGAACTTTTTAAAAAATGAAATTCTGTTTTGTCACATGCAGATATGATTTTAGTAGTAAAATATTCCCTTCTTCCCGTATGAAGAGCCGGTGCGCAGCTATTTTAAAAACATCTCTTGAAAATAGCATAAATGAATTCAGAAGACCTCAAAACGTGTAAATACACCAAAATCTCGAAGTCGAATTTTTTTCATGATTGCAATACTTTCCTTATATGGTACATTTTCGGAAAGAAATAAATGGTGCTCCATTTCATGTAGTGTCTTAGGTATTTAATGCTACAATTTGAGCCTAAAAAACAGTATGATGTAGAAATAAGACATTTTGAAAGCCAGGAGTTCTCTGCAAACCATTAAGCTTTCCACTTTTTTGATAGTGAATGACACTGACGTAGTTTTTTGAGTCATTATACTACAATGATCAGATTAGTACTCATGACACAAACTTTACATTAAGAGTCAAATAATTTTGCTCTTTTTTTTTTAAAATTCCACATCACGAATAATTTCGAATTACACATGTAAGGAAAATTTTCGTTTCCTACCGTGCGAAGAACGGGCACGCAGCTAGTAAGGAATAAAACAGCAATCACATAGCATTGTGGGATTGGAACGTCTTCGCCATGTAGCTGTTAATAATCTTTTGGAACAAGTGCTTTAATAACAGAAATTTTATGACCATTGGTCGTCGAAAACTAATGTATTTTTCCCAGAAAACACAAGGTTAACTGATAGTTTAAAAATTATATTTCATTTCATGGATGAAATTTTTGGAGACGAACCTAATTTTTTAAAACTTGGTTAAGAAATTAGACAAAAACATCAACACTTTTCGCAAAGTGATTATTAACAGTTAAGTTAGAACGGTATTTTTTACCTCACATTGATATGTGATTCTGATTCCTTATAATGTGCCTTATCTCCCCTTAAATTTTGTACTAACAGTTATGGGACAATCTGTATACAGTGATGACATTCGCAAAAATATTTTTTCGCATTCCTCGTTACTTTTTTATTTTCTTTACTTTTTCTTCGTTGTGAAAAATGTTTTCAAGGAATCAAAAAGAAATCGCATGGAGGGAGATAACTTGAATGAGGAACGTGTAGCAAGGGTGGTAAGTGATTAATTTCTATGTCATAATCTGGCACATAAAGACCATCTTCTGGGGAGAAAGAAGGGGAAACGAGAATCACTCAAAAGTTTTTTTTTACGAAAATCCCGGTATTTCCGGAAAACTATCCCGGGAAGCGCAACTATGTGTAGTGAACTCATAACGAGTTGCTCGATCATCAACCATTCGAAAACAGTGCGCAAGAAGATTCTTCTGGAGTTTCCTGAATGCAATACTTTATTAAGAACGCATTATCAATGGCAGACAGATTTACTAGCGATCTAGCACCTAGAGTGGAGGTATTCAATTAGACTTTCGTTTAAACATAATTTTCTTTTTTGTAATTACCGATGTATGTCTATGATAAGAAGGTTTGACCAAACTCATGTCAATTAGAACATTTTTCACTTAGGTCATTACTTCATTAAAGGAAAACAATCGTTGAGGTTGAATACAAATTTTAACGGGACCTCGCAGGATCTTTTCATTCCGATATATTTCCGAGATTCAGTTACATACTGCTGAACACTAACGTTATCCTCAACATTACGAAAAAAAATCACTAATATTAACCGTCCCATTAAAAGTTGGGTGGATGATAACTAATATTTCAAAAGCAAAAATTCACATGCCCATGAAAGGCCAGATGATATTTAGTTTTTATTGATATATTAATGGATTATATATTTTTTTAACGGCGGGCCTTAACCATGCCTTGGAGGCATTGGCCGCAACTAAGGTCGGAGTTGTTGGTCATTTTATTATGGGGCACCTAGTAGGTGGACCAACGTTGCCCCCTATGAAGGGACGGACACAATGACATCCCCGCCCAGCCGGGTATTGAACGATAGAACCTCGTCCGCCGGGAGTTGAACCCGAAATCGTAGTTCGGTGTTTTACCCACCATACAATCCGGTCAGCTTAATGGATTATCTATAGATGGTATTTGTAGGTTCTAAACGGAAACAATAAATATTTGTATCGTATTTAAACCGAGGAAAGTATATAGAGTTGGAATGCTTTTTCTGTCTGATTCTATCTTAAAAAAAAAAAAAAAAAAAAAAAAAACGAATTTACAAATTAAAGCAATTCAGAATTAATCGACATGCAATTTAAGAAAGGAAAGCTTTATATAAAACTCAAATCATCAAAGTAATGGAAATTCAAGTGCGATGCACGATATTAAGTTGTACAATGAAAATAGTAAGTGATATTCTCCCTGAGGATCGATATTTGTTCTTTCAAGTTATACATGTGAGAGTTCCTTTTAACTCTTACTTGTTTGTGCCTGTTACTTAGAGATAATGAAGAAATTATCATTTTTTAAAAGAGTGCATAAAGTTTGGTTAGTCATCATTACTTTGGGTGAGCAGATATTAAAAAAAGAAGTACAAAATGTTTTAAGATTAAATTAAGGAGATTTTAATGATTTTTAAACTTTTTGATAATCATGATGTTTTGCATGATTAGGGAGTATATTCAGCCGGCTGGCATGAAAACTGTAAAACTTTTATACCGAAGTTTTGAAATAGTACTTACAAAATCCGCTGAAGATGGCGCTGTAATCACAGGCCTCCGAATGGTTTGGTCTCCATAGTCCATATTCTGCAGCTCTTACTCAAAGCTGACTAGTTTCTGTGGAGCCTGTGAGTAGTCATTGAAAGACACTATCTACTGAACAACCTCAACGCCCTGGACAAGCTTGAATCGCGTCGATTTGAGGGGCATGTGAATCCATTTCTGTTCAGACATTATGGGCTGTGAAGAACAATTCCATTATTTATTTGCGCCATCTTTGGATGTCGAACGGTGAACATCTTAAAAAGATTGTGCTGCAGAGAATGTTTGTGCCTGTTATCTAAAATGCACAAACGTATACATGATGATCATCGATGAGTTTATACGTATACATGATGATCATCGATCAATTTTTACTTCTAGCACCATCTGTTAGTAATGGTGTACACAAGTGGGAACTTAAGTTTTTTAATCCCCTTGCTTGATAAGCCACTGGCTAATTAATGTATATATAAATAACGCTAAGCAAAACCTTAGTGTCCCTTTTGCAGCGCACTGCCCGAACGGATGCCCGTGAAATTCGGCACAGTTAAAGTTCGTATAGAATTGTTTGTGCGAGTGTTAAAATTTTTGTGTAGTATGCTAATGCACCGTAAAAAAATAGATAAGTAATTTGGCACGCAGTATTTCGCTCTAAGTCGGCCGATGGTTCCATTGTTGTGTCAATTTTGAAATAAGAACACTTAGTCTCAGCAGGACTATAGGGTTATACTATTACAACAAAATTTGCAAAAAGTGGAATTATTCCCCAGTTTGGTAATACGCGAATGACTAAAATGTGCTTGGCGACATTTTTTTATACGGCGGCAATCATTCGAAAAAAAGAACAAATTTATTGAGTCAGCAAGGTTTCATACATGGTCAGTGGTACGCCTCAGCAAGTAGACTTGAATCATTCTACTTTTTAAGATTTTATAACTCCAAACATAATGGGGTCTTTAGCCGAGGATAGTTCCAGGTTCAATTTTCGGAGGGGGCCACTAGACTTTTTAGATCAGCTTAAATTGTTCAAAATGCAAACTGAATGCGTGAAATCTAAGGTCGGTAGAGGGAGATGACTCGATCGCTGGAGCTGCATTTGTATTTAGCAAAATGTGATAGCTTTTATAAAAGCACCGTCTTCACAGAAAAGTGTGGTGGTTGTAAAGTGAAATTGTACAAAAGTGGTCACTAAAGACAGATAGTCTCTTAGCCAAGGAAGTCACTTTAGTAGGTTCCAGTGTATATGGAAGGGTGAGACATTCTTTGACAGAAGAACTTTATTCACACTCAAATTAAAAAAAATAATAATGGTTTATGGTCGAATTTCGACCACTGGCAGACAACTAGTTAATATAAAATTGAGTAAAGGAAAACGTAAATTGATAAAAAATATTTATAAAGTGCCTGAATTAAAGTTTTGAAGTATTTTTGTACTTTTTCATGATTACGTTAGATTAGAGTGTCAGCTACGAAAATTAGTTTAAAAAACGGCATAACTTGATTAGTTGATCAACGGTCCTAAAAGAAAGAACGGGTGTGCATCCTTTGGCGTTTTTACCTAAGCTTAGTCAAAATCACCTTTCTTTAAGAATTAGGTGTCTTTAGATGGTCATTAATACGTTTATGTGTTGCTAATGAATAGGTTGTCATTGTTGTAGTGGGATTACGACCCATTAGAGCTGCACGTGGGCGCTAGGCCGAAGGGTGAGGTGCCTTCCGTGGCGATCTTTCTAACGTGTCCTAACCCGCATCTACGCTAAGTTTTGGAGGAAACCATGGAAAACTCCGAACGGTTAGGTCGGCCGACACGACCTGGTTTTGAACCGGCACCTTCTGTACTGATGAATGGAAGAAATTTCCTCTCTAATTAGTACGCTTACTGCCATCGCATTTTTTGAAATAAATAACATCTTTAAAAGGAAATATGTGAGTTAAACTTTTAAAAAATACATGTGATGGCTCGTGAATTTAAATTTTAAAGCATTTCTCAAAAGTTTCGGTTTCTATGTCATTTTAAAACCTGTTAATAAACTTAAATTTTCTTCCCTTAAAGATCCTATTCCTACTGAGAACCGTTGGGGTGTTTATTATAGTGTTACGAATTTTAGGGGCAACCCGCTGTTATGGGGCTTAAAATAGTTCAAAATTCGTATTCTACGCTTCAAATAGATAAATTTTGCTTTTTGTTGCATCAAAATCGGCCAATTAGAACAAGAGATACGGAGGTATCGGTTTCCCATTCAAATATATGGGGTTTCTAGAAAACTCGAGAAATATTGGTCCTAGAGCCTCGTTCTCTTTACTTTTGGGGACTTATTTTTGGCACCAAATTTGGCGATATTTATGTCATTTGGCGCGATTTTCCCAATGGGGCCTGGAAGTTGTTTTTCCTGCATTAAAAACGCATAATAACCTAACAATTCTCTTCTATGACGTAATCAAAATTATCGCTTTATGTAGAATCTTCGAGAAATAGACTTTTCTGGACGCTGCTCGCAGCTTCTGCCTCCTCTATAAATTCCACCAGCGCGCTGCTCCGAGAGTTCAGTGTTGATCAAGCTTTGATAGAGTGAGTACGCTTGCTTTGTGATAGAAGCTGTGTTTCGCGCTGTTTGTGAAGCTTTGAATTTAAGTGCTGTGTGTACATTTTTCATCGCTGAGTCTTCAGAGACTGTTAGTGTTATTTCCCGTATATTTTCACTGAATTTTTGCCAGTGAAAGTGTTCTATTTTGTGTGAGAAATACAGCATTTGTGAGAGCTTCTGATCTAAGCGAACTGTTGAAAGCACATTACTGTTTAATTGTGCTTGTGAATTTTGTACAGCTTATTGTTCCACGAAGTTCTAGAAGCAATAAAGTTGTATTCCATCCTGACCAGTGGACTTTTTACCAGAACGTTCTACACCAACTGGTCTTTAGAACGACGAACCTCGGAAACAAGCAGAGTAGTTCGGCCACAATATTCTTTTAGGATCTTGGGATTTGGGCTATACTGGTCAGACCAGAAGAGCTCTAAAATTTAGGTTCAAAGAGCATGAGAGATGTGTTTCTAAGCACGAGCTATCCAAATCTCGTGCTTAGAAACAGTGCGGCCCTCTTTGCCTGCCATTGTTGGAATTCTAATAATCGTTTTCAGTTTTCTAAGGCTAAGATATTGTGCACTCCTCAGTCTTTGTCCCATCTTGATTTTTTGGAAGGTTTTTCCATTAGGAAAAACTTGGAACGTCTTGTGAACGACGGTTCTTCTGTTCCTTTCGTTCATTCTGCTTGGAAGCTGCTATTGTAAGGTTCTATTTACTTTCTTCCTCTACCCCCTTTTCTTCTGCTACCATTCTTCTTTCTTTCTCCTTTTTTTTGTTCCTAATCTACTATTTTTTGTTTTTTTCCTCTTTATTTTGTTTTGGTTTTTGTGTATGTGTTTCTGTCTTTCCTTTATGTATTTATTATTTTTAATTAAAAAAATTATATAATGTTCTGTCCTGTATGCTGTAATAAAAAAATTCTTATTTTTGTTTTTTGTTTCTTCTGTGCTCTTTTGCTTTTCTTTTTTGTGTGTGTTCGTGTGTTCTTTTTTGCTTTTTAATATTATTGTTTTTATTATTTATTTATGTATTTTTGTTTTTCCTTATTGTCTTTTCTTTTTATCCCATCCCTTTTTCAATGTGGTTTTGTTCGCCTTTTCTTATTTCCTTGTGGCAACATGCTTGTTTGTTTATCTTTTTCAGTTCCCTCTCTTTAGTGAGAAGAAGGGCTTTGACTGAGGAAGACCGAAAGAATTTTTGGTCGAAATGATCGTATCACTTTATAAGTAACATTTAATGTGTGTTTTTTCATAAAGTTTTCATTTATTTTCTCTATAACCATTGTTGGAATTTTAGTCGCTTCATGGTTCATGGAAATGATAATGACAGAAAATGACCTTTGTAAGCAGCTATTTCTGTTGACCACTTTTGATCAGGATACCTACTACGGAATCCAATTCCGCACTGTTTTTCGTATTGCGGGATTTCAGGATTGAGATTTATTGGTCCTTCGGAACTGACATTTCATTCAGCTAAGAATTCATTTCAACAGAAAAAAGTAGGAAAAAGTAAGAGATTTTAAGCACTATTAAGTTTAACCTTAATAATAAAAATTAATCTTAATGACATAATGAAAACAATATCATACAAAAATGTGAAAATTATAGTAATGATATTCAGAGAATAATATACTCAATTATTTCTTATTTGCTGAAAAAGAAGTACGTGAAAAAGGCAACTTAAAGGGTCAATCGTCTTCCCAGTCTTGATCTAATTTTCATAGAGAAGAGAACAGGAAAGCTCTTTACGAAAAGATTCTGTGATTGCTTGTAAGCTGGGGGAGGGGGGATAAGTAAAGGCTCTTGCCCCAGAAGTTTTTAGTGTTGAACCACTTCTACGTTATACAAGTACGTAAATCATAACAATATGGGAGCTGGGAGAAATGATCCTCCCCTAACCATTGGTCTGGACATGGGTTCTCATGATCACTGCTTCTTATTCTTCATCACTTTTTCTTCGTTTTCATTCCATAAGTCCCGAAAACATTTCTGCCGGATTCGGATTGGATTCCCTAACATAAATATGGAAAATTTTTGCTCCCAATTGATGATTGGGAAGGGAGCTAGTTGTAATAAAAGTAATTTATTTCTCAATTTCAATTCAGCTCGATTACTGTCCTAAGCCCGCGAAATTAGTCCCGCAAACATTTGTGTAGGATCCAGCAGGATCTTGTTCCTGCAGGATCAGGATTGGATTCCCGATAAACTACTAACTAATTCACTTCTTAAAAGCAAATTCACACCGAGGGATATTTATATATCGTATAGCCTCTATTAATGTTTGTTTTTAAATTTTGCCGTTGGGTCTTAAGTAAGAAACACTGATCACACTTAAAATCCGATTTATTTTAAGAAGTATATACACTAACCAGTTTCGTAGCCAGAAATTTTTAATGGGGGGGTTACCACTACTGCAACTCACATATATGTATACGTCTGCGTGATAAGGGAGCGAAGAATATACATTTTGTATGGCAAAAAATTTCTCATGTGGGGTTGTGACCCCCTTTGGGTACGCCCCTGACACTAACTTTAGTGTGTATCCATTGTGCAACGCTTTGTCAGTCGCCTCTTTTGCATGGTTCATGCGCTATCATGAGCAGAAATCTAATTTTCCTTTCAATTTCCAATAACTAACATACAAGTTGTCCAGCAAATTACACCATGATTTCAAAGTTCAAAATCTCAAAAGCAAAGATCAATGGGCAAACGGTATGTTTACTATAAAGATGCTTCTTTAAAGAAGCTTCGAATTAGTAGTTACAAAAACCGCTAAGAGATGGCGTTGTAATCGCAGACCTTTATATCGAATTGACCTTCATATTCTCTCCTGACTCCTTGGGCGCGTTCGAGAATTCATCGGTTGTGCACCGGTAACACCGGTGCACGACCAGAGCGTTCGAAAAGGCGGAGCGTTGGGCGGAGCTCTGGAATTAACCGCGTTTGAAAACGTTTCGGTCATGTAGCGGTTGTCTGCTCAGCGTGACCAGAGCGCAACCAGAATGACCCTGCTAGCGAGGTGGGTTATTACGGTTATTAGCGTAGTGTTCCCAATGTTTATTTCTGTTTTCTTGGCTTGGAATTGGATGTGGTGAGGATGACCGAAACCGGTTGACAACCGTGATGTCACTTAACCAAAGAATGACCGTAACCGGTAGCACCGGGGCATAACCAACCGGTGAATTCTCGAACGCGCCCCTTGTGACATGGCTGTCTATGGAAAGAACTCCCTCAAAATACGAAGCCCGACGTAGCGTTCGAGGGAGTTCTTTTAGCAGACAGTTGGTTGGGCAGATTGAAAGATAATGTCTACCAGAACCATCCCAATATGCTGGAGGAGCTTGTCTTGTCAATTTATGTGGCATGGGAATCCGTTTCCGTTGAGACATTACAGGCTGTGATGAGAAATTCCATTATTCGTTTGCGACACCTCTGTATATCGAGCGGTGGCCATTTGGAAAAGATTGTATTGTGACTGCTTGCTGAGAATGAGTTCATAATCATACATGATGATCGTCGATCAATTTTGACGTTCAGCGTCATCTGTTTTCGGCGACGTACGGCCTCACCATCGCACAGCGGTTATGTTACTGAAAAAGGTAGATGGCAGAAGTGTGAAGGTCCCGGGTTCGGGACCCATCGCGCGACTGTCGATCTAACGGGCTAGAGTTTTGTTAGGTTTTCTCGAGAATTAACGTGAATGCGCATTAGAACCCCCTAGAAAGTCCTCCTACCAAGGCCTTACCTTGTTATACACTGGTTGGTTTAAAACTTCAAACAGTATGCATATTATTTATTTATTTATTTATTTATTTTACATTAGCCTTTAAAATTCACGAGATGTGTACATTAGAGTTAGAAATAATACAGAGAACATTAACTATACCAAGAAATATTTCTTATACACAATAAAATTGTATTAACTTTAAAGTACTGAGAAAACAGCATGAGATTGCCATTCTTGAATTTTTTAACATATTCCTAAAATTATCCAAGAACTATCTCCTATCTTGTTAATCCATATATTTTCAGTGTCTAATTCATTATAAAATATTAATATATTTTGAGAATTCTCAGATGCTTTTCGCAAAGTCACAGAAGCGTTCCTTTTCTATACAGACCACCGTCTTCAAACAGTGTCCTACATTGACATTTAGATATCGAATCCATAAGCAAATTTACTCTACTTGAATTGTTCTTAATTAATATGCTGCAGCCCTCAGGTTTCAAAAGATAAACAAACAAGCATGTTGCCACAAGGAAATAAGAAAAGGCGAACAAAACCACGAAGAAAAAGGGATGGGATAAAAGGAAAAGAAAATAAGGATAATACATAAATAAATAATAAAAACAATAATATTAAAAAGCAAAAAAGAACACACGAACACACACAAAAAAGAAAAACAAAAGAGCACAGAAGAAACAAAAAACAAAAATAAGAATTTTTTTTATTACAGCATACAGGACAGCACATTATATAATTTTTTTAATTAAAAATAATAAATACATAAAGGAAAGACAGGTTTGGTTGCAGGTTTTGTTGTACGATTTTTTAAAGATATTACCATTCTGTCACACTCCATTTGTACTTTATTTTATTAATACTGTATAGCCATGAAATCTGCTACATTTAAGGTAATATTACAATGAATCAGCAGTTCCCTTAAACATATTTACAATCCAAAAAACTGCAGTATGAGGTGTTTGAACTTTTATTATATTTCTCTTTTGTCCCATTTATTATTAGTTCTTACACTGAAATGAATATTTTATTTAAAAAAAACCATCATTTTCTGAAAAAAATAATTTGTAGTTGGTGAGTGCGTTCCAATCAAGTGCTGGGTAGCGTAGCAAGCATCAGTGCCCACTAGTAAATCTGTGTAATTGTGCAATAATTCGGATAAATCCAAGAGCTTATACTGAGCTGTTTTCCGAAAATAACGTTTTAATGTCTTTTGTAGCTGTTATTTATGTTTTCTAAATAGTAATGAGCGCAGACTGTTTTTTTTTTGTGTGTGTGTGTTCAAGGTTTACCCAAACCTTACTGGTGCGAATAAGGAAAATGTATAAAACATCAAAATTGAAAAGTTTGTTCAGCAGTTTAGGGAATCTTCGAAAAATATATTTCCTAGCTAAATATGCCATCTTCAGTGGCAAAACTTTTTTATACTTGTAAAAAATATCTTATTAAGCATTATAATTCTGTCAAAACAAATGCGCTTATAACTAAACCTATTTTGAGGAGTATAAAATGCAATTTGAACTTTATTATTAAAACAATGTTAATACGCGTTTTCCTCTCTAAGATGAGGCTTATTTTTTAATTAACCGGAATATTTAAAAAAGTTATGTATACAGCTTAAAAGGGAGGTTTAAAATTTTTCTTTTGAAGGTGATTACATGAACCGTTCTTTCACAACAGTGTTTAATATCCTCTAAAGAAGCACTCACACACTTTAATCTAACCCCCAAAATTTTAACTCTAAAAACAGGGTCTTGCATTTGCACAAGATTGATTTTAGAGTCCCAATGGAATCCTGAAAATTAGGAAACTGTTGAATTCTCAGATTATTTTCCTTATTTGTCAGCAGATCTTAGCAAAATTTTGGGTTTTTCGTTTTTTTTTTTTTTTTTTTTTTTTTTTTTTTTTGAGAAGAAAACTATTACAAAATTAGTAAAAACCAAGACATGCATATTCTTGAAGACTATTTTTAAAATAGGTAAGTTTTTTCCACATATTTTAATATATCCATTCAATGTACATATTAGTACATGCCACAAAGAGGCAAAATGTCAAACTGATATACCACCTTATTTGAATAAATTGCACATGTGTATATAAAGTGTGGCAGTCAAAAATTAATGTTTTGAGACAGTTGAATGAAACTTAAAAATGATTTTAAAAAATTGATTCTGTAACCAATAATGTTTAATTTTACCAAAATAAGTGTTTAATAATTAACAAAAATTAGATGTTGGTATAACTTATTGTTTATTCATATATTTGATTGAATCGTTTATTCATCTATTGATAAACTTCAAAGAATTTTATCATTCCCTATTTTATCTTCAATACCAAACCTGCCAAACCTTTCTACCAAAGCTGCAACTAAACAATGCCAGCAAACCATGTTTATCATTGGCGTAACTCGGTAGGCCTCTCTGATATTCAAAGCCCACCCTAATGGCTTTATCTCGTATCCTTGATATAGAAAATCGAATTTTTCTAAAGTGGGCTGAAATTTTTCTAGGGTGGGCTTAGCCCTTCCAAGCCCGTACCCAGTTACGCCAATGATATTTATTGGAACATTATTAATAAGTGAAATACTCTGAGAGATATGGCGTCTTAATTTCTTGAGAGTTAGCAATTATGTTTATAAAGAATAAAGGAGTTTCATGCTATTTTTGGTCTCTAATATATTACACCAAAAGAACAGTTTAGGACCATTCATACATTTGTGAAGGAATACTACATATATTTATGCTAGGTAATTTTTTTTTTCAAAAGACTACAGATTTGCCGCTAAAATTGTAAAGAATTTTAAAGAAAAATTAAACGATAAAAATCATTTGGATGAATTAATTATATGATAAGACACACATCATTTAGCAAAGAAAATATCATAATTTTTATGATAATTTTCATTTTATTACGGCAAACTGCGTTTATGTAACACTGCACATTTCATCCGTATAATATGCTTACAACAAATAATACAATGTAGATATGAAAAGAAATGTAATTACATACAATAATTTCTGTCTCATCTTAAAAATTCGGGATAAGTTTATAAAAAGAAACGCTAAAAAAGGAATTCAATTTATTTCTTTGAAACAAAATTTGAACCCCACTTTCGTAAAACCGAACCCCCCCCCCCCAAAAAAAAAATTAAAAAATAAAATAAAATTTCATAAATTATTCTAAATTTATACAAAGCTGTAAAGTATACGTAACAATTTTTTATTATTATTGTCTTGACAAATTATGCTACTGGAGACTTTACATGGAATAAAACTCAAGGATACAAGATTATGAATATTAAATTGGCAAAACTTTCTGCGAATGTTTAATGATCATCCTTTGAAAATTTAAATTACATTTTATTTAGAGTTCTGAAAAAGAAGAATCATATTATCTCTTTATTTGTTTTAGATTTATTCCTTTATTATTTACGTAAGCTTCTTTTTTTTTTCTAGTTCAAAATTTTCATCGTTGAGTCTTGCTGAAACTTTGCGTACACGATTAATCCCATGACCCTCGGCAATACTGTTTTTATTTTTTCGATATCCTTAATAAATATTAATTTTTTTTAATATTTCGTATTAAGAATCGTTTTCTTTTCGCACTCACATCATCTCGTTTCAACTGTACTATTGATTGAAATTTCCAATCATTGTGTAGTCATGCCTGAATGGGTAAATGAGACTGAATGAGACGCCACTCTTCAGGGTGAGACGTCTCTCTTGTGCGAGAGTTATGCCGTGCCTGCCATAAGAACAGAATGAAACAATAAATAAAAAAATACTCAAAAAAGCTGTTATCTGAACTATAATTACCTATTTAATAACAAAAAGATACTAAATTCGTATAAAGAGACATACTAGCAGGTTTGAATCAGTATTAGTCTGCTACTTAGTTCACTACTAAAATTAAATTCTTATATATTTTTAATTATATTTTAATTGTTGTTTCATCAACAACATAACGTCACTGTACTTGAGAGTAACTAGTGTTTACATTGTTTTATTCGTTTTAGCATCGTTTTATTTTTTTCAATGGGGGCGTTTCTAATAAAATCTGTAAACAAATTAACAATTTATCAGGTTTAAAAGAACAAAGCATTTCATTTAAGCCAGGACGTTAAAATGCAGAATTATTGCAATTACAATTAACGACTAATATCTTGCCCAGCTTGGTCAGTTTGTGTAAAAAGAAAAGAAAAAAAAAGTTAATAACACTTTATCAATTCCAGCAAATATACTCCAGTAACATAAGTTCAGTAATATAAAAAATAAGACAAGGAGAGAAATTAAAATTTTGCTAATTGCGGCATCCTGTACAAAAGAAACTGCGGCATGTATACCGGAATGGCAGTGCGACATCCATCTCATTTTGCACGGTACAGCTGTAACACATAACAGTTGCCTGTCTTTGAAACGGAAAGGGGCGTAACCATATACACAGGACTCTGTACTGGTGCTACACTTAGTTTTGACTTCGAAATCATACATGGATAGTGCCAAAAAATACTTAAGCATAACGTGTTTAAAAGGTTTTATAGTGGAGTCTTGCGCTTATCTCAAAATAAGGATTGCATAATTGCAGGTAAAACATTAAAAAGGATTCAAGCTATACATTGGTTAAAGAAATATCATTGTACACTAGCGTTTGACTGCTATCTATCGACAATTACAAGAAATACAAGGGATGTGGCATCTGTCCTGGATGAGGCGACTCTACCGCAATTAAGCAATATTTGGGTGACATTTGTTGTTCCACTTATGATTGTGCGCCACTTATAACTGTACGGTATTTTTTTCTATATGTGTTTTTATGCGCATTTTTTAAAAATACATGAAGTACATAACTTGATAAGTTTTAAATGTATTCTGTTTTCTTAGTTAACATATGAGAGTTATTACGAAAAAAAAACCGTACATGAAACATACTACGAGATTTTATAACTGCATATGTGTATTTGTAAAATCTATATATATATATATATATATATATATATATATATAGGTATAACCCTGCTGTTCTGTTCACATTTACTATGCACATGTAATGTTCGGGTCAATATGAGCCGAACATCGAATACGAACTGTAGGAGTTTAATTTTATAAAATTGTAAAACTATATTAATCTTAACAGGAATAATTCTTCCAAAACAAACAAAAAAAAAAACCCATAATATATATTTGAAAATAATACTACAAATGCACTAGTATGAGTATATTAATAAAATGTAATATTTATTACTTTTTAGATCTTACCTCTTTTTCTTAATTGACAAATTGGACAAAAATTAAATGTACGTAGTTTGCATGTGTGTTTCCAACAATTTTTGCACAATACATTTGTTTTTTTAATCATTGCTGGATGGACAAAATCTGCATCGGGCACTTTAGTTATACGTGTGTGTCTGAAGTATGGACGTTCATGTGGTAACTCATTTTCCCTCTTACCTGTATTCTTTGAACTATGTTACTTGAATCTTTTGTTCAAGAGAGACATTGTCTTGACTGAATATATGGAGATATATATGGATATTCTGTGTGGGTCTATTTGCCCCGAACAGAACAGCAAAGTTAAATATACATGCATATAAATGTTAAATAATACCCTATCACTACATATTGAATATTAAAACGTTTTTTCTCGAGTAAGTGAAACGATAAGCGTTCTTCTAATAAACAGGTTAAAATTTACTTTTATGTAAGATGCTCTAAGCTAATATTTAAATGGAATGTAGTTATATTTACATCCCATCAACTTTGCATTATTCTAGTACCATAATTAGGATAGTATTACCGTCTTACTCGAAACTACCCTTTCCCTTACGATAATTAATGGTTAGCGATCTCTCATTTTAATGACATCTGAAACGTCTCAACTAGTGGCATCAGATCATCGACTTCTTTAAACAACATTCTTAGACTGATATGCTAACTTACTGAAAGAAAGCAAGTTTAATGTGATATAGGATTTCAGCACAAGGAATTAGAGTAAAAGTATGTTTACTCTCTCAATGTACTTGTCTTTTAGTAATTTGATAGCTAAATATTCCATAAAGAATGCTTTTTGTTCTTTATAAAACATCCAAATCAAGTAAATGCTGACAACCTACATTTTGTCCATCAGTTTGACGGTAATGTAATTTTAGCTTCTAAATAACTGAACAAATTAAGGAAAACCGTTATCTTCTATTGTTTAGCACAAGCATTACACTCGTTTAAATTTCGGTGTGTGTTTACTGTTCTTCTGCTAAAAGTTATCAGATGAAAATCCGACAGAGAAATTTTGACAAAAAAAGGTGTCTACGTTATTTATTTCAAATATTAAACAGTAAGTTAAGAAAATATCCTCTCGTTAATTTTCAAACAACTAATTTTTTTTTTTAATTTGCATACGACTTATACAAATTTCCTTAATTAGAAAGATTTTATTTTCCATCCGGCAAGAAAATTAGGAAAAAAAAAACACGTAACTGTATCTTTGAAATTCAGTCAGATATACTTAATTGAAAATGGAACGATGTGCGTAGAGACCTTATACCAAAAAGAAATGTAAATTTGTGACATATTATAAATGATAAAATGTATGTAAATATTTACATTAAAGCTATTTTTGCGTGTCTAGGATAGATATATGCTCTAGCTACATTTTCCTTTATATTGGCACTTATTCGAAAAATATTGAGCTAAAAATAAGCATATCAGTTAAATAGAATGTATTTTTTTTTATTTTCAAAATTATATCATATTTTTTTCAAAACGACGTTTTAACAAATGAATTCAGACTGTTTTTTTCTTTCATGTAATTTATATGCTTCAAATATCAACGGTAAGCGAATTTTAATAACTGCATGATGAAATGTAGACTGTTTCTTTGACAGTTTACTCATTTAATTGCAGTATAAATTCTTTTCAGAACAACTCAACCAAAATTTCCTTTCACATATCAAAGTAAATATTAGAAATTATGCAGATATATTTTTTTCTTTCATGTTGTCGAATTAAAAACCTAAAACTGGCAGTGCATTAAGCTTCTTTTTAAACAAAGGACGAACTGTTTGAATTAGCAATGATTTATTATATGTGCAATAGAAATAATACAGAAACTGCTTGGGAATTTTAATGGCGATGCCCAAATTTAAAGAAAATTTCACGTCCATTTTTTTATCGTATGATGAGACGATTACCAGTGCTTTCATTCAGTTCAGTGAGAAATCGCTTGTACCTGAAGACATGGGCGCCGGCAGCATAGGCAAGGGGGGGCGATGCCCACCCCTGGATTTTTGTATGCAGTGTTTTCCCTTGCTTTTTTGCTCTTTCCAACATGGTAACCATATGTTAAAGTAGTCTTTGCGCCCCCTTGAGCAGTCTTTGCCCCCCCTGGAGTAGTCTTTGCCCCCCCCCCTGGAAAATATTCTGCCGGCGCCCATGCCTGAAGACCAAGATACTGACATCAGAGCACATTTTTCTGCCAACCTACGCATATTCATTACGCATATTCATTGGATTATCATTATCACGCTGCTATTAAATTATAAAGTAAATGCTGCGAACGGGATTTAATTTGTACTTGCGACGTGTGATACACACAACAATTACAGCATTTGATGATATCATGTGCCTATCCTAAACATGCAACTTTACTCATCAATGTAACTAAAGAACACTACGCTGATATCTAGCATTTTCAGTCGTCCTTTCTGTAAATACCTAACTAGTTCAAACATAGCTACAACAATAAAGCAAGAGCTTTATCTTGCAACAACAATTAAAGGTTTCATTTTCATATTTACAATTTGTGCAAAGTGAATAATTCTTTAAAAAATTATATAATTCTCCCAACATTTTAATCACTAAACTTTTATTGAGCATAATATTGTTTACATATCTACTTGAATTGCAATTTTTAACGAAAATCACATAAAATATAGAAAATCTCGAATATAAACTTATTTTAATTGCATTGAAAACATGGTATTAAACTGTCAGTGCGGAATAATTTTTTTTCTTTTTCTTCTGCTCACTATCAAGAGATTTAATCAGCATCTTTTTGACAAATAAGTACCCAGCAAACACACACAGGTTCTCTGAACGTCTATTAACGTTCAGAAAACGTCTTCTGAACGTTAATAGACGTTCAGAAAACCTCTGTGTGTTTGCTGGGTATATTCATTCGAGATAAAATCAGATTATTCACCAATCTAAATTGGCTGATTATTGTGAGATAAAAGGGTCATTCCACGTCAAATCAAACACAAAACTGGAGAAAGTTCACCACACCAACTTAGATTTTCCTCAAATTTTATATTGATGATTTATGGGCTAAGATATCAACAAATCTCCATTTTGAAGTTTCTACGATAGTTAATTACCGAGAAATTAATCATGCAAATTTTTAAGGTTTCTGCAAGATGCGCCAACTTTTTTCTCAAATCCTTAAATAACTCCTTACCTGTAAAAGTTACTGAAGTGAAACTTTGTTACTAGGAGTAACATTTTACGCTGATTACAAAAATGTTATCGAAATTTGCGCATATTCTATAGTTTACGCATGAGCATCGCATTTGCTAAAAAACATCATGAATTTTTTTCCGCATGTCTGATCACAGACACATGTTTTAAATTTTTATATGTTGTTAAAATGGAATAACCCTACATCCCAAAAAAATTTCATCTTGGCTTTCTGCTCAGGAGCAGAGAAAAAAAATTGTATGTATGAACCTATATATGAGGATTTTCATATGCAATATTTATACTGAAGATAAGAAAATTCAGAAATATTAGTCATTTTTCCTAGGTCTTTTAAATTGATATCTGAGGTTTAACTACTACTCCCGGCATTTGCAAAAACTAGAACATACATAAAAGTGCTTGCATCGGAAAACGTGAAACAAACAAACAACAAAACATGCATGTCACACACAGTGTTAAATTAAAAAGAATTCTAAAGTTCAAATTTTGAATTACTTTTAATTTAACCATGTTGTTTTTGGCAGTCATCCATCAGCCAATAAATCTTTAGAATTCTGAATGACATTCAAGTCAACAGAAGGAACAAAGTTTATTAAAAGAATTGAATTCCGGTAAGTTACAGTACTTATTTACCTTTAACAGAATGCGAACAAAATTGTGCTTTTTCTAGTTTTGTGGATGAATACAGCAATTTGAAATAGGTTTTACTGTATACTGTATTCAATTTATATTGTTACAACAAGTAGCATAGCAATGTCAGGCACATTTGGTGATATATTGCAGAATAAATGTCATGTAACCAGTTAGTCACGGCAAACTTTTACGTCTACCCTCCTAGGAAGGATTATATTCGAAATGTTCTGAAATCGATTTTTAGGCATTCTTGAGTGTTGTGTATTTTACAACAAGAATTTTATAGATACCTCTTTTCTTCTTTGAGATCC
Organism: Cheiracanthium punctorium; assembly: GCA_038373885.1. Lineage (NCBI taxonomy): Eukaryota > Metazoa > Arthropoda > Arachnida > Araneae > Cheiracanthiidae > Cheiracanthium > Cheiracanthium punctorium. The sequence continues at coordinate 428,361 of JAWZYV010003132.1, forward strand.
CGCAGAATATGTGAAAACAACATTTTTGGCCTTTATCCTCCATAAATTACGAATTTTGGAAAATACTCTCTAATCTAGCACCTACGCTATAAAATCCCACTCGTGCTAAATTTCCTGTTATTAGCTTCAGTAGTTTTGGCTAGGCAAAATATTGACATACGGAAAACGGATAGAACTTTCCGGTAGACCTAATATGTATATAGATATATATGCTTTATTAAACATTGTTCTTTCTTTTGAGTTCAATATCATACAGAATTCCAAAGATTTATTGGCTGATGGATGACTGCCAAAAAAGCAGGGTTAAATTAAAAATAATTCTAAATTTTAACGTTAAAATTATTTTTAATTTAACATTGTCTTACGTGCATTTTTGTTGTTTGTTTGTTTTACGTTTTTCGATGCAAGCACTTTGATATATTTTCTAGTTTTTGCAAATACCTGGAATAGTAGTTCAACTTCTAATATCAATTTAAAATGCATAGGAAAATTGACTAACGCTTCTGAATTTCCTCATCTTCATTATAAATGTTGCATATGAAAATCCTCATATATAGGTACATACATACAATTTTTTTTCTCTGCTCCTGAGCAGAAAGCCAAGATGAAATTATTTTGGGATGTAGAATTAATTCATCTTAATAACAAATAAATTTAACACATGTGTCTGCGATCAGACATGTCGAAAAAAATTCATGATGTTTTTTAGCAAATGCGATACTCATGCATAAACTATAGAAGATACGCATTCGATAACATTTTTGGAATCAGCGTAAAAAGTTACTCCTAGAAACAAATTTTCACTTTAGTAACTTTTAGAGGTAAGGAGTTATTTAAGGAATTGTGAAAAAAGTTGGCGCATCTTGCAGAAAACTTAAAAATTTGCATAATTAATTTCTCGGAAATTAATTATCGTAGAACCTTCAGAATTGAGATTTGTTGATGTCTTAGCCTATAAATCATCTATATAAAATTTGAGAAAAATCCGAGTTGGTGTGGTGAACTGCACTGTTTGATCTGACGTGGAATGACCCAAAAGTTAAACGAATGCTTGTACAAGTGAGTTTTGTAAGTTGTTGTTCTGAAAATAAACACAAATGGGACGTTAAAATCTTAAATTTGTCTGGGGGAAGTACTTTTGTGATTTTCTTTTTATCTTATTAGAGATTTTAACTCAAACAGTCATGTTTTGTGAATGCCACCTTTATGCAATCTTTATGTAATGTGTTACGTTTTAACATACTTCTTAATCAACATTTTCTTCTTATGTTATTAGTTATGTGGGTTTTGTCTAATTTTCAGATAATATCAGAATTAACAGGTAATGTATTCCTTTTAAAAGATTTTTTTCCAGAATTTTCTTCAAAAGAAAATGAGCTCAGTTTAAGATTTTTTAAAACATTTTCAGCGAGTCTAGAACAGAATCTGTATATAATTTTACTATCAATTTCCTGGAACCAACATGACTGATTTCTTTCTATTAAATCTGAAGCGATGTACTGACATTTAAAGGATCTATTTGAGTATTAATTTATTTTCCGCTGATATGTCTGACATTTTTATAAAACAAATCTTTTCATCGATCATGTAAAGTGACAGAAGCTACTTACGAGCTATTCTGAACTACAGACTCATTGTTATGCTACGACTGTTAAGTGACAAAGTACAAAATGGAGTTAATGCACGAATCGTTAATTTTTCAATTAATCAAAGTATGTTTAGAATTGGGTTATAGTTTAGAATCGGTATATTTAGAATAATAAGAATCGTTGTTTTATTAGGGAGATCCAATATTGTGTGAATAGAGAAAATCAATAATATATTTATACGGGTGGTTATAAAATAACATGAGGTATTCAGACAACTATAGAAAGTAAACTATTGGAGGAAACATAACCAAAGACGGGCGTTGATTGTAGACCATGATATTTTGATTTTTAACCCATTCGTGCCTGGATACTTTTGCGACTTTCTTCGATTTTTGCTAACACCAGCAGTAATTGATAAATTTCTGATGTCCACTTTTTGAACAAGGGATGATTTCATTTAAAATCATTATGTATAAAAATTGAAATGCCAACATCCTACTTGGACTTATTAAAATATTTTGTGGAATTGAGGTTCAATACTCGCGAATAAAGGCTAGGAAAAATAAATAACGTTTTCGAATGATAGCGAAAATGCCGTCCCAAAAAAGGGACGCTAGGCATAAATGGGTTAAAGAAAAATAAGAGGGCTGTAAATTAAGTAATGGAAACATAGGTGTAAATCAAATTTTAATGAACTTAGGTAAGTTCATTAAAGTACAATTGCATTATATTCCTTTTATGTAATCACCAAAGTTTATAACCTTTTGCCAAATGTCGGATAGACGTTGGAAACCGCTGGCAAGGTGTTGATTGTTAATGTCAGAGACGGAGCGCCCTATTGCGGGGAGTATTGAACCAACGTCATGAAATCGGAGGCATTAGAGGGGTTCCTTCAACTTCAGAAACAGATCGAAGTCACAAGGACATACGTCGGGTGAGTAGGGAGGGTGTTCCAAGATTTCTTACTGCCACCGTTGATATAATATAATGGCATTGTTTGCGACATGACAACGATTGTTGTCATGCAACACGGCAGGAAGATTGTTTTGCAATAAACGTGGACGTATGCGTCGCATAGCTGGATGGTGCTGTAAAAACTGGCAATAACAGTCTGCGTTGACAGTTTGTCTTGCAGGCACGAAATGCGTAAAAATCACACCCTCCTTCCAAAGCTTTAACCAATCGTGCAACCGTCCTGTACGGTAATGCACTTTCGCCACAGGCTTCCAGTAATCCTTGATAACATTCTATTGCATTTTTGCCATGGGGAAGCCTCTATTTTAAGCCACGACCGCTGATCACCTTTTAGAAGCATACTTTAGAGCGATGCAACGGTACTCTTCACTTCAATGCCAAGCAACAACTACCCTTCTAACTAGAGCTACTGTTTTTTTAACTCTACACCTCAATAACCGCCGCTACCATATTCTATTTGCACGTGCTCGCTCTTCTGCGAGTTTCTAGGTTAAGTTGCCACTTTTTAATTTACAGCCCTCTTAATTAGTACTAAGAGTCGCCACCAGGGCAAATGCTCACATTTTTAACCGAATGAAATGCATTAATTCGCGTAATCGCGCTCCTTGCTCATGAGCATAGCCAAGATTTATTTTGGAGGGAGGGGTGGACCATGAAAAAGACGTTGGAATCCAACTGCTCTCTCCCACACAAACTGCCACTGGGCAGCTGCTTCCCCCAGGCTACGTCCATGTCCTTGTTGCGATTTTGAGTAAAAAGGAAAGGTTGGGAGAATTCTCATCATTCTGAGGCCAATTGGTTTGAAGCAGTTTCAACTTCTTCAACTTTTTGCAAACTAACCGGTTGTTTGGCTTCTCGGCTTGGTGTTGTTGTGCTAGAGTTCCTGTAGCTCCAAACCTTTGTTTCATGTTTCTCGGCCCTTTTCTTATTTTCCTAAACGGTTTTGAAATTCGCGAAGGGCAGATTAGGCATTCTCGCTCTAGTGGTAATAGAGACTGACATGAGCAAAGCATGGTCAAATAAGGTAAAAGACATCAAAAGATATTGGGTTGTTCGTAAAGTAATTTCGTATTTTCACAACATAGGACTTATTTGTATTTTTCCACACCCATCTTCACATTTAAGCAGCATAATCATTAGATATTTTTTACAGCTTACATAGAAAGCTTTCTTGCGACAACATTCGATTGATTCTACGCAATAGTTTTCGGCTGGTACAGTTTCAAATATGGAACCATAAAAGCGGCAAATTTCGACATGTTTTGCTTTATTGAAAAGGTAAAAATACTGTTTAAGAAAGAAAAAAATATCCGGTGTGTATGGGAAAGGTGCATTCAAAGAATGCCAGTGCCAAAATTGGTTTTCAAAATTTTGATCTGGCAATTTTGATGTTGAAGACTCACCAAGTTCTGGAAAGCCAGTTGAAGAAGAAGACACAATAAAGGTAGTAAGTGATGAAAACCGGCGAATAACAACTCGTGAGATCGTTGAAAGATTAAATTTATTGAATTCGACTATTCATGACCATTGCCTCAAAGCTCCACATATGGGTTCCTCATTTTCTTAAAAAAACGAAATGACTTTCCGAACATCCCAATAGTTTGCCTCTGAATGATGAAAACTCTAAATCAGTTTTGTTTCGTCCAATACTTTACTCGATAGGGGCTCTGAACACCTCACGTTATTTTATAACCAACCTATAGATTTAATATATCAGCTTAAAAATATTAAATCCGTAGTGATAGCGTTTTTAATAAAAATATTTAAAATCAAAAATTTAAATGGATATACATTAAAAATGGCTCTACTTTTTAATTAAAATTAAAACACCAAAAATTAGAGTGAATGTTTGAATTCGTTAATATTTTCTTTATTTTTCTCTTTTCAGCTTATAAAAATTTTGTAAATATTATGATTTTTTGCATATTTTAGTCGAAGCAAAGCAAATCAATACATAAAAACAAAAAATAATGATGTTCCAAGCAGATAGTTGCATCGAGTCGAAGAAGAAATTCCAATCTTAAAGGGCGTTGTTAATTCAATGAATAGAAAAATCGTTTCGAACTGACCTAGTCTCGATCTGCATAAAAATTGCTATCATCATGCCGTTATCTCGAAGCCAAATTTGGATGTAAAAAAATAATTGTGAAATTTAGCAAAAATGAGAAGACAAGAGACAAGTTGAAATCACGGTTAAAGGGAATGGCACCTATCATGAGGATATATTAACCACTTGTTCTCAATGGACTTAATTTCAAGAATTTTAAAACTGGACGTTGCATCCATTGTCTTCCATTCAAGTCAGGGTTTAGCTTGAACAGCTGTAACGTATTTTCTGTTATTGCCCGAGATCGCACTCAATGAGACAGGAATCACTACCAATTTTCACGCAATCACCAACGGTCACAATTGAAGTTAATGAGATTGTTCCAACAACATTTACGCGAAAATTTAACTGAAAACAACATGAATTTTATTGGTTGCTTTTCGAACGAAAATGTACAAAATGAAATCTATAATGCTGAATTATTATTATTATTATTATTATTATTATTACTTTTTAATGGCTATTAGTACGTGAGTTTATGAAAGAAAAGATAAAATACCAGTGCCCATATTCCTCTATTAAACAATGCATTTATTATGAATCTGTCGTTGTAGTTATTCATGCTAATGCCCCCTAGCTAACCCTAGATTCATATTTTCAACCTTTATGTGCTTCAGAGAAGCAGCGGACAACGCCGATTGGTTAGCTGGCAGACGTCACGCTTTTCTGCAAACTTACAGTCATATGCTCTGTAGATGGGGAACACTTATAAATTAAAGTTTATAATATACATGAAATTAAATATGAGAAACTTAAATATCAAAACATGTCTTAAAACATATAAATATTTGAATTGGTTACAAATTCTCTTATTCTAAAATATTCAGTAGTTGTGCTATCTGCTATCACAAAATTGAAGAAAGTAATAAAATTACTACGTTTGCTTTTAGCTTGTATCTATGTAATGAGATGTCATTGAATTTAATTGTTTTACACTGAAATAATTCTGATAATACAGTTATTCAATATTTATGTAGTACAATTTTACCAGTAAAAATATATGCTTTGCAGAATTTATTTATTTATTTATTTATTTGTACTGAAATAATTTTTAAGCAAAAATCTTTTATTTATTGATTTTGTTCTCATTTTTGTGTGTGTGTGTGTGTGTGAAGATTTTATAAATTTCATTATTTTAAACTTTAAAATTGTTTAATTAAACGAAGTACAAATTTAAATGTTAAAATCATGAAAGTGTTAAAATCTTCACACAGACACATGCAAAGAGGAGAATAAAATAAAATAAAATAACATAAAATAAAATAAAAATAAAGCTCCGAACAAAAAATAATTACTCAAATCCCGTTATAATAAAGTACGTTGACATTTACTGAGAAAAAATTCTAAAAAGTAAATTATTTATTCAATAAAATATTATGCATAAAAATACCCAAGCTGATTACCATCTGCAGCAGCACTATGTAAGAACATCACATCTATATACGATCTCTATGTTGCAGATCTTGTTGGATGTTTAGCGATATATGATCTACCTGGATAAGTATGATAAAAACTGATAATAATTTAAATAGTGCCGTGAGAAAGTTGAGATTCATGTTTCTATGTATTTTGTGAAAGAATAAAACACAAGTTTTACTTCATTTTAGTTTAAAAAGGTGTATATTTCATATGAGATGGTGAATAGTTAAGTTTCAAATGCAAATCGGAAGAGCATTGATCATAAGCAGAGCTCGAGTAGACAATGTGACGAGAAAAATCAGAATTTCCTCAGATTTTCATTACATCTTTCAGAACAATCACTCCTCTATCGTCGATATTTTCTTTCTAAATCAACTCACATTTGTTATTCCGTTTCTCGGCGTTTCATATTCAAGAAGAAAAACATTATTTTTCATTTCTTTCGGGGTTTTCTTTATTTCAGCTTCCAGAAATTCATATACTTCATTTATTCACTTCTGTTTCTAAATCATTTTTCCGGCCTTTCCTTTTATGGTATTTGAGGCTTCTAATAATTACTTCCTTGCATCATTTACAGCTCTCACTAAAAATAATCAATATCTCACTTCTGACATCAGTGTCGCATTTTTTTACGTTGCGGAATCGCGGGATCGTAAGTGGACCTGAATATAATGTCAGCGTACAATATCCAGAATGTTCATCGGGGACAAACAGAGTCGCGAAAACGACAAAAAAAAAAAAAAGCTTTGCTGCTTCCAAAATCTTGTAGAACTCTCTTCACATCCCAATTTATACTGTTTAAAATATATTTATAAGTTAACGGAAAAAGAATTGGCCACAAAGTTGACAGAAAATATCCTTTCTGTTCGTCAACTCCCGTTTTCGAAGAATCTGGAAGGGAATTTTCCCTTTTTAACTGGAAACCAATGAGATATGAGTATTGTAAGGTCTAGCGGACTCTCGTCAAGGTCTATAAGCAATTTATAAACTGATCCATAAACTTTTAATCAATTACTTGAGTTAACTACACATAATACGATCAAAATTCTAGATTTATTTATTTATTTATTTGCCAGGCGAGGATAGCTCGCGTCACTGAATGTGTCACTTAGAGCTACATGTACGTCCTTCCCGGAATTTCCAGCCACAATTTGGAACCTCATCAGAAGGTGGGGGACTTCTGAATATTGGCACCCCTCGGAAACTGCTAGGACCGCCGAGAGGACTTTCGGAACCACGGATTTAACGTGCACGTACACCGCATGTACACGGTGGTCTTTAGTGGTACGCCGGTATCGAACCCACAACCTTCCGGTTACGAGTCCAACGCCTTAACCACTGGGATACCACGGCCAAAATGTTTCGCGTATAATAAAACAAAATTTCCTTCTCGTCAGCTAGACATCAACTTACAACCAACGCCCGCTTTTTCCTCTCTCGCCCGCAAGCACTTTCTTCGGTCTAATTCTCCAAGAAAATTCATGTGATCCATTCCACGTTACCAGTTGCGATACACAGCCCCAGGGAAGAACTGTCATCCTTTGACTTAAAAAGGGCACTTTTACTCCATATCTTCGGCTCTTCCTAACATGTCTTGGATCTCCAGGCTACTGATAAATATATAAGAAAAACTAGGAACAAACATAGGTAAAATACAAAAGATAGCTGGAGTAATTCGTGAAAAAAGTCTAAAAACAGTCTTCCACGGAAGTGGTTGTGTAGTGCATCAATAGGTAATTGTTGTATAGTCCAAATTAATCAAGCCAAGATTTCATGTGTTCGGCACATGTAGATGTGGTCATAGGACCATCCGTGGTCAATGTGAGCATTTTCAACGTCGTAGTTAGCATTAACCTTGACGTTGGTAATTTTGAAGGGATCGAGGATTTTGAATTTCAGTCTAGGTTCTAGTTGAGCTCCTTTAATTGCGACGAGGTCCCTGCCGTGATACCTGTGTGGTTGTTTACTCCGTAAGTATTTTATTGCTTGTTTTCCTGCTATACTTTCATTATATTCTGCTTAGCTTCTGCACGAAAGAGTTCGCGGTTCATCATGATTTTTTCCGAATTTGTGCCGAATCTCGCCCAGCTACGAAGTATGATCCATGCACCTGTAAATGAACACAGTGGCTAAAAAATAGCGAAGATCTTTCATAAAGTTCAATTATATAATGCATAGGGAAAAAAAGAAAGAAAGAAAAATCAAATCGGGTTGTTAGTTCCTGGGTTTACAACTTTCAAATTCTGTCTCTGTATTACATAATCATACATTTTGAAATTATTTTTAAACGTGCACTAGAAAGCAGTTAATCGAACACGATAGCTTCAGAGGAAGCTATAAATAGCGTAAAACAAAAATACTCCACAAACAAAAATCCGCTCTGATAACTTTTCCTAAGAGTGACAAAACATAGAACGTAATTAATTCTGCACTGCCAATCTTATTATTCTGTTAAATAGTTCCATAACCGTTTTCTGGAACGTTCTCATTGCTTAAGTTTCTGTCAAAATAGAGACGTTTATCAGAATGCAATTGGTAAATAATGATAGTACTCCTGGAAACAAACCATTTAAGAGCTATGCCGAAAATATCACGGAATATGGCGATTTTTGGCAAAATTTTACTATATTTGGTGTCAAAAATAGGTTTTAGAACTGTTCCGCAATTCGACGAGATATCACCAAACCATACTGCTAAATAAAAGAATTTTAACAATAAATTATTCGAGTGCTAATTAAAATTGTCCAAAATTTACACTAATAATTGGAGAATATGACTTTTGCACTAAAATACAATTTAGAGGCACATATCCATTGCCAGCTGACATTATCCTGTTCAAAGATGAAGCAAAATAACCAAATTAGCAGCATACAGTTTTATACTTTCCATTTATCAATTAAGCCGCAAGGATTGTGTAGGGGGCTAGAGAAACATTCTATCACATCACTGATCTGCGTTCAATTTTCGGCATCGGCATGGGTGTCATATCGCCCGTCCCTTCATAGGAGACAGTGCTGGTCCACCTATTAGGTGCCTCCATAATAAAGTGGCCATTACTTCGTGTCTTTAGTAGTGACGAATGGCTAATGGTCAAGTGTCCGCACTTCGAAAAAAAATATCAATTAAACTTGGATATTTAATAAAAAAATGTCCTTCACATATTTTATGTAAAATATTTTTTCCTTTTTCTGTTTTAAACCCGGTAGTGATGTCTTATGAAAATCTTTGTTGTAAGATGCTTTAAATAAAAGAAAGAATTCTTATTTTTTAATCTACGTTCCTGTCATCACCCTTCATTGAAACATGGTTAAAACACACTTAATAACTCCTTCTAGTTTAAGTATAGTAATGTTGAGAATTTTAATTACAATTTCATGTAATTTTTATATATCATTTATTAAATATATTATAAATACAATAATTTCTTATTCACACACATTGTTCTAACATATTCTAGAATAAAGTGACAAGCTTGAAAGATGAGATAGATAAAACTTCATTAGTGTTAAATGAATATTTTACACGCTTCAGTTTAAATGAAATAGATGCCAGCTGGCGCGAACATGAAAAGCACTGACAATGTTATTTAAATTTCATAATTTTAATAGCAGAAAGATGTGGCACGAACGCAATTCATTTATCATAATAGATTATTCATTTTAAAATGTATTGAGCTTAATGAAAAGTTTTATAGATAGTATAATAATGTTTTATGAAGGATGATCTTTTTTGTTGTTGTAAATTTATTAAAATTTCCTTACTTTCTTGAATTTGATAGTAATCTGTAAATTTTAAACAATCATATTTGTTCAACCTTTAAAAAAATGTGCACTCTATAATGCTTTTCTTTACTCAAATCTGTGTTTTTTGTCTTGTGGTGGCCAATCGGTTGTGCTCCAGCTTAATCAATATTGACCGAGATGAAGATGTCCATGAGATAAAAGTACAAAAACAGCAATTGAAATCTTCAGAAGAATAACCAGCCTCTCAGATTTCCAACAGCATTGGTTTCGCATAGCATGCAAAAGTGCATATATGTGACCCATAACGGTTCCATATTAAAACGGAAGCAAAGCTCAGACCAAGCATTTTTCCAACATTCCTACAGTGTACAAACAGAACTTCCTCACAGCGGGAAAAACGGCCAAAATTTTAGATCAACAGATTGACCAATGGACTTCTTACTATTATCAAGGATAGTTGACGAGATAGAATCTGAATTGAAAATGGGATTGGATGCATTAATATGTGGTTAAAAACGCCATTCTTTCCAAAGAAATTGCTGCTCTCAGTTATGCCCACCAATCAGATCATGTAAAAAATCGTTCTGACGGGTTTCAAAATGAAAGTATTCTGTTTCTTCTTTCTGAATGAACTAAATAGAAGTAAGTCCAGCATATTTACTCAGATAAAAGATTCGCAAACTTATTAAATTCTGCAGTGGATTAACAAGTTACATACTACATTATCAAAAATCTTAAGTTTTGAAAAGGTTTACTCTTTTACTCCCTGTTTCTCCGTCTTCTGAGTAGCACAATTTTAAAGGATAACATTTATTGAATACGTAAAAGATGTAATTACAACCGCCCCAAACCTATACAGTTAAGATATTGAATTTTTTCATGAAAATGTCTTGAGTAAGCGCGTTCCATCGCACAGTAGTAAAAACGGCTTTTAGGTGGAAATTGGTCATAACTTCTAAGGAAATAGTCAAAATCACTTGACATTTTGTGAGTATCTTCATAAAATCCTTAACGGTACTTGGATAAGCGACGGTACTAATCGGATATGAAGCAATTGCTGTTGCTACCGGTAGCAATGCGTCTACGTCACATACTCACCGAAAAAGTTGCATGTTTGATACCGTTTGTGGAGTTTCTCGAAACGCTGAATCGAAGGAAACTACTTTCAAAGCTCTATCAATAATCTTTAGTGTCATCTAAGAATATGTAATACTGATTTCTCGCTTAGAGAGCCTCTTCGCAAATCATATCAATTGCTATCGAACATGAATCAATGATTTCATTTGCTTGGATTAAGAGCTTATGTACACTTGCTGGTATTGGATACCAGATATGCAGAAGCACATATAGTTCAGCATTCTCTCTCCTGTACGGTGAAAAACGCTCTACATTAATAAAACGCTTCATTTGCCATTAATTCTCATTAATTTGTGTGGTATCTTAAGAGACTCTTGAAGCGAGAAATAAGGAGAGAAGATTCGTTCGAGAAAAAAGAAAGACTAGAAAAAACAGTCGAAAAAGTACGATGGGAGATGTGTTCTACACCCTCCTTTTTTTTATCTTATCCATACATTTCAACTTTAGCTATTAAGGATTGTGGTGCTTTTTTGTATTCTGCAGATAAAAATAAATATTTCATTGTGGATTGTTAGATCTACTATCAGAGATAAGATTCTTAAAAGTATCTTGGAACGGAAGAATTAAGTAGGTAGTTAGTACCTACGTTTTTGATTTTATTCTTTTCCGATTTCACTTACAATTATTCTTTGTAAAAAAATGATATAAAAGTTAGCAAAATACTCTATGTTTATATCATAATACTCTATGCTGTTGTTTAAATAGAACATGTTAATTTCGTAAATATACCAAACATTCTTTGTTATTCGATTTTTGTCGTTGAATCGTTCTTGCATAATTGTAACGATTCAATAAATTAAATAAATTAAGACGCAATCAATTAATTCAATAAATTAAAACGTAAAATTCAATGTCTTAGCCGTACGGGTTTGGACGGTTGTAATTATTATTAAGATTACTAACCCTCTGGACGTCTTGGGAATTGATAAATAATGATAAGTTGTTTTCACAGTCAAATTTTCATGCAGCTTTAAAATGATACAAAGGAAAGAAATTTCAGTAGAAACATGTAATTTGGAAGAAAATAAGCTATTATTGTTGTAACAAGCTTTAAAATTAAAATATATTTTATGATACCTGTGTGTTTTTAATTATATAAACTGTTGGTGCATTTCAGGGAAAACTAGAAATTAGTGAACGGTATTTTCACAGCCGCTTGAAGGGTTAAGGGTTATCGATAGAGCTTTGAAAGTAGATTCATTCGATTAAGTGTACAGAAAATCCCCACAAGCTATATCAAACACGCAATGCTTTTAGTGAGTAAGCGATGCAGTCGCAAGGTGGTCATTGCGTGAGACAGCGATCACTACAGCGGCTTATCCAAACACCGTTATAAAGATACAAATTTTCAAGTGATTTTGACTATTTCCTTAGAAGTTATGAGCAATATCCACCTCGATTGTCCGTTTTTCTGACTGTGCCCCGTTCTTCTGGAAGCCGTTCCGGTCCGTTCTAGGCGATGATTAATGTCTCAAGTCAAGGGAGACAGTGAGTATATGTAGGCCGCGATGTGTCATCATGCATTGACTTCGCAATAAAGCCATAACATGTCACTAGGTACGTTCCATCACCAAACAGATTTGAGTACCTATATCTTACATTTTCGAATCGACTGTCCACATGAAGTGTCAATACGCTAATTTCTCTCATAGAGATCGAATTCTGCGGAGTTAGGTACCGTCTTAAGGTGAAATTAATAAGTGATCCAATACAACCCGACAGGCCTATATACGTAGTGTGATACGCAGACTGCAATTAGTAATCATTTTAAGTTCTTGTTTCATTTTGAGATAAAAGACTGTTCCTGTTCTACGAGTTACTTCGTTAATAATGAGTTTAGCATAATTTTTCTTTTTTGTTCTGTAACCTTTAGGTATCTCTTGAGTTAAGACAGAAAAGGAGAACAATTCAGCTGTATGCCAACTCCTTCAAAATTTAAGCTATGCATTCATATTTCATGCCGTAATGACGGTAATTGTGTAATATTGATATTGTACATAAGGCACACCAGTTGTCTCTCTTACAAGTACAATCTAATGCACTTTTGTTTCATAGAAGTAAATAAACATTTCATAATGGTTTGTACGATGCTAAAAAAGTTAGCAATTATGATGTTGAGACACTTCGTATTCTTTTTTTTTTACATTATTATATCTCTATGTGTATTCAAAAAAATAATTACTAGTATATATACTTCAGAGTACGAAGATATCCATTGAACCCACAAAAATTTACGGAAGAAAGTTTAGAGGAATCTTTAAAGTGCCTTGAAGCCCACTCATAAAGTAGAAACGCTTGAATATTCTGCGTAAAATAAACGGTCTAAAAGATAAGCGAATTTTATTGACATAAGGGGGATTATCCCTAGGGATATTCCCTAGTCATAAAAAGTGGGAATATTCCCTAGTCATAAAAAGCTAAAAAAGAATTCAAGATGACGCTTGAGCTCGCTCAAAAAAAAAAAAAAAAAAGGATAGAGTTGAGACAGTTACTAGTTCAAAGAGGCGTGAGAGATTTTGAAGGTGACTTTTTAAAGGCAACTTCATTGAACAGAGGATCGACGCATTAAACACATACATTTGAATTAAATGACTGCTATATGAGTGTCTCAGCATAAAAATAAAATAAAAAGAGAAATGAAAAACTAACCATTATCTGTATAATTCCGGTTAAGTTTAATCTCTTCTTCAGATAATTACCGAGAACACAATATAATGAAAAAATTCAATTAATAATCCTAAATGAAATGCTGATATGAAATAAATCTAATAACTGTTATAGTTGCTATTATTGATATATAAAATTATAAAATTCATTGAAGTTGGAGATTAAATATAAACATTTCTATTGGTATGCATTCAGTTTATCAAATGTTTAATTTATCTATAAAATACTCCACAAGTCCACTTTTATGATCACAGAATAACTTTTTTAGTAAACCAATTCACAAAGATTTTTCATAAATAAATTTAGTTTAAAGATTCCGAATAGAAAGTCGCTTTAAGTTACATTAGATAAATTCAACTTCCCGAATCTATACAAAACAGCTGCATGTCATATTTAGAAAAGCCACAGCAGGAAGATGATCATTAATATTTTTTAACCAATTTCCATAATTTTATATGGCTTAATGATGAATTTTGAAGAATATAGTTTGAATTATGTCTCTCACTTAATTTCAAGTCAGTTTGAAATACTTTAGTAGAAGCTTCTACAGAAATTAAAATTTGGCCATGAATGGTTTATGCGATATATAGTTCTCTGTCTTTCTACACTTGGACAGATAGTATGTATATAATTGTACTGAAAACGGCTTCATTAGGTATGTTTTGGAGAATTTCTATGTTCATAATACAACGATCTCTTGGCCTTCTGACACACAAAAATTATATATACTATAATGCAGTACCTATTAAATCTCTACACTAACCATGTTTTGGAAAAAAAAAATATGTTGATGATAATGTGAAGAATCTATTTAAAAATTTTTCATGTACTTTAGCAGTATTTCAAGTTGATGATATTTTTTTCCTTAGGCTACTGAAATTAATTATATTTGAATCTTTTATACTACTAATAAATTGGTGAAACAAACACAAAAAACCTCACAGATGTTTTGCCATTTCGGTAGCTAAATTTGATTTTTAAACAATACATAAGCAATTTGCCAACTAAAAATAAGAAAATTTGAGCAAAAATGTAGTTTTTCAGGATAATATATTTATAAATGCTTCAGTTTATGTTTATTAACTTTCTTTACTAAAAATACTAAATGATAAAGAATTAAAGTAATTTCTTTTAGAATAAATACACAAATAAATAAGAAACAGACTTCCATTTTTTAAAAAAAAATATTGCTATTTTTTTATATCAGCAATTTATGTCCAAGTAACATTATCAATAAGGTTAACTCAAAATTAATATCTAATAGAAAACTGAGTAGTGTAAAGAAGATATAAGAATTAGGCTTGTTAAAAAATCAATTGATACTAACATATAAAAACATTATTATCCTAGAAAATATTATAGCAGTTAAACCGCACTAATTTGCATCATAAAGTTAGCATATGACTGTTTTTTGGTACACTTAAAGGAGCTATTGTCCATAAAATCAAGCCGGCATTCTTGCAAAACATAACTAAGAATATATAATGCAATAGAATAACCTCCTTATCACCCGTTGATTTTGAGTTTTCACTACAAATGCTCTCGATCTTTTATGGGTTTTCGCTAAAATTGTTTTCATGTAAAATTTTGCATCTTAATGGTACATTATTTGTAATGGAGGCTATATACTAGCCATAAAAGAAAATTAATATTTTTAAAGTAAGTTAAAAT
Source organism: Cheiracanthium punctorium (assembly GCA_038373885.1). NCBI lineage: Eukaryota > Metazoa > Arthropoda > Arachnida > Araneae > Cheiracanthiidae > Cheiracanthium > Cheiracanthium punctorium. The sequence continues at coordinate 443,669 of JAWZYV010003132.1, forward strand.
TATACTATAAAGAAATGTTTTCAAATTTTACATTTGAGTTAAAAAGTTTCTCTAGCACGTCTTAGTCTACTTCGTTTTAGTTTAATTGGTTACTTTAAATATATAAAGGAGAGCTGGGTACAGAGGGTCATTGAAGATATTTGTGACTCTGTAAATAGTTTTCAAATGAGAAAATTATTTAAAAAAGGTGTCAAGCAAATTAAATCTGTAGAAAAGTAAAATATCTCACTTTGATTGTGGCGGGAAGAAAGAGCTTTTTCATTTTCTGATCATCACCAGAATTCAGGAAATTTGAAGGAAGTAAAATTTATGTTAGTACACTTGAAATTTTCAAGTAAATATGAGTTATGTGGTATGTTTATATAGTCTAAATTGCATTATTTTCTGTTATGTTGTATTTAAATGAATATTTTAAAGATTTGGAATTTTGAGGTGAAAAATAATACATAGGTTCATATGGGACACAGTCGGTCACTTGAAATGGGGTACAGTGTGTCAGTGACGCATTTTGTCCCCATTTATATATTTATTGTCTTTCTGTAAGTTTCTTACTTTTTAACGTTCGAATAATCTAAATTTATCTAAATAGGTTTTCCACATCAGCCACAAAATCTTCAGTTTCTTAAGAAAAATATGGAAAACCAAAAATGACCCCAGAGATGGTAAAAGCCTTTTTCTGACTCCGGTGCAAATAGGGATGGACGCGAGACGACTTTTTTGCGAGACGAGACAGAGACTTACAGCTTTTTTGCGAGACGAGACACACATTTTTAACATTACGGTATAGGGATTCTTTCGAGACGAGACAAGCTTTTAGGCTATTTTGCGAGACGCGAGACGCTTATTTTTCGTCTCGCGTCCATCCCTAGGTGCAAACATCGAGAGGTAGTCTAAAAAAATCAGAAATTCTTATAGATACACCTGTGAAAAATCACAATCCAAAATGAGAAGATGAAAAAAAAAAAGAGTGAAAGACTTAAACATATGAAGCAAGAGAGAAAGAAAAATTGCAAGCAATTACAAGAATAGCTCAACTGAAGAAGAGGAAGAATTAAAAAAGAATATTCCAGAGTGAATCTGACTTTGAGGATTTGGAATTTGAAGATGTAGAAGATTTTAATGTTGACATTGAAGATTTCGTTTTATTCAAGTCTATGGCAAGAAAAAATGCTGTTTTAAACACTATGTCACTGAAGTTGTAGGCAAAAATGAAAATTAATTTGAAGTGTGCTACATAAAAGAAATGCAGCCAGGTTATGCTCTTATTTTTGATGAAGCAGACGTTTATGCAGCAGACAGTAAAGAAAGCCAAAACCAAAGGTATTGCAAGGAACAAACAGAACAGTGGCAAATTTGACATTTGCTGTAGATTTTCTGTTATATTCAGGTATAGTGTCCAATAATCATTGTAAAATAACAGTTTTTGATTTAATGTCTTAAAAATATCTATAAAACTAAAATTCGTAAACTTAATAGGACTCAAAGTGATACTATTATCTCACTAAAGCCCATTTTTATTAAATTTATTAGCAAATCTAGTGTGTGTGTGTGTTTTAGAACCATGAAATTAACATTTACCTTATAAACTTTGAGCTACTTTAATATGTAACTTAATACTAAATATTATCAGGCAATAAAATGTTTAAATTACTCACTATGGAGTGAAAGAAAATTTTTTATTGCAAAAAAACTTTTCTTAGAAAAAAATTTTTCTTAGAATTGAACTAAAATGAATTAGGACAGCCAATAGATCAGAAAACATAATACGTTAGTTTCATATGTTTTTAAAATATTTTTTGAATTATATTTAAAAATCTACAAATTAACCGACTGTATCTCCGCTATATAAATTTTTCCCTCTTAACCGAATTGGCAAATAACACACTTGAAATTATTCTGCTGGAAACCTAAGTTTAAAATTTAGCTTTTACGGTTTCATAGTTAATTTTTTCCCAAAATGTTTAAAACTACCAAGACCTATGAGCAGTGGCGTAGCCAGAAATTTTTCGTGGGGGGTTACGACTACTGCAACTCACATATATGCGTTCATGTGTATGATAAGGAAGTGAAGAATATACGTTTTGTTTGGCAAAAAATTCCTCATGGGGGGGTTATGACCCCTCTAACCCCCCCTTGGCTACCCCCCTGCCTATGAGTCACCTTAATATACAATGCAGTTTGCAAAAATCAATACTCAAATAAAATAGATAACACTATTTTAACTAATGCTGATTGCTTAAAGCACCGTTGTAAGGCCCTCAAAGCGTAATCAGTTTTAATTAATGCCACTGAGTGAGCAAGCATTGTCACAGACAGTCTAAAACCAATCAGGAATAATGTTAATGCACTCTCAATACAGACAAGCACATTTGAGTTAATTATGCACTTTCATATTTTCCGAAATAGTTTCTATAGTAATGCTCCCCCCTCCTCAAGATTCTTTTTTCTCCCAGATTTATCTGCATGCTTTGCATGCCTCGTGTAAGCCTTATTTAATTAAGGTAAATTTAGTAATATTTATCTGATTACGCCAGAAAATATTTAGTTGCATGCTGTACTCGGTAAACTGACTTATAAATTCTACGTAAAATATATTCGTTTAAAAGAAATACATGTACCTGTCAGAAGTAACCAGAATTTCCTTTTTTATACGTTAAAATTCCAAAGAGGACATTAAACTAAGAAGTCACTTGAACTATTGAAGTGACGCTTTGATCAATGCTATTATGTTTTGTTAAAATAGCACAAGGAAATTACATACTTAGTTAACCTGTTTTTGTAGAATGAAAAACTTATTTTTTTGAAAGTTTTAAACGATTAATGTATATTGAAAAAAGTCTATCCAATAGAAAATGTAATGTTACTCTAACGAAACAATTTTCTTGTCTTTTCATGAACAGTGTATTTACAAAAAACAGACTGAACAACTTACACTATACGTCTTTTAATACATTATTACACCATAAAGAATACAAAAAAGAAAACTAAAAGAATACTAAAAAAATGTATTGGAAAACTAAATTCAATGTACAAGGGTTAAAAACAGATAGAGGACCTATTCGACAGTTTTTGACTTGCGAAACTGCTTTCAGTAATTGCAACATTTTAGCTATAAAATGTGTAAGTTTAAAAAGACACTGACGGCTCAAATAAAATTATGTAAATGTGTTTCTCGAGATATTGGATATTTAGAATGATCCTGAACCCTTTCTTATTTTTTCAGTTCTATCTAAATATTTCAATTATGTGATTTCTTTTTATTATTAATTATCTTTCATTATTCCCAGAGCTTCCTTTGTTTCTCTCTTTCTAATTACTTAGTTCTTTTTTTTATTTTCTCGTCCCTTTAGTGTGGATTTTATGAGTTATTGTGTTTAAATTTCAGTTAGTGTACTGGCAATAAGAACATTCACGTTGTGCTTTAAAAGTTTCATAATGTCGTGTAAAATTTATTTTGAATTATGTGAAAAATATACTGATGAAGTCGCCTAACAATTACTATCATTACATGTAAGATCTTAAAACTTATAAAAGAATATTTTAGCCCTGCAGTCTTGGTATTTCAGTCGGTCTATTTCATTAGATTCTAATCTGCATGTTAAGTGTTTTCATCTTTAACCGTTTAACTCTCGCTTACTACTTTTTCAAACTTTCATACTAAATAAATCTATTTTAAATATTTTTCATAATAATTTCTATGATATATTTTCCTTGCATTCTTTAAAATGTTTTCCTATTTGATCCTTAAAAAACTGCTTAAAATAGTTTATATAATTCTTAATAGGTATATATAAATGTAAATCATGATTACCCAAGCAGCACACGCGAGTTCTCTGAACGTGACCGGATGTTTTATACTGTGCAAAACGTAACCTGGTGATCTAGCACCATGGTATAGTAGAATATCAGTGACAGATATTTCTCGCTCTCGGATAATCAAATACTTCGGATAAATGGCCGCGTCTCTTCTTTTGGTGCTAGTATGATGAGTGTCGAATAAAATAAGCAAGTATTTTTGTGCATGCTTTGGCCGCATTCGTAAACGCCAAACTCGTTGCACTCGTGTAACGAGTTTCTATCTAATGTGTTCGTAAAGGAAATTGAGTGCATTCAGTTTAAAAACCAGAGCATTCGTATACAAAACAGTGAGATTAGTTTCAAAAGAAGTAAACTGAAAGCGGATCAGGTTCGTTCAGTTGTTTAGAAGATACACTTGCTGCACGTTGTTGCTGTTTTCAAATGTCATCTGTTGTTATGAAAAAGTATGTTGTTGCGAAAAGTATTTTACGTCTTCTAAAGCTGCAACTATTATTTTTTCGAGGAGGAAATTCATGCATGCGTTAGAAAATGCTAAGAACATAAATAATTTTTTAAAGGTAATCATTTTCTTGTATTTTTCAAAGTTGATTTAAACCGTTATTAGCGATATTTGAAGTTCTCTTACTAAATACTTTTGAAAAAATGAACACGCTCAAATCAATTGATTAAAACTAACACTCCTTTATTGATTAAATTTCTTATCGGCTGATTTAAATCCTTTTACGCTAAAAAGTACTCATTAAAGACAATAATTTGTTATCTCCTCAATTCGCCTCTATCCTCCCGATTCGCTAGATTCTACTTAGCTCAATTTTCACAAAAATATTGTCTATTTGAGTATTCTGTCTTTTTCCCCCACGACCCATATCCTATTACTATCACGTGACCAACGCTCTCAACGGATAACGGTTCATAGTCGGGCATAGTTGTGTGTGTATTCGCTGGTGATAATTTTATGTTATATCCGAATACCAAATGCATCTTTTTCATATTCAGAGTTGTGAAATAAATTCAGCCTAGATATGGAGGAGATACTTTAGGTAAATATTTCGCTTTAATGACATAGTTTCTTACGATTGGATTATAAAAAGCTGTTGTAAAAAAAATGAAGTTATGATATCTCCACCCAAAGTGAGTAAGTAGTATTTTACCTTTTTCATGTAAATAAATTGGGTTGCTGCTTTAATTAAATCTCAGAGCTGTTTTAACCATGATTGCATTTCTGTATTCTGACTGTACTGTGAATTCGTTTTATAACTAGAGACTATAGTGACATTATATTCTATTTATTAAAAAAATACTTTTTTATAGTGTATTAAGATATATGTAATGTATTTGCCTTGATTTAAAATTTATTTTCTCGGGCTTATAATCATAGATTACAGCTCTGATAATAAAAAATGAAGAAAACGATTCATTCAATATATTAATCAAAAACAGCAAATTTTAATAAAACACCCTTTTTCTAGTTTAAAATAATAACCTTAATTGAGTACAGATATGTTAATTAAAAAAGGGCTGAGTTTGCAAAAACGCTCATTCTATAGCTTAAATAATAATCATAATTGAGTACAGTTATATTAATCAAAAACGGACAGACACTCCTCATTTTTGATTATTATTTAGCCTAAATGGAACACACACATCTTTTCCTATAGCCACCCAGGTTGTGAAGTGGCTAGCTAATCATTCTATAACACCTTGGGTGCGGATTCGATTCGAAGCTTGGACTCCGATGTTTACTTGTTCGTTCCCTCATAGGGGACAACTGTAGCCACCCCACTGGGTGTCCCCATAATAAAATGGCCAGTACCTTCGGGCCTTCGTAGTGGTAAAATGCTTGATGAACAAAAGTGCCCGCCCGTTGGAAAAGAAAGAAAGAAAATTTTCCTATAGCACTGAAAGCAAAAAATAACCATAGAAATTATTTAAGCAATAAATTTTACGTTTTTACTGAGACTTGTAGCTTATATACATCATATTATTTTCAATCTATATAAATAAAATTAGACTTTTGTCTGTACATTTCTTGGAATTCAAAAATTTTGCGATTTCTACCCGTTTCAAGCACCCGATGCGACCCTCAAAAAAAAGTTTGTCTGTCTGTCATTCTGTCATTCTGTCCTTCTGTCATTCTGTCATTCTGTCCGTGACGCTTTTTTTGTTTAAGCATCACGTAAAAACGGCTGAAGCGAATTATATGAAATTGGGTGTCATGATAGGTGGTCACTCAACTTAAAACATAGGCGTCGAATTTTTAAAAAATCTTGATTAGATTTCCAGATTTTGCGAAAATCGTTTCAAACTGCGTTAATTTGTGTTCAAGCATCACGCAAAAACGACTGAAGCGAATGATATGAAATTGGGTGTCATGATAGGTGGTCACTAAACTTAAAACATAGGCGTTCCATTTTTAAAAAAATTTGATTGGATTTTGAGATTTTGCGAAAATCCTTTCAGACTGCGTAAATTTGTGTTCAAGCATCACGTAAAAACGACTGAAGCGAATGATATGAAATTGGGTGTCATGATAAGTGGTCACTCAACTTAAAACATAGGCGTCCAATTTTTAAAAAATCCTGATTGGATTTTTAAATTTTGCGAAAATCGTTTCAAACTGCGTAAATTTGTGTTCAAGCATCACGTAAAAACGACTGAAGTGAATGATATGAAATTGGGTGTCATGATAAGTGGTCACTCAACTTAAAACATAGGCGTCCAATTTTTAAAAAATCCTGATTGGATTTTTAAATTTTGCGAAAATCGATTCAAACTGCGTAAATTTGTGTTCAAGCATCACGTAAAAACGACTGAAGTGAATGATATAAAATAGAGTGACATGATAGGTGGTCACTCAACTTAAAACATAGGCGTCGAATTTTTAAAAAATCTTGATTGGATTTTGAGATTTTGCGAAAATCCTTTCAAACTGCGTAAATTTGTGTTCAAGCATCACGTAAAAACGACTGAAGCGAATGATATGAAATTTGGTGTCATGATAGGTGGTCACTCAACTTAAAACATTGTCGTCGAATTTTTAAAAAATCTTGATTAGATTTTGAAATTTTGCGAAAATCATTTCAAACTGCGTAAATTTGTGTTCGCACATCACGTAATAACTGCAAAGGTGAAAAAATGATATTTGGTGAAATGATAGGTGGTCACTCACCTTAAACTATAAGCATCTAATTAAAAAAAATCGATCAGATTTCGAGATTTTGTGAAAATCGTTTAAAACTGAGTGAATCTTTGTTCCCGCATTACGTAATAGCGACTAAAGCGAATGATATGAAATTTGGTCACACGATAGATGGTTGCTCAACATAAACTATAGAAGTCCAATTTTTTAAACATTTTTATTAGATTTTGAGATTTTGTGAAAATTCTCTCAAAATACGTTCAATGATGATTTCTTCAAACTTCACGTAATAACGACTAATACGAATGATACGAAATTTAGTGATGTGATAGGTAGTTGCTAATCTTAATTTATAGACGTTGAATTTTAAGAATATTTTGATTACATTTTGAGATTTTGCGAAAATCGTTTTAAAATGCTGAAAATTGTTCCAGCATCACGAAATAAAGACTGCAGGGAATGAAACGAATTTGGGTGACATGATAGGTTGTCACTCAACTTAAATTCTAGGCTTCCAAATTTTCAAAATGTTGATTAAATTTTGAGATTTTGCGAAAATTATTTCAGTATGTGTAAATATTCATTTGCGCATCCCATAATTACGACTAAAGCGAATCAAATGGTATTACTTAGTTACTCTCTAACCTGTAATATTTTAATAATACATACAAATTATAACTTCGCTTTCTTTACTTTGGCAACATACTACATTCATTCTGTGTACTCCTGCAATGCTGACGAAAGTTCTTGCTTTTTGGAAATTTGCATTCACTAACCCGTCGAGGACGGGTACTTCAGCTAGTTGCAAATAAAATTAAGAAACTATATGAATCAGGTTTCCAGCAATAAAATTGATACAAATACGGATTAGCAGTTGTAATACAAATATTACGTCATATTCAAACCCATATTTTACTTCTTTTTTCTTATTCTAAAGAAAATTTAGAAGGTACGTTAGAAAAATATTGATTATTTGGTTAGAAAGAAAGAGTACTCAGCTTGATAGCTTTGTAAAAATGGGAAGTACTAATTACTTTTATTTAAGTGTGTTTATTGCATTTAATAATGTATTGAAAAGCTGAAACATTTCCATTTTTTGTCAATAATGCATTTACGTTATCATAAATTCTTGCATGCACGCATAATTATTTATTTTGTAGATCATTCAAAAATTCACATGCTTCGGCGTTTTTATCAGAGCTTGGAGCTTAAGAAATACATTATAAGAATTAACGTGAATTTCATTTGTACTCTTTCTACATATGCGTATATTAAAACGTAAAATAATGGAATATTTGATTAAAATTTTGGTCTTGTGCTGAACGCAGAGTGTATTGATATAAGGAAAGGGATAGTTCTATCTCGGGTATGTGGCATGAATTAAAATGATGCAACGTATAAGGTTGCTACAAATTTAAATTCAGGATATCTTTTCGAATATTTGTTACTTTCATTCCCTTTACTAGAAGTCTGACATATTTTCAATATGTCTGATTGATAAAAAATGACAATGCGAATGAAGTTACGAAATTTTAGTTTAATTTTAAAGTATCTCAAAATATATTCAGTTAAGAGGATTTTTATACCTCATATATCCTCTTATATATATATATATATATATATATATATATATATATATATATATATATATACAGGGTGATTATAATTAAAAGTTCAATTTTAAAACTATCAGAAAAGGAAAACTACTGGACCAAATTTTATCAAAGTTGGTAATTGTGTAAAGGTAGTCGGGGGATTTATAATCGGCGAAAAAAAAGTTCAAAAATTTAACACCAGGGGCAAGGACGTATTTAAGGGGGGTGTCCAGGGGTCCGAACCTCCTCCCCATCGAAATTTTGATTTTTGTTACTAAAATGCTAATGGTATAGGGTCCTTTTGAGAAAAATACTGCCTTTTTTACCGTTTGGACCTACTCCGAAATTTTTGAAACCCCTCCAAAATGTTCTTCATGGGGGGGGTGTCGGATCTCTACCCCCCTTAAATACGTATATATATACGTGGTGTATATATATATATATATATATATATATGTGTGTGTGTGTGTGTGTCTGTGTGGATTGTTAAAGACATTTTCTGATATTATTTTATTAAAACGAAAACAAAATTAATATGACATAAATTTCATAAACTTTCATTGATTTAAATAAAATGTGTAGTTTCAGAAATATTTCATTTAGTTGAATACTTCTAGATATTAATCGTTGTTTTTGACAGTTGTAAACACCCGTGATAGATGAATATTACACTTATCTCCATAAATTAAAGATAAAGCCAGCTCCGGCAAATAAAGAGTCAGAAACAAAACTAATGTGACTTATTCATAAAGCTCATTTATTAAACAAAAGATAAAGAACAAATAAAGATTGTGTGCATATATAAATATATATATATATATATATATATATATATATATATATATATATGTATAAGAACTACGAGATTTTCTCCCTAGAGCAATTACAAAGAATACTCCCTTTACAAAAACCTAACATTACATGACTAATAGTACGGTTAATACTTTGCATGCCTTCCAGACGACGATGGAATACTGTCCGTCGAACGCCTAGTCATGCTCAGTATCAAATTATCCATCTGATCATGGGGAAGATTACTCCACTCAGCAAGCTATATTGTCCGATGTTACAGTACATTTTGTATTAGGTAGTTCACCGGCTGCTATTAGTCGGCCGAGTATGTCCCACACGTGCTCAATCGGATCAGGTCAAGTGAGAATACCAGCCATTCCATACGGGTGATATCCTCCAATTGAAGGTATTCGCTTACAATGTTTGCTTGGTGAGGACGAGCGTTTTCATCCATAAACACAAATCCGCGCCCATGGCACCACGAAACAAGCGTGCATGATGTTCCGAAAATTTGCCTGTCATGGTTCCGATTTGAACATGCAGGTTTGTACTTTTTTCCGATGGGCGGCCGTTTTCTCATCAGGCATGGCCGAATTACTGGCCATTTTATTATGGCAGCACCCAGTGGGCGACCAGTATTACCCCCTTTGAAGGGACGGACAAGTTAACATTCATGCCCAAGCTAGGATTCGAACCCGGGACCCAAGGCGTAATAGGATGGTTCTTAAGCCACTACATCACCTGGGCGGCATGCAGATCTGTACTGGAGCCCAGTATAATTACCCCTCAAATGAGCATTCCTGCACCACCGAACGACACCGTTACGGTGTTGCGTGCAACGGTGGTGCGTACAAGTGTTACGGCGGTGCGTACAAGTGCATGCCACTTTCTTACACTCTCGACACTGTGACATACTATCAGTGCCATCTGATGGCTTCCTGTAATTTTCATATTATTCTTGATCATTTTACTGGTGAAATATTTACTTAAGAGTTCGATTTCTGTGTGATTCTGAATTATACTTAATTTATGGACATTATTGTACTATAAATAAAGTGTCTCTTTCTGTACGTATTATAAATTGAATACAGTGTTGGGATTATTTTAAATAATTATATTATATTAATAACCATGATTCACGATATGAATCATTTATTATTAAAAGCTATATTTTATAGGTTAAATTGACATCAGAAGTTTGGCTTCTATTCCAATACGGCACTGAAAAATACAATGCATGTATGCATCGCTATGTGTTTAAGGGTTAAAGCAATTTCTTTTCAACACGAACATTTATTCAAAATAATTTTAGAGAAAAGATTTTCAAAAGGCATGTGAAGAAACGTGACCAAATGATACTACATGGAAATTTACGATTGTGATATGATACTGAGAGGTAAAAAAAAAAGAGATTAAACAGAGATTTTGTGTGCTCACTGTGCTTCAGCAATTTCATTATTCTGTACACATTTAGATTTTTTTTTTATAAATAGCTTCGTTTCAATTAGTGTGGTTATTTCGGTCGATCAGATATTGGATGCAGCTTGCCACGGGAAGATGTTTCCTGCTATTTCTGTGGGAGAAAGTATTTATTCTCTATTCCTTAATCTAATGAATTTGTGAAAACTGCTCAAGATCTAAAACAACGACTTAGGCAGCACACGCTGTTTCACGCGTACGAGAGCGCGTGGTTTAGAATAGGGGCTATCGAATATTCAGCTACACGTCTATACTCAATCTCAGTAGCACCCAGGCAGCACACACAGGTTTTCTGAACGTTTATAATCGTTCAGGAAACGTTCTCTGAACGTTAATAGACGTTCAGAGAACGTAGCGTGTTGTCTGGCTAGTTCCTCCATAGTTCGTCCTATATTTTGCGTGCACTACACGTTCTGAAGACGTTTAATGTAGTAGATACACCCTCTCATAAAAGTATTCGAGTATAAGCGATATTTCCTACTTTTTATTTCCAATTATTTAACCCTTTACAGATATTTACCCCCTCCGGTCTATAAAACACAATCAATTATCATTAGTAAATTTTCTGATTTTTGTTCAGTTATATTGGATGTATATATTTTCCTTACATCTAGATTCTAATTATATTTGGCTTATGAACATTTCTTTCATTCGTAATTTTACAGAAAGCTAGCATAAGAATCACCGCTTTGAATTATATATTTTTGCGTTTAATTCCGTGTTCAAGCAGCAGGTAGTTTTCCGACTTTGATTTTGTGAATAATTATTGTATTCTCCAATAAAATTTCTATGTTTTTTTAATACTTGTTTCTCCAATTTTCACTTGGGATATTACAGTAGAGGAAAAATATATAAATTAATCCTAAAAAATGGACCAGAAAAATCCCAAGTATTTCGACTTTCTGCACATGAACTCGCCTGATAAAGGGTTAACACTTTGCCGTCCGCATGTCTCGTAACAATTTCTTCGCTTGGCGCCGGGTTTGGGTGGTCGCAAACGTTTTCGTGCAATAGACTAATTTCTGAGATTCAGAAGGCGGCTGAGATTCATCGGCAATGCTGCTCCTTCCGCGGAAACGGACCTAACGCTGATTCGGACGATAGATGGCGCTGTTTCACCATCTGGCAGGCCGTTAGCATAGTATTTCTAAGAAAGAATTTGCGTGTTTATTTTTAAATTAGTAGTTTAATTTATTTTTCAATTTGAAATGTCCTTTTCCAGCGTATTGAGCATGTTGTGAGAATTTAGACAGCGTGAAAGTTTATATTCACTAAGCCAGCTAGTTAGTGTCAAGCTATCATTAATATATTTAGTAATTTGTGTTAATACCTCTGATGATGAATAAATTTTTCACATCAGTAGTAAAAATAATTATTTTTTCTGGAAAAAATGTACAAAGGTAATGATAATAACTAATGGAAAAAATTTCTTCAGTACTGTTTTTTTCAAAGACAAACATAGATATAACAGCAAAAATGCTCACGAAGCGAAAAAAAATAGGAAACAAAAATTATTTCGTATTGAATGAAACTTGCATAAGGTGTCGATGCTTTATTCGGCAGAACATCCTACTTAATAATACCGTGTGATCCAAAAGTCAGTAGACTTTTAAAACCTTATAATTATTAAATTAATTACAATAAAACGATATGGCTTGCACAGAACTGCTCAGCGGACAACTGCTCAGAATTTTTGTTTATAATGAAAAATATTTATTTTATACTAGTTATTTTTTGACCAAAGATGGCGATAGTGTTTCATGTGGAATACAATCAATTTTATGCGCGGAGTAAGCAGATGAGTTATCTCGGATCTAAGATGTTATTTGATGTTGTTTTAAGAAACGCTTCGACGCAAGCGATTTTTGAAGATCTAAGAAACTCAATTCTACCGAATTTTGATAAAATTCTATCTTTAACTTGTGTTTAGGCATGCTATCTTTGCGTGATAAAGCTTTATTAGTACAACTGTTTTAAAAAAATGAAGATTCCGTAACTTTAGCGTTGTTTTCGTGTCGCACAATTCGGGGTACTTCGAAATTAAATGGGCCTATGACTGTCATAAGACTGAAGGCTATGGAAAAAACAAAAAGACAAAAACAAAATCGAGTTAACGAACTCACTGGAGGGTCGTAAAAGAAGAGGGAGGCCCGGAAAGTCTGTTAACGTCGTACAGGTTGTGGTAAAATATGCAGCCAGGCAATCAGCATCTAAACGGAGATCTCTAATCAGGAGAAAAGGTATCCGTATACATTGCAATTTGTGCACAAAACTTAAATCATGTGACTTAACTAAACGCAGAGATTTTGCTAACTGGGTTTTTGTGCAAATGGAAGATAATCTAGATTGGCTTTTAAATGTTTTGTGGACTGACAAGGCATCTCTTTTCACACAGTGGAAGTGTTAATTCGCCACTCTGTTTTGTAGGCAAGGGAAAATCCACTCACTGTCATTAAAAAACTGCTTCACGACGAAAAGGTGACAATGTGGTGCGTTTTTACCAGGTCATTCAACATTGTTCCCTTTTTCTTCGAGGAACTGTATGGTGACACATTTCAAATAGTTTCTATCGCAGATGAATGATATCAATCTCTATTAAAAATAAAGTTATCCCGTACTTGCACAACACTCGATTTAATAAAATGTATGCAGGATGGAGCGCCTCCACACATAATTACTCCTGTGACAACACTTCTTAGGTCGATATTTAAAGATAACCATGTCCTTAGTCGATGTTTTCCACACAAATGCTTCCCAAGATCTCCATATCTTACAACTTATGACTTCTGGTTTTGAGGATATTTAATCCATTTATGCCTAGTGTCCCTTTTTTGGGACGGCATTTTCGCTATTAGTCGAAAATGTTATTTATTTTTCCTAGCCTTTATTCATGAGTATTGAGCCTCAACTCTACAAAATATTTTAACATGACCAAGTAGGATGTTGATATTTCGATGTTTATGCATAATGATTTTAAAAGAAATCATCCCTTGCTCAAGAAGTTGACATCAGAAATTTATCTATTATTTCTGTTACCAGTAAAAATCGAAGAAAGTCGCAAAAATATCCAGGCACAAATGGGTTAAAGTCACGTGTGTATAAAGATCGGTCTACGTCTTTGGTCCAGTTAAAAGAATCTATACGCCACCGTTTGTCAGGTATAACCTCTGAAATGCTTTTTAACTCTGTGCAGGGTGCCTACGATCGTCTGACGGCTGTAATTCTCAGTGATGGGGAACACATTGAATAGCTGTAATATTGAAACACTTTTATTGATCAAAATTAACTGTATAATAATTTTATAAGTCCATTAATTCAATTCTAGCGCCACCTCTTGGTCAAAATGAAGCTAATGTAAAATAAATATTTTTAATTATAGACAAAAATCCCCGGTGTTTGCATGCCCGGTGTGAGCATTTCTGTGCTAACCACATCGGTTTATTGTAAATAGTTTAATAATTATAAGGTTTTAAAAAGTCTACTGACTTTTGTATCACAGTACCATAAAATGCTCGTAAAAAAATATATTTCCAAATTTTTTCTCTTCGGTTTTCTTTGTAACCCCGTTACAGGGAAGTAAAAAACCTAAATATTTTCCATACACCTCTGTGGAAGAAAGAAATAAGAATGTATGATTGTTTACCTATATTCATTCCAAGTTTTCGAATATGTTATTATATTTCTCAGAAAATATTTCATACGTTATTCATTTTATGTAAACACATTTTCATGTAAGACATTATATCTGTATTTTTACAAAGTAATTTTAACGTTTATATTCAGTATGATTTTTATTATAACCCAACAATGTGTAAATCTCAAGTCTTTGTATACACCTTTTCATTAGTTTTATAAATAAAGGAGCTAACGAATTTTAATAATATGCATATTAAAATCACAGAAATGTTTGATTTATAGATAACCAGGCCATGTTATTTCTAAAAAAATAATTTGAGAAAAAATAACTATATATTTAAGGTTTTACGTACGTCCAGTACAAGTTTCAGAGTAGAGTCCAAACAGATGAAAAACTTGCCTGTTAGGTATATTGTACTGTGAACAATTAAAGAAAAATCTAATACAATATAATAAAATGTACGAACAATTGAAAAAATATTCTGTAGTGCGAAAAGCAAAACAATTTCCATGAACAATTTTCATTGAACATATGGCTTGCCATTTAATTTATCTATTTAGTAAGTACTTTTATTTGTTTGCTTTAAAAAATTTATTTGTCGCTATTTTCATTTGATAAGTTAAAAAACATCTTAATCATTCTATACATTTCTCGTCATGCGTAAGTAATAGGAAATTTCAATTCACTTTGAAAAACTTTCGGATCATACTGTTACGAATTTTCGGTCTGTTCTGCCTCCTGGCTGTTAAAAACAGTTTAAAATTCGTATTCTACGTAGCGAATAGTTAAACTATGTTTTTTGTTGCATCAAAATCGGTCAACTAGAACCGGAGATACGGAGTTTTGGGTTCACCATTAATTAGTAAAGCGTTTCTAGAAATCTCTAGAAATATTGGTCCTAGGCCTACGCTAACCTCAGTTTTGGAGACTTATTTTTGGTGCCAAAATTCACGAAAAGTCGTCAAGCTTGGCGAAATTTCGGTCATTTGGCGCGATTTTCCCAATGGGGCTTGTAAAGTTAGTTTTTCTGCATTAACATCATATAATAGCCTAATATTACTCTATTTCTCTTCTATGACGTAATCAAAACGAGATTGTTCTAGGTCTTTCTACAAATCCCGATTTTTCTAGAAAGTACGTTGGAGGGTATAAATAGGCAGACAGGCCGGAGAATTCAAGTCAGTATTGCTGTAGTCCGAGAGCGAAGCAGAGGCCGTTCTGCCAAAGTGTAAGTCTGTGTATTGACGCTATAGAAGCGGCACTTTCGCTTGGTTTTTGAAGCTTTAATTTTCAGTGCTGTGTGTAAATTCTTCATTGTTGAGTCTTGAGGGACTGTTTACGAAATAGCTCGTATATTTCCACTGAATTTTTGCCTGTGGAAGTGATTTATTTTGTATCAGAAATACAGCATTTGTTAAAGCTTCTGTACAAAGCGGGCTGTTAAAATCACGTTACAGTCTGATGGTACTTGTGAATTTTGTACAGCTGATTGTTCGATGAAGTTTTGGAAGCAATAAACTTCGTGTTCCATCCTGACAAGTACACTCTTTGATAGAACTTTCTACACATACTGGACTTTAGAACGACCAATCCAGGAAACAAGCAGAGTATTCTGCAACAATACGCTTGGCCGTTCCGACACTACAAGTTACTGAGATCAGGGCCGGCCTAAAAGCCAAATGCTGTGTGTGCAAGAATGAGTTTTGGCGCCCCTTACAAAGAAAATGGATAAATGAAACCCCCCAAAAATGGTATGGGTACTTTATAACCAAAATTTATGAGAATTTAATACCGGATTTTGGAATTTTCAAAGGAATAAAAACCAAAATCTAAAACTAAAAAAAGGAGTAAGAAATAGTATAAAGTATTTAGTAAATCTTCATTATTATCTTTTTAACGATTGTCTCGAGCACTGATTCTTTTATTTATTTATTTTTAATAACGGGCCGGCACTTACCGATTTGGCATTCGACACTACAAGGGCCTGAAAGGCATTGGTCATTTTATTATGGGGACACAGAACGAGCGGCTAACCCTATTCCTATGAAGGTACGGACGACTTTACACCCCAGCCAAATGCCGGGTATGTAACGCGGACTCGAGGCAAATGGTTTTTTTTAGCCACCATATGAAACTCACTAAGAACAAGAGGGGGCAATTGCCTCCGCCCCTCTAAAATTCAAGGAAATTCATACATCACTTATTTAAAAACGGTATTTTGTACAATAGAAAAAAAAACATTTTTCCCCGAATATGTTACATGCGAATTTGCGCCAATGTTAGCCACTACACCCTAGTGGGTGGCAATTATTTTAACTGACTTTTAAAATTTCAATAGGTGTACTTGTACTGTACTCTCGCAAATGTAAATTCCAAACGAATTCTTTTATTCAGTTTATTATCATGCCACACCGAGAAAAAAATATGCCACTGACATGTAGAAAATAATTGGTGGAACTAGAATTTATGAGTCTAGGTAATCCCTATAAATACTAGATCATAGAACGAGACATTTCGGGGGCCAATTACCCAATTTTTAGATCTCTCCTCTATAATTCGGTGCTTGCACCTAGATGAAAATGTCTGTAAATTGTTCCATACGCTGGCGGGTAGCCTCACAAAAGGTCATTCTAGTGCTCCAAAATCCTAATGATAATTTCTCGTTACACAAACGGGTCATTCTACTGTGATTATCCAGAACACTACGGATTACAAATTCTTGAACCTTTCGTCGATACAAGTTGTGTGTACCACCTACACGCATCATTCTATGATCTATTTTTCTAGTTTTGGGAAGCAGAAAACAACCATCTATTCGTTCTAGATGAAAGAGTTTTCTTTTTCCCCTTGCAGGTAGAGACTAACAGGCATATATCATAACAAAAACAGAAGATTTATTTGATTTATGAAAAAAATAAATATCGACTTGAATAATAAATGAACTAAATATAGGATAATGATTATGGCTATCTACAACTGTTCAGTTCTCTCATAATAAAGTAGGGAAATGCTTGGATTCAGTCTATGCTTTTCAAGTAACATGAGTTGAACAGAGTAAATACAGGGTGGCCATAATTAAACTGCAAGTGTTCAAGGGGTGCTGGAGAGAAAACTGCCGGGAATATTCCAGTGAAATTTGGTATCTACACGTTTCAGAACATGCGCAAGACATATATGCAAAAAAAGAAAATCGCTATTTTCACCCGATAGATGGCGCTGTACCGTATTTCAAAGCTCACCGGTGGTATATACAACTTCCAAAACCGATAGACAGAGCATAATGGCATTCTAAGAGGCATATAAACAATAAAAATATCATTTACAGCAGTGTTTCTTAACCTTTTTGGCACAATGGACCACTTTAAAAATTTTAAATATGTCACGGACCCCTCTCTGAAAAACAAATTGCTTAAACATCATTTATTACAAAATATTCTGTTTTATTACTTAATTATTTTAATATTTTTATTTCAATAGTATAAAAAATTTGAAGAAATTAAAATTTTTAATGTGAAGGCTGTTGCTGCTTTTCCTTGATTAACAGATTGAATTGAGGGATGGTTTTCGACAAAGCAACGCGCATATCATGTTCGACATTCAGTCGATTTCGATGTTTTGTTTTTATTGAGACAAGTGTGGAAAATTCCGCTTCGCAAAGATATACTGTAGCAAACGGAATAATGGCTGCCATAGCTCGTTTTACAAGCAATGGTTAGGCTTCTCTTAAAGAAGACCAAAACTCTCCAAGAGTTTTTGAATCGAAATCCATTTTTAACAAGGACTTTGTTTTCAAATCAATTAGCTCATCTTTGGCAAGGTTCATGTCATCTATACAGTCAATATCACAAAGAAAAGGATTACGAATCCACAACTCATCTTTTATATTTATTCCATCCGAATTGAAATATCTTTCAAATGAAACTTGAAGCACTTCCAGGTGTTCACAGATTTCATTTTTCAAGTTATTCAGTAACAAACTATCTTGCCGAGATCCATTTTCAAAAAGCACTTCGTCCAACATTTGAAAGTTTGCATATATCCCATTTTGAATTCTAATTTTCCAGAGTGACATTTTCAATGAAAATGCCTGTAGTTTCTCAGTGGCATCCATAATTGTTGTACCAGGCCCTTGAATTGAAAGACATATATCGTTCATGTGGTTAAAAATGTCTCCCAGGTAAGCCAATTTACATATAAAATCTTTTTTCTTGAAATATTCGAAGAGTGACTTATCTTTTAATTCTAAAAAAAGTGATACTTCTGTCTTCAACATGAAAATTCGTTTCAAAACCTGCCCTCGTGACAGCCAGCGCACTTCCGTGTGGTACAGAAGTACCTCATGTTCTGCGTTCATTTCTTGACACAGTGTTTTAAAAAGACGATGATTAAGAGCTCTACTTCTAATAAAATTCACAGTTTTAATAACTATTGAAAATACTTCTTTTAAACTGGTTGGAAGAGTTTTTGTAGCCAGTGCATGTCTATGTAAAAAACAATGTGTAACAATAACATTAGGAGCCTCTTTTTTTACCAAATGGGCAAAACCAGATTTATTGCCAAGCATCGCAGGTGCTCCATCCGTACAAAGTGAATGAAGTTTTTGTTTCCAGTCGAAGTCGTGTTTGGAAAAGAAAACATTTAAAATCGCTAAAACATCAACTGCCTTTGTAGTTTGTAAAAGAGGCTCACAAAATAAGAATTCTTCTTTGATAGTATCAGCAGACACGTAACGAACAAAAACAAGAAGTTGACTACAATTCGAGATGTCTGTAGTTTCATCCAGTTGCATACTAAAGGAAAATGGCGATGCTTTCAATTCATCGATGATCTGTTTCAAGATATTGCAAGAAATTTCAACTATTCTTGAATGTATAAAATTCTTGGACAATGCAATAGCCTCAAGTTTTTTTCTCTGTTCCAGTCCACAAACTAATTCAACCATTTCCAGCGCACATGGCTTAATTAATGTCTCTCGAATAGTATGTGGTTTCTTACTTTAGGCAATACGATATGCAACTCTGAATATCTATACCGTTATTTCCAGCTCAAACAAATTATCGACCAATGAAAAGGCTAAAACAAAAGAGAAATAAATGAGCATGCGCGAAAAAACGCCTCAAATTCTCTTTTCCAGAGGAGCGGAAAAAGAAACAGGTTTGCCACACAGAGCGCGCTAAGGATGAAGTAGGTTCGGGTTACCACTGCTGGCTAAATATTGATGCAAACATTTTAAAAATTAGGATTAGTCGGCGGACCCCCAAAATATGACCCATGGACCCCCAAGGGGTCCATGAACCACAGGTTAAGAAACCCTGATTTACAGTTTATCAAAATTCCATACAATTCGCTTCAGTAATTGAATTTTTACAGTAACATGTAATCAAACATTAACATAAATTAAGATCACAAATTAAACAATTCATAAAGACGCATTGGAAAACAATTAAACCATTATTTATTCAATGAAATTATCACATGATGTATTCAATACGCGAACCACCACAACAACCACATACTGAAAACGTAAAACAGCATGGTCTACCGTCGCATTTAAAATCTCTGGTGTTTTGATAAACTATAAATGATGTTTTTATTGTTTATATGCCTCTTAGAATGTCATTATGCTCTGTCTATCCGTATTTGGAAGTTGTATATACCACCGGTGAACTTTGAAATACGGTACAGCGCCCTCTATCGGGTGAAAATGGCGATTTTCTTTTTTTGCATATTTGACTTGCGCATGTTCTGAAACGTGTAGATACCAAATTTCACTGTAATATACCCGGTATTTTTCTCTCCAGCACCCCTTAAACACTTGCAGTTTAATTATGGCCACCCTGTATATTTAAAAAGATAATTTGCCTTAAAAATTACATAAAGTATTTATAGTTTTATTTCCATATTATTTTCTTATACGGCGAAGGTTACTCCGAAATATTTGAAATTGTGGCAGACAATAGGCGAAAATTTGAACTCTTGTGGTCGCAGCCGATAATTTGTCGCAACAATTGCAATTTATTTGAAGTAGAATAAATTTTGAAAGAAAGGAAAATTGAGTTAACGCGAGAGCATTATCGCACTCAGATTTTCTGTGATTTTAAAGTGGTGTTAAATAAACAAGAATCAACAAACAAAGTTAAATCAGTAACGTCTTTAATTAGCATTCGGAAACGAAGCTCAAACCGTAAAATTACTTGCTACAGTATTCAATTGTCTCACAGAATTTCGTGGAGGTTGAAGTTCTCTCCTGAATGAAGAACACACAGGAAGAACTTGTGATCTGTAGTCCCAGAAAATGCGTTCGCTATACAAAAAATATGCATAACGAACGAAAAATATGCATAACGAAATTATGCATAACGAACAAGTAATTTAACATTGGATCCGCAGTTATACAAAAAATCATTCATGAAGAACAGCATATGAAAAAATTAGTTTGTCGTTGGGTCCCCATAATTTAACAGAATACCAGGAGTTTGTGAATCTGCAAAGAAACCTTAAAATTACTTTACGATGGTGGGTACCGCCTTATTTCTAAAACCGTAACTGGTGATGAAAGATACATACCGTTTTATGACGTTCCAGCAAGTAAAGTAAGTAAAGTATGAGTCCTTGAAGATGTCAACAATGGTGAAAAGACAATGAGTAATGAAAGTAGGAATGTATACCGTTTTTTTCAGAAGGGAGGGACAGAAGACAGTTTCAGATAACTGGTACACCACTAAGTGTCTTCCAGAAATTCTTCAAGAAGTTAATGAAGGGAACTCATGCTTTAACTTGACAATGCATTTTCTCAAGGGCAAGATTGACAGTGGAATTTCTTGAACAAAAACATATCAAAGTGATAGAGTATCACCCTATTCCCCTGATCTTGCTATGTGTGACTCTTGGCTATCTTTTAATCAAGGGTGGTTTCAGTGAGAGGGCTATGACCCCCTCCGAAATTTTGTTTTACAGCTTTACATTCGAATACTTCACATAATCTGCATTTCGAATAATTTAGAGATCTCAATAGCCTCCTCCGAGAATTCGGTCTATAGTCGTTCTTGTTTAAGAAAAATTTACATTGTGTCCATTATCACTCCGAAGATGAGATTGATGAGGTTGTAAAAGCATATTTTGCATCGATTCCCAGAAATGGATGGTTTGAGGCTTTTAAACTTTGTGAAATTCTCCTACAAAAGAGGAGGTTATCTTGAATACTTCCAAAATTTTCTAAGTTTGACTTGTACCATTTAGCTGTACCTGAAAAGTTTCTACGTGACCCTTGTATTTTTGTCATTTCGGTGCCCCTCCGAAAAATCGGACGTGTGCGACCGCACACGTCGCACACGCCTTAAGCAGGCCCTCACTGAGATTATAGACAATTGACATATGCAATGAAATTGTAAAATGCCATCGCAATTTGAAAGGCAAAATTACTCAAAAAGATAAATTATTTGTCATGTTTTAAATTCAATCACTTGTCAACTAATCTACAGTAGTAAAACAATGACCTATTTCACCTCTTTAAACAAATCCGTTTGGGGTTATTTCAAAATAGAGAACCTAACACAATGATATCTTTTAAATTACGCTAAGATTGTAATATTTATTGATGTTTTGACATAGATTAATAAATTAGTTTTATAGAGAAGTCTAAAATTCATAGTTTAAAAATGCTATTTTATTTCACGGATGAAATTTTTGGAGACGAGCCTATTGCTTATGAAACTTGGTTCAGAAATTAGACAAACAAATACTTTTCACAAAGTGATTATTACCAGGTAAGTGAAAACTGCATTTTTGACCCCACATTGCTATGTGATTCTGATTCCTTATTATGTGCCCTATCACCCCTTAAAGTTTTGCCCAAGAGTTTAGATTCACCCTGTATATATATATATATATATATATATATATATATTTTTTAATGTATGATCACGCATAACGTTTAACAGAGTAATCCGATTTTGATACTCCTTTTTTTATGGGAAAGGGTAGACCCCGAAGTTGGTCCCATATAAATTTGGAAAAAAAATCCAACCCTAAGGGTAGGAAAACAGGGAATGATTGATTGTTTACTCACTGATTGTAATGTATGACCACGCATAACTTTCTACAGAGTAGTCCGATCTTGATAACTCTTTTTTTATTGGATAGGGTATACTTCGAAGTTATATTCGGCCCGAAAGTAGCCTACAGACGTTTCCTCATTGGTTAGATTCGGCCGTTAGATAACATATCTAAGTGCTGGAACCAATACGTGAGCATCCGTAGGCCTCTTTGGATGACTCATCCGAGTGCATAAGCAGGCCCAGTAGAATCACGATGGCTCCGGTACGTGGTACCCCTTGCAAACACAAAATAGGCGCCCCTTTTAAGCTCCAGATCAAATTTTTCTCCGTTGCTGAGTTCGAAAAGGCGCTCCTACGAAAAGGCGCGATTCGATTCTTACCATGCTTACTGTGTTGGCCCATCCCTGTTTCCTTCGACACAACTGCATGAAATAGTGGATGGATAAATGGAGCATGTGTAAAGCTAGAATGAAATTATTTTACCTCGCTTGCCGAGAACACGTATTTGAATTAATCGTGTTAGTTATGCAGTGAGGAAGTCTATTTTCGGACAATCTGTAAGTCCAGATAATTTAGATCTTAAAGAGTTCAATCTCAATGGAAAACTATTTGAAACAATTTGGTAAGCTTTAAAATAATTAAGGTTAGTAGCAGAGAGCTAAAATCTTTTAAAGAGGAAGGTCTCACATTCTTAAAACTTATTTTGAGAAAAAAGAAGCTATTTCTTCTTGGAAACTGTAAGGAATGTGAGGAAGTCTTACTTATAGTATTAGATGAAATTCCCCCTCGAGGAGCCTGGAACTTTCCATAAAGCAAAATGGATGTCAACAGTAATTTATGGGTCGAAAATGTGCGAATGCAATGGGCAACTGGGTTATGGTCCAAAAAATGTTGCTTTATAATTCTCTGGTTTTTTAATTAAATGCTGATTGGATGCTCCAAAAGCAGCAGGTGCTCCTGTGAATGATATTATGCTTTCACATAGTTTGAACAGCTGCCAAGCTATCGATTCTGAGGTTGCTCAGGCCACTCTGGCAGCCTTAAATCAACACCTCCAGTATTTGACAGAGGAGACAATACCATTTTCTCTCTTTTCAAAAAAGATTTCTAAAACTGAGAAGAAAAAATGCATCTTTATTATTAAAGTTCAAGAATGAGTCAATAGCGTTACTAAAGGGCGTTCCTGTATTGCCAAATTTAAATTTACGAACTCAATTTTTTTAGCTAGTAGGGCTCAATTATTGGCTGCTTTTTGAAATATTTAAGGAGAATGGATCCTGGCTGAAAAACTTCCATTGACATGGGAAGAGGATCCTGACTATAATGAATTAAAATTATTTATAAAATACCTAAAAGTCTTAAATGATACAGAAAAACGTGGAGTAAACCTGGTACAGGATTTTTCTCAGAAAATTATGAAGAATGAAGAACAAAGGAAGTGTTTGCTATAGTCAGTTGAATAATCTAGAAAATCAGCACCAACCTTCAGTAAATCCTCTTTAAAACATTTATAAGATTTTAAACAATCATCCATGTTTATGATATTAAATGTAATATTATATTATTAATTTGATACACAATAATAGGAAATTAAGCTAAGTGCACATATATAGTAATTCACACACATTTTACTTTATAATAGATTGCTGGAATTTTTATTGGGTTTAACATTTGGCTGTATTCGTAAAAAGTATATTTTTTGTTTGCTTTTTTCAGCTAGTATTTTGTTACTAAGCCAAAATATATAATAATGCTCTAATACTTTCAGTGGGAATTATATTATTATATCTATACATAAATTTATAATCAGTATGAGAATTAAGTTCAATAATGTGAAGTGAGTTGAAATTTGGATTGATTTTTTCATTTACATTTTGTAGTAAGTAATTCCTACTGCGATTTCAATATATATGGATCTTATTTATATGCAAATTTGTACTTAAGAACTCATAAAAACTGAATTCGAATAGAAGAAAAATGTTGAAAGAAATAGCCATAAACCTGAAAATGTCGTATTTTCACAAGAAATTTAAATCCTTTTAAGTCCTCAAGGGCAAACTCAAACGTAAACCTAGACACTTCAAATTTCACACATTGTAATTTTACAGCAAAAGGAACCATAAAACCCCCGGGGAACAAATATTTTTAGAAATTCGTATTTTCAGAGACACCTTAATGTCCTTTGCTGGACACCCCATATTATAAAGTGTATTTCACACTTGTCTCATTACTTAGGTTTCAATCTAAAATTCATTCATTTTTTATGTATTTAAGCAAAAATTAAATAATAATAACAATAAATAAACTACGAACTTTTGATATTTGATGAATTTTAAGATGTGTAAGACTAGTAAAATTAGTATAAAAGGTGCAAAAATGAATTATTTGTACTAATACTTAAGTTATAGCATTACTATTTTGATAAGTAATAAAATGCTGAAAAATATTTAAGCACACAAACACATGCACAACATAAATCCATTCAATTATTTATTATTATTGATCTACAACTTACTTTAAGTTTTCAGTGAAAAGTTAAAATAGTTTATTTAAAGATCAAACACCTAAAAAAAAGTGTAAAATTTTTTAAACCATTTTAAATATCTTATTTGACACAAAGAACAAAACTTTAGAAATGCCTTTATTTACACAGGGTAACATTTTTATTTTCTGAAACTATTTCCTGCGAAGAAAAGGAAAAACTCTTGCATATCGATCAAAGAATTTTGATTTTTATGAAACAAGATTTATACGTTTCTGTTTGTTTGTATAAAACTATTGAGTTTTTGCCAGTTGTTAATCAACTGTGAGTTTGATGGCATTTATTCTGACAGATATATACGTATTTTCATGAACATGCTATTTATTCAAAAATTCTTTTACATTTAAAAATGTAATTTGAAAAAGTGTTTTAGTAGAATAAACTTTTAACTGTGGATATAAGAGTGCATAATCTGAACTATTGCAGTAATTTAACCCATTAAGCGCCAAAGCTCCTGTTACGGGGACATCTATTATATATTTTTTTTTCTTAAAATATTTTTACGCAATTTACGAAATACATATTTTATATGAACATTTACACTATATAACACACCCTATAGTGTAAATGTTTATATAAAATGTATATTTCCTAAATTGCGTTAAATTATTTTAAGAAATAAATATATAATAGATGTTCCCGTAACGGGAGCTTTGAGTATAAACACTATGCTTATTATTACGATAAAAGTTCAACATACATGTGCTGATACACACACAAAAAAAATGCTGAAGAAATTGACTTTACTGTGGAAAGTACGCTAATAATTAGAGGAGCTCGGTCTTTGTTAGTCGAATTATGGCGTTACAGGTACACTGAAAGTATCCGACAAAGCCTTGGCGCCCAGGCAACTAAAAAGTATCCCTTGGCGACTAGCTCTTTTTCATTAATTCAATATACTGTGTGTCCGAAATTAAACGACCTTATTTTAAAGTTGTCTACAGACAAGAATCTAAAGTTGTCTACAGACTTTCAAGTTTTCTATACTTGAGAAAGTTAGGAAATGTTGAGCAGGGCATAGCGAAGGTATGGGAATTTGAGCGAGTATATAAAAAAAATGAATTAAAACATTTGCCATCATGGAGCGTTTTTTAATGAATAATGCATCTCCCCGGTCCCCATACCTCAATCCATGCAATTTTTGGATTTGGGGAGTTTGAAACATTTGTGATAATCCAAGAACTATGCCTGATCTTAAGGACAGCATTTCACATGTTCGTAACATTTCCCCGAACACACTGCTGTCATCTATGGAACATGCTATCTTGCGACTCCAGATGGTAGCTGACAATGATCGCCCTCATTGAACATGTTCTGTTTTAATAATATTTGTAAACTATCCTAAATGCATTCTAAATGTGTAATTAATTTTAAAAACGCCGCCTAGTGGTCAGCAATTGAACTATTTTTTTTATTCGCGCAATTTCCCATACCATCATTGTGTTCTACACAAAATTCCATAACTTTCTCAACAATCGTTTCACCTGTAGGCAACTTTAAAATAGGATCGTTTAATTTCGAACATCCTGTGTATGTGGCTGCTAAATTTTTTTTCTGGCTCCTAAGATTTTACTTTTGTCAGTATCCGTACACTGTGTTCCTACATTTCCCATGAGTGCTTGAGTGGGTCAGTTGAAAAAAAATGACTCTAAAAATGACCATAGGTAGAAGGTGGGGATTTTTTTTTTTTTTTTTTTTTTTTTTTTTTTTTACTATATTGCTTATTTTTCTGCCACATAAAATTTTCGGATAGGTACTGATTAAAAACAGTTGCATTTCACTATCGATTACCACACTTCTTTTTAAATATACTGTAATAAATTTTCTTGCGCAGACTTTAGTTGCTCTTTTCTGGTTTTGATCCAGTTTTGGTGAAACGACTACTTTGCTTGCATTGAAAACATTCCAGAACGTAACTTCTTGAGCATTTTAACTTTTTGACTCCTTTCGAATGCTGAGTAAAGGATTCTTTTTAAAATTACTACGGACACTTTGGTAGCTTCTTGTTTATAGAACTTCTTTTAACGACTTCCTGGTTTTCTTTGGAAAATATAGGGAAAGTCTGACGAATCTGGGTACTCAAAATTGATTTTTATCCAGCCAAGTAGTCGCTTGATAAAAATTGATTCGTTTTCTATTTGAATTCTATAAATTGGACTTTTAGCTTTAAAAATAACACTTCTTCAGCATTGCAACAGACTTGTGCAGTTGCAATACAAACTCTTCATTCTACTTTTCACGTGATTTTGAGTTGGAGTTAATTTTGTTTCAAAATGTACGTTATTAATTTTCGAAGTTTACTTTTTATTTCCCGCTGAACTTTGACTCAAAATAGAACCTTGTTATTTATCGGCTTGGTCTGTTTCTGGGATCTCATTAACCCCACTTATTAAATTTGAATTCTCTGCTGTCCGTAACTTTGCTTAAATATGGGTTAGCAACCCATACAAAGTCCCCCATAGAGGACATCCCCCCATTCGGTCTAGATCCCTCGTGCAGATAATCGGCCTTATTCTCAAAATCAAAATCAATTAATTGTCTGCGAAAAAATTTAGATTTGTTACGTACACGCTTAAACCAAACGAGCTAAATTCGATCAGTCGGAGCGATTTTTGAGCCAGTTTTCAAAAGTGAGCTTCTCCTTTAGGAGCGTTTTGCGATCAGAAGAGCGGAGCGGAATATAAACAATAAGCGAGGACGGAAATTCTCGGAAAAAGCAGGAAGGGAAGAAAGGCGTTCTGAGAAAAAAGACTACTTGAAGAGCACTTTCGCGGAAAAACCGGTAGGTTACCACGTATCGTTTTTTTTCGCTCTTTGGGTGTAAGCGTGCATATCTAGCTCCGAATAAAAAAGTAGAATTTAATAACATGGACAGATGTATAAACTAACTTACGGTTGTAACTGTAGAGGAGAGGAGGTGATTATGGAATACCATTTACATTTCTAACTGTAACTTCATAGATTTTTAAATAAAATCCCCCAAAACAGCATGAGTACATGCTATAATTAATCGTAATGAAATGTCAATTGCAAAGAAATACACAATTTATTTTGTTGTTATAGAAAAAAAATATTAAAAAAAAAGTTACGAATGGAGTATAATATAGAACAGATGGTTTAAACCGATGAAAAGCAATTTATATTGCTTCATATATAGTTATTTGTTACTATAAAACAAATTTTTATGTTTTGTAGTTTAAATCATTATACTGGAGTCATTTCTGCTTCGAGTCTATTTAGAAAAGTTGTAGATATAATTTTCTTTCTTTTCTCCGATACAGTCATGGTGAGCCCACAGAGAACAGCTGGATCTTTGAATCCAAACTTATCGTCGTTGATCATTAGAGATAATTTTTCGTGACAAAAGATGCATTCAGCGTCTTTGTTTTCCGGGTCTTTAGTGGATGACATGAAACCCATTACAATATTACCCAGTATTCCATAATACCCGACACGCCATCTCGGAAAACGAACCTTTAAAACTAATTGGCAAAACACTGTCATCTAAAAAATAACCACAGTTCAACAAACTACCATTCTCTTAGTGTACATTATGCGTAACATCAATGTTCATGTCACGTGTTTACTAGTAAGTTAAAATGTTTGAAAACTTATCTACAAAACTCTTGAAAATCACAAAACATACTTTGTTCTGTAGCGAGTGGTACGGCAACAGAGAGCGGTCAACTCTTACTGCATTGTAAGAAGGGAATCTTTCTTGAGTTGTTCATGGTATTCCCTTGTGGCAATAGCAACTAACAGAGCCAAAAACTCGGTATTCCATATTTCCCGACTATTCCATAATCACCTCCTCTCCTCTATTAGCTGACATCTTACACATTTATTTGTCAAATGCCAGTTACATTGGCTGTTAGGCCATTAAACTTCTAGCCCGCCAATAGCGCTGAAATCTACATGAAAAATCTATCAGTGCTTCACACTCGCCCAAATGTTCTGCCGTCCACTATCACATAAAACACACAACGGCGAATCTGCTAGTCCAGTGTAAAATAAATGATTCTGTAGACAGTCTGAAACAAGTAACCGCAACTGTTCGCGGGTGGTCAGGAAAAAAGCTGGGTTTGTTGAGAGGATACCCCGAGGTTTGCCATCACAAGTTCGACTGGCAAAATCTCTAAAAGTCTTTTAATATGCGAGTGATGTCAGAAGCTTAATAGAATGGAGGCTTGCACTCATTTTTGGCTTTTGGGGAACCACAGCCCCCTTTTTGTAAGCATATCTGCCATTTAGTTCCCATAAGTGTGAAGGTACTGGCAGTGTGAAGGTACCCATTGAAAAGATATCTTGTGGAAAACTTCTTTTAAGACTTCCTGACACTGTTGAACACATATGTTCTTACACTCTTGGTAAGAGGAGATGGCCTGTATTGCTGAAGTCGAACCGACAGGACAACAGCCCTTCTGAACAAGCTCTATCTCAATGTGCAAGTTGTTGGAGAGCCACATGAATGGCTTCCATTTCTCCATCAAAATGTGTGTAGAAATCCCCAACAGGTATATAGAAACTGAAAAGCTTGCTAAAAACTCCAGATCCAGCCCCCTGAACCCTATCATTCAGAGAGCCATCCATGCTTACATGCATTCATTCCTTAGCCGGAAAAGGTTTCTCAATTGTTTCCAAAGCAATAGCTCTTGTTTGCTCTGGACTCATTGCCTTCTTATCTACTATCATTTCCAGGCCCAACCGCACATCAAGGAAGCGATAATCCAAAGGATTCGGCAAAAACAACAGTGTCGGTTTCAGTGTTCTTAAATGGTTGTATTCGAATGGAGCTTGTTACTTTTCAGGCTTTATGTGATTTTTGATTAAGTGGTTAAGGCAAACTACACGGGGCTATCGACCTACAGGGAACTATCGACCTACATGTCATGGGTTGAGACCTTTCTAAGGGGTTCTAATGTATTTTTTCACAAAGTTTTTATTTATTTTATAGTTTAACACCAGTATTTTGAGTGTTTTCTTCTCATTTAATTGTTCAAAATTATTATGAAAAACATAAAAAGGTTGAAATCGTTCCTTTAGACTATATTAAAAGTTACTTTCAAACAATAAATATTAATAAAATACATTTATTTATAATCCGTATGTTATCACTTCAAATTTGAAATTTGTTTAAAAGAATAAAGATCATTTTCCAGTGTTTTGCAACTCATACGCTTTTCGTCGTTATAATTATTATTATACTTTGCATACATAATTCAAAAATTATTGAAAAGGATTCTATTTTGACGTATACGGATAATGGTAAAAAACAAAATTACAGCAACAAATTAGAGCAATTCAATTCTTTTGTATGTTGTCAATTAGAACACAAAATGTCGCTTTCTAAATTCTTTTCAGGGGCTACTGTAACAGAGATTTTCAAATCAATTCATAAAAATGTAATATCTACCCATAATAATTTTAGTATTTCTCAAAACTGAAATTATTTATATTGCGTATAACTTTAAGTATGCAATTTTTTTCCTTCCTTAACTTCTAATTAAACTTAAATGAATGTTCAAATTAGTTTAGGCTTGGACGTAAATCATTTACACCTCATAATTATATTTTCTCTAAACATACCTATAAAGAATGTTTTTAAATATTACTAAATAAATTTAGAGTCACAGCCTTTAAATATACAAAGTAATAAGAATCAATAAATAAATGCTTTCGGTGTTTGATATCATATCATGCAGTAATCATAATATTTGTAGTAGGACTATACACATAGTCCAACACCGTGCTTCAAATAAGTATTCCAGATACAAGCTTTTCCACTGCAGGAATTTAGTATGAATGGATGCATTCAATAATTTTATGATAGAAATAGATCTATGCTATATCATTTTGTAAATAAGCATGAATATTAATTGAAGTTTCATCGAAAGGTAAACGGAGTGGTACACGTATCTACATCACTAAGGATTTATTTTCTATTTAAATGCCTTTTAATCCGTTTAAAATAACGTATCCCATATCATTCAATCTAGGACACCTGCCAACAAATAGAAAATTGGCGATTCGAAAAAAAAAATATTTGTTATTGTTTACGGTTTATTTTTTAACTCGCCCCTTATCCCGTATGAGCATTTTTCTGAAACAAAGATAAACACGAGATCGATATAAATATATAAATAAGAACAAGCATATTTGAATGAAAATGATTCGCACGATTTTTTTTAATGGGCGGTTTATTTAATAATGAAATTAAATAGTGTGATGATGAAATGTGAGAATTAAAATTATAATTGGAAATAAATTTTGTTTTTTTTACGGCTAAGAGGTTCGGATCTAAAAAATTTCATAAGATCTAATTCAATAAAAAGATCTAATAAGTTTAAGCATTACAATGAGCATCTGAAGAGCTCACTTAATTATGATGAAAAAAAAGGTAGGTGCGGTTACACATGTGCAAACAGGGGCATGTGTGAAAGCTTTGCTTTCTATTTTTCGTTTACTAATTTTAAATGCTTATTTGTGACATGAATGTAATGAAAAGTCTTTAATTTTTGATAAAAACAAGCTTATTTTTGTATAATTTTCACGTGAATAATATATTAGCTGGAATATAACTCTAAATTATTGTTGATTTTTTTTATAAACAATATTATTTTCAATACGTATTATTATTTTTAGTATAAAAATATCCATTTGTGATAATTTTGTAATGCTGAAATCAATGCTGAATTTTAGTATATTATTGAAAAAGATAAGAAAAATGCTTTACATAGCTCTGAAGTAGCTTTAATGCTGGAAAAAGTACGAATATTAACAGACTGCTCTATCTGCTCTTATTTAAAAAATCTATTTGCTTTTTTATGAAATTTCATGAAAAAAGATGAAAAACACAGAAACCACATTATACAATTGATTGAGTCTAGGTCCATTTAGAAAAATAAGACAAAAGAATGTGTATTTTTCGAAATCTCTCTTAACTCTTATAGACTTGATTTTTGCATAGAACAGCTTACGATGTATCATTCTAAACTATTTTGAGTCCGTGCAGTCTCTTAAAGTTTAACGCAATTTTCAAAAGTTGTATTATTTCTTAATATGCATAGTTTTAGGCTTATATATAAGTACTAGTTTTAGGGTACCTATGACGCCCGTTGAAAAATGATAAATATAACAAACACATTAATTGCATTTTTAATATTTAAATGCACTTCATAACACACAGAAAAATATGAAAGGGTATATTTTTGTAAAAATTTATTATAGTAAGCCTGCATTCAAAACATATGCGATGGTTGTGCTATTTACAGCCTTACGAAGTCAGTCAGGGTTTAGCGTATCTATATAGTGGGATTTCATACATCTTCGTAACTCTTACTTTTGAGAGCTTCCATGTCAAAACACCATTTGATGCATTTATAGTAAATAACTTAGTCCTCCAGCGAAACTTCTTTTAGAATGATAGAATTATGTATATAAATTCCATCCTCATACCATTGTAAACTGATTTATTTACTGCCTGTCGTGGCAATACATCGGTCCATGTATACTTTCTCTAGATTTTGAAAATAAATATTTTTATTTTAAATCCCGCTGAGATTTCTGCGGTCAGCACTTTGTCTTGGGTATGATGGGCATCGATATTTTTTTCAGTCATAAGGCATAAAACAGAATTTAACTTATCTATAGAGTAAATTGCGCATCTTTGAGGACTGCAAGTACTTTCTTTTTGCTGAAAGAAATTCCTCCAAAAATCTTTCGAAATATTTGAAAATGCTTTATTCTTTATATAAATGTTTGCGCGCTTTTCTAGAGACGGGATTGTTTTTGTTTTATTTTTTATAACATAAAATGATACATTTTTTATTCTCACAAGCATTATTTTTTGTGTTTTTATGCACTTCATGGGACAGTGCATATGAATTATTACGAAGTGCAAAATACAATGTAAACGAAATAAAAGTTTAAAAATGCTCACACAAATTTTTTTAACTATTTCAAATATTAATTAAATATTAGAATCATCACGTTATTTATTAAATTGTAAAGGCATTGCAAAAATAAATAAATAAATATTAACAAATTCTACATGAACAATTAAATTGTTTAATTTTGATACTAATATCAAATAAAATCAAACTTTGTTTGAATTCTTTATATCTATTCTATTATTATAATAGATAACTAGCCGTTAGAAGTAAACTTATTTATTTTTGAAACTCTTGCAAGTCAGTATCTCTGTTATTACATTTATTCTCAACATTCGTATAAGTAAAGACCAAAAGAGAATTTTTAAAACACTGAAAAGCAGAACGGTGCTCAGACAGTTCATTGTTTAGGTGATGATTAAATTATTTCATAAATTGATGTTCCATGTATATATAACGTACGTGATGTTCAAATACATAAAACACTTGAAATTGCAGTTTGAATAGGGAAGACATTGAATCATTTTTAAAAAGCTTTCCCTCAAAATTTCCAATTAATGGAGGTTGAACGATAAATGCGTATCAATACGTGACAGTTAAATAATATTTCGCTTGAAAATGGAGTAAATGTAACTGTTATAATAAAAATTCTTCATCTTCATAATGAAAAGTACTTATTAGCATATAAGCTTCAAGCATTTCTCAGATAATAATTATTTCGTATACACAGCTATTGAATTTGGAATTGCTTTACTAAATTGTTGAAGTTTTAACAAATTAAATCATACGAGTTTATTACCACTTGCAATGATTAATAAAAGAATAAATATCATGTTATGTGATAAAAGCCATAAATTTAAGAAGCAATTGACAATATTTTGTAATCAAAATTGTTATGGAAGTGTAATTAGTGTGAATTACCGAGAAAACACAGCCCTCCCTGGCCAAGCAACGCGCCGACATCGTCTTGAAGGGTTCAGCGTCAGCTTCGGCTTGGTGGTAATTGGATGGAGATTGGTTCTGCACCGGCAAACTAAGCTGGAGTAATCAAAAGAAAAAGGCTTTAGATCACTCAACGATCAGGTATCGGCTATCTTTTAGAGTTAGCAGGGTTAGCGGGCGGTGTCGGAGAGGTACTGTGCCATGGGATAAAACCGATATTGGCCTAGATACAGAATTTCAAACTAAACAGTTTAAAACTGACAAAAGGATGTGTCAATAATGCTTAACATTTATGCTTTTGATGCTTACACATCTTTTGCACTGTTTTCGCTTAAGAAGATGGAATACCCCGTCCACTCTTAAAATAAAAAGTTTTATTTATTTTTACTTAATTTATTCATTTTACCCCTTCTCCTATAAAGTAGCGAACACAGAAATTTATTTTAGAAGTTCGCAAATTGAAATAAAAGAAAAATCCTAGTTTGTTCCAAAATAAAATGTGATGGGGCTAATTTAATAAAACAGTTTATTTAACCTACATAAAATGTACAACAACGCGACTATTTCCCCTAAAGCAATGTCCTCTAGGGTCTGTAGTCTCCTAACACCTCCCTTCGATTTATTATGACGGAAGCGATTAGTTAATTTAAGATCAGATGACCCGAATCAGTTACCAAACAAAAATAAAAACTTGCACGCGAAGCAAAATGCACGCGATTCTTCATTGAAGTAATACATTTCTGCTAGTTCAAAAGCATAAATCATTTTATGCTGGAGAAACACGACAAGCATGGCAACCTGAAAATGGTTTTTAACTAATAACTTAAAAAGTAATTAAAATTTTAAAATTATGAATCTAAATTCTAGAAATCTCGAGAAATATTGGTCCTAGACCTTCGGCAACCTCACTTTTGGGGATTAATTTTTGGCGCCAAATTTGGCGATATTTTGCTAAAAGTCGCCAAGCCTGGCGACATTTTGGTCATTTGGCGTGATTTTCCCAATCGGGCTTGTAACGATAGTTTTTCTGCATAACCATGGATAATAACCTAATATTTCTCTTCTATGACGCAATCAAAATTCCCGCTTTGTGTGGAATCTTCGAGAAGTACATTCTTCTGGAAGCTTCTTGTAG
Source organism: Cheiracanthium punctorium (assembly GCA_038373885.1). Lineage (NCBI taxonomy): Eukaryota > Metazoa > Arthropoda > Arachnida > Araneae > Cheiracanthiidae > Cheiracanthium > Cheiracanthium punctorium. The sequence goes on from JAWZYV010003132.1 coordinate 478,695, forward strand.
CTTCTGCCTCTTCTATAAATACAAGCGGGCTACCCTGATTAAGTACCACATGATTACCTACCTCAAACTGGAGATAAAGCTCTCGCTAAGGTACTCCATTAATCCCCGAACTTCAGTTCAGTTCAGTTCACTCTTAGTCTTGCTTTTACTTCCGTCAAGATCAGATAGGTGCCCGTAAAAGCTTAAAGCTTTGTATTGACGCTATGAAAGTGGTGTTATCACTTGTTTGCTGTGTTCTATTCATTGCTGTGTCTTAAGGGATTGTGTACGATATCCCTTGTATATTTCCACTGGATTTTGCGTGTGGAGGTGTTTTATTTTGTGTGAGAATTTGAGCATTTCTGAAAGCTTCGGTACTGAGCGGACAGTTATAAACGAGCTACAGGCCGTTGGTGCCTGTGAAATTTTTACAGCTGATTGTTCGACGAAGTTCTAGAAGCAATAAAGTTTGTGTTCCATCCTGACAAATGGACTCTTTTCTAGAACTGTCTACACCTATTGGACTTTGGAACGACGAACCCAGAAACTAGCAGAGTTTTCTGCAACAATATGTATTTTTAACAAATGAACATCAATATTATATAGAAAAATATTTTTTACTTAAGTACTTAATCAAGTGTTGTGTATTATTCAAAAGATTTTTTTTTGTTTGTTTGTTACGGAAAGCTACTTTCTTCTTCAAAAGAAAGCTCATAGAGTGAAATATAAAAGTATATTTATGTGAAATAAAATGCTTGCCTGAAATACACATTATTTTTCTAATAAGAACACGCTTTTATTTGCAGAATATGCAAATAACAGGAGTCAGAGTTGTCTTTGTATTCCTAAAATTCCTAATTTTTTTAATTGTCCTAAAATGTTCTACTTTTTTAGGACTGTAAAAAATTAACTACAATTTGTCATTATTGCATTAAAATGTAACGTGTTTTAAAAATGCAACACAAATATTTTTTCTTCTGCAAGTCTGGTTCAAAAAATGTCTGCACTGAACAGGTTTTAATTGATAAACAGTTCTTTCCCACCTAGAAACTGAAACAAAGAATGTCGATATTAAATTTTTGTACACCTTTTAACTTAAAATTTCACCATTATTACAAGTGTGCAGAGTTGAGTTTCTTCTGGAAAAACTAGAAGAGAAAACAAAACAATCTGAAAATTAAAATACAATAACCGCATGAAATAATTAAAGCGTCATACCAAATCTACAGTAAATAATATTCATTTCATTAATTAATTTATTTTTTAAAGATATCTTCAAATATGGAAAGGGATGATTTCTGCAAATAAAAAGTGTGGTCTTTCTGCAAATAAAAAGTAAAAATCTTTCTTTTTCGCTATTTTTGCCAATTTTCACGGAAATCAGTCCTTTATTTCTCATATAAAATTTCAATAGTTTCAAAGACTATTTTTCAACATATTATTCTTTTGAAATTGTAATTATTTATAGTAGCGTGTATATCTTCATGCTGTTTTAAAAGCATCTGATTTCATTTTTATAATTTTCATGGAATGTTGTTTGCGAAATAAACAATGTTTAAAGTTGCATTGTGAATTTCCCAAAAATGTCGTAAGTTTTTAAATGTGGTCTATTTTTTATTGTTTTACTTCTACACCTTAGTTAAAAAATTCGTCTTTAGTCACGTATTATGCCATTAATTACAAGAAAATGGATTAAAACATAAAAAAAGCATTTTGTATAAACTTTTTTTCTTTCCATGTCAGCATTTGTGAAAGTATGTATTAATATTCTTGGCAAAACTACAAAATTTCTTCTCTTTAAAAAAATTTGAGAAAATAAAAGAACTATACAAACTACAGAAATTAACAGACCTTTGATCAGTTGAGTCTGTTTTGTTAAAATCAATTAAGTATTTGCTTAGATGAACAAGATAATATATGAAATGAGCCAACCGGATTGTATGGTGGGTAAAGCAGTGTCCTACGGTTTCGGGTTCAACTCCTGGCGGACTGGGTTCAATCCCCGACTGTGCGTGGATGTCATTATGTCCGTCCCTTCATAGGGGGCAACGTTGGTTCACCTACTAGGGGCCCCCATAATAAAGTGACCAACAACTCCGGCCTTAACTGCGGCTAATGCCTCCAAGGCAAGGTTAAGGCCCGCCATTTTGAAAAATATTGTTTTTTAAGAAAATAATTTGGTTTAATTAGAAAGACATTTCAATTTAATTGAACAGCTTACTTAAATTAAACAAAGTAGTCTATTGAAGTAACAAAGTGTATTTAAGTAAATTATTACCAGTGGCATGATGCTACTAATAATATAGTTAATTTTGTTTTCTAATGAGGTACTTTTGGACCTGATTAACTAATTATAAGCTTCTTTGAGAAGTCAGTAAGAGGACAGTCGTTTTCGTAATGTTTTATCCTAGCCGATACCAGACCTGAAACGTTATGTTACTGGTTTAAAGCAGGAATAGAGCTAAACCGGCATTTGAACAATTTTTGCCGATAGCTGTCTCAACCCACCCCGTTATGACTTGTCACCTTCTTTCGCGTGGAGGTGATTTTGAAATCTTCGGTACTGATTGGTATGTTGGTGTTCGTCCAGAACTTATCTGATAGGGCTGTGTTTGCTGGATAGTGTGGTTGACGTAAACCCTATTTATCAATCATTATAAAAATTTTAAAACTGGCATCATACATGTGACGGATTGTTTGGTACTTTCTTTCACGAACTGCTGAGATATTCTTCACTTAATATTTCATACATATTTGCTGTCACATAAATTATTATTGATCATTTAAAAGGCGATTTAAGACTATACCCGAAGTGAAATCTAGTTTGAATAGACAAATATTTCAATAATTAAATGGAACTTTAGTGAAATGAAATGGGATACGGAAATTGAAATTTTTAAACTTCAAAATTGCTATTTCTACAATTTTTTAAAGAAATTGCTGTTTTCGAAAACCTGTAAGCGTTGACTTTCATAAATGGCACACACACAAAAAAATGCTGTAGAAAATATATTTACAAAAATTTTCCATATATTAAATTTAAGAAATTATGTTTTGTATATTAAATTGTTTCAAGACTATGTGATACACTGCTAGATATTTTTAGCATGTTCAATGTGTGTATAGTATTTCACTTATACATCTAAACAATGTATGGTCTTGCACTTTTTGTGAGAGTCTTTACGTTAACATGTAATATGTTCTAAAATTTTAAGTGATATTGAATGCTAGCCTAAGTTTTTCAGTAAGTAATGTTTTTCTTTCGATAAATATTAATGTTACAGCAACTCAATCTCAGTTTGATTAGTAACTGAGATTTTACTTTTGAAGCCACTTGAATCATAGCAAAAGAAATAAGAAATAAGAAAATACGTGATGAATGCAATTATTGTTTGAAAGTTTTAAATTTTAAATAAATGGTTCTCAGAACTTAAATAAATTTATTTAAAGGCTGAACTAATTTGTACAGGACTACAGTATATTAAACTTATGAGTTAATTTTCGGTTTCCTTTTGGATGAGAATCTAATAATACAATATTTCAAATAGTTTTGCATTTTTACAAGGTCCTATGAGAAGAGGAAGAAACTGCAGCGGTAACGAAATCACAGTGCAGTAAGACAAATAATGCTTTTTGTGTTGGGATAATAAAATAAAACATCCAGTTTACCCTTAATTTAATTAAAAACAACCAGACACGTTGAATTGAGTGGAAGTAACATTCAATGAACATTGGCGTAAATAGCATAAAAAAGTCAAGACAATTGCATAAGTATCTGCCATTAGGCTTATGTTTCAGTATTTATAATCGCTCAGAAGCTTAGTTGTAGGAAGTACAAGTAAAAACTCAGATGTCTGAGTAAAACATAGTTCTAAATGCATACAATTGGAGATGACCCAGGCGAGCTACATTGCTGCCAACTCTTCCGATTTTATCGGAAGATTTTCCACAACTACTTCTTACTTAGCAGTTTAAGATAAATAATTGCGCCGGAAAATCGTCTGATAAAATCGGAAGATTTGGCAGGTATGGAACTATTTTGTTATGGAAGAGAACAATATGTGAGTGTGCTATGAGGCGGATGTAAATAATGATTGGCTTGGCCCGGAACATTCCACCCACATATGGAGTTAACAATGTTAGATGTAATAATAGATGAATCAGATAACTTAGATACAACAGAGTCTGAGGTCAGAATGGAAGCTCAATTCAATGAGCTGAACTACTGAATTCGAAGAGAATTCGTGAAGGAACAATGAGGAATAGGCATCTTAGTCAACGCCTCCTAAATATAGAAAGCCTTACAATTCCCACGTCACCAAGCTTTGACGTCGTCACTAAGGCCTACAAAAGTGACGTCTCACAATTTAATTTCACAAAGTAAAACTATTTAAAATTTCAGGTGAATGCTACAAATATTAGAAAATATCTTGAATTAAACATAAAAATTAAACTACCTTTCTCATATAAAATTATTCATTATGGTATATTTCCTTATCATATTATCTAATTAGTCATGGTTAAAAACTGCCATTTGTTGTAAAATTATATTTTTTTTTATCTCGTATTATTAAAATATTGCTATTCATGGGTAAATTTACCCGAAATTTTTAATAGTTTTATTTTGTGAAAATAAAACTTGGGGTGCTAATGATGACTTCAAAGCTGGATGACGTAGGAGTAGTAAGGCTCTGTATATCTAGGAGGCATTGGCTTCAGTGTGACCAGATTGAGTAGATTTCTACTTTTTGATTAGATTGTAAGTCAAATTTTCAGGTCCAATAGAAAATGTAGTAGATTGCATTTTTGAGTAGATTTAATTTACTCAAAAATGCAATCTACTACATTTTCTACTGGACCTCAAAATTTTACTCAAATTGCATTTTTGAGTAGATTTAATTTACTCAAAAATGCAATCTACTACATTTTCTACTGGACCTCAAAATTTTACTCAAAAATGCATTCTACTACATTTTCTACTGGACCTGAAAATTTGACTTACAATCTAATCAAAAAGTAGAAATCTACTCAATCTGGTCATACTGATTGGCTTAGCTCCCATGAGGTAGCAATAGCTGCCAACTCTTCCGAAGATTTTCCGCCACTAAAGTTTGCTTTGCGATATCAGCTTAAAGCATTTATTTAAGGTTAAAGAAGCCTGACTATAAGTTTTTCATAATACTTTATGGAAATATTTTGATATTAATTTCATGAATAGTTTACTATCAATATTATGTATTTCATGTGTCATGAGTTATGTTATTAAAAGGGATGGATAAAGATTTGCTTAATAGCTATTAGGCTTTTGAACTGTCACATGTGAATAATTCTGTAGGAATGTTATTCTGAAAGCAACAGTCAAATTATATTTTTCAATAAACTAGATTATTAAATTATTTTATGTGTTGTTTCATTGGAAATATACTCTCTTTCACTAACGGACCTGAATTGGTTTTTGCAGTAATTTTACTTCATTAAGTGATTAAAAACGTAATGCACTAAGTCTTTATAAATACTATACGATCTTGAATGTTAAAGTTATTAAATTGATGTATCTTTGATCATTAGAGGAATTTTGCTTTACAATAGATTTTGAATGACACCATGGATTAAATTAAGAGAGGGTAAGGGAAATGTAAAGTTAAGTAAAGTTTAGGATCTATTTAGTAAATACAAGTAAATACAATTAAGAAGTTAGATCATGCTATCCAGTTACAAAATTAAAATCAAATAAGCTCCAACAAATAAATACAACAAAATTCTCTTCTAAATTACTTCTCTTCTTACAAAATTCTCTTCAAAATTCTCTTCTGTCAAACTCTTGAGTCTGGTGAACTCAAGAGTTTGACAGCCTCCCTATGGGACAAACATCTTGACTGGTGAACGTTCAAATGGGCAAGAAACGCATTATTTATACACCTCAAATACTTATGGCAAAAAGTTGCTATTTCTTTCCAGACACGAAACCAAAATTCTTTTAATTTATAAGTAAGTAAAATAAAAAGTTGTGTATTTCCACAACTTCACCTAAGTACTTCTTAGCTACTGCAGCTTGTACTACATTAAACATAGGTTAGCTATTCTAGTGTTATATTTATTTTATTATTTATTTATTTATTTATTTAATTTAATTATTACTATTTTTTTTCTTTTCTTTCCATACTTCCAGATTTTTTTTTTCCACTTTATGGCAATACTTGTCTAATGATGGCATTTAGTTTTCTCTGATGGCATCATGCACTAGTACTGCTTCCATAACTGAGCTTCGATCTTCATGTCTGGTTCACTACCTCGTTGTTTATTTCTAATAGCTATGGTCGCGCCCCCAGGTTACAAAATGACCCTATTTTTGGTCAGGTAACTTGCAGAAACCTAGCTATTATTGTTTTTTCGATTAAATTGAAATGTGTGTGCGGTGGCGCCTGACGATAGAGCACACCATTTCAATTTTACATTCCATTTTCCATTCCATATCCGAATCATGTGGTTACATGTGGTTAGGCTTAAAGCCCACTTGGTCTCATTTGGCGCATTATATCCAAATTTTTCAAACTTTCATTGGCTTTGAAGGCTCTATTTATACACTTTTTTCGGTTTAAGCATGTTAATTGGCAACATGTGCTATCTGTTTTTTTCACTTTATCAATGGATTATCTTGGGATTCCACATTACGTAAGTTAGCTATTCTATATTATATATATATATATATATATATATATATATATACACACAACTGGGGGCTCGTAACTCTAAGGGAAAAAAGATTAAGGGAACCAAGACGGTTCAGAATCAAGGAGCCGGAAATGTCGCATTCATGTACCTGTTACTAATCACTTTCGAAGAGGTGTTGAAGTAATAGAGAACTTTCCGACGATTTTTTGTCAAAAACTAATACATCTTTCACAGAAAGCACTTGACTAAAATTAATAGCTTATAAAGTCTGTTCCAATTCGTTCATGAAATTTTCGAAGCCCATTACTTGTGAAACTTGATTAAGAAATTAAACGAACACTTCAACGCTTCACCCAAAGTGATTAATAACGGGTACAGGAAGATGAAATTACCGATTCCGCATTACGACTAATCTTTACATTTTTTTTCTCCAAGAGTAACGAATGACCCTGTATTCTGAAAGAGATCTAGTCACTGATTCCCGTATAAACTCGACGATTTTAATTAAAATGTGGCATTTCATTCTTAGAACATGCATTGTACAACTTGCATGCGCAAAACCAATTATGTGATAAAATTATGAAAAATAGTGTTCTATATATTTTAGATGGAAATGGTTATTTGGAATTTTGCAGTTCATGAAGAGCGTGTGTATTAGCAGCCTAAATTTTAGATAAGCCAAAATGTTTTATTTATTCATTAAAAAGTATTTTATTTGGTTCTTAGGGGAGTTTTTTTTTCCAGTCGCTTCTTTCGTTACAGTTAGTGATCCGCTTCTTATTTATATATATACTATATATTTATGTCTGGATGCGGTAAACCCTTCGGTAAAACGATACAAAATTATTGAAAAAATATTAGTGTGTTTACGATTAAATTCTGACTTTGTCCAATCTTGAATTTTCGATTTTTACTTTTACACTGATGGAAAAATTAATCTTTAAATTTCTTTTTTTTTTCTTTTACGCGAAATAAATTCTTTCTGATGTCTCTGTTAAAAGTATAATATAAGTTCAGCGTATGCTCTGGAATACGGAGTATATTTCCGAAATTTCAATATTGAAATTTCTGCATTTGATGTAAAAGGTCATATATGAGATATAGCTTCGAGTTTACGAATCGAAAATAAATTTCAGATGACTGTTGAGAGACCTTCAAGAAAATTTAGGGCTTTCATGTTTAAGTTACTGACAGTGTGGATTTTTCCTAGCAATTCGGAATCTAATATATGCCGAAATAATTCGCTTGAGATATTTATGTCACATTGTAATTTTTGAACTATACTTAAAAATGTATGATATGGGAAATGCGAAATGTGCCGTCTGACCAGTAACAGTTTTTCAGATTGGAAAACTAAATCAGAGAATAAAAATCAGGTGTTTTCGCAAGCTACTTTGTGCACTCTTACTAAAAAAATGCCCATGCAATTTGTGAAATTTTCCCCAAAAGTAATTACATGACAAAATTTCTCACTCTTTAAAATATACAATACACCATTTATTCGGCCGGCATTCGTCGAACAGCAAAGTTACATATACCAATCGTTTACGATTAACATATACTTTGCTATATATAAAATTTGCGCAAGGGGCCATCTGCATATTTAAATTCGTATTAACTTTTTTCCAGTAGCATGCCCTAGATTTCACTTCACATTTCAAACTCGTAGCTCATTTCAACCCCGGATACCAATTTTCAATACATTTGAACTGAAAGCGAATGAGTTATGAGCTTTCAAATTCCCCCACCCCTTGTGTTAAAATATTTTTTTCGTACTTCAATTCATATCTCATATAAATATTGATATCAAGAAGCTTATTTTTATTCATACTATTAGAACTAAACGACCCAAACATATTTTACTATTCTTACAATTTTTAATAAAATATTAATATGAATTATGATTACTAGATTGATATTGAAAAATTATGAATTGCGACCTAGCCACCTTTCGAGGGAAATAGATGCAGAAATTAATTTTAGATGACTATCTTGATTTTTCAATTAACAAAATTTGAAATTTTTACGTTCAATAGTTTAATTTATATTAATTAAAATGTCTTATTTTCATGAATTAAGAGACCATATATAAATTTTTTAAGTGCCATTTTTTTTTAAATTGCGTAAAATAAATGTAAATTAGACTTCTTTTGTACAAAAATAGTGAAAGTTTGCAATATTAAAAAGTAGCAAATTTTGAAGCAAATGAATTGGAGTTTTTTACAGTTTGAAGGTGATTATATAAAGCGTCTATTGCTGCATCCGCTACTATTTCGCACGAAATAAAATATTTTCCATATATAGAATTAAATGCAGTAGATGAATGTCTTCCAATACAACGTCCTATTTCTGAAAAACTAACATCCTCAACATTCCAGGCACATAGCTGCCAACTCTTCCGGGTTTACCGGAAGACCTTCCACCACTAATTTTTACTTGCAATTTAAACTTAAAATAAGTCCAAAATTTTAATGAAAAGTAGAACTGTTCAGACTGTAGTGAGAAACCTTCCGGAAAGTATGAAAGAGTTGGCAGCTATGTAGGCATGAATTGGACGTTCTTTAATATCCATAGTTGCCAACCCTTCCGATTTTATCGGAAGATTTCGCACAAAATTTTCAAACAGTTTCATTTTACATTAAAAATCTGGACTCATTTTAAGCTTACACTGCGAAGAGTGATGGAAATTCTTCCGATTAAATCGGAAGAGTTGAAAGCTACGAGAATCTGAAACATCACGTCTTTGGACTTCACCATACTTTATCAACTATTCAACAAGCTTTCAAAATCACATTTTTCTGTCTAAATTTTCATGACACTGTAGGTTAGAACACCTGTTCTGGCCGACTGTATTGCGGTGAGATGTAGGCTTTAAGGAGCTATGTTCTTTTGTATATAAACAGCCGTAACAGAACAATAACATTTATTAACTATAATCAACAGATGGTAACTACAGAAAGATTAACGCTAAAAGCATTCAGTACACTGCTGGAGGGATGCCCAAATGCCGTTCACGGGCAAGAGATCGAAACTGAAAGCCTTCCGTAGTGCTGTTTTCGCCGTCGTGTCTGCACCTGAGCCAGCTGGTATAGAAGAATCTTTGGCTCATAGAGTTGGCCTGGAGTGCGCTTTTTTGAATAGCGCTTGCTTTGAAGCGCGCCTTGAAATGTAACTCCACACACTGCTAAAAGTTTTATAAAAATATTGCACACATAGGACGATAATATTAAATAAATAAATTGAAATAAAAACACGTTGATAATATTGGGTAGGTAAAAAAGTAATTGCATTTTCTCATGAAATTCGAAGAAATAATCATGAAACCATTCTTCGAGCTCGACCGTACCTGATTAACATTCATGCTCGATGTCAGAAGAGCAGGGGCAGCCTCTATTCTTGGCAAATATACCTGTCTAAGATATCCTTCAAATACTCAATAAGAATTCCAAAATTAGAAAGCTTTTCGAAATCGTGCGCGGTCATTTTTTTCATTTTTTAAATCATGTATGCGGACTAAAGAAGTTATGGAGTCATGGGTCATTTGGACCACTGACTAAATATTCTCATTTCTACACCTGATAACTAGAAACAGTATTTTCCTTGTAAATAATATATCCCGAGCGAAAATAATGAAAGGCAAAAAATTCGGAACCTACACAAACCGTTCTCAATTTCCAGATAACCCCTTAAAATGATGCTTAGGAATTGACAATATCTTCAGAAATTATCGTAGGAAATTGGTGAAAATGTATATTTAGGGTAATTTGAAGGTTTTCTTTCGTATAATAAAATCAAAATGAAATGTCAATGGTCAATGGCCAAAATGCCATTGAAAAAAAAACGAAGTTGATGCAGAACTAGTTATGCAGAAGGCACCTTATGCAATTAAATTAATAGGAGATTAAAGTATACGTTATTTGCAAACAAGTAGTATGTGTAACTTTGCTGTACGACCAACGGTGGCCAAATAAAGAGCAAGTGGGCGTTTTGTTCCCGGAGCTGTACATTCATTTTTTTTTTTTTTTTTTTTGCTGAATTCCATTAATTTTCATAGGTAACTGCATGCGAGAATACATGGAAATGCAAGCGGAAAGATATAATGAAAATTTTCCAGTTCATGGAAAGGTTTACTTGTTCTTTTAGCTATGATGAAATTTAAATTGTAGTAGATATAATTCTCATTATATGCAAAGACATGAAAATAAATTCCTGACTAGAGCAGTGTTTAATGAAATGTAGCGATTTTTTAATTTAGGCTAAATTATGTTAATGAATGTTAATAATTTTCACAGTGACTCGCGCCCATCATTAAAATGTTAATTTGTGTGTGTGAACGTCATGCACTGTAAGAGTTACACATTCATAATGTTCCATATTTAACGGATGGCTTGATGAATGTGATGCTTCATATTTAAACTTGTGGGCCTATAACAATTCTTCTTTCGACTACACTTAATCATAGCTGCCAACTCGTCATTTTTTATCGGAAGACTTTCCACCACAATTTTCCAACAGTTTTACTATACATTAAATTTTTGGATATTTTTAGCTTTAGCTGCCCCCTTCTGGCTATCGCCCCATCAGTCTCCTGAGTAGCATCAGTAAAGTTGCTGAGAGGGTGATCCTGCAGAAAATCAACACTCACATCCAGACTCAGAATCTGCTCCTGCCAGAACAATTCGGCTTTCGTCCAGAACACTGGACCGCCCATCAGTTACAACGTGTCGTCGAGACTCTCACTACTCAGTTCCAAATCAAGAATCATACCGTCATTCTACTTTTAGACATGCAAAAAGCATTCGATAAAGTTTGGCAGATTGGCATTATTTATAAAATGATTCGCCTCAACTTCCCTGACGCAGTCATACGCCTGGTTGGTTAACAACTACTTAGTGCACCGAAAGTTTCAAGTCCGTGTACGAGACTCCATGTCCAACACTTCTCCCATCTCAAGCGGGGTCCCGCAAGGATCCATTCTTGGCCCAACAATATTTAATATCTTTATTAATGACATTCCCCCAAATATACTAAGACCACCTTAGTTCTCTATGAGGACGATGCCGCTGTAGTTGGTCACGCCGCCACCAGACAAGATCTTATCAATAACATCCAAGGCCATGTTGAGGACATCTCCAGATGGCTAAAACGATGGAAACTGTTCCTAAACATTCCGAAATGCCAAGCTCTTTACCTATCACGTTGAACCAAGCCTACTAGAATTCACATTGACGGAACTCCCGTTGATTGGGAAAACTATGTCGAATATTTAGGCATCACTATTGATACCAACCTATGCTGGAAGCGGCATATCCTCAATTGCAGAGGGAAGATGGCTGCGACCTTCCACAAACTTGCCCCCATCATGCGAAACAATCATATCTCTGTCCAGAATAAGACTCTTTTATATAACTCTTTCATTCGACCACAGGCCACCTATGCTGCTCCCGTATGGGCTTATGCGGCCAGCACCTCCATAGATCGCCTCGAGCAGAAGCAAAACACCATATTACGGACATCCGTTCATCAAAAATTCTATCATCCGTAAGGACCTACGCGTGCCAACTCTTCGCCAACACATTTACAAAACTGCAGTGAAATACTAGAGTCGTCTGAACCAGCTCCCGAACGTAATCGTAGCAGAGTACCCCGACTACGACCCCTCGGACGCTAATAACAGGAAGAGGCCCAAAGCCATCCTCTATACTTTTGTCCCTCGTTGAACAACTTCACGAACTCTATGTAACTTCCATGACTGATCTCGACTGATCCGGGCCTTCGCTTCCCCCCACCTCAAGATAAAGAACCACATGATTTCTACTTCTCATCACTGGAGATAAAGCTTTTATGCTACGGCGCTCCATGAAAACCAAAACTTCAGTCAGTCAGCTTTAGCTGCTAAGCAAAAATTAGTGGTGGAAAATCTTCCGATAAAATCAGAAGAGTTTGCAAGTATGCTTAACATTAGATATGCCAAGACCAGTCATTTTCCCTTAAACAAATCATTGGTATATCTAGTGTTAAGTAATAAAATGGTCTAAAAAATTGTGTTAGGACAGATTTTACTACCTCGTGAGTCGTTATAAATCACCGATGCTTATTACGATGAGGCTTCCTCAAGTTCAGAAATATCTGTACCTAATTTTACTAAGATAAACTAAAACGCGTCCCTAAAAACCGTGAAGACGAATGCCTGATTAATGAGGGGGACATAAACGGAGTTTCAAATAGCAGCAAGTACTAGCTTTAATTTTTAATTGTTTTTTTTTTGGGGGGGGAGTGGAATTGCATTATTTAGTGAGAAATTTCGGTCTTTAGAAAGCTTTTGCAGAACTCAGAGTCTACGAAGGCTCAAAGAAAAAGAAATTTTTCACTCCTAGTAATTCTTTCCCATGGTTCGAAAAGAGAGAAACAAATTTCATTCATACTTTTCTCAAATTTAATGGTTTGGTTTGATCAGCTATTTTCTTGAATAGATAGAGATAGGGATGGAGGTGAGACGAAAAATATTCTTTTCTCATCTCACGAAGCGGCTTCAAAGCTTTGTCATGTCTCGCAAAATCCCTTTATAGTAATAATAAAGTGCCAGAAGGAGCTTTCAGGAAAAAAGTAAAGGTAGCACAAAAACCTATGATTGTCGGCGCACGTTTAAAAGGATAACATTTTTATTAAGATAATTTAGTAGATAATATCCAATAGCTTAATGAATTATAAATTAATGAATAAAACAATAAAAAGTTTGAAGCGAAAAACTTTTCAACTTTTTCAAATTATATATATATATATATATATATATAATATAGAATAGCTAACTTACGTAATGTGGAATCCCAAGATAATCCATTGATAAAGTGAAAAAAAACAGATAGCACATGTTATAGCATATATATATATATATATATATACACGTTTTCTTCTAGTATCTTCTAGTATATATATAATATATATATATATATATATATATATATATATATACTAGAAGATTAAACCCTTTGCTGAGGCAATTACAACAGGTGCTAGAAAATCTTTTAACAAAATACGTCTACACTCAATATATTTAATCTTCGTTCACTTGAAATAAATGACTTCATATGCAATTTTTATTTCATGTCAGAATCGGAATAAAATTTTCTTCCAAGAGCAGGCGAGAACTTTTCGCATTCGAAAGATTTCGTTTCGCTGGAAACATACCTCTTATATCAATGTTTTATGCAGAAGAAACCATTTTATTTGTGAAAAAAAGGGTAATCTAGAAAAACTATTTTAAACGAATTGGAATCGCCATTTTTTCTTTAACTCCTGATAACCGTGATTTCAGTATTACGTAATTGTAATTTACGACACCTAATTTTGTCACTCAAATTTTTACTTTTTTTTACTCTCCGAAATAAAATGGAGCTTAAAATAGCGAAAAATCACTTAAAAACTAGAGAATGTGTGTGTGTGTGTGGGGGGGGGGGAATTCAGATTTTTAAAGTTGCGCAGGTGGTTTTCTATAATTTTATACATAATTAAGAAAAATGTCAAGCGGATCGTAAAACGGTGTAGATACTATAATGAATTTTTTGTACATCTTTTAGGACTAATGGTGGTAAAAGTTTTATCTTGGAGTGGTTATCCGGAATTGTTACATAATCAGTGAACAGAGAGTCAGGGATCAGCGTAACTATATGCGGATTCTATCAATCAGTACTTGTAAAACAGACACAAATATACATTTATCCTTAATATTTCAAGGAAATTGCATAACATTCATATCTTGTTGGAAACTAATAGGAAATCTTGTCTTTCATTCAGACATACACTCACTCTATTTACCTTTTCAATTCAGCAAAAATGTCTTCCAAAGAAAAACCATTTCCAATGATGAAATGTTGTTTCGAAATACGTTTATCTATAAACTGATCAATGCATTCAAAGATTCTTCTTCAGATTTTTTAAATTTCGCTGAGTCCACTTTATACTATGCTGATACATAATAATGCTTTGCTTTATATTATGCTGATTAGAAATGCTTTGTTTATATTATGCTGACACATAAGAAAGAAACCACATATTTTGACACAGTTTTCATTGGTTAGAATTTTCTATAGATATTATCAGTTTGGAATTTCTAAAATGAAAGAAAATGGGGTTTTTTTTCTGTTCAAGTATTCAATTTTCTTTTCTTTAGTTGCAATTCGTAAAGATTTTCAAACTGTCTTCTAATGATGGAACTGGTGAAGATGACCGTAGTGTTTTCGGTACTATTTTTTTTATCCCATTTGTGCCCAGATATTTTTGCGACTTTCTTCAATTTTTGATAATACCAGCAATAATAGATGAATTTCTGATATCAACTTCTTGCACAAGGTATTTTTTTTCTTTGAAAATCTTTATGTATTAAAATTGAAATGTCATCATCCTACTTGGCCATGTTAAAATATTTTGTGGAGTTGAGGTTCAATACTCGTGAATAAAGGCTAGGAAAAATAAATAACGATTTCAACTGACAGCGAAAATGCCGTCCCGCTTGCCATCCGAACTGAGCCAGAGTGCACTAATTCTGAACTGCATTGGACTTAACAAACCAGGGTTCGTACACATCCTGGACTTGATAAAATTACGAACTTTTTAAATATTTTTGTATAATGGTCTGATATTTTAAAAGTGGCTCTGTTTCACATAAAATAGGAGAAGAAGTTCTGTTGAGTATCTCAAATAGTACGATATTTTAAGACAATTTTTCAAAAGTTCGAAAATTTAGCAAATTAAGGTACCGTACAAACCCTGCACTCTTTTACAAAGCCAGTCTTAAAAATCTCGTGATTGAATTTCGAAAAAGAAAACGAATAAAATAAAAATAAAACACTAATGATCACGAATACTTGCTAACACTGTGTAGGTGGTGCATTGTAGAGTGATTTCGCATCATAAAGTAACCTCTTAATACCTGAATACTCTTACAATTGGAAATAACTTACGATAAACTGCTATGTAATGGCTTGTTGAGAAAGAGTGTACTTTAAAAAAAATCTTAAGACCTTTTAGGTTTTGTAGTTTGAACACACTTTATCTACACCTGAGCATTTATATTAAGTGGTTGACATGCATTGATGAGATAGTGTAACAATCAGTCACCAATTTTCCATATTTTACTATAAAGTAAGGAGGTATTGTTCACTAAAATTTCTCGTCTCATTATTAGACATAACCAGTCTTATAATAACTTTAAGTATTGCACAAAGTTATTTGTTTCCCTTTTCCGCGGGGCAGTTAAATACATTCCTGCAGATCTTCTATTACAATTGATATTAATGATTATATACATAGAGAGAGGGGAGTTATATAATTAAACTTCTCCTATAAACAGGGTTTTACAACTAAAACGGATGAACACGAATCAGGCTGTAACCTGATTTGGTATATAGACGATATATGAGATACGCTCAAGGAGTTTTGAAAAAAAAAAGTTACTTTAAAAAATGCCTACTAGATGGCGCTTTGTATGGAAAAATGTAGCAATGCGAAGACTTGGAAACTCGAAATGTACAAACAATATCAATATTTATTCAATAGCTTTTGAGCATTTATTAACAAATATGAGTAATTTCTTGAGCTGAATTCTCCAGCAGAGAGCCACCTAGTGGATATTTTTGGAATTATTATTATTATTTTTTTTAATTTCCTTGAGCGCATCTCGTGTACAATCTATTATAGGTTAAAGTTGGTGGATGTCTGCTCACCCGTTTCAACTACAGATTGCTATATATAAGGGAAATTCTATTATAATCACCCTGTGTTTAACTGATTCTGTATTAATTTATAAAATTAAAAAAAAAATTCAAAATAAGTACTTCGGAAAATGATTTTAACACATTCTTTGCGGGCGGCTTTATTCAAAATTAACCAGAATTGAAGTTGTATTTCGGCTTCCCTTGAATGTAGCTCCGCCTCTACAACAGAGAACGTGTGTAAACTTTCTATTCATGGAATCTATTGTTTCAATTGTGAGTTTTCTACATTGCCTATTTTCCATGCTAATAAACTGCTTTCACTTTAATTTCGAATGTTTATTTCTCATACTGATTAACATATTATTTCACTTTAGTGTGGTGATTTTTTTCATTGTAAAAACGGGATTTTCCTTGCCCAGCGCTCTATGATTATTTTTCATAAAAAACACATAAGTGACCCACAAGCAGTCCCGTCAAACACAGCCGTTTCGGATAAATGACGGGCTGACATCGTCTATAATGGTAAAGCGTCTATATTGGCATGTTGGTAACTTGAACAATATTGGTTCTGCACCGGTAAACTAAGCTGGAGTAATCGAAAGCAAAGGGTTCTGGGCATTCAACACTCCAATATCGGCTGTCATTTATGGTTACTGTGCCAAAGGATGAAACTGATATTACCCTACGTGGAGTATTTAAGTGGGAGGGGCGAGAGGCCTGGCCCCCATCATTAAAATGTAAACAATTCTTTAAAAAACTGCTATTTAAAAACATTTGTATCAACTCTAGGAAAACTGAGATAAAATAAAAAAACTTCAGAATGTTATAGGTTTTATTATTATTTAATTAGGACGCTTATCCGATTTTGAATGACTCCGGTAAAAATAATTACGTTTCTAGTTTCGCTGTTGGTTTTAAAACAGTCGAAAAGTCTTGTAGTTTTCAAGTAATTTTCGTTCAGATAATGCCCCTTACCCCCTCCCCCCCCCCCGAAAAAAAAATAGATTGGCCTCCGCTGAAATGAAAACCTATATACACCACTGAGACTAAAAATACAGGGTGGTTCGCTACCAGACTGACAAACTTGCAGGGGGTCTAGGGGGTGCAGAGACGGTTCGGAATCACATAGCAATGCGAGGTCGGAAACGTCGTCTTCATGTACATGTTAATAATCCCTTTAGAAGAAGTGTTCAAGTGATAGTAAACTTTTCGATCATGGTTTTTCAGAAATTAATCCCTCTTTCACCGATCGTACTTGATAAAAATTGTCATTTCGGAATTGTTTCTTTCATTACATTTATGAAATTGTCTGAAGAAAGCCATTGTTTATGAAACTTGGTTAAAAAATTAGACGCACACTTCAACACTTCTTCCAAAGTGATTATTAACAGGTATGGAATACCCCGTCATTTATTTTAAAAAAGAAACTGCTACATTTTTTTTTACTTTATTTAGTCAATTGAATCCTTTCCCATCCAGTAGCAGATACAAAAATTCATTCTGGAAGTCGCTAGTTTAGAAAAAAAAAAAAAAAAAAAAACTAGCTTGAACAAAATAAATTGTGCAAGGGCTAATGTAACAAAAATAGCTGGGAGAGGGATAATTTAATAAAACAGCCTAATTTATCTGAACGAAATGTAAAATAATACAAATCGCTTCCCTGAAGAAATATCATATGGGGACTGAAGCCCCCTAAACTGTCCTCTATATCCGGCACTGCACACTCCATAAAGCCGGATTCATACTGCCCGTACCGCACCGCTAAGACGCCGCAATGACGTCACGTGGCGGAGCAACACGGCCCCCGCGCGGCGAGCGCGGAGGGTTTCCGCAATATCTGGCAAGAACAGATATTCCGCAGCGACCGCAAAGCTACAGCCAATTACCGAAGAGCTTTTCTACAGTATTTTTGTTGAGTGTTGACGGAACGCACGTGTGTGTATCACTTGTAGTCTATTGTATTTGTAAAATGGACGATTTCAAATTGCTGGAATTTGTACAACAAAAGCAAAATTGAATATCGAGACACACACAAAAAAAGGAACATTTGGGCAGCAATTGGAACTGCTTTAAATGTCTCTGGTAAGTTATTATCCCTTATGAAATTTCCGTTAAATATACCCGTAATACAGTGATCAGTGTTATAAAATATTCTTTTCGAATATCGCTCTGCTTCTGACAGAACGATGGCTGATGTTCGATTGTTTTAAAGATAAATATGTTAAAATAAGTTGATTTCTCCTTAACATTAATCGATTATCCATTATAAAACAATCTTTTAAAAGCACAACAGAAGAAACGAAGAGAAGTACGCCGAAGAACAACAAATAAAAATGTCGTGCATTCATTGGTGCATTTACTTGCGGCACCTCAAGCTCGCCGCGCGGACAGCCAACGGTCCAAAACGGCGAAACAGTACGGCATGGTTGCGGTGCGGCGTGGCAGGTATGAATCCACTTTAAGGGACATTTTCTGTTGTATTATACCCCAAAGATTTTACTTTGTCAAGATATATGAAAATAATCGGCAAAAGTCCGTTTTCCAGGGATCAGGTCCCCCGATGTTTCATAGGTCAGGATAATGAAAGTTCATTGTGCATTTTGCGGTGACTGTGCTTGCCTAATCTTCCAGTCAGTGGGTACACTCACTGAAATGGTCTGCGGATTGAAGAGAGGTGCAGATTCGGGAAATGGTGATGGAGGTGGTTTTTGGCTTCCCGCTCTCGTGGAGGTTGCTTGGGAACTTGAGAGTTCTTTGAAAACTCATTCCGTTGAGCTTCACTCACCGGTGGGCGTGTTGTGTTTACGGCCGAGCTGGTCGGCTTCTGTTGGCTTGTGTCGTGGTGGAACTGCGAAGTAGTTCGCGTTTTCTAATTGTTGGTGTTTTCTCCTGCGGTATCGTAAGAGTGTAGTGCTTCTACTTACGGGTGGGTCCGCCGCTCAATTAATTTTTGCTGACAAGGTAAGCCTTACTTTCTGTTTTTTGATTTGAATACGCCGGTGCGGGGGCTGCCGCTCAGCCGGCTTTTACGTGGCGAGGGCCTATGCATTCGTCATTCCAAGTGCGGGATGTGGCGTGGGATCCAAAATATTTCCTTCAAGAGGACCCTGACCTAGAGGAGCAACTGAGATATGCTTTCAGCAATGGGGTGGAACAGGTCTGTATCTTTTTCAGTGCTGGTTCGGGCTCCTTTCCCAGAAACCGCCCAAAACTCTTAAAAGAGGAGCTGGATAGAATTGTTGGTCCCCAGGGTTGCATTCAAAACTTACGTTTCACGCGAAACAACAAATTACTAATAGAGACTAACGATTTAAGCACCGCTAGTGCTTTGGTGCGAACTACGTCAGTCCTAAATGTCGAAGTTACTGCCTACGTGCAGAGAGAAAATATCACGTCGAAATTTGCTATCCACAATATTGATGCTGATACCCCTCTAGCCGAAATCGGAACGGAGCTACAAAGAGAAAATTCCTTAAAAATAAAGGAGTTACGGCGATTTACTAGGAACTCAGGTACGGGCATAGTACCTACAGAAACAATATTGGTGACAATATTTGGGACAAGTATCCCAAAAGAAGTGAAGTTTTTCTACATGAGGGAAAAAATTAAACCTTTTATAGACCGACCAAGGCAATGCAAAAATTGCTGGCGCTTTGACCATGTAGCTAGCAAATGCAAATACCCGGAGACCTGTCGAAAATGCGGGCTAGCCCACTCAAGTACTGCTTGCACTGAAGGAACCGCAAAATGTACCAATTGTGGAGGAAACCATGAGGCCACAGATTTCTGGTGTGAAGTCCGCGTTAAAGAGATTGAGATCCTTCATTTCAAGGCGAACGCCCACATCCCGATCACAGAAGCGCGTAGACGGTTTAAACAGTCATCGGTTAAAGGTAGCTACGCTTCAGCTGCTAAAACAGCCCCCCCTGCGACAGAACAATACATAACAAAAAAGGAGTTTGAATCAACTTTAACAGAATTCTTCCAGCGGTCTCATGAGGCCTTCTTACAGAGCTTGCAGCAACAAGCAAGCCTGCTACTAACGTCCATGCAGTCCATAGTGACTCTTGTCGCCAAAATCGTGCCACAAGTAGAAATTGAAAAACCTTGCGAGCTGCCCGTAGTACCCGAATCCCCTCTCCCCTTTGCCTTTTCAAACAAGAAGATTGCTTTGAGCAGCGGGTCAAGGGCCGCTTCCTCTGCCCTGGGGCTTGGAAAAAAGATTTCAGACAGTAGCCAAGGGGTTTCGGCGGGGCCGGTTGGTCCTACCTAGCTCCGGCTGTGTTATTTTTTTCCCTCCCTGGCTTTCTTGTGTCTCTCTCGCCTAGGATTGTTTTCTCCGGACCCCTCAATCCAAATTTCCTTTCGATGGACTCAAAAAACGTAACAGTAATCCAATGGAATGCCAGGGGTCTTCGATCGAAACGTCACTGGTTCAAATGGACGCCCTTCGCGGAATCTCAGATTTTCGTCTTCCAGGAAACCTTTTTAGAAGAAAGCTCCTGTTTTGCCCTTCCGGGGGGGACGATCTACAGACAGGACCGTCAGGGAAGAGGTGGTGGCCTGCTAATTGCGGTAAGTACTCTTTTCCCCTCCTCTCTTGTGGCGAAGAAGTCTCCGGACCCTCCGGGGGTCGAGTCCATGATTGTCAGGGTGCGCCTAGACGGTGGATGGCTTTGCCTGGTCAACATATACAGCCCAGAAGGCAATGTCACGGAGCGTTGGCTTCAATCTCTCCTCAGTCAGGTACTGAGTCCTTTCCTCATCCTGGGCGACTTCAACCAAAAACACAGAACTTGGGGGAATGCTAGTAACTCCCCGGGGTCCGAGGAAATAGCCAGTTGGTACGTCAATAATAACGTATGTCTCCTAAATGCTACACGCAGCACCCATGTATCTCCTTCCGGTAGGACCTCGCTCATTGACCTGTCTTTCGCCAGCCCGGACCTTTATCTCTACCAACAAACTCATGTCCTCCCTGATCTTTTCGAGTCCGACCATTTCCCGATCCTTATTAAACTACCTCACTCTCACGGTGCGAGCACTTTGCGCTCCCGTACAGATTGGACTCAGGTGGATGCTCAATTGAATCGGAAATTGCAGGGCCGGGAGCCGCTCACAATCGAAAACATCATGCACGCCCACACAACAGCCGTTCGGGTTCACTCCCATAAAATTCGGCTACAGGGGCGGTCGAACCCGGATTGGTGGGACCCCCAATGCGCCTGGCTCCTAGGACAAAAAAGAAAATATCTGCGGCTGGCCAAGAAACACCTCTCTCGCGAGTACTGGGTAGAATATAAAAAGCTCTCTGCTCTCCCCCGCCGACGCATGCGTGACCAAGCCAAGGCGTTCTGGAGTAACCTATGCAGCAAAAACACCGGCGGTAAACTGTACCTTATTCTAGAAGCACTAGCGAGACGTCAAAACGGGAGCGATTCCCACTTAATCCTAGAACATGGGAACAGGACGTATACCGAACGCGAGGACCAAGCCGCGATTTTCGCTTCCCACTTCGGAAGTGCGTATTCTATGGACGCTATCCCGTATGACCTAAGCCTACAGGACGATCGTTGGGAAAACGATTTCACTATAGCAGAGCTAAATAGCGCCATCAGCAAAGCCAAATGCTCCTACCCCGGGGAAGACAGGATTTCGGCGGCCCGCTTCAAAGCTCTCAATGAAGCGAGCCGGAAGCGCCTTCTTAACACCTTCAACGAGATGCTGCGTACGGGTACCGTTCCCCAAGCTTGGCAGTCTGCACTAATCATTCCCATTTGGAAGTGCGGCCGCCCCAAAACTTCGGTCTCTTCCTACCGCCCCATAGCGCTTACTGCGTCGTGCTGCAAAATAATGGAGCGTATGTGCTGGAGTAAAAGAGTGCTGGATCACGCGATGGGCAGGCAAATATTCCACCCTCGTCACTTCGGATTCTTACCCAATAGCGATTGTACCAGAGCCCTACGGGTGTTCTGGAAGGACATCAAAGAGGCTCGGGAATGTGGTGAATATGTACTGGCTGCCAAATTAGACATTCACTCGGCGTACGACTCGGTGTGGAGAGATGGCCTGGTCTACAAAAATGGCAATGGTTGGCATCGGAGGTAACGTAGGAAGATGGATAGCCAACTGGCTTTGTGAGCGGTATATAAAGGTGGGCTGGAGAGGTACCTACTCCAACCCAGTCTACTCTCACAGGGGCGTGCCGCAGGGGTCGGTACTATCTCCTATACTTTTCATGATCTACATGTGGGATGTCTTCGAGGTGTTCGAAACCGGGGTCCGGGCGATCGTATATGTTGACGACGTGGTGGTGTACGCTACCGACAGGGACCCGACTAGGACGTTTAACCAATTACAAGAAACCTTGCATAGAATGAAGGTCTGGTGTAACTATTGGAAACTTTCCCTTCAGCCGAGTAAATGCGAGGCTATCAATTTTTCCCGCAAACGCACTGCCTTTCCAAACCAATTTAGGCTCCAGGGGATGCCTATTCCGTGGAAGGGTGTGGTAAAGATCCTGGGGTGTTGGTTCTCTGGGAACCTAGGGTTTCGCGTACAAATAGAGGATATTCGTCGTAAGAGCACGAAGCGGTTGAACCTTCTAAAGGCTTTTGCGTCCCCTCGTTGGGGATCTCGCACCTTGGACCTGCTTCCTATGGTCAACTCCATTATCCGCGGCACAATCGAATTCGCCAGCCCGATATATCAGGAAACTTCCGCTTCAGAACTAAAAAAACTTGATGTAATATACAACGCTGCGCTCCGCTTCGCTTTGGGCGTTCCCCGGTGGACCCCTCTTCCTAAACTCTATCGTGAAGCTGGCCAGTGCCCTCTCCCTTTCCGTCGCAGCTACTTGTTCGATACTTTCCTCCTTAGGAGCTGCCCGGCCGGGAACTTCCGGGGGTCGCCTGCTCTGCCGAGCTGTTACGAGGACGGCAGCTGGTCCCTCGACCAGGGGTGCTTCTCCTCTCGCTGCCTCATACAAAAAGTGTGGCCTTGATACCCTCCGCCAACAAACATAGAGATAATCACGGAAGGCCTACCCTTCCAGTATAGAGACCTCCCGCCGGATGCTTTCAAGAATAGCTTTAAGGACTTTAGAGGTTCCAACTATACACGCTGGCAACTTATCGCCACTGATGCGTCGAAAGACGAGACTTGCACTTCGATTGCCGCTGTAGACCTGGCCAGAAACATTACCATCGCTCACTTGGTTCAACAAATCAATTCAGTGTTCACGGCAGAGATTTTAGCTCTGAATTTAGGGATCGGGCTCCTTCACGGGGAGCGTGGCATCATTATCTCTGACAGCCTGTCCGCGCTCAAAGCGCTGCAGGCGCTTAATCCCAAATCGCCTTTTGCTATCCTATACCTGGCAAACACGATTAGGAGGAAAGTTAAGGGTCATCTCAAAATGATATGGGTCCCAGACCATACAGGCATCGAGGAAAATGAAGCAGCAGACCGGGCCGCTAAGGTCGGCCCTTTCAGTACGATCACCTACGGAGGGATCGCCGCTGAAGATATCAGAAGGAACCTGAAACAAAAAATGTGGAAGGACTGCGACGCATGGTGGCAAGGGAGTAAATACGCAGCCTGCGGTGACTTCCTGGGCAACAAAATTTACGCGCTGACTGGCAATCGTACGGAGGACATTCTTACTGCCCGCTTTCGCACCCTGTCCCTGCCGACAGAGGCTCGGCTGTTCGTTTCCACCTTCAGGTTTCCCCCCTTTGCCAAATCTGCTGGGCTGATATCGGAACTGAACAGCATTATGGGCTCTATTCTGCCACGTACGTTTAAGCGAACGTTCGGATGTGTGACATCATATTGACGTCATTCGTAACCATCTACCGTATGTTGGTATTCTGCAAGGTACGCTAGAGCTTTAGGTGCGGATTCTAACTTCCGTATGTTTACATTCTAGCATACGTTTCAACCCGCCAAGAAAATCGTCGGCAGCTGCTTTGCAGATGTTATTTTATCAGCGTGATAGAAGAGCGCGAAGAGGCATGAAGGGATAGGAAATTATATTAATAGGATGAAAAAATATTTTAACATAGGAAGAGGGAAATTTTACAAGATAACAACTCATTAATTTTTACTTCAAAGGTATTGAAAATTGCTATTCGGTGTTAAAATGAGCTAAATTTTTAGAAATACGAAGTGAAATATAGCTGCTGCTATTGTAAAAATTAAGTAGGTGCGTCTTTAAATATGATGGCTCCTTACGCATACTTTAAATTAAAGTGTACGTCAGGCCAGTAGCCAGCGAGGGATAAAATTACGGGCAGTTCCCTCCCAGAAAAGAATCCTCAGCATACTTTTAAAACTCAAGCCGCCCGTTTGAAAGCCCAGAGGATTTTTCTCAGTGCCGTATTCGAGGGGGGGGGGCGAGGGGCCCTGGTCACCCTCAGAAAATGTAAAATAATTATAAAAATCAGCTATTTTAAAACATTTATATTAACTATTCTAAAAAAAATTAAAATCCCTCCCCCCCTCTCCCGAAGTATAAACCTATATGCGCCGCTGATTTTGGTGACCGGTTTGCCAACATACCAATCTTCTAGATTGCTTTTACAGTACATCATATTTGTATTATTTCTAGTGTTAAAAAATACTACAAATTAAATATTGAGTGCTTAATACATTTTGTCATGTGAAATATAAAATTTGCTGAAGAGTGTTTATTATTTTGGTTTGTCTGTCTGTCCGTCAGTGTTCTAACTGATGTAAATACAGAGGCTGTTTACACTTTTTTAGAGCGTTTTGAGGCCGGATATAGTTTATATGCTTAAAATATGACTATCTTTTAAATGTTCAATCCGATAGCCCTTTTTCTTGACCATAAATCTACATCGTGATTCCATGATAGATGGGCATTTATAAAAAATTCCATTGCTTTTTATTTCACTTTCACAATTTTCTAGAATCATAGTACATTTGGGCGCTCCTGTAAAGGAACTACAAATAATAGAGGCGCTATGAAGAGCTCTGCTTTGTAATTCTTAATAAAATATAACAATTTTGTTCCATTTGACCATTTGATTGATCGGTTTTGCAATTAAGTCAAAGTTACACTAGAGCTATCTGTAAAGGGGGGTTGGTTTGTCTTGGGTGAAAAGCTTTTTAGGAGGTTCAAATGCGTATTCACGTTACATCTGGAGAAACCGCCCAAGACTCAAGACAGTTGTTCGACAGCCACGCGGTAGGTCAGAACCATGGACTTATACACTTCAGTCATCTACTATGTTTAGTGTCTTATCCATTCGGCCATAGTCGGATTTTCTTTTGTTTGAAATAGCCGAATGTCCCTAAAATAAGCTTTAAAGAATGACTGCCCATAGAGCAAAATGTATTCATTTATTTTGAGTGCTCCTGTAAAAGCTCTATGAATTCTACATACAAGAGTTTCAATACCGTACATGGCGCAGTGCATAGGGATAACATATAGAACTTCGTAGTGGTCGGTGAATATTTACGGCTGTTAGCACACGGACAGGCGGATAGAACAGATTGATAGAACTGAAATTATAATCACTTTTCAGTTTTGTTGGAAAGCATTAAAACATATTAGAATCACTAACAATAGTTAAGATATTACGGAAATTTTATAATGAAAATTAAGTCAACCACAAAAACTTGCGCGTGTTCAGGACTTTTTGCCTGCATTGTAATTTTATTAACATACGCAATTAAATTAGTAAAAACAATAATGAAATAGCCAGAGATGTGCTTTCGTAATACTTTAAGGATCTCCGAGGCGGGATAGGGAGGAGAAAAAAACATTTGAAAATACATAGCCATCCTGGGATACGGCCTCCATCTGAGTTCGAATCGCCTGGCGGCGGGCCTGTCATTGCGTAAACGAGTTGGTAGATGATATATCGGTCCTCTTCGAACATGCAAGTGGCGGGTTGGGAAGGTGAAGTGAGCTGGTGTCATTATGGGTGTTTGTAGGTGAGTGTATTTTGTTAGTTTGTGGTTATGAAGTGTTCATTTTAGTTTGATGCATCCTTATATATGTTCTATATTTTGTTACTTAAGATTACCGGTTTGATTGTATGTTTTATGTGGTGTGTGTATTTTGTGGTGGGTTAGTTGGGTGGGTAGTGTTGAGTATTATGAATATTAGTAAGGATATTACGGTTTGTAGGGAGTTATGTGTGGTGGTTATGGGGGATTTGATGGTTAGTTTGTGAGTTAGGATGTGGGGGTGAATTTGTATGGGGATAGATTGTTGTTGAGTTGGTGAGTGTGGGTATTTGTTTTGTTGTGTTTTTTTGTTTGTTTGTGTTTTGGTTTTGGTATTTTGTGGGGGTAGGGATTTTTGTGAGGGATGTTTTGTATGTAGTTGGGATAGTGGTTAGTGGTTTAGTTTAGGGGTGAAGGTTTGGTTTTTGTGTGGGTGGGGAAGGGGGTTTTGTGGTATGTTGGGGGTGGGTATTTTGGGTTAGGGGGTGTTTGTTTTGTGTTGGGGGGAAGGTTTAGTTAGGTGGGAGAGGGGATGGGGTTGATTGGGTTGGTGGTTGGGTATGTTGGTTTGATAGGTAAGTTGGGGTAGGGGTTAGGATTGGGAGGGTTGAGTGTTGTGTGTGTTAGTTGTGAATATATAATGATGTGGAATTTATGTTATGTTGGTTTGGTTGTGAGAGAATTAGTGATTTGAATGAGTGTTTGTAGTATAATGTATATGGATGGGAGTTGGGAGTTGGTGAGTTATTGAGTGTTAAGTATTTGTATGTTTGGTTAGTGAGGGAGGGAGAAGTGTGGTGAAAGGGGGGATTGATGATTTGGGTGTTGGAGGAGAGGTATAAGGTGGGGAAGTAAGTGGTTTTTGGGGTTGTTTTTTTGTGGTGAGTGAGGTTAGTTGATATATGGTGTGTTGTAGGTTTATATTATGGAGTATGGTATAGGTGGGGGTGGAAGGGTTTTTGTGGGGTTTTTGTTTTGGGTTGTTGGAGTAGTGTGTAGGTGAGGTATTTGTTGGTTGTTGGTTTTATGTATGTAATGGGTAGGGTGATGGGGTTGTTTGTTGTGGTGTGGGTAGGTAGTGGTGTGTAGGGTGTGGGTTTTTTATGTTGGGTTGTTTATTGGGGTTGAGGGGTTGGGATATTTTTTGTTGATTTAGTATGATTTAGGGATTGGTGTTGTTGATTGAGTGTGGTGTGGATTGTATTTGGTATGTGGGTGTTGGAGATTTGGTGGAATGGAGTGTTTTTGTTATAAGGGTATATGTGGGGTTATGGTTAGTGGATGGGTTTGTTGAGTGATAAATGGTATTTTGGTTTGTAATGGTGGTGTTTGTTTTGTATGGTTTGTTTGGTGGTTGGGGTTTTTTTGAGAGTATTGGTGTTTGTTTGGAGTAGAGTGATTGAGAGTGGCTTTTTATAGTGCTTGATTGTTCATTATATGACAAGTATTTATGTAAATGATATATAAAACATTCAAAATACTAATAAATTCATAAATAATTTATGATACATAAGTAATACACATTTTGTTGTTATTGTGTGTTCAACTATATTCATTATCAAGTTAAAAAACACAAAAATATAATACAACACTAGTATAGGACTAATAAATGCCTGCATTACGGGTACATAATGTTTATTTACGTTCTCAGATCGTTAGGCTTAGACGATTTCAACTATTATCAAAGAATTAATTATATTTATAGTCATTCAATTTACTTTAAATTCATACAAGAGTTAAAACTTACTGCACTGTAGTTGAAAATGAGGTGAAATGCCTTATTTTTGTCGAATATTAAAGTTATCAAACAATTAAAAAACCTTTTGGGAAATCAACAGGGAAATAAGTTTGCTTGGAGTACGCAGAACCCGGCTGTAACTTATCACTTCGACAGTTTACAAGTTTTCACTGCTTTCCGAAAATCGTCTGCCGAATTTTCATTGGCTATAATCAATAGGAAGTGACGTAAAAATCATCACTCTTGTTTGTGTGACATCGACGTTTTGGGACGAACAGTTTGGAATTTGCTCCGCCTTCCGCACGCTGTGGTCTGTTTCGAACGTTCGTTTGGAGGGCTTCCAGAATACCAATTTTTCGAACGTTCGTTAACTAGGATGCGGCACGGATAAGTTTTGGATGACGTCACAAATCCGAACGTTCGCTTTAACGTACGTGGCAGAATAGAGCCCTATGTCTTCGAATGCAGAGGTTTCGCGGAGGAACGGGCGTTGCTGGTTGACAGGATGCAGATCTCCAGACCGTTCGAGTGGTCGGAATTTTGGGGGTGTTTGTCCGCGAATAAGAGGCTTTTCTCCTTATGGTGTCGGCTGTTTTTAAGGAGCGGTCGTTTCTAGGTGTTTCCCTTTTCGTTCTTCCTATCTCCCTGGTGTTCCTTTTCACGGAGGTCGCTGTTTTGTGCTGTGTTTGTTGTTCTGTTGGATTTGCCTGAATGGTCGTCCCCGCGCTCGGTTCGCACGTAGGGTTAAGCAGGTCTCTCTTAGCTGTCTTTTTGGAACAATAGATGTTATGCCAGCCAGCCGGCCGTAGCACACACCTCACCCACACCAAAAAAAAAAAAAAAAATTCGGGAAATACGTTTTATCTTTGATAGTCTTATTTACATTCTGAAAAATAAGGTATCCTAAAGGTTTCAAAAATTTACTGGCTAACGCTAGAAACGGACTGTTAATGCCCGAAGCGGATGAAGCTCCAAACACTTGAAAATAACATCTGTTTATGTTACAGAATTTATTCCATAAGCGAACCCAGATTTAATTTGTTCCCTCTAATCATCAATAAATGCAGTGGTGTATACAGGATGTATCACAGTTTCCTTCCGGGTTTGGAAGGCTTATAATATATATATATATATATATATATATTACCAATACAGCAACAAAGTTGACTTTATTGGAGAAATAAATGTTACAAGTTTTATTTCACAAAAGTTCAATATGTGAACCTTTCGTGGCAGAGATGGATTAATGCATTTTTGTGGGGATGAGGCTGGGGGAGAGGCAGTTAGTTTGTCGGTGTGTGCGGTTAGTTAGAAGATTGACATATACATCCATTTTATGGAAGTAAAATAGGATATTTTACATTAATTTCTTTTTTCTCAATCGCCTCACCATGGCACAGTGGTTATGCCACAGAAAATGGTAGATGGCCGCAGTGTGAAGGTCCCGGGTTCGGGTCCCATCGCGCGGCTGTCGATCTAACGGTCTGGAGTTTTGGTAGGTTTTCTCCAGATGTAATGTGAATACGCGTTTGAACCCCGTTGAAAGTCCTCCTACCAAGGCATCCCCCCGGGCAGATCGCCCTAGTGTACCGTTGCCTTAATCACTACACTTTTTTCTGAATTGAGCGGTCAACCCTCCGCCTCCCCCCCCCCCATAGCCCGTCCTTGTTTCGTGATGCTAATGATTCGACAAACTGCCCTCCTCCCACCCCCAGCCCTTACAATTGCATTAATCCGTCGCTGTCGCGAAAGGTTCACGTATTGGACTTTAGTGAAATAAATTTTTTATTTCTTTCTCCAATAAAGTCAACTTTGTTGCTGTATTGGATATATATATCTATATAAATAAAACAATGTGTAAACTGTTAGTTTGTTTGTTTGTTTGTTTGTTAGTTTGTTTGTTTGTCTGTGTCTCGCGTACTCCGAAACGGATGATCGTACACCTACCAAATTTTATATGGAAATTTTCCAGGACGGGTCTAGGGAATGCAATCCCGCACTGTTTTTTGTCTTGCGGGATTTCGGGATTGAGATATACTGATCCCGCAATCCCGCGGGATTGACATTTCATTTAGCTAGGACTTCATTTCAACAGAGAAAAATAGAAAAAGTAAGATTTTAAGCACTATGAAGTTTAACTTTAATAATAACTACAGAAATATGAAAATTATAATCATGATTTTCAGAAAGATACACTAAGTTATGTCTTAATATATTAGTATTAGTTATGTTAGTAGCTAAAAATCAGCAATTTACGGAAAAATACAATTTATAAATACTTACATTCACACACTTACGTTATTTTCTTAGTTTCTGAAAAAAAGAACGTACAAAATCGAACAAATCCAATGAATCATTTCCTGGTCTAGATTTAATTTTAGTAAAATAATTAAATGTGTGAATTAAAAAAAATTAAAACTGAAACTAAAACTTTTTATAATTAATTCGTGACTGTTCGCTTAGAGATATATTAGTATGAAATATTTCAGTTCATTTGGGATTGGAAGTTTGCGAAAAATTTAGATTTAGATGTTTGATCCACACTCCTATTGGAAGAAATCTAAAAAAAATAAAATTTTAAATTAAAATTTGTAATTATTGATTCGTTTATTGTTAGATAGGAGACATGAATATTAAAAAATTTTCGTTCATTTATTGAGAAAGTGGCGTGAAATTGTAATAAAAAATAATTATTTCTCAGTATCAATCCCGCGGGATTAGGATCGTAATCCCGCGGGACTAGTCCGGCAAATATTTGTGTGGGATCCCGCAGGATCCCGTTCTCGCGGGATCGGGATTGCATTCCCTAGACGGGTTCCGACATACCGCTAAGCGATTTTTTCGAAATTCGAATTACTTTAGGAGATATCCATAAAAATAGTGTCGCAAAAGGCTCACTTTTTCTCTTCGCCATTTCGCTATTGTAACCCCGCAGTGGAATGAGTGAAAATTTAAGCATAGCTATGTTGCCATATTTGGCATGTTCATTAAATGATTCAGACTCTTGAAGTAAAAATAAAAGAATAACAATTTTTTTAATATTATTTGTAAGGTTGTTTTTTAATTAAAATATAGTGTGCATGTGAAATCAGAGCAGGAATGAAATGTTTTATACTCAAAAGAAATTTTCCGAGACTAAAATGTGCAACTTTTTAATTTGGCGAAAAATAAAGTGGTTGATGTGCGATTTTGAAGAGATGATTCTAACGCTTAGCGCAATTTATCGTAATTTTATCGTCTGCTGAATACACTTGAAAATAAGTTTTTAAAATTTTCATTGAGTTAGAATTGTGCATTTTTCTGCGCAGCTTTTCTCCATCTATTTCTAACGTATTACATCCAGAAAAAGGATGTTAGAAATATCAATTTTAATTTTATTTAATCACACTCATGAATAAGGATATACTTTCCAACTTAATGAAATAAGGAACGAAAATAGGGAAGACCCATGGCTTATAATAAGCTTTTAATATATAGCACTTTAGTGCGTATTTAAAATCTGAAAGTGTTTCAGATTTTCTTACTTTTTTTTCCTTTCCGTTTTTTGATAAAGGCCAATATATCCAGAAGCTCTTCAGAATTAGTATAGCAAGAAAATAATTTGTTCCTTTTTGTAGGTTTTTATCATTTAACCATCTTTCAGAATTAATATAGGACGAAAATAATTTGTTCTTTTTTGTATGTTTTTATCATTTAACCAGATTATTTTTGCAACCAGGGGCGGCCCGAAACAGTAAGCATCGCATCTGGGTGCCGGCTTCGAAGGGGCGTCATTTCGAACACTAAAACTAAGTAGAGCATAAAAAGGGTTTGTTACCTCCTGTTTGTAACCATCTTAATTTTAAATTCCATTCAGAATATGAGGGACTTCAGTGCCAAGGAAGCTGGTGAGGAACAGGATTCTCTCCGAACAAGATTTATTAAGATAGCGAACCAACTGGTCGACGGAGGGGGCTAGTATATTTATAAGCCTTCCAAACTCGTTAGGGAATTGTGATACACTCTGTATTCCCCTCTTATGGACTCCATAGAGCTTGAGCTCAAATGAAGCGTAGAAAGATTAAGCTGGGGAGCAATGCTCATGAAACATGAAACCCGGCTTTTAAGGGTTCAATTTCGGCTTTGGCAAGGTAGTGATTGAAACGATATCTGTCCTTCCAGGACAAACTAAGCTGCCGCAAACAGAAGTAAACGGGTTTTAGGTACAAAGCGGTCCGATATCAACTATATTTTAATGTTAACCGGGATAGCCATCGGTGTCGGGAATGTACTATTCCAAGGGATAAAACAAATATTGTCCTAGAAACAGGGTTTCTAAACTAATCTTTTTTCAGCTGACGAAAAAGCACACGCTATTGATACTCAACGTTATTTTCTTTTAACTACCATTTACCCTAGTAGCACAACTAGTTCAAAAGACCTTCAGCGTACGTTCTTTTAACGCAGGCTGAACGTCTTTTGAACTAGTTGTGCTACTAGGGTACAATATTTTAGTATCATTTACTGTTACTTAAGAAGCAGAAATGCCCCCAGCCCCGAAAAAAGAAAAGAAAAAAAAACTTTTACTCCCTTATAGTTAATTTATTCATTTTACAACCCCCCCCCCCCTCCGTGGTGGATACAGAAAAAAATTTTAGGAGTCGGTGATTACAAAAAGAAATTTGCTGAATTGGCACAAATAAAATGTAAACGAAAGCTAAATGTCACCCTAAAAAGCTTGTATGAAAGTATATATTTATATTTTTGGCAAACAAAATTTCTTGGCTTCTAAAAAATCTGTAAAAGTTAACTATAACAACTACTGAAATAGACAAACATTTGGCTAGTTGAGCTTAATGTTTTGTTAAAAGTAGTTAAATATTTGTTCAGATAAACAAGATAACACATTAAAAGAAGTTAAAAGTTTTGCTGATCAAGAAAGTAATTTGATTTAATCAACAAAAGAAATTTGAATTTAATTAAACATTTTGCTTAAAAAATATTATGTTTTCTTAATTAAGCATATTTAAGAAAATTAATCCCATTGGCATGATTCTCTAAACATAATTTTTAATGGAATGTTTTTTGCCATAAAGAACTAATTATAAGCTTATTTGGCAAGTCAAAAGGGTGGTGATCGTTTTAGTTTCTTATCGTTGCCGATACCAAACCGAAAGCGTAATCCCAGCAAACACACACAGGTTCTCTGAACGTCTTAACGTTCAGAAGACGTTTTCTGAACGTTAATAGACGTTCAGAGAACCTGTGTGTGTTTGCTGGGATGTTACTGGCTCAAAGCTGGGACAGACCGGTGAAGCTGTCGGCACAGTTTTAGACCCTGAAGACCGGTCGTAGAACACAGTTTTAGACCCTGTAATGACGGGCATCCTTTGCCCCCCTCTAAGATGAGTCTCTGATGTTTTCGTTACCGCTTATCCGATACCTCGCCAGCGTGTGCTGCGCCGTCATAGCGGTTTTTGTCTAGATTTTATCCGATAGGACTGCGTTTGCTGCAATGTGCTGAAAAAGATATGAGTAAGTCTAGAATACTTATTATTACTATCTTTATATTCTTGATATACTCTACTGAATACTCGAGAGACACCACTTTGGATTGAGTGTTTCAATAAGTTATCACTACCAGACAAAAATTGTACGCTTGTATTTTAGATTACTGAAGTAGGTATAATGACCTATGACACTTTCTTTTGCTATCTAATTTGTCACTGTGATACTTTTTTTTAGAAACATCTTAAAATTATTTAAAAGCGTGTTATGTAATGGATCTATGCAAATTACTAAATACGAAATGAACAATATTTTAGTTGTTATTTCCTGTAAGTTTTTTCAGTAAAATTTATATTTTGGAAAAAAGGAATAAAAAAGATGTTTTGAAAGTAACTGAATTTTCAAAAACAAGGTGGAAACAACTTTTATTATCGATCCAGAAGTTATGAATAATCAGCAGACAGTACAAGAAATTCTGATTGTCTGTTAATTTTCAAACAACGTTCACGAAAGTTCTCTGAAAGTTATCAACAAAAGCATAGACGTTCAGAGAAGATTGCTACCTGGGTATATTATGAACAAGTATAAAAACAAAAAATAAATTTGTACATATAATTTATTCAAAATAAGGTCTAAAGAGTACACTTTATACTATTCGTTATCAATGCTTTATTCTTTGTCTACGTATACATTCACAAAATGCCCCAAATCTTTATCCAAAACTTTCTATTCCTATTCCCAAGTGAGGCTATTACACGGGTCATTCATTTTCTGTGTTCCGTAACTTATTTCTAAACAAAAAAGCGGTCATAACTCCTTCAGAAAAAAATATAATTAGATAGATGAAATAACTAGCAATTGTGTACTTATGCAATAAAGGAAAAAATAAATAAACCTAACATACGTAAAACATTTTTTTTCCTAAATGGTCCGGAAAAATATGTCATACATCGGCAGTTTAATTTAATGACGTGAATTTTGAAAATGCATCATTAAAAGATATATATATATATATATATATATATTAAAAACTTTAAAAAATTACACAAAAATACCACAAAATATATATTTATATATTTTACACAAAAAATAAAATAAAAGAAAGAAAAAAATAGAAGAATTGCTGATTACTGGTACAATTTTTTTTCGATGTGGGTTTTTCTTTCATTCTACTTATTGATCCAGATATAAGCCGTACTAAATGCATTGTTACAAATATATTATCGAGTAGTATACGCAGTAATAACACAATTACTTACATGTAATTGTTAGCTATGATTGGCCAAATTTCTCACGTTACTCTTCTTTCCCCGGAGCTCTGGGTTTGGATGGCCGCAAAGGTTTTCGTGCAATAGACTTGTTTTTGACTTTCTGTGTTTGGCCTTAATGCTCTGTTGGCAAAACTTCGGAAACTGGTCTAGTATTCAGATAAATAGAAAATACTTCTATCACGTTTTTAGTGTCTTATGCAAATATATATTAAACCTCTTTCGATGTATTGTGTATAAGTATGTGCGAGCTTGCTTTTGTGTGGTGATCACCGTGGCTGCTTTTAAAAGCGTGGAGCTCACATTAACGTAATATGTTTTGTCTTTAATGAAATAAAATCTGTATTTTTAAACGTCTCTTTCACTGCAATACCATTACATCTTATAATTCTGCTATTCCTGAAACAGAATAGTCTCAAAGTTTGCAAACAAGTTCCATTCGTCTATCAGTAATTAATATCATTTATTTTTTAGCACTATTACTTTTATTATTATTATGATTATTATTATTATTATTAAATATATTAATTTCATATACTGAAAACAATATTGTACATTTTTAAATTTTTAAATTTAAATTTATTTTTTGTTTACTTAAAAATTATCATTCCTTTTATTTATGTATTTTTTATTTTATAACTCCTTTAGTGCTCTTAAGCTATTTAAGCCTGTACTTTTTTGCTCATTGGCTAGCTATACTAGATTTTTAGTATTTTAGAATTATTTCCTTCCCCCTAGCCCATTGACTGTTTTTGTTATGTATTCTCTCTTTCGAACTAAGATTGTTCTGGCTACGATATCATATGGTTGTTTAATTTCTCTCTCTTTTTTACTCCTTGGATCTTGCAGTTATTTTATTTTGTCACTTAAATTTCTATGCTGGCATCAACTTTTTCAATTTATAGTATTGGCGTAATGTCTAAGCTTTTCCCTCCATGTTTGGATTTTTATCACGTTCGTTTTTTCTTCATTAGCTATCTCCGTGCCCCTAGGTTGATTCTACAGACTATTTTTGTCATGTGATAACACGACAGGAAATGAACTTCAAGAAATATTTTAAAGGGAGAGCAATTTATTTTAAATTCTTGTTTATGAACAAGATAGAGAAAACAATTTATCACATTGATGAGCAATCAAGCAAGCAAGTGGCAAAAAACTAATTCCAACATCTATACGCAGCAGAGCGAAGGGCCTAACCAACTGCTGCGGGGGATGAAAGGAACTTGAGTTTCAACATCATGCAACCTACAGAAATCTAGCTATGTTTACTTTCCGAACACGTAACATGTAACGAAAGCATTGTAATCATGAAAAAATTCGACTTCGAGATTTTGGTGTATTTGCATGTTTTGAGGTCTTCTGAATTCATTTATGCTATTTTTACGATGTGTATGGATGTATGTGTGTGTGTGTGTGTTTGTGTGTATGTAATTGAACATGATAGCTCCTAAACGGGGCATTCGATTGAGCTAAAATTAGATATTTATGTTACAAACCACCGTTACAAGACCGGCATTGATTTTTGTGTGTATAGGACTTAGTTTTTCTACAGGGCTACGACAAAGATGTCTTTTACATTATGACCTACGGGGAAAAATTCTTGAAAGTGCGCTAGCGTTTAAATGGTGCTTTCAATTGAGCTTCAATTTGGTATATATGTTTGAATTATTCAACGATTAAAATTTAAGTGCTTGGTAATGATCTTAATCGTAAGTGTTCGGAAATTCGAGTGGAGCCACTAGGGATCGACGCGAGACGAAAAATAGGAGTCTCGCGTCTCGCAAAATAGCCTAAAAGCTTTGTCTCGTCTCGCAAAAATCCCTATATCGTAGTGTTAAAAATGTGTGTCTCGTCTCGCAAAAAAAGCTGTAAATCTCTGTCTCGTCTCGCAAAAAAGTCGTCTCGCGTCCATCCCTAGGAGCCACTCCAGATTTTTTGTTTGTTTGTTTTCTATTTAACTAGATTAATTCAAGTAGTGGCACCTGAAGATTAGAGTTTGATCAATCTAGTTTACAGCTCACCTCCACTTTTTTGGTTTCTTGTTGTTAGGCTAAGGCCCAAGAGATCTCGCTTGGTATATAAATCCAACCTTTAATAGCTCTTATAGCTTTGTTTTCTATTGCTACATAGGTTTGTGTACAGCATTTAAGGCCTATGTCTCCATTATTATACTTGGTTCCGAATTTTTAAAGCTATTTATATTTTGCGTTTACTCTTGCACGAATGATTAATAGGATATTCATATTACGTAAATTTAGCTGCTTTATATTCATATATATAAATAGTTTGATTTTATAAATACATGACATTCATTTTCAGTTTAGTTATGCATAAAAATAGAGACAGATACAGAACTGGAAGTTAACAGCAGTATGCGATATTCTTTCTTAAAACTATAGATATACTATTGTAGAAAATTTTTCTCGGCTTAAAAGGAAGTTCATAAATATGTTTAATTATATGTAGTATTCAAAATTACATACCTTGAGTGGGTCGATAAAATGAGGACTAAGCTTTCTTGGGGTCAAACACTAGGGGCTTCGAGTCAGGCTGACCACCTGGCCGAGGCATATGCATCCACACCCCAGAGCCCATGGTCGCGAAGGTGCGGCTGAACAGCGTAGGCCTTGGCCCCGCAGAGGGGCCGTTGCACCAATGTTTGACTTTATATGTAATATTATGCTTAAGTTAAATGTTATATTTATGGAAATTTTCAAAAGATAAGATTTTACAATAGTGTGTAATAATGCTTCCATTTTGAAATGTTATTTTTATACATGAGGAAACCTGGTGCAATATTAAGTACGAAAGGAGCCTATGAGCATAATAAACTTATAAAACATCATATAACGGTTGGAAACTACAGGAACTCTCTCTAGCACAGCCACCGGGCCATGAATGCAAATAGGCTGCAGAAACTTGAAGAAATCGCTTCAAGCCAGTTGTCCTCAGAATGATGAGAATTCTCCCAGCTTTTCCTTTTATACTCATAATCACAATAAGGAATGATATTATCCAAATTAATGCATTTTATTTAGCAAACAGCACAACATTACGCCTGGAGGTACATTTTAGTACTAAATATTTTTTTTTCTTTGAAAATCGAAACTCTATGGTCAATTTTGTGCGCCCATCAAATTTGGTTTTGTGTCGTCCAATACTTTACATCCTAAATTGCTCTGATCACCTCATGTTACTTTATGTCCACACAATATTGGATAACCCTAATAAAACCACTTCTTACTATAAATAGAGTTTGATTAATTTTAACCCATTCGTGCCTGGATATTTTTGCGACTTTCTTCGATTTTTGCTAACACCAGCAGTAATTGATAAATTTCTGATGTCAACTTTTTGAACAAGGGATGATTTCATTTAAAATCATTACGTATAAAAATTGAAATGTCAACATCCCACTTGGCCATATTAAAATGTTTTGTGGAATTGAGGTTCAATACTCGCGAATAAAGGCTCGGAAAAATAAATAACGTTTTCGAATGATAGCGAAAATGCCGTCCCAAAAAAGGGACGCTAGGCATAAATGGGTTAAAATTAACACTTCGTACATTAACTCTTTTCTACAACACTTTACTGACTAGGGGGCAGTAAACACCTCACGTTATTTTATAACCATCCTGTATATATTTATATATATAAGCCCATAAAAAAACCAAAGTCTTTGTCAATATTTATAGATAATCTGAATCAGAATTATAAACATATTGACAGCATACTAAAAAAGTTTAGAGGTTCAATACTCTACTGCATGAAAAAGTTTAACAACAAAAAGAAATGCAGACCCGCCACATCATACCCCCGACATTTGGCAGCGGCGGCCTATAGAATTGTGCCATAGTTTATATGATCAAAATTAAGAAAATTGTGTAGCATTACACTGATGTGCAAAACTTAAGCAACAGGTGTTCTTTTGACATAGTTCCACGAGAAATCATCTGAGAGACATAAAATTCATAAATGAGAGACACCATTTTGTATTCAAACGATGACAAAAGCATAGTTGCGCAAAGATGAAAACGATGCATGCAGTAGGGAATCTAACAAAAATAGGCTTTATTGATCATTGAATCGTTACACATGGTTGTCTGTACCAGAGGAAGAATAACAAGCAGATGTTCTTTATTATGGAATATGCCTCTCCCCTAACTGCAATGATTGCTTCGCACTGCCTCTCCATACTCAGCACCAGGTTGTCCAACAGTTTTTGAGGTAAGAGTGCCCATTCCTCAATCAGCATATATTTCAGTTGTTGGGTGTTCCACGTAGGATGTAATTGAGCCGCAAGGCATCTCCCCAAAGCATCCCACACATGTTCTATGGAATTCAAATTACGCGAGTATGCTGGCCAATGCATTATATTGATATCTTCATTTTCAAGCAGCTCCTGACCAGCACGAGTCCGGTGTGACCATGGCCATGCATTGTCATCCATAAAAACGAAGTCTGCTCCAATGACACCTCTGAACAGACGCAAATGGAGGAGGATCACCTATTGACAATAGCGATCTCCGGTACAGAACCTCTGTCGAAAACGTGGAGATAAGTCCGTCCATTCAGCATAATGCCTCCCCTGACGAGAACTCCTGGACCACCGCAACGATCTCTTTCAGTGATGTTACTGGGATGAAACCGTGTCCCGACCTCTCTCCAAATCAACTAGCGTTGAGAATCGCTTGCGGCACTGAAACGATTCCATTGTTGAGATGTTTAGTTTTGAGCTCCTTGCACCACTTTAGAAGGTGGCGCCGTTGGACAGCTTTCAAAGTTATGCAGCGTTCAGGACGGGGGGCGAATAGGTTCCCTTTGTGAAGGCGTCTGGACTCAATAAACCGCGACACCTGTCGCCCCGTTACTGTACACAGTTGCATAGCAATGGCGCTTGCTGATTGGTTTCGGGCTCTTTTCCCCTGCAATACGATAGATCATTCATCCACTGCAATTCTTTTCTGGTGCGGCAAACACCAACCTTTGTAATAGCTGTACCTATGGTTTGGAAGACTTTCCAATCGCGCGAAACAACGCTTTGATGATTCTGAACTCTTCAGCTACACTGGTCACACTACGCCCCACCTCCAGCTTTTCGATCATTCTTCACGTGTGAAGTCTAGGTGATTTCTTATAGGCATATTTCACGAAAGAACGCACTTGCACTTGCAGCGAAAGTCTTTATTGCGTCTCCGCCCTTCCTTTTATTGTAGTCTTGAGTTGCGCGCGCCCACCGTTTTGCGTACGCTCACGTATCCTGTGACGTTTTGTAAATGACATTTGCATTCGTATGACCTTTCTGCTGAATTGCGTGTTCATTGTTCGGATCGCGAGAACCATTTTTCTGCGATTTCATGTCTATCTTATTAAAATTTACATTGTTGCTGAAGTTTTACACGCCAGTGTACATCAAAACGCAAGCGCTGCTTAACTGCAGCTTAATAATGTTTTATCTTCGTATAAATATTAAATTGTTAGAAACTGATGAAAAACCCCAAAGTTCTTGTCAATAATTAAGCATAAATATATTAAATCAGAAACAAAAATATAGAATTATAAACAAATTGTTGGCACATATCTTTTTTTAACACGCTTTTATTAGCTTCACCTGTATGTATGTTTGTATGTTTGTATGCTTGTATGTTTGTAACCGACTCCTTTGAACTCGATTTTGACCCACTTTAAACGGCTAGATGTAATTAAAACTTTGTACATTTATGAAGAACAGGTGACAATACAATAATTTTATAAGTTTATCTCATTATCCTGATCAGGATCGCCAGGATTAAATAATTTCCTCATTTCTTATC
Organism: Cheiracanthium punctorium; assembly: GCA_038373885.1. Classification (NCBI taxonomy): domain Eukaryota; kingdom Metazoa; phylum Arthropoda; class Arachnida; order Araneae; family Cheiracanthiidae; genus Cheiracanthium; species Cheiracanthium punctorium. The sequence continues at coordinate 519,343 of JAWZYV010003132.1, forward strand.
CTGATTGAAAGTAGAACACTTCCAAAGATTGCAATCTTAAGAAAACCTTTTTTACTGTGGTTGTGATCGTATAGTGGTTAGTACATTCCGTTGTGGCCGTAATAACCCAGGTTCGAATCCTGGTCACGGCAATATTTTTACTTTTACAAAATATCGTGATCCATCACATTATGGAAGAGTTGAGTACAAGAACATGCTAAGGCCATTCTTTTTAACACGCTTTTATTTGTTGATTAGAGACCTATTTTTCCTTTTTAGTGAGGAAGGTAGCATTTAACTGCAGGCTGATTAATACTTTGGTGCACAGCAGGGGCTCAGGGGACTGCTCCCCCCCGAAATGGGACCCTTTACTTAGCTTACAACTTGATATTTAGCTTACAATTGAATTTTAGCTTTAAATTTGATACCCAGCCCACCCCGAAATAAAATCCTGGCTACACCACTGGTGCACAGTGAAAATAAATTATCTCACAGTTTGTACTTTCCAACTTAATGTTTCTTAGTGTCTTATGAGAGATATCGAAAATTAAATATAAATTTTAAATACATACAGGTTAAAAAAAACTAAAAAACACGCTTTTATAGCAAATCGAACTAAAAAGTGAAAAATAAAAATATAGTTTAAAAAATAAAAAAAAACGCTTTAGTGATAAATTTAACTAATTAAAAAGCGAAAAATAATTCTTAATATAGAAATAAATTAATGAACGAAAAATAGTATTATTGTGAAAAAAGCGTGGGGTGTTCCATTTATCAGTTCTTGAGAATATTCGTACGGTAGTACAAAAATGATACAAAAAATATAGCACAAAGCGCCCCAGGCTTTTTTTACAATAATACTATTTTTCGTTCATTAATTTATCTCTATATTAAGAATTATTTTTCGCTTTTTAATTAGTTCAATTTATCACTAAAGCGTGTTTTTTGGTTTTTTAAACTATATTTTTAAATATAGTACACAAGTTGTACATTTTAATATATATATATATGTATTAATCTGTACTGATCAGACCTAAATTAATAGAGAAATATGGTATTTGCGTAAAAATCCCTAAAATAGCCCATAAAAATATTTAAAAAAACTTTTTTATAGTTTATAGTATGTTGCAAATGTAGAAATTGTGTGTGCATAACTTTGTTTCACAGAAACCAACTTTTATCCCTAAAAAGTTGGCCAAAAGTTTCCCTTGGCCAACTTGTTTTCCTAAAAAGATGGCCACCAAGAATCTTGCAAATGTAATTGAAATGGCTATGTCTCAAACAGTGAAATTTGTTTGATTTTCTATTGGATAAATCGTCGAAACATGCCTGGAGTAGGGATTAAGGGAACTTAAAAAGCGAACAAATTGTGACTGAAAAGCATAATAATCAGGTGTCATTTTTTAATAAATAAAAAACGAATTCCTTATATTCCTTTTTGCGTTATTTAATAGCCAACTGTTAGATATCCACTTTTAATAATCTACCCTCTCAGAAATAGGAAGTTCGTTTAATCAACTGTCAATTCTTTAAAAAGTTTTGTGTTTTTGATGAATTGCTAAAGCGCTGTGTAATTTTAAAGTTAGCATACAAGCTGTAAGTTTTATTTCATTATCTGTCTAGCGGTGCTTTAAAATCAATAAAAAATACAATGCTTTCACACTCTTTGAATAATGTCTAAATACATTAAGTTACGAATTTAACAGATGGCTTTAAAAAACCATTTAATATACTATTGACGTCTTAAGTGCGGGACAGCAGTATTTGGGAAAATATTCTAAGTTTTTGAAGGAAAGGTTCAAATTCATCTGAAGTCGAATGGAATACAATGTATCGTTTTGGTGGATTTATTCTTATGTATGTGAATAGGAAGTGATTATTACGCAACTCAAGTATCTAGCACTGATATGCAGTTTATTTTATAACTAATATCGAATGTAGCATATTAAATATACTTACTATCATTAGACATCAAAGTAAATTAAATTCTGTGAGTGAAAAAAACAAATTTTTTTAGTTTTATACCAGATACAGACATGTATTACAACGATTAACTTACAAAATCCTTTCAAAAGAAAGGTAACACATTATTCCATGTGATTCCGGAAAGAGGCATTAATGGAATATATTGGGTAACAGAAATCGAAGGGCGCATTTAGTTCAAAATCAATTTCCTATTAATTGCTTAAATCATCTTATTAAATACGTAGTCAACGGGTATGAAATTTACAGTTGATTCTACTGTTTTTCCGAACATCTACAATTATCAATTGGATAAACATTTATTAGATAGCTCATTATCAGAAACATATGTTTGGCAGAATTTTTAAAGCTATATAAAGCATTCAATTTGTTATCATGCGAGTTTTAATGAGTGTTTAATCTGTAAAGTTGTAATAATGCATTATTATATTAAAGAGAAATAAACTTTTTTTTAGTATTTTCACAATGCTTATTGATATTCAAGTGTGTAAATAAATTTTTCTTTTAACATATTTTTCTTTTAACATCCAGTAGTGCTCCCATTGAAATTCTTTAATATTTATGGTTCAGTGCAAAATACATGTATAGGTTTATACTCCGAATTAAAGTACCGATTCTTGGAATCGCAGTAGTTTTTCTCTAGTTATTGATGTAAATGTACCTTCATAGTTTCTTTCAAAAAATGATGAAATTGGATATACGATGTTTAAAGTTTAGGATTGTTAAAGGATAAATTTAATCTGCGATTTATCTAACAAAGGTTATTTTGAAATAGAAAACAAGAAATCGCCACAAGGTTAAATGCTTGTTTATCTGTCTAAAAGATCAGATAGTCTCTAGTGCTCTTTTTAGAGTATCACAAAATTTTTAATCAAAAAATGTGGTTGCACACAAGATTCAAAATAACAAGCAGTTTATATAAGCTTTTTAAAATGAAAGAAAAAGGCACTTTTACTATTGAATTTAAAGATACTTGAGTCAAATAGTTTTAAAAGAGTCAAACCTATTTTTGCAAATTTACTAATAAATTTATTCTTAAAAAAAGCGATAAGAATATCATGTTGGCTCGATTTTGTAGGTTTTAGTTAACATTAAATGTTATTTCTAAAACACTGGAGAACAGTAAATCTTAAATAAAACAAAATTCATGGACTCTATAAAGGTCAAATAAAGCACAGTATTCCCTTTCCGTCTGAAAAAATAATCGAATTTTAGCTACATTTTTTACTTGAATCTGGCACGCAGGGAAATTATTGTGCTATTTTTTGCAAAGTCTTCTATTATTGCCTTTTACAAATTTTGTCATAGGGGACGATGCACATATTAAAAGCTACATAAAAATTCCTAAATTCAATGTGTTCATTTATTCACTGTGTTCATTTGATTAACATTTGATTTTCTAAGTGAAAATAATTATCATTAAAAACAACATACATTAACTAAAATTAATAATGTATGCGTTTCAAACACGTAAAAATGGAAGAAATACTCCAATGTCGAAGATAAATTTAAAACGCTAAGCCAAAAATGTGCAATACATTTTACTTACTTTATTTCACAAAATGCCCAAACAAAGTGATAACACTTGTCTCTCCTTAATAGCGAATAACGTTGTCTTCGTGGAGCTGTTAATAATCACTTTGGAATGGGTGCTGTAGCAGCAGTGAACTTTTCAACCATTTTTTGTCAAAAACTAACGTATTGTTCTCTGAAAAAATTTCAGTAAAATTCGTAGTTTAAAAAATCTACTTAATTTCTTGGATGAGATTTTTGGATACAAGCCCATTGCATACGAAATTTTCTTAAGAAATTTGACAAACACTTCAACACTTTTCCTAAAATTATTATTAACAGCTACAAGAAGACAACGTTTTTGACCCCGCATTGCTATGTGATTTTGATTCATTATTACGTGCCCTATCTCTCATAATATTGTGTTGAAACAATTTAGATACACCCTGTATATATATATATATATATATATATATATGTAACATTAGGCGTTACGGGAGTTGTGTCGTGGAACCGGTGGTAAGGTGAGGGATGTTGAGGTCTCCTGGATGGCTCGGGACTCTGAGCCGCTATTGCGGGAGTGCTGTGTAGTCGCGAACCAGAGGGAGAGGCATTCGTGGCGCATTCTCGGCGTGGAGTACTAGGCGAGGCGTTGACGGGCAGAACAGGCGATGCGGCGCGACTGGGTAAAGATTCTGGTTTAGAGCCGACCCCGGCCGCCCGCTGTTTGTAGTCGTAGTCGGGCCAAGGATGGAAGAAATAAGACGGACTCCAAGTACGATTACATGATTTTATTTGACGACTGGGTACATCTTATCTTAGCAGTTGCGTCACGGGGAAATCTGCTCCTGATCTGTCGCAGGTCCTTATAAAAGCTTTGGACGTCATGACACATGACACCAAACGCGTTGCAACCATTGGCCAAAAGCTAAAACTGGGCAGCTGTTTTCCCAGGGTTTGTTATGACTTTTAAGACGCCTATGTGGCTGGCTGCGGGGACCGTCTACAAAGTTACAAAGGAACTGCAAGGGACCGTGTATTAATTGCAGTTTTTGAACGCGGATTTCTTTGTTCCAGCTAGATTAAACTGCGTAGTTCCAGAAATATGGGATTTTCATAGGCTTTTGACTTGTAATGTTACATATATATATATATATATATATATATATATATATATATGAAATATAAAACAGCTAAACTTTCGTAATATGGATATACTGTTATACCACCGAGCAAATGAAATCTCATAACATAATTATCATGAATAATCCAGAAGCAAGAATAAAAATGTATTCATAGGCCTTAAAAATTGCATACAAACCAATTCATCAAGAGAAATCTGAGCCTTCAAAGATAAAAAAGGGGGGATCGCTTGCCGTAAAACATCCACCGCTATCATGTAGAAGAGCGTAAGCCTAATCATTATAAATGCCTGCTCTATCATCAGGTGCCACCGCATTCATATTTCAAATTAAAAGGAAAGCAAAAATTGTTAGGTTCCTGTAAGTTGCATGACAAAGAGTCATAATAGCAACCTAGTTGCACGACCATAGCTAGTGAGAAAAACGTGGAAATGATCCGAACATGGTGGAAAACTTCAAGATGATGCCAATACTAGAATTCGAAATGAGGTACTATCATCGTAGAAACCTCCTTAGATGGCGAATTTCAGGGGGGAAATATTTAGATATTCATCGTTATTGCAATTTAAAGAAATGAAAATTTGGAAGTTTGTTTTATTTCCTTTAAACACGTTTTTTAACATGTTCAAAGGACACATTAATCGAAATTTGAAAAAAAACCAATTCTTAAATAACAAGTTTGATATGAATCAAATACCTAAAATGGCAAATATGCATCTCTTACACCGTCGGTTAAGAATTTAGGTGTCAGTCCGTATTTACTCAGGACAGCTTCTTTTATATGTATAAATATAATTGCATTTTAGAATATATGAACAATTAGGGATACTGATGGGATATAAGGCTTATGAAGCCAAACCCATCAACATATAGGAACTACTTAAAATTCTGTTTTTCAAATACTGTAGCTTGTGACAACGGATAAAATTACAAATGTGTGGTGCTATTTTCAAGAATCGACAACTTGTTGATAGCGGTTATTTTGCAAGTGAGACCATTTTATTTCGGAAACTAATATAAGATTTCTGGAACTAAATACTAATTGATTGGTTTCAATGCTGTCGTTTTATTTCACTGTATATTTTTCTAGATTTTTCTACCATTTTGATGGAATATTGATGATAAAAATCCGAATCGGGAAGTATACTATCTTGAATGCTTATGATACTGACAATTTGTAAAAGAAATTTCCAACAAGTAAACCTTACAATCCATGAGTACCCGATTAAGTCTTCATCAAATTTATTGTAGGCACTTTTGTGCTAAAAATACGTAGTAGTAGAATCTTTTCTCACATTTGTAACAGAGCAGAAAACGCGAAGGGATGAAATATTCAAAATTTGAGTTCTGAATATTAATCAAATGAGAAATGTAATTCGAAATATTATATTATTTTTATTTATCAGAGACACAAAAAGTATCTACTTTATTAAGCGTTATAACAAGATACATAGCATTTCAATCTCCTTATCATATAAGTCCAATTAATTTGGATACTATTGATGAAGAAGCTTTAAACTGGAAAGCTGAAATTTTCAACGTTTGCTCATTAAGCAGTCTCCTAAAAACTTTTAAAATGCAGATTTAAATGAGTTTCTTTTAAAAATTTACTGTTGCATAATTTATCATATTTAGAACATTTCCCCTTTCCCTTTGATCGTTAAACTGCGAATTCTTTGTTTTATTTATTCATTTATCTCTTTTTGTAGAGGTTACAGCTTCTTTCAAACACAAGCAAACAAACATTTGCCTTTCAAAGCATTAAATTCAATATTGTATAGTTATTTATTCAGACTGTTAAAATACGTTTTATGAGACTGTGCTTATTTTTACATGTACACAAAAGCGAAAGCATATACATTATTTCTAAGTATGCGTGCTGATTAAGTATATTTTCTGTTTTAAATTAAAATTTAGAAATAAGGGAGGAGGCAGTAGCATGATATCCACCTGGTATTATGTAACCCCTTCATGCTTATGGCTGAAAGTGATAATATTTTAGTAACGTAACTGCCTTAAATCTGCAGAAATGGGATGCTAGGGTGAAGTACACGTTTGTGATTCAGCACCCTTAGTGTTTTGGTAATGACACCATGTTCTGAACACTTATTTTTCAAATAAAAGTAGAGGTAAATTTAAACTTTTTCTTTGCATACTAACAGTAAACTGACTCATGTTCATATTCACAGGATTAACGTTCAGAGAACGTTCAATGATAATCTCTGGATGTTCTCTGAATGTTAATTGACGTTCCGAGAATATTATTTTGCTACCTGTGGTTGTACTAGTACTCTAAAAGGTATAAAATATTCAACTGACGGATATTCAATTTATTAATTCTTTACGTTCGTCTTTTACTTGCATCCTTTTCATTTAAAATCTTCATATAGTGAATTTACAACACTTTTCTTTTATCTATGGCACAGCAATGAATGCAACAGCAATAAAGCAATGATTTCTTAAAAATCCTTAAATGTTGCTCTTCTTTCGGTCACTTTGTAATGACAGTTTTCGGATTAACATCTGAATATATTTTACTACCTTTGAGAAACTCAGATACACTCAACCAGAAATTTAACAATAGGTAAACTTTTATAAAAACAGCCATGTGACGCATCACGCATTAATGTGTTATTACTATTTACTAATGGCAGTCTAACTGAATTAATGCAGTCACTTTATTTAAATAAAGCTTTTGTTTTCTAAATATATCAAGATTGAAAAATGTACAGCTTCCTTCAATAGAAAAACTTAATGCATAGAAAGTTATTTATTGAGAAATAGTAAAAATTTCACAGTTTAGGTAACAAAGCTTAAACTTATGACCATTGCAAATGACATAATCGGATTGCTGCCAATGAATATTTTATTTAAGTAAAATAAAGTCAAGTCAATAAATAACATGAGCTATGTTTAGAAGTTTCAATTTCAATGTAGTAAAAATAATATCGGTTTCACCTCACTTATTCGTACTTTTGTATGATGAAAGAAATGTTCTAACTTGTGCATTCTACTTTGTAAGTTCACTCTTGCATGATAATTTGTTGATAATCCAATTAATTTTCATTCATAAAATGAAGGTCAAAACAGATTTCTGATCACATTTGCAGTTAAATACATTAAGTAAGTTACCCTGCCATTATAAACAATTGCAGTTTATTTTTTATTTATGTCCTAAACCAATGCTCATAAAATTGAAAAGCTTAATTAAATAGCGTGAAAAATACATTCCTTTAAAATAAAATAACAACACATTTAATGAAACTTCAATAAGAAAAAATAATTTAGCAGATATATATATATATTGATTTTCTGTGTAGGCTCTGTGAATGCATGAGAAAAATTTTTGGGAAAATTATTTTACAATTATATTTATCGTCTTAAATGTAGTTTTATGAGAACATTTTTCTTTTCCTTTAGAACTTAACAAAATACCGCATTTTTAACTTTAAAGAATTACTATCTAAGATTTTCATCGACCGGAAAGTATTAAACTTTCATTTACATTAAAGTTTGTAAAACTTGAAAAAAATTATGATATTTTTAAAATAAAATGGTATGAAATATTTATAATATCGAAATTTTAACGTAACCCGAAAACAAACTACAGTGGTAATAAAGGAAAACAAAAATTATACTGTGGTAAATTTATTTATGACAAAGAAAAAAAAAACGATTCACATCAAACTACTTTTATTTCATAGTGGAACTAAAAAAAATATTTTCACACTAAGTCAAATGACTCCACTCAAAAACAGAAGCTTAGTTTTACTTTGCCTAAACATTGTGCAGAATATTAATATTTAATGTGTGCCAGGGTCTTTAAGAATTTCTTAATTGAATTAATTTCAGAAAGACTCTCTACACGAAAGATTAATTGCTTCATTAATGCATACCGCATATAAACATTTTGGTTAACGTTTTCCACCTTTCTTAGGGAACTACGCTTTAAGCTTAACACCTGTGTCATGGATAATTCCACTCAACCAGCACAAGAGTACGAGTCAGACTGGCGAAACGAAACACTGTAAAAAGCTAAGTCATAATTTCTGTACATACAGGTTGCGGATATTTTATGTTTTATATTAATGTAGAAATGGACGAAAATTAAATTACATATATTTTAATAGGGCTAAAACAAAAAATATTTATTTGAAATTAATGAAGTTTGAGGAGTGTTATAAGAAGATTATATGATTTTCAAAAGCTAAATAGTTACATCTGTAGTACACTAAAAGTGAGCGTGTACTCCGGAGGTTGATTCACTTTTTAACCCTCAGTGAATAGTAAATTACAATGATAAATAAAAGTATAAAGTTTTTACCGAATGTTAAGTACAATCATGGTAACATTTTTACACAAACGCCATGAAGAATTAGGCATTTTTCTTAGTGGCAGGCGATCTTTCTGATTTTTTCACAGAAGAGCATCGTTACCATCATGTAATATAGTCTTGAAAATTATTTTGAAGTTCTTCTCGATGGATCGAACATCGAGTAATCTGTATCTCTTCTCTAAGGGTTTAAGAAGTCAAAACTATATGACCATTTAGAAGAAAAAAGTACAGAATGGAATGGCAAATTTCAAATTCTAAAGATGACAAATACGTATGATAAATACACCTTGTAAAACACTTGAGAAATCTTTAAATCAGCAAGTAAAATGCTCTGCTAAACTGGCATAGGGGCAGTAGCGCAAAACATTGTAAAAATTACGTGGAGTGTGTTAGGAGATCGACAGCTATGACAGCGTATCGTCCATAAACTGTGACGCAATTCGCTTTCTTCGTAATTCAATGTCTTGTTATCCTGTTACATTTTATGCTTGTGTTCTGTAATGCTTTTGCGCTTATTAAAATTTAAAATAAGCTGAAACTTCAAGTGTGCTGGTTTCAAATGTGAAATTCAAAGAATATTGGTGTACACATTGCAAGATCTTTCTTCTGTTACATTACCTGTTCTTTGGGACATTTTTCATTTCCAAATAACCACCCAACAATTAGTTTGAAGCATTTCTATGCTTATTCAAATGCTAGAAAGTTTTCAGAACTCGAATTTGAACAGATATCTCTTTAAAAAATCTGCTTGTGATTTGAGAACTTCTTACCAAATACAAACTTCAACGTTTGCCTGCTCAAAAATAAAAACTATCTTTCTATGGTCACTAATAAATGGAAATAAATGTAAATCAAGTTTACTTTGGCTCTTCGTTACGTTCTTTTTTATTCGAAAATAGCCACCCAAAAATTAGCTTGAAACTTTTTTAACCTTCTTCAAAAGTGTCCTTTTTAAATCCCCTCCTCTATCCGTTACACTGTTTTAATTCTATTTTGTAAATTGCTTTGGCTTTTAACTTTTATAATGTTATTTATCAGGCGACCTCGTGTCCTGGCTATGCTCTTCCCTAGCGTTTCCCCACGGCGTTTTCTGTAATTTTCTTGTGTCACAACTTCTCTTTGCTTATCCCCAGTAGGCGACCAACATTCAGATTTTGTAACTATCACGTTATCTCTAACTGCAAATTCGATTTTTTTCAATTTGGCGATTATTTCGCGACTGCTATTTCTCGCTCCTAGCTCTATTGCCAGGCTCTCTTTCTGTGTTCGCATCTTTTTCTCCATCTCTTATCGCTTTAATCTCAACGGTAGTAGTGCATTGCCCAGCCACCGTACTATTACCTGTATTATCCACTACTGGATACTAAAATAAAGCAAGTTATGTTATTGTTATTCGGCACGGAGTTTCTGGTTATTGCAGATTATGCACTATACTATATACCACGATATAACTACAGTATTTCTAGTGCAAAAATAGCTCCTTCCCGAATCTTCTTCCTCATAGCTCTGTTTTGAGAAGAATGAATATTTCAAAATAAATCTCCGTCTCTAAAACTTTTGTTTGTTGCTTTGTTAAAAAACAAACAAACTAATGAATCGTTTGTAAGACCTCGATAGAAAAGCTTGCAGGTGTATAATTCCAATCGTATTTTCTGCTCTAGTTTATCGGACCTCAGCCATGTTCACTAGCTGGATCTTTAGAGGAATCCCCATCTTCAGTTTTATAGAAACATTGAGGAAAAGTAAAAAGATCAATTTTGACAATTAAAATCATCTGTATAAACGAACTTCCGCTTTGTAATCTTATCCTGTCACCATGATTTTGATTATAACATAAAACAAAATCATTGATCCATTTCGTTGGAAGATCTGAAAGGAAAAGTTTCCTTCATCTGCAAGTCTCTTTCAGGAAAATTGCGAAATGATTTAGATGCTGCTTCTATGATCCAATTTCGAAACATGTCTTCGATGAAATAAGGCTCTTTGATCAGAACGTTATGTTTCACTTTATTAATTTGCATGCACTTCTGTTCTCCAGGCCTTACGAATCACTAGAAATATTTCTTAAATGAACTTTATTTTGACGTGCATTTATTTGCTGTTTTACTATATTACACAACAAAGATTACACTGTTACATGTTATATTACATTCTTGAATTATCTTACATGCAACTGTTTCTGCTGATGTTTCTGGTAGCTCAATATCTGACACAGAAATACTGCTTTGTAAACTAATGTAAAAAACAATAAAGTTTGGTTTGAATAACAAGAAAAAAATGGCCATGTTTTCTTAAAACATAAGTTTTTGAAAGTGAAACATGATAAGACAGAAACAAGTATTTGAATGTAAGTGAAATTACTTATTTATTATTATTTTTTTCAAAGCTTTTACTGTCCCGACCCTTAAAATAATTATGACTCTTGCATTTCCCCGGTCTTTTATATTTGTTACAGTGAAAACCCGAAATCAGTCAAAAACCGAATTAACTAGGGAAAACGCGTTCTAACTGAGTGCGTTAGGCAAAATCCGAATTAACAAGGGAAAACCCGGTTTTATTCGAGTAGCGGTAGCACGTTTTAGAGGGGCCCCTACAGCGGAGGCATATTTTCCAGGGGGCCCCTAATGGCAAGACCCACTGATTTTTTTCGGGTCTCGCAAAGAGCCAGCTTTAGCATATTTTCGAGAGGGGCCCCAAACCATGGTGGTCGAACCCCATGTTTTCCCATGTGAATTCATTAATGTTAATGCTTTATCTACTAAAAATAGGATTTTGCTCCCCCTTCAAAAATATGCCATTGCCGGCCCTTTGCGACGCCAAAAAAACATTACTGTGGCCGGCCACCGCTCTAGAGGGGCCCCTCGAAAATATGCTAACGCTGGCCCTCTGCGAGACCCAAAAAAACATCAGTGGGTCCGACCATCACTTCAGTGGCCCCCCCTCGAAAATATGCTAACTCTGGCCCTTTGCGAGACCCAAAAAACATCAGTGGGTCCGGCCAACACTGTAGGGGGCCCCCTGGAAAATATGCTAACTCTGGCCCCCTGCGAGACCCAAAGAAACATCAAAGGGTCCGGCCATCGCTTTAGGGGGCCCCCTCGAATATATGCTAACGCTGGCCCTCTGCGAGTCCCAAAAATATCAGTGTGTCCGGCCATCACGTCAAGGGCCCCCCTCGAAAATATGCTAACGCTGGCCCTTTGCGAGACCCCAAAAAACATCACTGGGTCCGGCCATAGCTTTAGGGGTCCCCCTCGAAAATATGCTAACGCTGTCCCTTTGTGAGACCCAAAAAAACATCAGTGGTTCCGGCACCACTGTAGGGCCCCCCCTGGAAAATATACTAACGCTAGTCCTTTGCGAGACCCAAAAACATTACTGTGTCCGGCCACTGCTGTAGGGGGCCCCCCCTCGAAAATATGCTAACACTGGTCCTCTGCGAAGAGGGGCCTCTGCGAAAGGGCCTCAGCGAAAGGGCTGCGAAAGGGCCTCTGCGAAAATCAAGGGGACCCCCCTCGAAAATATGCTAATGCTGGCCCCCTGCGAGACCTAAAAAAACATCAGTGGGTCTGATCATCGCTGTAGGGGGCCCCCCTCGAAAATATGCTAAAGCTGGCCCTTTGCGAGACTCAAAAAAACATCATTGGGTCCGGCACCACTGTAGGGGCTGTTTCCCCCCTGGAAAATATACTAACGCTGGTCCTCTGCGAGACCCAAAAACATTACTGTGTCCGGCCACTGCTGTAGGGGGCCCCCTCGAAAATATGCTAACGCTGGCCCCCTGCGAGACCTAAAAAAAGATCAGTGGGTCTGGCCATCACTTCAAGGGGCCCCTCGAAAATATGCTGACGCTGGTCCCTTGCGAGACCCAAAAAAACATCGATGAGTCCGGCCACCGCTGTAGGGGGCCCCCTGGAAAACATGCTAACGCTGGCCCTTTGCGAGACCCGAAAAAAATCAGTGGGTCTGGCCAGCGCTGTAGGGGCCCCTGGAAAATATGCCTCCGCTGAAGGGGCCCCTCGGAAACGTGCTACCGCTACTCGAATAAAACGGGTTTTCCCTAGTTAATTCGGGTTTTGCCTAGCGCTGTTAGTCAGAACGCGTTTTCCTTAGTTAATTCGGGTTTTGACTGATTTCGGGTTTTCACTGTAACGTATTCTTTCATAAACTATAACTTACTTTTTAACTATATGAATGGGAAATTGCATCACTCAACGATGTTTTCCTGTAAAGTTTACTTCAGAAATGATTCCCTTGTCGTGCGGCTATTACGCTACGCAACCACTCAATTCTGATACTTTCTACAATGGTTGAAAAAAATGTTTCATCATTAGTCAGATTTTCTACATCTTTAATAACAAATGAATTTTTTTTTCCTTGAAAATTTTCCCAGAAGAAAGAACCAATATATATATATATATTTACATTATTTAAAGTACAAGGTGGTCAAAATTAAAATACCCCTACTCTGAGCTCTCTGTTAGGGTTCTAAATCCCCCCCCCCTGTAGTGGAAACTAATAAACATTTTAATACAGACACGGAAAATGACAATTATTTTGTTCAGTTCATAAAATCTGTTCCTCCCCAATGACAGTGAATGTTGTAACTCGAGTATTTTTAGCACAGTCAAAACTTATTTGTTCAAATATATTTCTGATTGTTTGTTTTGCATGCCTGGTACAGTTCTTCCATCTCTTTTAATCCACATTCGTCACAAATATTTGCATGTCTTATATCTACAACGGAATCAATATTTCATCGAATAACAAAGCCCGTGTCTGCAGAGCAATTTAATTTGCATGTACCATCCATCAGTTTCTGGTGAATCTCTGCATTAAAGTTGATTGTAAAACCGGGATTCCTGCCATGTTATGGAGATGAATGCTCACAATATTTTCAGAGATATTCGCCTTCTAGGAATGGAGAAATAAGAAAAAGGGCACATATAGCACGTGACTTCCATCTGGCATTATGAAGAGACGGTAATCCTCTACATTTGATTACGAGTTATGCACCAGTTTCTTTAAGGAAAGAAAGTGCTCTACATAATTCATACATTAACTGAAAATAATCTCTCCAACCTGGATTTGAAACAGGTATCATTTCACCTTCTGGATTATAGGACTGCTGCATGACATCGTATTGTTTTATCACTTTGTCTATGAATTTATTGTTTAGAATTGGTTTCGTGGAAGAATTCGGAATAGAGAACTCTAACACATACTTTACGATTTTATCAAGAATATGATGTTGGCAGCCAATGTACTGTGGCTGGCAAAATTTTAATGTGACCATCGCAGTTTTTAATTCTTGACAGTTCAATTGATTCACCCAGTACTTACTGCTGTTGTGTCACATCAATCACTATGATGTTCTCCCATGCATCAAATTCATTCAGTAAACTAAAATATCCTATGAAGATCCGTTTCCACATTTTACGAAACCTAATTTAACTCTTTTAAGCGAACTCTTCAAGATTACTAATTAATGATCCTGATTTGAAATTTGCTTACCGTAGAAGTGAAGGTAGAAATTTTTCTCTTGCAAAATAGATTTTATTTTACACTTTGTGTTTCACAATTTCTTATGACATCTTATCACTCTCTTCTGAATTCCTGCTTTCCTCGTAACACCCTCTCCTGAATTCCCTCCGTCTCTATATAAACAGAGCACATTCTCATTCAAGCTCTGACGACAGCATGTAATACCTGCCGAAACCGGTCTGTTATTGTAATATTTGTTGGTGCTATTAAACATTGTTTCCTGATGTTGATCTATTGACTGTGATGGTGTTGGAATACTTGTTTCTGTCTTCGAGCAGGCTGGCGCACACTACATCAGCTTTAAGCAGATAGGCTGGTCACCAACTTAGCTGCTGGTAATGTTGGAAATCGGACGACACGTTTCCATTTGTCATTTCCTCTTTCATCTGACTCAAATACAGATGTTGTTTGGGAAAAAATTTCATTACTGACTTCTGAAGAGGCATCATCTACATGAGCGGCAGAGACAGCGGTTGGTTTTGATTGGGAATCAAATTTTCGTCCTCACTTAGAGGGAAGAACGAACAATTGTTGAGGAACTGCCCTTGTTACATAGCGATTCATTTTATACCTTGAATAATTTATCTTCTTGGCATAACCAATTTCCATGTGTTTTTGGTGTCAGATATATTTAATTTCTATTTTTTTAGTCAACCCTGTTTCCTCTCAGTTTAACTATTTTTGATATAATTGTTTGTTTTTCTAAAACTGGAAATATGATTTTCTACAGAGACTGATAAGCTCACGAGTTATCAGATTGATTCATTCTTTCTAATCTTTTGCTGACACGACAAGACAAAATTTTATTAGAATGTACACTTAGGCCTTTCAAGGCTACATTTCCAGTTTCTTAGTTACAATCATTTTTTGTTCTAACAATAAATAAATGGGGCCTCCATGTGAGGCGTGGTCGCCCCAAGAAAAACTTTTTTTTTATCATGTAAAAATAAATGAGCAATATGTACATAGATACAAAAATGAGATAACAATATAAATGATAGGAGATGAACGAATTTTAGAATCAAAATACACAAAAACAGTAATTATAATAATGGATGCAAAGTTCCTTGTCAGTATCTAAAAGTAAGACTGCCTTGGGTCTTTTACAATTTACTTCTTCTCGGAAATCGTAATCTCCCAGCTCACCCAATAGTTCGGTCGGAAAATTACCGAGATTAGTGAAGAAATTTTCACCAATCTGATGGACAATTTTTTCTAAAGGAAGGGATGCCGAGATAGCACCATATAACAGTATTAATCAGGTTCCTGTGTCCATGCCGTATTCGGCGGATAATTGCGTTGTGTTTTCGCGATAATATATCTAGATTGGTTTTGGCGGAATATCCCCAGATTTTGAAAAAGCAACTTCTGTCTTTTTTTTTTTTTTTCTTTTTCTGCTCCAACCCTTTTGTTTCGGGCATAAAGCACCTGTGCTTCCCATGTCAGACAGAGTCAATCATGACACCCAAGTATTGGCAGGTTATGGTCCAATCAAGTCTATCGTTATGTATGTAGAGGTTTCTAAGCTGTTTTGAACTATTGGTGAAGTGAATCGCATTACATTTAGAGGGGTTAATTTTAATTTTCCATTTCTGAAAAAAAAGGTTTCTAAGATATCAATGTGGTGCTGTAATTGTTTATTCATAATAATTAGGTGGAAGGATCTTGAAAATATGGTGGTATCGTCGGCATATACAGCAAGTGTTGTGTATTCATTTCGGGGAATGTTGATTATGTTAAACAAAGTAGGGCCAAGGAGTGACCCTTATTTATATTTCGCTGTTTTAAGGAGTACTAAGATATTGACCAATAATATTTTTCTTTTGTGGTAGTCGAATAAAATAGCTAAGTGTTTCAATTTTAGGTTTATCGTATCTTTTTATTAGATTCACAGCTACGTTCTTCATCCACGATTTCGCATTTTTCTTAATTACTTCACTTGATTTATTATATCCCATTATAATACTAATCTTGAACTACAAAATCTGACAATTGAAAAAATAAGTCAGCCAAATATCAGTCACATTTTATATTGAACACCACGTGACTCTCGTGAAACACCTTGAAACGGATATGGATTGGAGCGGGAGGTTTTTTTGGGGCCTCTTTGGAAAATAATTGCTTTGTAAACTGATTCAGAAGTTCAGCATTTGCAAACACAGGTGATACAGATTTGTGAATTTTTTTTTGTCATATACACCCTACTTCCTATACATCGAACTTCTCCATGTAAACGCTCCAAAATTGTTGAACATACTATTCAAGACATGAGGAAACGAATTACGAGAAAAAATTCCAGAAACACCGTTCAGCACATAGAAAATGTGCTGAAAAGACGGCAAACGCACATTTGTGAGGCATTTTATTTGAACGTGACAAACATTCATATCACAAAGACCTCATCGATGCAGAAAATGCTGCTCATTATAGTTCCCTTCTTCAAGATGTAAAATTTTCAATCTGTGGACAGTTTATTTAACTGCGGATCGTAACTGGTCGACTGATATGCTTCTCACATGCAGAGTTACACTCTCTTTCAAACCTGCCACGGTTACCGAACGTCCTCGATAAACAAGATTTAAGTATCCTCACTACCAAAAATCACAGGGATTGAGATCTGAAGAACGAGATGGTCAGGTTGTCGGAAAAGCACGACTAATTACTCTATCATTAATAAAATGTAATTGAAGAAACTGCTGAACACAAAGCTCAATTTGTGAAGGCACTCCATCTTGCATAAAGGTAATTGAATCAAGACAGGCGCTGCTAAATTTGGGGTACAACAAAATTTTCGAGTAACCTCTTTGAAAAACACAGATCCAAGAATGAATGTGAATCCACACCAGACTATAACTTTCGGTGTGTGAAGTGGAATCTCTTGGAAGGTACGAGGGTTTTCCGTGTCCCACATGCGACAATTATGGGTTGTTCCGCTTAGATGAAAGTGTTCATCACTCCATAGAATCTGCCATGGCCACGATGCATAAACTTCAACTCTAGCCAGAAGTATCAATGCAAAGGCCAGTCGCTTCTGCCTGTCGATGTCCAGCAACTGCTGATTGTAACGAAGTTTACGGGAAATAAAGGTATCATTTTTCTCATTTCGTACACGCTTAAATCTATTGAGTAAAATAATAATCAAACGGAGTATATTTTTACTCAATTTTTGACTTCAAACAGCCATTCTCCCGATTGAGTAAAATTTTCTCCATTAATCGACAAAAATCAATGCAGCGAAAAATTCTCAATTTTAGAGCATTATACAACAGCTCCATTCTCCATTTAGCCTAAATAATAATCAAAAAAGAAGAGTGTTTTTACAAAATCAGTCCTTTCTTAATTAATATATCTGTACTCAATTAAGATTATTATTTTAAGCTAGAAAAGGGATCTTTTATGAAAATTTGCTGTTTTTGATTAATATATTGAATGATTCGTTTTCTTCATTTTTTATTATCAGAGCTGTAATCTATGATTATAAGCCCGAGAAAATAAATTTTAAATCAAGGCAAATACATTACATATATCTTAATACACTATAAAAAAGTATTTTTTTTAATAAATAGAATATTATTTCACTATAGTCTCTAGTTATAAATTATATTCTCTAGTTATACTATAGTCTCTAGTTATCACTATAGTCTCTAGTTATAAATTATATTATTATATAATACACAGTACAATCTGAATACAGAAATGCAATCATGGTTAAACCATCTGTGAGATTTAATGAAAGCAGCAACCAAATTTATTTACATGAAAAACGTAAAATACTACTTACTCACTTGGAGTGGAGATATCATAACTTCATTTGTTTTACAACAGCTTTTTATAATTCAATCGTGAGAAACTATGTCATTAAAGCGAAATCTTTACCTAAAGCATCTCCTCCATATCTAGGCTGAATTTATTTTACAACTCTGAATATGAAAAAGATGCATTTGGTATTCGGATATAAAACAAAATTATCACAAGCGAATACACACACAACTAAGCATCCACAACAAAAGTACTTGGCATTAACTAAAAGTGCATCCAGTATCCTCTTCAGAAATTCTTTTACTTCATATTTTGATAACGACATGCTTATCCTTCGATGCCCGCGGGGTGACTATGGTAAAGAATCCGTCGAAGAGCGTTGGTCACGTGATAGTAATACGATACCTACCAAGCTTTTCTTTTCGTGGGGAAGTCAGAATACTCAAATAGACAACATTTAAGTGAAAAATTGAGTTAAGTAGAATCTAGCGAATCGTGAGCATTGAGGCGAATTGAGGAGTTTAGAAATTATTGTCTTTAATGAGTATTTTTTGGAAATTTTTAGCGTAAAAGGATTGAAATCAGCCGATAAGAAATTTAATCAATAAAGGAGTGTTAGTTTTAATCAATAGATTTAAGCGTGTACCGCACTGTACTCTAGGAATACCCAAGTGTGACACTGCACGCGCACAACTGCAGCCTGCAACGTTATCAATTGATTGTTCAACAATAGCGGTGGCTACATCTTCTATGACATTGCGATTCTCAATTTGCGTCCTCGACCAGACTGAACTCTTAAGATGTCCAGTTTTCTCAAATCGAGCGATCATTTACCTATGAGTTTGTGAAAGTAATGGTCTTTAGGTAAATTCTTTGGTCGATGAAACTCTCGAAGTGTAGCTGCAGCATTTGCGTTGTTTTCATAAAACAACTTCACAAACAAAGAATGTTCTGGCAGCGTGGCAGCCATAGCTGATCAAAAGGCCCTTTTCCTAGTTTTATCTCCTTTTATGCGCAGAACAGTAGCTTCAAACCAAGAGTTTATGCAAATTTTTGTGATTACGGTATGGAATTGCGATTACAATGCAAGTTAAGTTTCTTCACTTTTTGTTTTGTCTTTTTTCCCCCATATCAGCAATTAAGAAAAGGAAAAATTCCATATCGCATGTGTTTGTATTTTTGTTATTATTTGCGTCTTTTCAGGATATTTTCTGCACTACAGCGCCATCTATCGGTGTTTCTGGAACAAATTTTTTTTTTTTTTGCGTAATCCTTTTCCCCATGTCTTGAATAGTATGCTGAACAATTTTGCTACCTTTACACTGAGTAGTTCGATGTATAGAGAGCTCGGAGTAGGGCTGTTTCAGTTCTGACTACCTTCTATTTTTTGGTATTGTTTTTATTTTCATAAATATCAAGTTTATTAAACTTCACAGGCATTTACAAAAACCATATAATAGGATTAAAGTGTTATCTTTCAACATGTTGATTGTTTCATTTCGAAAAATAGAATGTTTAAGTTAAATAAGCTTAATAAAAATCGTCACATTTTTTATTGCTATTAACGTTGTGCCAAATAAACGCTTTAATTTTTTTTCCTTATGCTATAAATGCTTAAATAATTTCTGTAATTTTGTAGCATCGAATATAATATGTTATAAAAAAATAAATTTTATGTACGGTGTATTTTTAGTAGCTAAAAAAATCATTTTTTAAATAAATTTCAATATACCAGAATACAACAAATTGGATTTCTCGCATTTATTAAAATATAATAATTTTGTATAGATGTATTTGAGCTTAAAAAATAATTTATTTTAACTTCATTTACGTATTATCGATAATTACTTCGAAGAAAAATGTTCATAATTGCCAAAATTTTACAAATGTCATGTTTCAGCTGTAATTATTATATGTCACATTCTCATCCTTTATTTAATTAAATCATCTAAGTTCAATTCACTGACGTTAAATTGGCTAATTTCGTGTTTTATTAAATCCTGTGGCCAATGCTCATCTAAGTTTTTAAAGAAGTATTTTGTAATCATATGGGTTTTAGTTGTTTCATTTTTTTAATGGTATAAATTTTATTGAAATGGATTTCAGATAGATTTGAATATTGGAAAATTATTACAATTTTAATCGGAAGAAATTTGAAGTAGTAGTTAGTATACCGAAAAAATAATATCTTTTGATTTCGCTGTATAAAAACTGATTAGTTTCGAAAATTGCAAGCATAATGTTTAAATAAGCAACTTTCTTCAAACACTCTAGTACTAAACTCTCTGTGGCTACAAGTCTTGGCGTGCGTTTGTAACTGAAATTTGTTTTAAAAATAAAGTTGACTGAAAAATATTCTGCTTTTTTTTAGGTTATTGTTTAAGTTACTGCTAACATGACTGCTTCAACTTTAACAGTGCTTCCACTCATATGTGAAATTAAAAGGGAACTACTTTATCTCAGTTTCTATAAAAAAAATAATATTTTTAGTTACTGCAGCCATAGTATAATATAAACAAGATTTTACAGTGATAGTCAGAAATTGATCTTAATTTAACGTAGGCTAGCCTAGGAAATCTCCTTTGGGTTTACGTATCATTAATAGAAAATAAAAAGAAAGAATTCTTAATCAATGTTTCACTGCTTAATAAAAACGATAAGCTGTATTTGAAAGTTTTACTGAAATGGTCCACATCCTCATAAAAGCCATGTTTTTTTCATGGAAATCCATGCAGTCTTTCAAATAAAATATTAAGAGGCATTGCAGGGGCAAATCAGGCAGGGCGTTTCCATCACCATCACAGAATTTCATGATTTTTTTTTTTTTTTTTTTGTGTTGCTTTACCCAAGGAAAAAACAAATCAGAAGAAATATTTTTGATTTACCTCTTTTAGTTTTGGAGTTATGGGGGGGGGGGGGCAAAGTACCCCAGACAAGTTAAGTAGAATTAATTTAGGGCCATTTTTGCCACTTTATTGTCTCGACTGTGACTGGCTCCACGGTGCTAGAGAGAATTTTTTCATTTTATCCTACAATATACCTTGCATATTAACATCTAAAAAAAAATCAAATTGAAAATTTATTCGAAAATAGTCAGAGCCCCCCAAATATATCCAATTTCATAAAAAAATATAGTTTTAAGAATGCTTTAAATCTTAAGCGTAATACCGCAAAAGTTTTTCACAGTGCAGTTATACATCTTCATATAAAGTGAATCCAGTGTTAAAAATTTGCCCCAAATATGGTCCTTAACGCTAATTTATGCAATTTCGAATCATTGGTACAGCTGAAGCCGGCTTCCCACAGGAGAACTATTGACATGGAGATGTAGTGTCAACATAGTAGTTTCATATTACGAAAAAACACTTTTTGAAGGTACAACTGTTTCCAAGAAAAATCCCCAAAAGTACCTCCCGATTTCGGGCATTCCACTGACACGCATTGGGGCATTTCGGTGTTACTTTTAGAAGTTTAATCGACTGTTGCAATATTGAAGGTTAACTTATTCTGAATATATCTTCCATATATCACAAATAGTTCTTTAACAGGGGCACTCATAAGAATTACATTATGCTGTATGGGGATCCCTGTAACTACTGAGCCGATTCAAAAATATTTTCACTGATAGAATTTTACACTATTCCTGAGTATTATAGGCTATCTCTCAGCACGCAGCATAACTAGTTCTTTTACAGGGACACTTAAAATAATTCTAATACATTACGCTATATGGACATCTCTGTAACTACTGAACCGATTCTAAAGATCTTTTCGCTGAAAGCTACATTATACCTGATTAACATAGGCTAAAATTCATGCATGCAGTATAATTTACAGGAACACTCAAAATAATTCGTAAACATTCTCGTAACTGTCTCCATTCGCCAAATACGAAAAAAAAGCTATCTAAATTAATTAACTGTACATGTACCATATCTTATACTTCATTTAATATAAACAAAAAGTAAATAATATTGTGAATAAAAGAAATTGTCGAAATTCTACATCATTTATTTCTGCCTTATACTATTTTATAAGAAAATTCTCAAGTACAAATTCTCAGGTTATTTACTTAGTTTTATTATAGAGTATGTTGTATTGTTTATTGTGAGCTGCTTTGATACTTTTTATATTAGCAATCGTATATGGAGAAACAGAATCAAACTCATTTGGACAAAAAAATATCCTGTCTGGAGTGGCTGTTTTTGAGTCATCTCGTCGTGGCCGCATCTAATAATGAGAGTCAGGTATTGTAAGCAAGTATTCCATTATGGCAGTCCCATCTACTTCTGATAAAGCCATCACCCTTCCATTGTAAAATAACTTTTCCTATTCGAATGCCTAGTAAGAGTTCGGCTCAATATTAACAAATTCCTAATTTTTTTCACTAGTCTACAAGAAAAATTATATTTAGTAACAGAAAAAATGTAAAATGCCGTATAATGAAAATATTTCATCTATAGAACATGTCTATTTTTTTATTATTTGAATTATTTTGAGTGTTCATGTAAATTATGCTGCATGCATGAATTTTAGTTTAGTTACTCAGGAATAGTGTAGCTTTCAGTGAAAAGATCTTTAAAATCGGATCAGTAGTTACAGAGATGCCCACATAGCGTAATGTATTAGAATCGTTTTGAGTGTCCCTGTAAAAGAACTAGCTATGCTGCATGCTGAAAGATAGCCTATAATACTCAGGAATAGTGTAGCTTTCTATCAGTGAAACCATTTTTTGAATCTTTACAGTAGTTACAGAGATCCCCATACAGCGTAATGTATTCTTATGAGTGCCCCTGTTAAAGAATTATTTGTGATTATGAAGAATAAGTTAACTTTCAATATTCCTACAGTTAATTAAACTTGTCTAAAAGTAAAGTTCTAAAAGCAACGCCGAAATGCCCCCATACGTGTCACTGGAATGTCCCAAATAGGGAGGTACTTTTGGGGATTTTTCTTCGAAACAATTGTACCTTCAAAAAATGTTTTTCCATAATATCAAACTACTATGTTGATACTACATCTCCATGTCAATAGTTCTCCTGTGGGAAGTCGGATTCAGCTGTACCAATGCTTCGAAATTGCATAAATTAGCGTTGAGGACCATGTTTGGGGTCCCGTACCGGGGGTCCTGGGGGGCCTTCAAAAATTTTTAACATTGCATTCACTTTATACGAAGATGTATAACTGCACTGTACAAAAAAGTTTTCTGTATTACGAGCCAACATTGAAAGTATGCTTAATACTGCATTTTTTATGAAATTGTTATCTGTTGAAATTTGTGCTGAATAGAAAATGAATTGCATGCATAATATAATTGGTTTGAAGTCGAAGAGAGCAATTTATGATTTGCAGTGACTTTGCAGCCCTTTTTGAACGAATAAAACGTCGAACATTTTAAAAAATTAATAAAATACTGAAAATACTTTTTCCCATTATATATTTTCTATAACCTATTTAATTTTTCAATATTGAAATCAATCGTGAGCGTTGCAAACTGGTTTCATTTCTTCATTCTTTGACTAGCATTTTGAGTAATTTAAAAGTAGTACTTATTTAAGTCTGTTAGTTAGCACAAATACTTCCCCATAGAAAATTGTGCTTCTTTGTTTTGCATTTAATATAAGTCTCATTTTAAATTTAATTATTTAATTGCTGAATTTCCTTGAAATAAATTGGGACATTTTGAATTTATCCGAGGAGAATTTTCTCTTGTAAATACACAAAATATCACAATACATATTTCTAATTTATGTGACACTATATTTAATTATGCAATTAAATATATACATGTAATGTATAAAAAGGTAGTTTGGGTTTTACTAGTTTGGGTATTGTTCATTAAGAGAGTACTTTCACTGTAAGTTTTGCTTTCCTGTCATACTTGCCACGCGCGCTCTGGAGCTTTGTTTTATTTCTTTAGTTAATTGCCAGACACCAGGTCGTTGATTTTGGGTTCTTTCCAGTGTACACGTGATTATAGATCAGAGAGAGGCGGAGTTATGTCCTATCGTCCCACGTAGTATTATGAGCGTAAATACGGTTGCACCTCGAAAATCGAGGGACTTCTGCCACTAGAACTGCTTAATTAATCCACGCGGATTGTCGTACCCGTCTCCCCTCCCCTCTTCTCACTCTATATTGTAAATTAAGAGATAATATTCAAAAAACCGTTTTACCCGCCTTAACTCTGAAAATTTACTGGAAAATCTGACACTTCATACATAATGATTTACTTATGTTCAGCACAAGTTTCAATGTATAAACGCAGAAATAATTTACTCATTTTCCTTGTCTAAAATATTATTAGACTAGATGCATGACTAAATATTAGATATTTATTTCTGATTTAATAAGAAAAGATTTTAAGACAGTTGGGTATCTCTTAAATTCTATAAAAATGAAAGGGCGAATAAAAATTAAATTAGTTAAATTGTGAATTTTAGCATACTATATTAGGTTTTAATGTGTGTTAAAAGTTGCTATATTTTGAAAATATAACTGTTAACATCTTTATTTGGCGTTTTAGAAGGAAATTTTCGGAATTAAAAACCACTTTCTTCAACCATTTGAAGTGGAACATTTATACAGTATAGCTCTTTAAATACGTCCCTAAAGTAATAGATATAATCTCGCCTGTATCAGTATAAGAGAGCAAATTGTCGGGGAATCCTCGGGAAATCGTCCAGAGACGCACAGAATCCCTCCGGAGCAGGCAGTCCAGGAACCGTCACCCGACCGTGCATCCCCAACCTTCGACGGAAGTCCTGCGCGGAGGTTGGACGGCTGAAATTGGGGTCGCGTGAAGACAGTTGTCCGAGATGAGGCCGGGGATTTCTTGCTGCTTGGGTACACATTAACGACATTCCACGAAATGAATACACAACATTTGCTGTATATGCCGACAATACCAGGACGTATAAGACGCCCAGGCAAGGGATTTTTTTATGCCTGGGATATACCCGCTACACTTTTGTTTTCGATATGATTTTCTATTTTTTTTTCTTTGTTTTTGAAAATCGATGAGATAATGTGTGGCTGACTCTATGGTGATAAACTTGAAGGAGAAAAATTTCTTTTGAAATTCTTCCTACAAGTTTTCGGATATCGCCACGCTGGGTGTTTCATAAACTGCGCGAGTACTTACGCTGTTGTTTTGAGCTATCCTTTTGTTTTCGATGTAACTTCGTAACATTTTTTTGAAAATTAATGAGGCTTGGTGCAGCTGACTTTGGGGTCATAAACTTCAACGGAAAAAATTATGGTCGAATTCTTCAAGTAGGTTTTTGAATATTACCACACCGGGTATATCACACCCTGCGCGAGCACTTCTGCTATTATTCAGAGAGAGGCTCTAGTCTTGGAGTAGTATTTATAAATGTATGGTTACAATTGTATTTATTTATTTTTTTCCTTTTGTGCATCCACTTTACGGTAGAAAGCATAAAAAATACTCTTGGGTATGAGATATCCTGTGCGAGTAATTCCGTTCATTTATTTTGGCCAAGTAATCGCGGGTTAATTCATTTATTCGTATTTACGGCGATTTGAAAGAAGTAAATTACGCCTTAGTGCATAAAAAAAAATAGAAAAGTACTTCATAATTTTCTTTATTCGCATATTGGTTTATTTACACCCCCTCCCTCCTTCATTTTCCCATGTTACATAACTGTAAGTAGTAGATAAATGAGAGTTCTGCTCAGGGGGTACCATGTTAATTGTGGGGTACGCCGTACAGGTGCGTTCCCTGGGCTGAGAGAGAGAGGGGGGCGTGGTCGGACCGGATGTGAGGAGAGGATGTTCGAAGGGTTGATAAGAATTTCCTTTTTTTCAGATAAGGGTACTTGTAATTTTTTTCAGATTGTGACATATTTTTTGAAATAAGGGTACTTGTAATTTTTTTCAGATTGTGACATATTTTTGAAATAAGGGGACTTGGAAAAATTTTCAGACTTTAACAATTTTTCAAATAAGGATACTTGTAATTTTTTTCAGATTGTGACATATTTTTGAAATAAGGAGACTTGGCAAAATTTTCAGAGATTAAGATATTTCTCAAATAAGAGGACTTGGAAAAATTTTCAGATTGCGATGCATTCTCTCATGAAAAATAAGAGACTTTGACATAATTTTAAATAAGCTATATGAATTAAACCTGAAATAAAAAATATTATTATAAAAATGAGGACCCACCAGCCGCCCGGTAGAATTCGTCTACCACCTCATTTCAAATAAAAATTCTTACTGTGCCTTTCCCCATCACGCTAGCCTCGCATGAATGGAGACAGGGCGTAGCACAGAGGATGCGTTGTTGTTTTTGTTTCTTTAAATAATAATTAACTATGTGGAGCAAAGAAATGAACAACATCCCCAGGAGGCCTACGAACTTTAATTTTAAGTTAAATAAGTAATTTTACAACAAATATTTTTTTAAATCAAGAATTAATTTATTTTTTAAACCAAGTTTTAATTTTAAGTTAAATATTTTTCTAAATTTATTTTTAATCAAGAGTTTTAATTTTAAGTGAAATAATTTTACAACAAATATTTTTTAACCAAGTTTTAATTTTTAGTTAAATAATTTTACAACAAATATTTTTTACCAAGCTTTAATTTTACAACAAATATTTTTTACCAAGTTTTAATTTTACAACAAATATTTTTTACCAAGTTTTAATTTTAAGTGAAATAATTTTACAACAAATATTTTTTTAACCAAGTTTTAATTTTAAGTGAAATAATTTTACAACAAATATTTTTTAACCAAGTTTTAATTTTTAGTTAAATAATTTTACAACAAATATTTTTTACCAAGCTTTAATTTTACAACAAATATTTTTTACCAAGTTTTAATTTTACAACAAATATTTTTTACCAAGTTTTAATTTTAAGTGAAATAATTTTACAACAAATATTTTTTTAACCAAGTTTTAATTTTAAGTTAAATAATTTTACAACAAATACATTTCTAAATTTATTTTTTGAAACCAAGTTTTAATTTTAAGTAAATAATTAATTTTACAACAAATATTTTTTTTAATCAAATGTTTTTAATTTATCAGGAAAAAATTTTAATCAAGTGTTTTTAATTTATCAAGAAAAAAAAATTTAATCAAGAGTTTTAATTTTTTGTATACCGTATTTTTGTTAAGTAGCCGTTTAACATTAAAGTAGGATTTAGGATACCCATATATTTTCTACAAATTTAATCTACTGTTAGGCAAGTGAGAAAATTATACCATAGAAAGATTGTAGTACCTATAGTTTTTACAAAGTATACATACATACATTAGTAAAACATAATAAGATATAGTCTTATATTTTATTGCGAGAAAACCACTTTAGCCATATATCCCCCAAAACTCAAGTTTTTGTATACGAAATGTGTGAATACGCGTTAGATCCCCTTAGAAAGTCCTCCTACCAAGGCACCCCTCATCCTAGGCAGATACCCCCGCGTGCAGGTTTGCCTTAAAACACAAACAAACAAAGTATTTATCTAAACATTTTTTCTTACCCACACATTTTTGATAAATCTTAGGCAGCGATTATACTAGTTTATATTTTCTATAGATCAATTAGAGAAAAAAATGGCATTTTTATTAATCCTACAAAACATTTTTACTGTATATCACAAGTAGAGTAACTTGATTTATAGAATTTCAATACGATACGAGTTAGATTGTTTATGTGCAAAACTCATTTCAGTTTGACTATGAAAGCATAATTTTATACATGAATCAAGCTTTTGAGTGGTATGCACTTAACCTATTTTATAGAAAGGCGAGTTTAACTAGCACAAACTTTTAGACTAGATAGTACTATTGTTAGAAAGTTGAACTATTGGAAATAAAAATTGAAGATCCGTTTTAGTATACTGCATGTACATAAATATCTTTCAACTACTTAGATAGTTTAAATCGCAAATCATTACTTAAACTAAAAAAATACAAGGTTTTTACTTACGTGAAGGGACATCGTTCTAAATCTTCTAGTCTCTGGACAAAGTACCAACATCTATACGGCTAGCAAGACCGGAAAATCGAATAATGATTTAAAATACATTATCCCTAATTCCCGGTCCAACTAGCACATGTTCATTAATTCTTAATACCATCATATGCTGAAATAGGTATATTATTTTGACACTAAAAACAAAACACATTTGAAGATATTAAACGCTTTAAAAGTAATTTTTTTTTTCTTATAACAATTTACCAGATTCACAATACTATTTTATGTAGGATAAAATTAGTTAGCAAGCGAAAATGTAATCTTAGTTAGAATTTACTGAAATACAAATACCATGCATGCCTTATTTTCTATTAGGAGAAAGCCCTCAAACCCCAGTTTTTGTATACAAACTGCATAAAGTACTTCTACCGATAATGCTATTAATATTAATTACACTGGATTACCCACTAAAAATTTCGCAAAACACCAAAATACAGAAAAACATACATTAACAAAAAAAATCATACTTAAAAGTACAACACATCAAAAGTGGAAAATATAATTACCGCATAATTATTTTCAATTAGAATTACGGTATCAACTTATATGTAACTAAAATAATAGAAAATATTACACTTACCCTGTACTTGTACACGCGAGAGGTGAAAATAATAAAAATACATAATAATTCACAAAAGAATGATTGAAGTAAAATCCACGTGCCTGTGATATTGCTGATAACAGAAATTTAGAGATAAGAGAGTGCCTTGAGGCTCTACAGAGCCGGTACAATAAGAGTTGGCCAGTTTACCGATAAGATAAAACCAGGGAGGGTGCTAGGGGAATACCGAATTGTGGGGACACGTGTTTCATTCTACGTTCAAAAATGGGGACTTATGGATGAAGATGTTTACTACTTAAAAACATAATCTAATTTTTACAAACGCATTGGAACTTTGTAAAGGATATCTATTGAACACGTATTAAATAGATTATGATTATTCTTCTGATCGACATTATATCCTAAATTAAAATATCAAAGTTAAGCTACAACGATTAATATATTTTATATAGTTTATGAAAATAATGAATCATTAAATTAATTTCTGTGAAACAATTAGCAAAGATCATTATACTAAAGCAAATTATTTTTGTTAAGTTTTGATAAATAACAGTAATAAATTATAGGCATTGCAGATGAATGAGTATTCACGTATAAAATAGGTATTAAAATTATTGTTTAAAACAATTTTTAGAATAATAAACTAAAATTTTTATTTAATAAAGTCATAAACTAAAATTATTAATTAAAACTTGTTAATAAATTAAACATATCAAAATTTTTACACTCAGTTTTTTTATAGACTTAAATTTTACATAGACATCCTTTTAATAAATGCATAAACTAAACTTATTGTTTAAAACAATTTTTTACAATAATAAACTAAAATTTTTATTTAATAAATTCATAAACTAAAACAATTTTTACAATAATAAACTAAAATTTTTTTTAATAAAGTCATAAACTGAAATTATTAATGAAAACCTGTTAATAAACTAAACTGATTACTCTAAAAGATAGCTAATCACAACATATATCTGAAAAAATATAAGCAATTATAATACCTGAAAAATAACGGACAACACTCTTGTTGCATGCGGACAAAACATCGTTCTGCTCGGCTAAAGAATTCTTAGTTACCCGTTGCAGGAGACCTTACCTACGCCCAACCTACAAACTCTACAAATTTAACGGCAACTGATTTTCTCTTATCAGGTATCACAGATCAGATAAGAGATAAGGAAGTGACATGCGCAGAAGACACGTGATAGTGACGTGTGCAAATCTGTGTTGATTTAATATCCGCTAGGTTCGTTGGCAGGATGTACTATTTGCAATTAGGGGCAACTCTTAGTAACAGGCTAAGACAAGTTAGATGATGCAATATCTACTGGGTTGAGAAAGTTTTAAGGTAGAGGGCGCTTGGGTAATCACGTGATTTTTTAAAGAATCAGTATAGAGACATTTTAGTTAGATAAAGTGGCCAGGTGTGTGTTGCGAGACTCTCTTTACACTGTGTGCGCCTATACTTAAGACGTGTGTTTTAATTGATTTTTCGCCGAGTTTCAAAAATGTCTTTGCTTGAATCGATCGAAAATAACTTTAACATTGAATACTCTCCCGAGTTTTATACTCAAAGTGATGCCGATGTGTTGCTGCAAGAAATAATACAATTGCCTTTAGATGTAAAGCCTCTGCAAAGTATTGAAAAGAAAATTTCCCCCGAGTTTTATACTGAAAGTGATGTTGACGTGCTACAGCAAGAATTGTTGCAATTACCCCTGCAAAGTAGTGAAAAGAAAATTTCCTCGACCCGTAAAGTAATTACTTTTGCTGATGAAGGAATCAATTACAGTTTACCTGGAGCAACAGTCTCTGTTTACTCTTGGATACCCATTTTGCAAAAAATACGTGAAGATCTACAGAAAGTGACAAATTATGAATTTAATATGGTGCAAGTGAACTTTGGCTCTGAAGAACAACCTAAAATGGAAGACGGCAACTACGAAGATTTTAATCTAGACCTATCATCAGGTGTATGCATTCTAAGTTTTGGATCTAAACGAACTTTGGATTTTAAACCAGCGAACTGTGAAACCGCTACCATTAAATTAGAACATGGCTCAATGTGTAAGATATATCCCCCAACCAACAAACTTTTAACGCATGGTATTCCTTCGGAACCTTATGTGACAGACCCGCACATTAACCTTACATTTGCCAAAATGTACATTTATGAGCCTTCCCCGAAAAGGGCAAAGTTGGACAATTGGACGGACGATCTTTACCATAGCTTATATGCTTCTGTAAATAGTACATGGCACTTGGAAAGACTTATCTACGTTTCACTTCACGATGAAAGAACTGACTTGAAGATCCATATTAGACAATTTATTCAGAATGCCCAATTAGACTATATACCAACCGGTCAGGGAGTCGTGATGAACCCTTCCACATGGATCGAATTTATTGTAAAACTATTAGATTTTAATATAGGTCATAGCAATAGCTCTTTTATTTGTAATAATCAATTATCTGTATTTAATGACGATGGAAAATGTATCTTACAACAAATTTACAAAACCGCAGATTCATTCACGTTAAATCCAATTTCCTTAACACTTTTAAATGATCAAGTAAAAAAACTTTGCGAAATGAGAAATGAAATATTGGAATGCATTTTAAAAACGCTATATACGACGACCCTGCCTCATTTAATTTTAAAATTAAAGCCGCAAAAATGTAACCGCGAACCCCATTGTAATTACGATGAAGCTAAACAACAATTAATGGATATAGTACATCAGGAAATTTTTAAAAACATAGGCCGGGTTCAAGATCATTCTTCGCATAGGATACATGCCTGTTCGAATAGATCACATATTGATGAGCGAGAGGGTCTTATAAGTAGTAAAGCATGGTTTACGGTTGACATGCCGTATATTGCAAGAGAGATATGCGAGAAAAAATGCACTTGTCATTATGACGGAGAATTTTTTTCAAACATTTTCATTGAAGACTATATGAAGTATCTTCAAAATGAGCTATTTAATTCATTTTTTCAACCGTTTTCAGATTTTGCGAATTCCAAGGATGACAAAACATGTGTAATTATGTGATGTTATTGGTGTATAACTAGTATTGCGATTGTAAAAAATATATTAAAACCATTGTGATTATGTAGAAAAAGTTTGCTTGCTTCTACAACAGTGAGATTTTACTGATTTGTGCATGATTAATTGTGGATTACACTTTGAAAAGTTATTATTTTCTTAATTGTATAAATAGTTTGTGTAATTTAAAATATGTTTTTGTAAATAAATAAGTTTAAACATGAAAACTTTTCTGTGTTTTCTTTATGTGTATGTGTGTGTTGATTACTTGCAAAATAAAAATCTATAAAATAAAAAGTGATAAAGTTAGCATACTTGGTCACGATTTAAGGTTCTCGTTTTATACTTATCTTTTATACACTACAAGGTAGAAAGTTAGAAATTTAACAAAATTTATTGAAGCATGTACTATGGAAACATTAATCTACTACATAGAATTAAAATGTTTTGATTAAAATCATAAACTTAAGTGTGATAGGTAAATTGTGTTACATGAGAATTCCCAAAGTACTAATTTTTTATAAAATGAACTTAGCTAAAAAAGTTAGTTTCCATAATTTTATAACTTAATCGATTTTACAGGTTTTTCAAAAATAAAATTAAGTGAGATAAAGAAACTTAGTATTTTTAAATAAAGATTTTTTAGGTGTTCTTTAATGTAAAGATCTTACCATATTTTACTTGAAGTAACAGAATATTTAAAATCATACACTATGTTTTTAAAACATTAAGAGTATTACCTTGGCATATTTTTATAAATTTTATTAAGTAATGGGCTTGAATATTTTTATGAGAAATATCAACTAAGTGCACATGTTACACATTTTACTGATTGAGATGGTTATGCTTACAAATTTTAAATAAATATGCTCTTACTTTTATACATGTTACTTGTTCAAACTAAGTATACTTTTGATTTGTGTACGTTTATGAGTTCTCATAAGTTATGAAATTATTTCTCGAAAGGAACTTAGCTATTAGAACTTTGTAAATTTCGTAGAAGTAGTATGCTTAACATGTTTTTGATAAAATAGATTTAAATGTGGTACAGAAATGATCAGCTATTTTAGCATAGATGTATAAACTTATCTTTATGTAAACCTTAACTAAATAAAAGTAATATAATTTATGTCTGTACAAAGTGAAGGACTTAGGCTATTTTTCAGAATCATCAAGTAAAGGGTTTTACAAAATACTTAGTAAACTGCATTAATAGATTGTAAGGTGTAATTTTTTCTTTTAGAAGTTTTGCACATTGGTATATTTTATGTTCTGATAAGTCGTTGAATATGTTCTTGAAATAAACTAACATATCTGTACTTTGAAAATTTTATAGAAGTGACGAACTTTGGTATTTTTAGAATGTTACGAACTTGATACATTTTTTCTGAAGTGCTAGATATGTGAAATTGTCTTTTTAGAAACATTGAATTATTCAACTTAGTACATTTTAGTTACTCTTGCAAGATAACGGACTTAGAATTTTTTACAAATAGCAAGCTAGTAACTTGATAAACATGCTTGCAAATATTTTTAAATAACATTCTTAAAAATTATCAAAGTTGTAACTACTAAAAAGAAATAAACAAATTAATATATTATTTAAAAATATTAGTTACAACTAGTAGTTACAACTTTGATAATTTTTAAGAATGTTATTTAAAAATATTTGCAAGCATGTTTATCAAGTTACTAGCTTGCTATTTGTAAAAAATTCTAAGTCCGTTATCTTGCAAGAGTAACTAAAATGTACTAAGTTGAATAATTCAATGTTTCTAAAAAGACAATTTCACATATCTAGCACTTCAGAAAAAATGTATCAAGTTCGTAACATTCTAAAAATACCAAAGTTCGTCACTTCTATAAAATTTTCAAAGTACAGATATGTTAGTTTATTTCAAGAACATATTCAACGACTTATCAGAACATAAAATATACCAATGTGCAAAACTTCTAAAAGAAAAAATTACACCTTACAATCTATTAATGCAGTTTACTAAGTATTTTGTAAAACCCTTTACTTGATGATTCTGAAAAATAGCCTAAGTCCTTCACTTTGTACAGACATAAATTATATTACTTTTATTTAGTTAAGGTTTACATAAAGATAAGTTTATACATCTATGCTAAAATAGCTGATCATTTCTGTACCACATTTAAATCTATTTTATCAAAAACATGTTAAGCATACTACTTCTACGAAATTTACAAAGTTCTAATAGCTAAGTTCCTTTCGAGAAATAATTTCATAACTTATGAGAACTCATAAACGTACACAAATCAAAAGTATACTTAGTTTGAACAAGTAACATGTATAAAAGTAAGAGCATATTTATTTAAAATTTGTAAGCATAACCATCTCAATCAGTAAAATGTGTAACATGTGCACTTAGTTGATATTTCTCATAAAAATATTCAAGCCCATTACTTAATAAAATTTATAAAAATATGCCAAGGTAATACTCTTAATGTTTTAAAAACATAGTGTATGATTTTAAATATTCTGTTACTTCAAGTAAAATATGGTAAGATCTTTACATTAAAGAACACCTAAAAAATCTTTATTTAAAAATACTAAGTTTCTTTATCTCACTTAATTTTATTTTTGAAAAACCTGTAAAATCGATTAAGTTATAAAATTATGGAAACTAACTTTTTTAGCTAAGTTCATTTTATAAAAAATTAGTACTTTGGGAATTCTCATGTAACACAATTTACCTATCACACTTAAGTTTATGATTTTAATCAAAACATTTTAATTCTATGTAGTAGATTAATGTTTCCATAGTACATGCTTCAATAAATTTTGTTAAATTTCTAACTTTCTACCTTGTAGTGTATAAAAGATAAGTATAAAACGAGAACCTTAAATCGTGACCAAGTATGCTAACTTTATCACTTTTTATTTTATAGATTTTTATTTTGCAAGTAATCAACACACACATACACATAAAGAAAACACAGAAAAGTTTTCATGTTTAAACTTATTTATTTACAAAAACATATTTTAAATTACACAAACTATTTATACAATTAAGAAAATAATAACTTTTCAAAGTGTAATCCACAATTAATCATGCACAAATCAGTAAAATCTCACTGTTGTAGAAGCAAGCAAACTTTTTCTACATAATCACAATGGTTTTAATATATTTTTTACAATCGCAATACTAGTTATACACCAATAACATCACATAATTACACATGTTTTGTCATCCTTGGAATTCGCAAAATCTGAAAACGGTTGAAAAAATGAATTAAATAGCTCATTTTGAAGATACTTCATATAGTCTTCAATGAAAATGTTTGAAAAAAATTCTCCGTCATAATGACAAGTGCATTTTTTCTCGCATATCTCTCTTGCAATATACGGCATGTCAACCGTAAACCATGCTTTACTACTTATAAGACCCTCTCGCTCATCAATATGTGATCTATTCGAACAGGCATGTATCCTATGCGAAGAATGATCTTGAACCCGGCCTATGTTTTTAAAAATTTCCTGATGTACTATATCCATTAATTGTTGTTTAGCTTCATCGTAATTACAATGGGGTTCGCGGTTACATTTTTGCGGCTTTAATTTTAAAATTAAATGAGGCAGGGTCGTCGTATATAGCGTTTTTAAAATGCATTCCAATATTTCATTTCTCATTTCGCAAAGTTTTTTTACTTGATCATTTAAAAGTGTTAAGGAAATTGGATTTAACGTGAATGAATCTGCGGTTTTGTAAATTTGTTGTAAGATACATTTTCCATCGTCATTAAATACAGATAATTGATTATTACAAATAAAAGAGCTATTGCTATGACCTATATTAAAATCTAATAGTTTTACAATAAATTCGATCCATGTGGAAGGGTTCATCACGACTCCCTGACCGGTTGGTATATAGTCTAATTGGGCATTCTGAATAAATTGTCTAATATGGATCTTCAAGTCAGTTCTTTCATCGTGAAGTGAAACGTAGATAAGTCTTTCCAAGTGCCATGTACTATTTACAGAAGCATATAAGCTATGGTAAAGATCGTCCGTCCAATTGTCCAACTTTGCCCTTTTCGGGGAAGGCTCATAAATGTACATTTTGGCAAATGTAAGGTTAATGTGCGGGTCTGTCACATAAGGTTCCGAAGGAATACCATGCGTTAAAAGTTTGTTGGTTGGGGGATATATCTTACACATTGAGCCATGTTCTAATTTAATGGTAGCGGTTTCACAGTTCGCTGGTTTAAAATCCAAAGTTCGTTTAGATCCAAAACTTAGAATGCATACACCTGATGATAGGTCTAGATTAAAATCTTCGTAGTTGCCGTCTTCCATTTTAGGTTGTTCTTCAGAGCCAAAGTTCACTTGCACCATATTAAATTCATAATTTGTCACTTTCTGTAGATCTTCACGTATTTTTTGCAAAATGGGTATCCAAGAGTAAACAGAGACTGTTGCTCCAGGTAAACTGTAATTGATTCCTTCATCAGCAAAAGTAATTACTTTACGGGTCGAGGAAATTTTCTTTTCACTACTTTGCAGGGGTAATTGCAACAATTCTTGCTGTAGCACGTCAACATCACTTTCAGTATAAAACTCGGGGGAAATTTTCTTTTCAATACTTTGCAGAGGCTTTACATCTAAAGGCAATTGTATTATTTCTTGCAGCAACACATCGGCATCACTTTGAGTATAAAACTCGGGAGAGTATTCAATGTTAAAGTTATTTTCGATCGATTCAAGCAAAGACATTTTTGAAACTCGGCGAAAAATCAATTAAAACACACGTCTTAAGTATAGGCGCACACAGTGTAAAGAGAGTCTCGCAACACACACCTGGCCACTTTATCTAACTAAAATGTCTCTATACTGATTCTTTAAAAAATCACGTGATTACCCAAGCGCCCTCTACCTTAAAACTTTCTCAACCCAGTAGATATTGCATCATCTAACTTGTCTTAGCCTGTTACTAAGAGTTGCCCCTAATTGCAAATAGTACATCCTGCCAACGAACCTAGCGGATATTAAATCAACACAGATTTGCACACGTCACTATCACGTGTCTTCTGCGCATGTCACTTCCTTATCTCTTATCTGATCTGTGATACCTGATAAGAGAAAATCAGTTGCCGTTAAATTTGTAGAGTTTGTAGGTTGGGCGTAGGTAAGGTCTCCTGCAACGGGTAACTAAGAATTCTTTAGCCGAGCAGAACGATGTTTTGTCCGCATGCAACAAGAGTGTTGTCCGTTATTTTTCAGGTATTATAATTGCTTATATTTTTTCAGATATATGTTGTGATTAGCTATCTTTTAGAGTAATCAGTTTAGTTTATTAACAGGTTTTCATTAATAATTTCAGTTTATGACTTTATTAAAAAAAATTTTAGTTTATTATTGTAAAAATTGTTTTAGTTTATGAATTTATTAAATAAAAATTTTAGTTTATTATTGTAAAAAATTGTTTTAAACAATAAGTTTAGTTTATGCATTTATTAAAAGGATGTCTATGTAAAATTTAAGTCTATAAAAAAACTGAGTGTAAAAATTTTGATATGTTTAATTTATTAACAAGTTTTAATTAATAATTTTAGTTTATGACTTTATTAAATAAAAATTTTAGTTTATTATTCTAAAAATTGTTTTAAACAATAATTTTAATACCTATTTTATACGTGAATACTCATTCATCTGCAATGCCTATAATTTATTACTGTTATTTATCAAAACTTAACAAAAATAATTTGCTTTAGTATAATGATCTTTGCTAATTGTTTCACAGAAATTAATTTAATGATTCATTATTTTCATAAACTATATAAAATATATTAATCGTTGTAGCTTAACTTTGATATTTTAATTTAGGATATAATGTCGATCAGAAGAATAATCATAATCTATTTAATACGTGTTCAATAGATATCCTTTACAAAGTTCCAATGCGTTTGTAAAAATTAGATTATGTTTTTAAGTAGTAAACATCTTCATCCATAAGTCCCCATTTTTGAACGTAGAATGAAACACGTGTCCCCACAATTCGGTATTCCCCTAGCACCCTCCCTGGTTTTATCTTATCGGTAAACTGGCCAACTCTTATTGTACCGGCTCTGTAGAGCCTCAAGGCACTCTCTTATCTCTAAATTTCTGTTATCAGCAATATCACAGGCACGTGGATTTTACTTCAATCATTCTTTTGTGAATTATTATGTATTTTTATTATTTTCACCTCTCGCGTGTACAAGTACAGGGTAAGTGTAATATTTTCTATTATTTTAGTTACATATAAGTTGATACCGTAATTCTAATTGAAAATAATTATGCGGTAATTATATTTTCCACTTTTGATGTGTTGTACTTTTAAGTGTGATTTTTTTGTTAATGTATGTTTTTCTGTATTTTGGTGTTTTGCGAAATTTTAAGTGGGTAATCCAGTGTAATTAATATTAATAGCATTATCGGTAGAAGTACTTTATGCAGTTTGTATACAAAAACTGGGGTTTGAGGGCTTTCTCCTAATAGAAAATAAGGCATGCATGGTATTTGTATTTCAGTAAATTCTAACTAAGATTACATTTTCGCTTGCTAACTAATTTTATCCTACATAAAATAGTATTGTGAATCTGGTAAATTGTTATAAGAAAAAAAAAATTACTTTTAAAGCGTTTAATATCTTCAAATGTGTTTTGTTTTTAGTGTCAAAATAATATACCTATTTCAGCATATGATGGTATTAAGAATTAATGAACATGTGCTAGTTGGACCGGGAATTAGGGATAATGTATTTTAAATCATTATTCGATTTTCCGGTCTTGCTAGCCGTATAGATGTTGGTACTTTGTCCAGAGACTCGAAGATGTCCCTTCACGTAAGTAAAAACCTTGTATTTTTTTAGTTTAAGTAATGATTTGCGATTTAAACTATCTAAGTAGTTGAAAGATATTTATGTACATGCAGTATACTAAAACGGATCTTCAATTTTTATTTCCAATAGTTCAACTTTCTAACAATAGTACTATCTAGTCTAAAAGTTTGTGCTAGTTAAACTCGCCTTTCTATAAAATAGGTTAAGTGCATACCACTCAAAAGCTTGATTCATGTATAAAATTATGCTTTCATAGTCAAACTGAAATGAGTTTTGCACATAAACAATCTAACTCGTATCGTATTGAAATTCTATAAATCAAGTTACTCTACTTGTGATATACAGTAAAAATGTTTTGTAGGATTAATAAAAATGCCATTTTTTTCTCTAATTGATCTATAGAAAATATAAACTAGTATAATCGCTGCCTAAAATTTATCAAAAATGTGTGGGTAAGAAAAAATGTTTAGATAAATACTTTGTTTGTTTGTGTTTTAAGGCAAACCTGCACGCGGGGGTATCTGCCTAGGATGAGGGGTGCCTTGGTAGGAGGACTTTCTAAGGGGATCTAACGCGTATTCACACATTTCGTATACAAAAACTTGAGTTTTGGGGGATATATGGCTAAAGTGGTTTTCTCGCAATAAAATATAAGACTATATCTTATTATGTTTTACTAATGTATGTATGTATACTTTGTAAAAACTATAGGTACTACAATCTTTCTATGGTATAATTTTCTCACTTGCCTAACAGTAGATTAAATTTGTAGAAAATGTATGGGTATCCTAAACCTTACTTTAATGTTAAACGGCTACTTAACAAAAATACGGTATACAAAAAATTAAAACTCTTGATTAAAATTTTTTTTCTTGATAAATTAAAAACACTTGATTAAAATTTTTTCCTGATAAATTAAAAACATTTGATTAAAAAAATATTTGTTGTAAAATTAATTATTTACTTAAAATTAAAACTTGGTTTCAAAAAATAAATTTAGAAATGTATTTGTTGTAAAATTATTTAACTTAAAATTAAAACTTGGTTAAAAAAATATTTGTTGTAAAATTATTTCACTTAAAATTAAAACTTGGTAAAAAATATTTGTTGTAAAATTAAAACTTGGTAAAAAATATTTGTTGTAAAATTAAAGCTTGGTAAAAAATATTTGTTGTAAAATTATTTAACTAAAAATTAAAACTTGGTTAAAAAATATTTGTTGTAAAATTATTTCACTTAAAATTAAAACTCTTGATTAAAAATAAATTTAGAAAAATATTTAACTTAAAATTAAAACTTGGTTAAAAAATAAATTAATTCTTGATTTAAAAAAATATTTGTTGTAAAATTACTTATTTAACTTAAAATTAAAGTTCGTAGGCCTCCTGGGGATGTTGTTCATTTCTTTGCTCCACATAGTTAATTATTATTTAAAGAAACAAAAACAACAACGCATCCTCTGTGCTACGCCCTGTCTCCATTCATGCGAGGCTAGCGTGATGGGGAAAGGCACAGTAAGAATTTTTATTTGAAATGAGGTGGTAGACGAATTCTACCGGGCGGCTGGTGGGTCCTCATTTTTATAATAATATTTTTTATTTCAGGTTTAATTCATATAGCTTATTTAAAATTATGTCAAAGTCTCTTATTTTTCATGAGAGAATGCATCGCAATCTGAAAATTTTTCCAAGTCCTCTTATTTGAGAAATATCTTAATCTCTGAAAATTTTGCCAAGTCTCCTTATTTCAAAAATATGTCACAATCTGAAAAAAATTACAAGTATCCTTATTTGAAAAATTGTTAAAGTCTGAAAATTTTTCCAAGTCCCCTTATTTCAAAAATATGTCACAATCTGAAAAAAATTACAAGTACCCTTATTTCAAAAAATATGTCACAATCTGAAAAAAATTACAAGTACCCTTATCTGAAAAAAAGGAAATTCTTATCAACCCTTCGAACATCCTCTCCTCACATCCGGTCCGACCACGCCCCCCTCTCTCTCTCAGCCCAGGGAACGCACCTGTACGGCGTACCCCACAATTAACATGGTACCCCCTGAGCAGAACTCTCATTTATCTACTACTACTGTAGCCTTCATAAGAATTATATTTTATGGAGTTCAGCTGTTCTAAGAATTATGTTAATTCAGAATGTAGATCAGCAAATTCAAAAACACCGTTTTCTTTGTGCTTTCAACTTTCAGATCAGATACGCCATCCGCATATAAAATAATCCTTTCTGACGTTTATTAGTTTTTGTGAGTATAACAAGATAGTAAATCTAATTTGATTCTTCTTCAATATAATCTTTTTAATATAATCGTTAATGTAATCTGCTTTTAGAT
This sequence comes from Cheiracanthium punctorium, assembly GCA_038373885.1. Classification (NCBI taxonomy): domain Eukaryota; kingdom Metazoa; phylum Arthropoda; class Arachnida; order Araneae; family Cheiracanthiidae; genus Cheiracanthium; species Cheiracanthium punctorium. The sequence continues at coordinate 560,414 of JAWZYV010003132.1, forward strand.
TTTCTCTCGCGCATTTCATATTTTAAATTTAAAGCATTTCTCTTTCTTCAGAAACTCAAATATTTGCTACGTACTAAAATATACCAGACATTTTACTAAAGTTCTCAGAATTTTTTTTTATTTCATTACGGAGTCCTTAATTTTTTTGGATTGTAAACTTTTTAGAGACATACATACGTGCAAACTCAGTTTAGTACATTTCCCTGTTTGCTTGATTATTCTTTCAAATGAGGCGTTGAAAAAAATGCACTTATTAGGAAAAAAATAACCTCTGACAGTACAATGATGAATTAATTTCACTTTTAAAATTAAGAATTAATTTTATTCTTATTGAAAAAAAGCTCTTTTTGTGATCTAAATGTTGTAATAATCTAATGAAGCATCAGCAATATGATTTCTTCTAAAATTGGAATGTTGAAACATTTATGTCAGGAAACGGTATTTAATTGATATACTACAATTAAATACCGTTCGTATATTGGTGTAAGTAAACCAATATGCGAATAAAGAAAATTATGAAGTGCTTTTATATATTTTTTTTTTTATTTAGTAGAATCATTAGCAAAATACTTTCACTTACATTTTTAGCTTACCTTACTAAAATATTTTAAATTCAGAGTTACTCTCATAAATAATCTTAAACTTTATTGGGTATTTAAACCATAGTAAATTATTTGAACACATATCAGCAAACAGTCTGTATTGCACATATCTAAAAATTACAAGTGAGAGTATATTATATTACACGAATTCAGTCTCTAGTTTTAGTTTAACCTATTTCAGCCCAGATATTTTTGCAACTTTCTTCGATTTTTGTTAATACCAGCAATGATAGATAAATTTCTGATGTCAACTTTTTGAACAAGGGATGATTTCTTTTAAAATCCTTATGTATAAAAATTGAAATGTCAACATTCTACTTGGTCATCTTAAAATATTTTGTGGAGTTGAGGTTTAGTACTCGTGAGTAAAGGTTAGGAAAAATAAATAACGTTTTCGGCTGGTAGCGAAAAAAAGGGCACTGGGCATAAATGAGTTAACGGGTTGAAATGTTAAATTTAGATATCCAGCCTAGCAAACTTGGAAAAATATCTGTTACAAGTTAATACTTTGTGTTAGAGACAATCTAAATGGTCTAAATTAATACAATGTTCCGTTTTTACACTGCAAATTCCCAGCACACATTTGGAACACTTTTATTAATAAAAGTTCTCCAGTTACATAAATGTATTCTGAAATGTGATCCGTGTTATAAAGAAAGTGTTCCGAAAGTATTCCAGAAGTGTTCTGAAAGTGTTCAGCTTATTTATTAATGTAAACTTGGGAACAAATTTGAGAACAGATTGGGTATACTGGTGAAATCATCGTTTTCTTTGTTACAACGATGATGGATAGCAAAAGGATGCCTAAAATAACTGCAATATATGATCTGATTGGGAGGAGAGGTGTTGTGCTTCGAGTGTGGAGGGGTGTTGGGGGATGAGGGACGTACCTCAGTGGACCATTGACCTTTTCACCACTGACAATTACCTGCTGAGAGAGGCTGAAGCAACGTTAATCCCCCTTCAATCTATACAGGGCGTTGATCTTTAGCCGCTTGATAGCAACCAGTGTGGATTTCCAGAACATGATCACTTGGATATGTTAAACTTTTAAATTCAGTTTTTGCATGCATGCATGTAGTGATTATTACTTTTGAGACTCATAAATTCAGTAAAATGACAAGACAAAAATATAGGGTCACGTTGGTTGGAGCCTCAAGATGGAAAACAGTTTTGCACTTAATGAACTCACATTTTTCGCAATTAAAATGATGTATTGGTCTCCGAAAATTATTCCTCTCTCAAGTACTCAAATAATTTTCTGGGGCTCTTTAAATACGTCGTGGTCGCAATGTCCTCCAAGTTCCTATATTCAAACGATACCTCTGAGGGTGGCAAAACTAAGCCTTCAGGACTTCTGCGTACTATCTGCTTCAGAATTAGGAAATACTGCTAACGATCGGTAGTGCTGCCATCTATCGGCTCCTGAATGAGGTATAAATGATCATGCGAACGGGAGTTTGTGGTAGAAATTAACACCCTTGGCAAGTGCTGCCGCTATCGATCTAATATTCACTTGGGTTTGGTACAAAATGCTGTTTCTTTTTAATTGCATAGTGACGTCCCTAGCAGCAATCTTTGCTCGGGCTTTACCAGGCCTATGATCGGTGCATCGGCTATTCATCGCCTGATTATTACTGATCATCCTTAATTTTTCGTATGTTCATCTTTTCCCGATGATCGAATCTTTACACTGAGATCTGATAGGCGCTTTCAAGATTGCGAAGTATAAAGCGAGCAAACAAGTTTATATCGGTCTTTCTACCAAGTAGCTGAACGGCTGGATATCTCCGTTCCTTCATTAATGTGCAAAGAGCATCATATGCACACCATATGTTTGTTTTAAGGTTGCTGATTGGATAAGCTATTATGCGGGAAGACAAGACAGGTGACAGGCGAACAGTTTTCGCAAAATCTCAAAATCTAATCCAAATTTTAAACTTTAGGGGCATAGTTTAAATTGTACGACCACCTATCGTGTCACTAAATTTTGCTTTATTCACTTAGTCGTATGTGATGCGCCGACAAAAATTTACGCAGTTTAAAACGATTTTCAGAAAAAATCTCAAAATCTATTTCTTTTTTTTTTTTTTTAATCCGACGATTATAGCTTAAGGTGAGTGATTGCCTATCATGTCAGTAAATTTCATTCCTTTCGCTTTAGTCACTTTTACTTGACGTGCGAACAAAAATTTACGCAGTTTGAAACAATCTTCGAAAAATCTCAAAATCTATAGAGATTTTTAAAATATTCATTATAATGAATATTTTTAAAACAGACAAACTTTTTGTGCCGTACACAGGTCCCAAATGCTTAAAACGGATAGAAATCGCAAAATCTTTTTAATTTTGACTAGTGTACAGGAAAAGTCTAGTTTTATTTAATTAGAAACTTAAATATTCCAATTCGGAACTTGAAACAACAATCACTTCAAATTTTAGTCTCACCAATAACGAGTCAGACCCCCATCTAGTGGTTAGAATGCGGGGCTACCAAGCGTTAGTTCCCCAGTTCGAAACCAAGTCTCGGAAGCTTGAAAATTGAAGTTCAGATGGCAGCATTAAAATTCAAAGAGAAGAGGAAGAAGTTCGAATTTGCTCTTTTTTTTTTTTACTCTTAAAAAATTTTATCTAGCTGGGATATACCCTAATTTTTATCGATTGTTCAGTTTAAAATTTTATCAAAGGTCATAGGCTTCACATCCTAAGTTGCAAGGTGTTTGCTCTTCCGAGATGAATATAACCCCAATCGCATCGGCTTTACAACGGCTCTACGCCCAATTTTCCCCCCTTGCCGATGATCCAACCCTACTATTCGGGAGAGGACATGCCCGAGCAAAGTCCGAGATAAGAGCCCCCGACGCGCTGAAGAACCTTGCATGGCGCGCGCTGCGCTTCCTCCCTGTCCGATCATCGGCATTTCAGGAACCGATGACCGTTTGCTACTAGGGGTGAGGCTTTTCTTGTCTCATCTAAAGTTAAAAGAGGCTGGAACTATGCATAAAAATTCTACAAAAGAAAGTATTCCGAATCATGCCTTAAGAAGTGTACTGGAAGCAGGGACTCGAACCGGAACTGAGCCGGAAAACAAAATCGGTTTATTTCGGTTCGGTATATCTTTAATTATTTTGTTACGACAACTAACTTATCAATAATGTCTAATTTAACGTCAACCATATAATTATTATCATTACATGTACAGTCTGTTTCCGTTTCTCAGAGCCTTCGTCCCATTTACGCATGCGTCAGATCTGATTGGATTTCATCAAAATAAGGGTGAATGGAAGTTTAGCAACGCTCTTTTATGTTTAAAACTCTGTTTACACTTGAACTCGCAATAAGTAGAATAGTTTCTGAAATTTCAAAAAGTAAAACAAAATGGAAAACATCATGAAAAGACAGCGAGACAAAATGGAACTTCAAAAAATGCCGATCTCAACCTATCGCCCCTTTTTCCGTGTAGAATCGTCTTGTTTGCAGTCGCTCTGCTTTATCAAAACAGACAGTACATCGCTTCTCAATTTTCTGTTTTGATTCTTACTACTACTTTTCTGTTTCAGTTTCACATGAAACTACTTGTAGAAGGCAGATTTAATAAAGTTGATGATAGAATTATATTTTTAGTACACACACATAAATAAGAATATACATAAAATAAAATTATTCATCCGGAACTGAACCGAAAACCGCGAACTGAACTGATATATTTTCTTTTAGCTGAACCGGAACGAATAAAATTACGGTTCGAAGCCCTGGCTGGAAGTGCGCTAGAATGTGTACTGGACAGAATAAGCATACTAGAAAATGTTCTCAAATGTGTTCCCAAAAGTGCGCTAGATAGTGTGCTGACAAAATGTGCTCCACATGTGTTCCCAAAAGTGTTCCAAAAAGTTTTCTAAAGAGTGTGCTAGAAAGCGTGCTAAATAGGTGACAAAATAAGTTTTCTCAAAAGTGTTCCAAAAAGTGCGCTTTAAAGTGTGCTAAAAAAAGCTGACAAAATAAGTGTTCTGAAAAGTGTTCAAGGATTTGTAGTGTAGTGATTTGAGGAACAGAATTGTAGAAATTAGTAATATTTTGAAAAATATAAACAACTACACGCAATTTTAGGCATTTGCAGTATTGTTAAAGGTACCTGAAATCTCATTATGCTATGGGTGATTAAATTTATAGCACTCTTTAGAAAATGCTTCTCAACATTTTTACTGGAGAAAGAGTTATTTCTTAGTTTATTATTTTCCCACACATTTAAGTTTTCATCTAATTTTTATTCAATACAATACTCAATATGCATCGAAAATGCATTATTTCTATAAAACGGTAAATATTTCTATAAAGATTCTTTGAAAAGTGTTAAATTATTAGGCTTGTCACATATGATTATAGATAATCTCTTTTAATATGATATGAAACCATAACTAAAATGCCGTTTAACAACTTAATCGGATGCGATTAAATACACGCGTCAAAAGATCTTAAATGTTCTAGTAATAGGATAAGGCAAGGTACTCATAGAAGCATCCTTCTATAATATTCATTAACATAATTTGTGAATGTCGCTTTAAGATATATGTAAATACTTTGAATATATAATTCAAAATTCTCCCTGAAACTTTACAGAACAAGCACAGCTGTAAGTGTATTTGCTATAAAAGTAAGTAAATGAAATCACTCCGGGGTTTATTTCTGAAAGTACTGCCGAAGTATCCAGTTAAACTGCTGCATCAGTAACTTCATTATTGTTCTAAAAGCAATTCAACGAATGTATTTTAAAATGCGTTGTGTTATGTTCTAAGTACACGAGAAGACACTTTTGAGGTTATGTAAAATAAATGCTCAGTTATATAATTTTGAAGACATCTCAATCGGAAAACATGTCAATAAAGAAGAATTTAACTTAAAGTGAAGTATATTTTATCTGTCTGTGCTTCAGATGGAGCATCAGATACATATTCCTTTTTGCGTGTAAATAGAATACGTTGCGAAAATGTTACATTGTCACAATGAGCATATATGCTAAAAATCCTTCCAAAATTTTCATTTTTTCAGAACTTTTCGTACGTATTTAAAATTAACGCTTACAATTTATGTGTGGCATATGAGGAAAACATGCGCCAAATCAGTTGATTTCAAACCTTATTTTAGCAGCTTATCATATTTTCGTACTAAAATTTTATAATAGAAATGATATCCAACTTGTTTCTTAAAAGTAAGCCACATTTTTCCTAAGTTCGTTTAAGGTATTTTTAATATAATTTTTGCATATATAATTTAACTAAATGTACAAGTAAAATATGTACACCAAATATGCTGCAACACAAATTTAAAAAAAGAATCTACGTAACTGATGTCCTCGAGTATCATTCATAAAATGTCAATATTAAAATTCAATGCAATAGTGTTTACTTAACCCCTTCGGTGCTGACTTTTGAATATAGCAAATAAAAAATCATTTAGATGTGTTGCACTATATGTAAATATCTTAAATATTAAATATTACAACATTCAATCAATTACCAAACTAATTAAAAATGTTATAATAATAGGACACGGGGCTATAATTGAGCAAATAAAAAATCATTTAGATGTGTTGCACTATATGTAAATATCTTAAATATTAAATATTACAACATTCAATCAATTACCAAACTAATTAAAAATGTTATAATAATAGGACACGGGGCTATAATTGAGCAAAATTAGAAAAAAAAATTGCAGTTATTCTATATGAAACCTTTTCAGACAATTTTTTTGTGCACGAAAACATGAAAATACTTCACGCTTCTCATGCATTTTGATTGCATGCACGCATTCATTCATGCATTCATAAAGATGCATTTAACTTCTGGCTTCAGATGGCTTGACACGTCCATTATCTTCTCTCTAATAGATTTTCTGCCATCTACAGAGGAAAAATGATAACGTTATGCAATTCTTACATGTAATATGAGTAGGACACTTTGGTGTTAAAATTCTTGAAAATGAAGAATAGAGAGTAGTGCAAAGAAGTGTTCTAATATTAGGACATCAGTTCCGAAGGGGGTTAAGAATGTATCATGACCCAAATTTCTAGATAATAAGCAAAGAAAATATTAATAATATCCGTTTAAAAATCTAAATTTGGTCGGGCTTGTGTTACTCCGTATCAGTTCGATAGGACGATAGGAAGTGGATTAAACTTTCTATACAAAATTTGAACTCGAAATACATAAAAACAAACCAAGCTCGTAAAAAGCATGAAAAGAGGAATTGAAAAAGATCAAAAACATATTCACCCAGACTTTTTTAAGGAAAAATTGTCTTCAGAACTTATTAAATAATCCTTTCTACTGAGAAAGAGATGTTTTTAGAGAAGACTGGAGAGAATAGCGTAATTCGCTGAGTATTAATTGGAGGCGTGATTTCATAATAGAGGACAATGATTTTTCTGGCAGATTCTTTCTACCGCTGTTGACTATATTTGTGAAAAAGTATATAATTTGTACATTTAATCGTTCTTCTTTTAAATGATTTAGGAAATCACACGTCCTATCTAGTGGCATTTTGAAGTAGACAGTTGTTGGAATGTCACAACCTAAAGAAATTGAAGGCAATAACTGTGAAAAATTGATAATTTTTTCGAAAAATCAATAAAAATGAACAATTTAAACTTGAGAACCGAAATTAATTTCATCTTTTTCAGAACCAAAAGAGCTTTCTAAGGATGCGAAGATCAGAAACACCTGATGAAATGTTAGTGGATATGAGCCAATATGTATGAGACACCATGATTTTTGGAACGGAGCATTTAATAATTTTTTTATAGAAAAAAGACATTGAAAAATTAAAAACAACAGTAGTTAGTGTCCTCGGTTTCATACTTGTATGCAAAGTTTCATTTTGATTGAACGGTAGCAAGTGAACTAAAATTTGTATGCATATTTTGAGCTGAAACGACGTACACAAATAAAGCTAAAAAAAGTTTGAAAAAAGAATGTATGTACATGGTTATTTGTAAATGATGTACTTATGGCTGATTACTCAGTAAAGGTATCTGTTTTAAAAATTGTAGAAGTGTAATAGTGAAGGCATGAGTTTATCGCAGAATTACTGAGTAGTTTCTTAATAAAACTTGTCTTCAATTGTCAATTATTTGAAGTTTTTCTGATAAAATGAAAGTTCCCCAGCCATATAGCTATTATTCTTTTGGCATTCTAGCTTACATAAAATATTATCTTGATCTTGCAGTTGCCATGTTACTCGAGATAATCTGTGAAATAATCCCCAGAGAATATGTCTCCAAAATAACGATTTGGGAATAGGTAACGGAAGACAGTAATGCGATTGCCTTATTTAATAGTGTTTAGTTGTTTGGTTGTAGATACACATACATAAATATATATGTATATATAAAATCTGTATTTTTATACCCAGCACTTAGTAACTTTTATACTTAATGTATCCGTACACCTCAGAAACGTAATTTTCGGTGAAAATATCGATTTTTCAATTTTATGAAATAATAAAATTTGATCTTTTACTTTCTAAAACCACCTGAATTTTTATTGCATCTCTAGTAGAAGCAGAGATATAGCAGTTTGAAAATTAGTAGCTCTAAGCTAAATAAAGTGTATATGAAAGTTGTTTTTAACGTTTTCTCAAAATGAAGTTTTTTGACGATTTATTTATCGCAAAACATCATAACTTAATAACCAATGCATTGAATGGGATGAATTTTTGTTCGCATGTTGTTTATATATTATTAAAGGGAATAGACTATGCTCATTAACATAAACTAATAATATTTCAATTTATGGCTGTTTGTATTTAAAGTTCTTGGATGTTTTCGCATTTCTTACCATATTCATACAGATTTACTGTTCCAGCTTCCCGTGTAGCAGGACAAACTTCTCTTGATAATAGTGTATTCCCTAGATTATATTATCATTAATCTTATGCATTTTACAGATTTTGAATATGCAAGTAATTTTTCGAGTGATGGTGTTTTGCGGAAATGCAAAAATTTTGATATTTTTTTTTCTTTTCCTGCCCCAATTTTTTTTCAGATATTTGATAACTTTTTGAAATAATTACCACATTTTTTTCTTACATTTAATGATAAAATATAGTTTTAAGTGTAAAATTTTTAAAATTGCAAAAAAAAGTCTCCGCAGGTGTACGGATACCTTAAAATATACTGAATATAGTTAAATAAGTTCATTATTTATACAACAAAGTAACAAATACACATTTCTATTATTTTTATCGATAATATAAAAACATGCGGAAAGCTATGATTTTCTAGAAAAGTATTACTTGATTAACTTAAAGGCAATGAATTACTAGAAGTCAGTAATCAGATAAACCCAAAGCGAGGGATAAGACTATAATTAAAAAATTCAAGTGATTTATGAACATATTCCAATACAAATTAATTGCGTCAGGAAATTGAAATATTTTAAGATGTCTCTTCATAAGTTATACGTTATACTGTTGAAATGATAGACCTATAAAACTGATGAAAATTTCAGAAAAAAAATAGTTCTAATAAATAACTGCTTAGCTTATAGAAATATACTGCGTCGGGGTTATTCCTTTTCAGTTTTCTTCGACGCAACTTCTTGCGACGCAAATGTGAGATAGCAGAAAATCTTCTATTAGTGACAGCAAACTTATTTCGGATAATGAGCCATTCCATACAGTTTCCGGCAATACTTTTCTAATTTTTTTAAAATTTGAATGAAAGAGTAATGTAAATAAAGTCGGCTTTTTATTTTATATTATTCATTTTTTATCATTTTAGCAGATATTCCATGATGGGTTAACCTAAACATTAAGATTGACCTTAACAGTATTTTGCTCTTATATTTTTACCTTTATGTTTACCTAATTATTTTTACCATTATAAAGTATATTTCTATCGATGTGCTGAGATTGACCAAATTCTATCTTAAACGAGCTACCGTAAATGATTTAAGTCAAAAGGTAAGCCAATCCTGACGATCTATCATCCTACCTTAATTTATAGTGCTTTCAAAATATATAACACTGAAATGACACATTATTTTATCTTCATTTTACGCACTTAAAATTACAAAAATATGCGTGAGTGTCTGTGGGAGCAACATCATGCTGAAATAATGAATCGTTTTGTGCCGATTTCACGTATTGATAAAAAATAATATGTTTAAACTTTCTAAAAAATCAAATTTAACATGAAACACATTTTATAAGAAAAACATCAGGATAGTTTTCATTTTTTGTGCCGAAATTGTCACTCCACTTGTCTAAAATGATAAATACAGTTTTATTACATATAAACAAGCGCAAAACTTTAAGATGCATACGTGTATACAATGCTTTCTCCACCTTGCCCCTTAATATTTGTCAGGAAAGACCATAGCATTTAATTTTTCATTTTATAAAAACACATTGCGTCGAATGGCAAGTTTTTACTGCAATGAATTTAATTTAGCTTTAATGTATACGCACCCGTTTCCCATTCGATTTACCTCCGGATTAATCTTCTACATAGTATTGTCTAACCCGAAATAATAACCCAACCGTATCCTTCAGCATGGTTGTATGTACAATAAATATAATTACATTCATAACAAGATATTGCAATAACTGTTTATGTCGTTATGTATGATACAGCAAACACTATATATGAAATAAGAGCATAAAGTACTATCTGTGCTGGAACAGTACCAAGTACAGTTTGATGGAGCAAGAAGTTAATTCCCTCTGTTGATTATCTAGTAACTGCATTCGCATACATCTGTTTTAGAGATACTGAAATAATTCAATGAAACTTAATTGTATATTGTATCGAAACCTTTTAGATATTTATTAAGTGTTTTCTAAATGTTATGAAAAGTGAAACAGCGTTCAATCTTTTAAAGTGTAAAACTACTTAATCTCTTAACGTTTAAAGAAGTTACCTCTTTTTAACAATTTTATAATGGGAAGAGTTAATATTCATTTCATGGGAGTGTAAGTTTTACTTTCTAAATTCACCTCAACCTTGTAAAGAAAGGAAATTGTACAAATATGTATTCATATGTCCATAAACCATTAATAAAGCATAATGTGAAATGCCATGTCTGCATATATTGCGGTATTTTGATTTTGGAAAATCACTTTATCTATGATCTCTTTTAAACAGGAAAAAAAAAATCAACTTAGTTTGGAGCAATCTCATTTCATGACACGTTACATTTGTACTTATCATAACTTTTTAATTAAAATACTCGCGTTAAAATTTACGTCTTTTTCTTTTCGATATTTTTTTTACGTTGCCTAAATAGCAGACTTTTAATAGAAATATTTTTGTTTTAAATCTTTTTCATAGTTTCCGCTCCATGTTTATTCAAGAAGTTTACTCGAAGGCCTTAAAAATAAATACAGAGAGTGTTTACGCATTTTTAGAACGATTTCGGGGCCGTTTTATTAATGTTTAAAATGTAAAGACTATTTTTTAAAATGTTCGATCTGATAGCCTTTTTCTGGACTATAAGTCTGCATCGTGATTTCCATGATAGAAGAGCTTTTCGTAAAATTTCCAGGGGTATTGCTTTCCATTCCTCTTCCACTCCTTTTCAGAGTCCATCTATCGTGGTGGATTTGCGTTTAGAAAGAGGTCTTTTTAACAGACCAAAGGCACAATAGTCCATAGGTGAAACGTCAGGGGACTTCGCAGGAATATGTTGAAAAGGTATATATGAGATACCTGTATCAGTCTTAATTTTTTCAAGGAATGCAGTGGTAGTTTTCGAAGTATGACTTGTGTTGAGCCACATGTCTCGCCAAAAGCTGGTGAAAATTATGTTTTTTAGCTTTTTTAAGTTGTAAATCTTGGTTTATTATTTTATTTATTGTTGCTGCAGATGTATCTAAAGACTTTGCAATTGATCTCTTTGTTGGCGGATTTTCTTTTGTTACCAGTGATTTCACTTTAGAAACGTCTGAAACAGCACGTACCTTTTTCGAATATTCGTTTGGAGTCTTCTTTCCATGTAGAAACAATGATTGATGGTTTTTACCTTGCCGATTAATAATGTTGCTTATTTTGCACTTTGAAATTTTAATACCATGCATTTCACAACGTTTTTGAATTATGGAATAAGAATATTTCTCTTCGGAAAGCGCACAAATATATCCTTCAATCCACATCTTGTTTACATATGTCATTTTGAAAGAAGAATAAATTTAAAAGTACCAGACGATATTTCTCATTTCAAATAATAAGCTGTTGCAAAAAATTTTTATTTTGAAACATTTACTTTATCGAAATCGTTCTAAAAATGTGTAAACACCCTCTGTAAAAATACTGCCGAATAAAATTCGCTCGGAAAGATTTTCTCATATATCAAGACCAAGACTTCTAAGTAAGTGAATTGCTGATAAATCTTTTAAAAACATAAAATGGTTTTATAAGTCATTTTGACATTCTTGAAAAATATCCTGTAATTATTCAAAGGCCATATTTTTCTTTATTAAAAGGCGAAGAAGGATATTTCGCTGTCAAAAAACTTATAAAACCTATGGACATAATAATACTTTCAAAGTTAATGGAACGAAACGAAAGCACATTTTTAAACAATTTTCTAAGTTGAAAACCTTTAACCAGCAAAACAATATTGACCTTTTATACACTTTTATTGTTTTCTTTGCATTTTAAAATAATATTTAAATAATATTAAAATTTATGAGTAGCTAAAATTGAATGTAAGTTTTTTTTTCTTGTTATTTATTTTTGTGTAACAATTTTTAAACATATAATTCGGTAGTCACAAAATTTAGATTTTTGTATCGGTACATACTATTTCAAAAATTTGCTTTAAACACTTTTATCCTACATTGTTGTGGTACATAACGTCATCCAGCTTTACAGCTTACAATCATGATAAAAAGCTTGTAAACAATATGTTTTGAATAAATATCACAACAATTCTTTTATTTCAATAAAAGTAAAAATTTCTATGAAGAAAAAGTTTATACACGATTAAGAATGTTCGTGTATTTTAATTGGCATACGAAAATTTAAAACAAGTGACGTAACATGCTTCGACTATTTAAGGTTTACAAACGATGGCATTTTGTACTCTAGATGCTACGAGCTAAAATAAATAAATAAATAAATAAAAATAAACTCGTGAATAAGGTTAGAAAGATTTTCAGTTGAAAACTGAAGAACACGTCATTTCTGAGTTTTCGGCTATTCAGGGCCGCATTTAAGTACATACCACACATAGGAAAAATTAAAATCTGTCTCCCCTAGCAAGCTCCATTTGATTTTATATCTCCATGCATACTATTAATGCGTTGTCAGTTTAAAAATGTATTTTAGTGAAAATTATTGACTTATCTCTACAAGGCACCTGATAACATATGTAGAACAACAACTTTAATTATTCCTCTACATCTATAAAATACTGGCAAAGACATTTATCGGTTTATAAGAGTATTTATACATAGATAGCGATGATCTAATTCAGGCTACTACGTGTAGAAGTCATTACAGTATCCATTATTGTCAAAATTGATGGAAATATAAACGGCAATTTTTTATATGTCATTTTGTTTATTTTAGAAAATTCCAAAATATAGTTAGCAAAAAGTTTTGACCTGTAAAAAAAATATTGTGTGTTTCAGTTCGTCATACTAAAAGAAATAACTGAAATTTCAAAATACATGCCAAAAAAGTATAGCTAAATCTCAGTGTACTACATACGGAATTGAAATAAAAAAGTGATTTTCTAGTAAAATATGAGATTTAATTTTTTTTCCAGATACTAATTACTAACATCATCACATATATTTATTTCGGACTCAGAAAAATAATCGAGCCTTGAAAAGACCATAACAATAGAATTTTTCGGAAGTGGTTTAATGTTTTTATGAGGTAGATGTCCTGAACACATACAGGGTGACTACTAATTTCATGGTACAAACTTTGAGGGCTGGTGCTCGGAGGGCACCTAACCCATATCAAGGGGTCCTAACCCATATTTACACAAAGTTTCGGAGAAAACCAAGGAAAACTCCATACGGTTAGGTCAACGGACGAGCGATAGGACCCCGAACCGGGTACCTTTACACTTCCCCCGTCTACCATTTCCAGTGACATAACCACTTTTCCATGGTGAGGCCACAGGGAAGAACAAATGATAGGGAAAGTGTTTTATTTTCATAACCTCGTTTACAAGTGGAAATTAATTTACAATAAGTGTTCAAAATTGCGTCCATCAGCATTGATACATACTTGACGGCGTCGGTGCCGCGATTGACGAACACTTTCAAAGATACCAGGAATTTCCCGCACACGTGCAGTAGCGATGGATAATACCGGTCAACACGATTTTTGGGTCTGACTTCTACATGTTATATTTTAGTTTCTCCTACGCCAAAACTAAGGAAAATATTTTTTTTAAATGAAAGTTTGGTTTTGTAGAAATTAAAGCAATTTTTCCATTTTTTGGCAAAAATCACTGATTTTTATATTTTTTTTATAATTCCACTCTAAATTATGATCAGAAAAGTTTTTGCTGGATATAAAAGTCTTTTTTATTCAAGATTTGTGATAAACAATAACATATACATGTAAAATAATAAGAAATTAATGTCTAAAAGTGAATATTTTTCGTATTTCTTCTATGTTCGTATGAGCAAATAATAATACAAACAAATAACAATATTACAAATAATACTACAAGCAATACTACAGAGTTACAAATAATAATACAGTTTACTTTCGGGTTAATCAAAGTGCTTCCATCTTTCGTTTATGAAATAAATTAAAATATACTTATCGACGTAAATCAGACTAAAGCAAACTTTAAGAACTAAAAATGAAAATTTAAGTATTCTTCAATCTCTAGACTCAGAGTTTAAGCATGAGAACAGAAAACCCCTGCCCCATTTTTTTTTTTTTTTTTTTTTTTTTTTTTGTTGACCGGTGTAATCGAGCAACGAGATCTTCATCCGACTCTACTGGAGTGGTATAAACTTCATTATTCAAATGTCCCCATAAAAAAATCGAGGAGCGTCCAATTGGGAGACCGGGTTGGCCAAGAGAGAGATCCACCACGTCCAATCCATCGCATGTCAAATGGCGCATTCAATTATTGACGAAGATCTAGGTGAAGTGGGCTGCCATCCCATCATGCTGAAATGACATGCGTTTTCTAATGCTGATTGGAACATGGCCAATCAAGAAGTCATTAACAATACCAGCCTACACATTGACACTGTAGCGTTCTTGAAACGCATGTGGTCACGTTGCGTGAGGATTCTTGTTTGCCCACACATGTGCACAAATGTGCAATTGTGCACATTAAATACACCATTGTGTGTCAGTGTCACCTCATTTATAAATAACACGTGGGCGGAAAAGTTCGGCTGCAGTGCACATTGCTGAAGAAACCACTGGCAGAAATTCCTGCGTAGAAGATAGTCTTTTATTTTCAAAGCATGTACATGTTGATAATGGAAAGGGTGTAGACGATCATCCGGTAACACTCTCCAAACAGTGTATTGACTCACACCTACAGTATGTGCAACAGCTCTTGTACTTGACTCGGGTGTATCAGCCACGATTTGCAATTTGCAAGATTCTTTCTTCAACTATTGCAGTGCGTACAATTGTTCGGGGACGAGCATCGTGTCGGGTAATGTGAAATGAACGTGTTTCATGTAGTTGACGATGTAATCTCTGAAACATTCTGTGATTCGGCATTCGTCTGTCAGGATACTGCTCACGATACATTCGTAGCGCAGCTCTGCCATTTCCATTTGCACGGCCGTACATGTCTGCTTTTTCTGCAGACGTAAAATGTCCCATCACGGACGGAAACTGAAACGAGAATGGGCTCTCTTCCCCAAATCAACGCCAACTGGCCATCTACCGGCAACGGAAGCAACTATTAACTGCGTTTCTCCTCCGTCTCCTGAATTTGTTCTTTTCTGTGTTTGTGCTTCGAGGCTTCACTTTTGATCCAAGTTTGTACCATGAATAAGCAGTCACCCTGTATAATTCATGTTCATCTTACATCACGAGGACAGACTCAATAGTCATTCTCCCTGAGAAATTACTAATGACATAGAAAATGACTTCATGGACAAGGAGAAAGAAAAGGGAGGTATGCATCAGTAGTACTGCCCTTGCGATTAAAAAAAAAAGAAAAAAGGGAAATGCTCCTTTAAAGCTTTGCCGCCCTAGGCCGGGGCATACTCTGGCCTCTTTAGAAAAACGGCCCGGGGGCTATTATTAATGGACGAAAGAGACTTATTTGTCGATTTTAATCAAGTGGTTGAAAATATAAAATATAACAAAGATCTGGCAGGACACGTGCGACGAGTAGCTGGAAGATTGTCAAATTCAGATTAGAAATTATCCGAAAAGTGATTATTTTTGAAGCTTAAACGTCTTCGGGATTCTCAGCTTCAAGGGATACGATTATTAGACTAATTTTAGAAATAGGAACAATATTCACTACAAAATAAAAAAAGAAACCAAGTAATTAACTTGTTAATTAATTCAAAATTTCCTTAAAAACTTTTGGAGACCTTAATGCAAACAGGAAAGGACATTGTATCGATATGCAAAATTTCTTACATGTAAAATTATTCTTATAAACAGGATCATATACATGAAAGCACTTTTTTTCATTTTCATCACTTTTAAAGGGTACCATTCCCCATAAATTACGTGAATATCTGACAAAATGTGTAAAATGTTACAACCAACCCTTGTCTCCCCTACGCAATATTCCATAAAAACTATTTTCAGGACATTGTTTACCGAAAATTCATTTTAATGAGTTTCATGTCATACGTACACTGCAGAAAATTTCCACCAAGACATAATTTCGTAAACCATAATAAAATGGTAAATGCAGATCACATACTACCACAAGCTTAAGGCTAAAGAAAGTATAGTGGATCATTTTTAAACTAAATAACTGTTAAATATACTTGATAATAAAGAATTGATTTGATAAAAATGTTACAAATCTTTAAGAGCGTAACTATCTAGATCTTTGAATGCTCTTCAAAATGTTAGATAAAACCAATGTTAAACAGAAATAAGTAAAGTGACATGCGGCGTACAATATTAAGCAAGATCTCAAATCGCATATGATCACTTTAGTTGAACGTTCTACAAGATGAGCGTAACGATATTTTATTATCATATGCTCTCACTGCATGCTCAACAGTTATTAACGACTTTAGTTACGTATCCAATTAATTCAAATGGGGGATGTTAATTACCCCTCGACATGACCACCTTTCACAGCTATCGGAAAGAGATGCAATCCAACAAATTGCTAATAAATCAGCAGAATATACTTTGGGTCAGGAAAGGACGGGAAGTGATCACATCTATAGATTATTGATAGTAGGGTAACGTTGCGTACATTATTTTGCAGATTTGTAATGATAACTCACATTACACAGAAGCTTTTCTTGCTCCATATTGTTCAATTCCATGGAAATATAACCAGCGAGCACACTTGGAAATCTTTAAAGGAAATTTAATTAAATTATCATAATATTCATAACTAGAGAAATTCATACGTCTTATGAATTACCTCCCATGTAACAGCTCATGAAACAATGGGAAAACATTAGGGGAATATTATAGTCACTTAATGTTTTCGTGCAGGTTCAGATATCCTCTTGTAATATTCTATACGCATAGTATTATTATCAAAATAGTATAAAACTTGATGGTGTGTGTTTTTGAAATATATTTTAAAGACTCAATCTTCTAGAATGTTTTGCATTTCGGAGTTTCAAGTAGTCCAATTTAAGAAGGCAGTTAAAAGTCATAAAGGCTGTTAAAAAGTAAACGGAATTCACAGGAAGAATCTTTAAAAAGAGATTTGTGATGTAAAAAAAAGAGATCGTGTATTTGTCGCGTCCACGAAGGTAAATGTATAGGAGGGGACACTTCTCTTAGAAAGTTGGATAACGCTGTTGTTGCAAACAGATGGCGCTACGCACACTGGGTAACTGCGCATCTCCTGCTTCTACGCATCCAGGTTGTTTATATTTCCACCGAGGCGAAGTAAATGGAGATCGTTGAATTAGCGGAACTTCAAAAAAAAAATATGAAATACATAGACTTATGAACGTGATATATAATAATTTCTGGCTTCAGGTGTGTTTTAATTACCTAATTGTGTGTGTGTCTTAGAATACTATTTCGTAATTAATATAGGCAATAATTTCGAAGCGAAGTAATATTATGTATGTAATGTCGTGTTATTATTTTGCCCAAAAGCTGTATTTTAAGAAATAGTAGTCAATTTAGAAGAATGTTGTATGTGTCGTGAATGCAATATTTAAAAATCTGGAGTGACTCCACTCGACTTTCCGAACACTTACGATTAAGATCATTACCAAGCATTTAAATAAATTTTAATCGATGAATAATTCAAACATATATACAAATTAAAACTCAATCGAATGCACCGTTTAAACGCTTGCGCACTTTCAAGAATTTCTCCCCATATGCCATTATGCCATAATATAAAAGAAATTTTTGTCGTAGCCCTGTAGAAAAACTACAAGTCTTATACACACCAAAATCAATACCGATCTCAAGATGGTTATTTATAACATATATACCCAATTTCAGCTCAATCGAAGGTACCGTTTAAACGCTAGCGCACTTTCAAGAATTTCCCCCCATTGGCCATAAAGTTAGAGAAATCTTTGTCGTAACCCTGTAGAAAAACTGTAAGTCCGATACACACCAAAATCAATACCGGTCTTGCGACGGTGGTTTATAACATATATACCCAATTTGAGTTCAATCGAATCTACTGTTTAAACGCTGGCGCACTTTCAAGAAATTCCCCCCATAGGCCATAATGTAAAAGAAATCTTTGTCGTAGCCCTGTAGAAAAATTATAAGTCCTATACACACCAAAATCAATACCGGTCTTGCGACGGTGGTTTATAACATATATACCCAATTTGAGTTCAATCGAATCTACTGTTTAAACGCTGGCGCACTTTCAAGAAATTCCCCCCATAGGCCATAATGTAAAAGAAATCTTTGTCGTAGCCCTGTAGAAAAACTATAAGTCCGATACACACCAAAATCAATACCGTTCTTGCGACGGTGGTTTATGACATATATATCCAATTTGAGCTCAATCGAATGCTCCGTTCAGGAGCTATCGTGTTCACTCACATACACACAAACACACACACACACACACATACACATATACATACATACATCTCGTAAAAATAGCATAAATGGATTCAGAAGCCCTCAAAACGTGTAAAAACACCAAAATCTCGAAGTCGAATTTTTTCATGATTACAATACTTTCCTTGCATGGTACATGTTCGGAAAGTAAAAAGTGTTTATTTATTATGAAGATCACACTCAAACAAGCAGTATTTACATTTATCTCATGCTGTGACAAATTTTAACACAGCTTTAAATTGCCGCTAAAAAACTCTTGTTAAATTGTTAAATTCAGGTTACATTAAGAACTCGCACCATTTTCTAATGTAAATAAAAATATATACCGCGACAGACGAAAACTTCTTTTCTGTGAGCCACGATATACACACTAGGGTGGAGTACTCTTATATGGGAAAATTTTTTTTGTTAAATTTAGATTTATAATAGTGATCAAAGTGTGACCCAAGATTAGAGGATTTTAAAAAGCAATACTTTTTTAAAATTAGTATTTTCCTTCTACCCGCGCATTTATTTTGAAAATTTACATTTGGGCTATCATACTGATAAAACTGGAAGGAGCATATTGTTTATGAATTCTATTAAACTATTTATTATTATGAAAATAAACAAGTCAGATAGAACAAATTAATGCTAATTTACTAAAAATGTGAGCCACTTAAAACATAAAACATACATAAGCATACATAAGCATACATAAAAATAGTCAACAGAGACCTTATAATCACGTTTGGTGTCGAATTTGGGCATGAGTTTTCTTGACTCAATTTTTGATTTTATGCGACCTTCTCTGGCCTTCTTATCACATACCTGCATAGAAACCTCTGTTAGTATCTTTACTGAACTTTCTACAGTCTGGGTCTGGCATGGCAGTCTTAGAAAAGGTATTTTTGTACTTCCTTTTTTTTCCACCATCGAAAGCAAATCTTCATTCTTGACGTCTCTAAGGATGGGAGGTTGAAAATATTTTTGTTGCCAATCTATAAGGTCTGTGTATGATTTGGCATTAAGCTTAATTTTAGGGATCTCAAAAATACGAGGGACCTTTTCAGAATTAGTCGCTTCTCTTGCTTTTATAATCCTTCTAGTAGCAAGTTCACGAATGTGTTTCTCAGGAACTGAGAGCATCGACAACAGAAGATTCTCAGGATGCTCAAAGAAACTGTCCCGCTCAATGACAGGGTCGACTACTTTTTTAAGTTTAATTGGAAGGTATCGAGAATTCGAAACCAATTTCCAAAAATTTCTAGATCCATCTTTGCATGGCGGATGAGTTTTAATTTGGAACCAAACAGGAGCTTAAACTCTAACAATAAACGTGGCAAGATGATTAAAGTTTTCAGATGGTTTACTTGTGAAAATACATAGCCTTAATATCCTGTTGGCTTTTGTTAACCATCGAGCATGCGACATTTTCCCTGGAGCTCTGTGTGCTAGATCGGGAGGACAATCGCCACTAATTACAGCTGATGTAATATCGTAAAAGTAACGTTGGTCAGAACTTAGGTCTTTGATGATATCGGCCAAAATATCCGGCAAAACGCTTTCTATCTTTTCATACCGTACAATAGGATTTTCTTCGCATTTATCTAGGAATCTTCCAATAGTACCAGAATAGGAACTTGGCCCAGTAGTTACCCCATCTAAGAATGAAAAAAGGTGTTTTAAAGGCAATTCACTCGTATGTAAAAGGCATATAATCCATTGTAAAGGTTGATTCAAACGTTTTTCTAACAACCGTATTACACCACCATTTTTCCCTGTGTTTGTTGCTGTTCCATCACAACCAACAGCTACAGTTTCTCTCAATGAAACGTTTTCAGAAGAGAACAAGTCATACATAGCACGTTCTATGCTCTTGGCCGTTCCAGTACTTGGGACAGCGTAACCGACATAAGCAGAGTCAGGTTCCTTGATAACAGAAATGTATTCTTCTTCAATAAATAGGCGGTATTTTTTGACTCCCTTTTTTACTAAATTCAAAACTTTATCTTATCTGCCATCAAAGTATATAGCTGTAACACTGACAACTATTTTTAGCTAATATTTCTTTGGGTCCTTTTGATCTTTCACGGCGCAATTTTGATCTATTACTTACACATCTGACTTAATAAGAACTACTGATGCGATTGCTGCAGAAGCTCTATCAGATACACCATATCGGTCACATGCTTTTGACAAAGATGGCAAGCTGAGTTTTGGCTTTTTCTTGGACCCTTGGTGCTTTGAAGAACACAGTTCTAAGCCATAGTCTATTTCTTCAGTATCTTCTCACTCATCCAATATAAGAGGGGCTCGTGGGGAAAGTTCAACTCTATTCTCCTGTTTATCCTCATATGTCACAGAAACGTAATATTGCTCTAGTTTTTGATTTCTATCATTTCGCTTTTCTATTTTTTCATTGGTGAAACGTCTATACCACCAATAACCCTTTTCATGTCAGTCCTCTGATCCGTCAGAAAAAGTTGCTCTTCTTTCGCAACTCTTCTTTCTTTTGGGCATTTGCATTGGCGAACGTTGCAAAATTCAAATCAAATGCGCGGGTAGATAGACTCAAAATAAATAAAATATATTTTAGGATACGCTTTTTGAAAGGTTGGGTCACATTCTTATAGCTATTAAAAAACAATTTGGCAAAATATAATTTTTCGCTCCACCCTAATACACACTCGTTCACAAATATAAAATCAATATTTTAATAATCTTAAGATAGAACATTTTTTAAAATATTTTTTTTATTCATTTGTTACTAAGGCAACCATGTAAGCAAAAGCGAAAGAAATATTTTAAATTTAGTGCTCGCGTTAATAAACTCGTTCACATGCTAGGTCGGAAAATTAAAAACAAGTAAAATTAGTTATCAATCAGCACGGAAAATGCTTAATTCTTTTGCCGCTAGGATCGCTGCACTTCACTAGATTTCCAATGTTTACATAATTGAAACTTATTTGGGGTACCAAAAGTTTAACATTACAGCTATGGAGAGTGTCCACTCCTATAGTATATCTCCGTGCTCGCGTCTCCCGAGTTAGGGAAATCGGACATTAAAAAATACACGTTAATAAATTGAAATTACAATATTGACATTACACTCATTTATTTTTCTCTTTCTACAAAACGCCTAGTAATTTACATCAAAACGAATAACTGAACTTTTTATCACAACACATTTTTAGAAGAACGTTTTCAAATTAAACTCACGAGATACATTTCTACATACAAATAAAATAAAATGTGTTCCGCGTGCTAATATCGCATACCATAATAAATTATTGAGAGTTGACTTCTATCGAGAGTTGACGACATTTTGAAAGTTGACATCTATCTAGAGTTGACGTCACCACATTACTCCCCCACCAGTAACTAAATTACGGAGGAAAGTAAGCAGTCCCTGAATCGCACAGATAAACGTATTGTCCTACATTTTACAGATTTTTTGGGCAACACACTTGGTGTGCCATGCGATTCGTTGGACTTCGTAGGTTCGGGATTGTCCATTTCAGCTAACAGGTAAGCTGGTTTTAATCGATCTAGAGTCACATCTCATTTTGTCCCTTTAATGTTTATAGTAAAATATTTTTCTGTGCGTTGAATTACAGGAAACGGTCCTTCGTAGGGAGGTTTCAATTGTTTTTTAACCTTGTCTATACGCTGAAAAACATGAGAACAATCTTGCAAGTCTCTATGTACAAAAATCTGTTGACAAGAATTTTTCCGAGATAGTCCTCGTCTGATGCTTTCCATTTGTTTCTGGAGATTATTAGCGAAATTCTCCGATGCTGTCTGGATACTTGGTTCGCTGAAAAACTCTCCAGGGAGTCTGAAACTTTCACCATAAACAATTTCTGCAATCGAATGATTAGTGTCTTCTTGAATAGCAGTACGCAAACTAAGAAGTACTGTTGACAGAGTTTCTGACCAAGACAGATTGTTATAAGCCTTCAATGCTGCTTTCAAAGTTCTGTGGAGGCGTTCATTTTTTCCGTTACAAGCAGGGTGATAAGCTGTCGTATGTTTCAGCTTAATGCCACAGATTTTAGACAAAGTTTGGTATGTTTCACTTCGAAACTGTGCTCCTCTGTCGGTAACAAGTGTGCTTGGCATTCCAAAACGCGCTATCCAGTTGCTATAAAATGCTCTTGCAACCGTGTCAGCTGAAATGTTGTCTAAAGGAATTGCTTCCATCCAGTTAGAAAATCTGTCAATAAAAGTTAGGCAGTAAATGTTCCCTTTTGATGGCGGAAGAGGACCAATGAGATAGATATGAACTACACAAAATCTTCCTGGAGGTACTTGATACTCACCAATTTTGTTTTTGTATGGCGGTTTATTTTAGATTTTTGGCAAGTAACGCAGGTCCGAGTCCATAATTGCACATCTTTTTTAATATTAGGTCAAATGAATTTTGACGTCATCAGTTTGATAGTTGGTTTGATTCCTGGATGTGACAAGTTGTGAATATGTGTGAAGATCTTTTTTCGGAAAATTTGAGGAATGTATGGTCGAATTTTGTTGGTTGAAGTATCACACCACAAATATTTGCCTGAAGGTAGAGGGCACTGCTTCAAGTTCAAAGAAGTAGTGGTTTTCCAACTCTTCAATTCTTCATCCTGGGTTTGTTCGTTAGCTATCTGATCATAATCTACCGTTGAAATTTCGTTAATCCTCGATAATGTATCGGCTACTATGTTGCTGTCACCTTTTATATATTTAATGTTGGTTGAAAATTGAGAGATATTGCTTAACTGCCGCGCTTGTCTGGGAGCTGTCTTATCAAGTTTTTGGTTAAAAGCAAATATTAAGATCTTGTGATCAGTAAAAATTGTAAATTTTCTTCCTTCAAGGTAATGCTTGAAGTGTTTTATTGAAACATATATGCCTAATAATTCTCTATCACAAGTGCTATAATTTTGCTGAGCTTCATTTAGCTTTTTAAAATAAAAAGCAATTGGCATCCAGTTTCCATTATCAAATTGTTGCAAAACTGAGCCTATCGCCCAATCAGAGGCATCTGTACACAACGATAACGGCAATTCTGGATTTGGGTGAGACAAAAGAGCAACATTCGCTAAATCTTCTTTACATTTTTTTAAATTTGTGCTATTGCTTCATTCGACCAAGTTATTTTCCGCTTATTTCGTTTCTTTGTGTCTCTTAAGTATCCATGTAAAATAGCTTGAGTACTAGCGGCGTTTTTCAAAAACCTACGGTAAAAATTAACCATTCCGAGAAAAGTTCGTAGTTGCTGAACAGTTTCAGGCAATTTGAAGTTAAGAATAGCTTAGACCTTTGCTGGAAGAGGTTTTGATCCCTCACTTGTAATAAGAAAACCTAAAAATTCCAACTCGCGAACTCCAAAAACAGATTTAGAAGTATTTAGCCTTAATCCGTATTTATGCAATCTGTCAAAAACTAATTTTAAGTGATTTTCATGCTCCTCTTCAGAACGTGACGCAATCAAAATCTCATCCAAATACGGGAACACAAAATTAAGTCCTTGTAATACCTCATTGATAAATCTTTGAAAAGTAGAGGGCGCATTTCGCAACCCAAAACCCATGACATTAAATTCATAGAGTCCGAAAGGGGTTATAATAGCAGTTTTGCAATTATCCTTTTCATGAATAGGGATTTGAAAATACGCTTTATGCATATCCATTTTAGAAAATATTCTGGTATTTTTTTAAAATATGGTTAAAATCATCTAATCGTGGTATGGGATAACGATCTGCTATTGTTTGTTCATTTAATCGGCGATAATCC
Source organism: Cheiracanthium punctorium (assembly GCA_038373885.1). Taxonomy (NCBI): domain Eukaryota; kingdom Metazoa; phylum Arthropoda; class Arachnida; order Araneae; family Cheiracanthiidae; genus Cheiracanthium; species Cheiracanthium punctorium. The sequence continues at coordinate 584,984 of JAWZYV010003132.1, forward strand.
CCACACGGTCGGAAAGAACCATCTTTCTTTGGAACCATGTGCAGAGGACTAGCCCACTGAGACTTAGATGGACGAATAATATCATTTTCTAACATATACTGAAATTCTTCTTTTCCTATTTGAAATCACTTGGAATCTAATTTTCTAGCTTTGGCATAAACACGTTTTACAGCACGTTTGAAAAAACTTGTGCCTCCTTTTCTAATAAATGATGCTGTCAGATAAAACCGGTAATTCAACGATCGGACAAAGCTGAATAGCGTGTATTTTTGTAATTACATTTAATCCAAGCCAAACCACAGAAAGGTTGCATAAAAAGTCTGCGCTGTAAAGGCTCTACCAATGCTGAAGAGTACGGGAAAATTTTTATTTATGATTTGAGATCTTAAAACGTATTCAAAACTCATAATAATTTACTGCAAGTTCTAAATACTAAATTGACAAAAAGACTTCAAAACTCGGATATGTTCTTCAATGCAGAAGGATTAGTGTCCTAATTTGTTGTTATAAATGAATACTTTAGTCGTAAAACATTAACAGTTTTTATTTTATTGTTCTGATTTAAGCAATGGGATGGTATAAAACTGACAACTTGATTACTTCCAAGAAACGATTAACTTAATCTTTAAAATATAAGTTTTCTTACGTTAAAACTGCTTTTTAACGAAAGGGACTGTTTTATTATTGAAATCTGAAAAATGAAGCCACTTTATTAGTTTTACAGCTCTCTCAGTGAATAAAAAAACAGTTCTTAGGGTCGAATTTCCCTAACTTTCATCTTGGCATCTGAAATATATAGGGTGTCCAGTGCTAACGGTGCGACTGTCCATTTCCTAAACCTTAGAGACACTAGCTCCAATAGCAAAAATGCTTTCAATTTTATAATCTACTAGCTGCGTGCCCGTTCTTCGCACGGTAGGAAACGAAAATTTTCCTTACATGTGTAATTCGAATTTATTCGTGATTGGCATTTAAAGAAAAAGAGCAAAATTATTTGACTCGTTTGCGTCACGAGTATTAACCTGGCATCATTGCAGTATAATGACTCAAAAAACTACGTCAGTGTCATTCACTATCAAAAAAGTGGAAAGCTTAATGGTTTGCAGAGAACTCCTGGCTTTCAAAATGTCTTATTTCTACATCATACTGCTTTTCAGGCTCAAGTTGTAGCATTAAATACCTAAGACACTACATGGAATGGACAACCATTTATTTCTTTCCGTACATGTACCATATAAGGAAAGTATTGTAATCATGAAAAAATTCGACTTCGAGATTTTGGTGTATTTACACGTTTTGAGGTCTTCTGAATTCATTTATGCTATTTTCAAGAGATGTTTTTAAGATAACTGCCGTCCCCGCTCTTCATACGGGAATAAGAGAATATTTTACTACTAAAATCATATCTGCATGTAACAAAACAGAATTTCATTTTTAAAAAAGTTCAAGTAATCTCCTCTGTTGAAATTACTGCGAGATATATTAACGCAAATTAGAATTACTTTTCGTTTAGTTGGTTGTAAGACAACCGTTGAAAAAGGAGAAACACTTTTAATTTCATGAAATATTTATTAACGTGGTATATTATGATTTATTCATATTATCTTTACAAATCTAATAATACTACCTATTACGTACATTAATACTATCTATACTCGCTTCTCCCTCTTGAAGGCTCCCTTAAAAGAAACAGCTTAGATTATTTGGCCCCAATGGAATCTTTTGATTCTATGGCGATTCTTTGCAATTTACGCATTAGCATAAATAATAATCATTTCACATAATGGTTGCCATTAAGGAAACTCTCCATATATATTTAATTTATACATAGTTTTATAAGATTGGCGTATTTAGCGCCGCAAACCATTTCATCTTATTGTGGGGAGAAAATATCCAAGGGAGGCCATTTTAAATATCCATGTATCTAATATAGCGATATCTTTTATATCCTCCATAGTCCTGTCTCCTGAAAAACATCAAACTGTGTAATCTCGAGGAGCTACTTATTCCCGCTTTAATTGTGACATGGCGCAGAGTTACAGAGTTTACAAATTTCACGCATTTTTTTAATTTATGACGTCACTGTTTGACTGCCGTAAAGGATACCCCAGTTGGTTGAGGGAGTTAATTTCGATATTTCGCATAGTAGTTTTCAAACGGTATTATTAAAACTTTGCGTTATGTAGAACCTTTATGGAGGAACGTAATTCAATGTTAAAATAAAACTATACTCGCAGCCTGCATGCATATGTTAGGCAACGTCTGCGCCATAATTAAATGTCAAAAATAAAAATAGTAAATAGAAAAATTTTAATATATCGCGCTTTGAAACGAACTTTGTAATTTTTAAAATGAACATTTTCAGCACCGTGAAGACATTTCAATTTTTAAATAAGCACCGGATTAAAATACCACTTCTAATAATAATAATCGTGAATTTCTTAGTTTATTTCTACAGTAAATTTTAATCAAAATATCGTCTCCCTGTGTTGAAAATGGAGCTGGAATAAATGAGTTAAACTTATGGCGTAATTTTTACGTATCTTAAAGCATTTGGCGTCATAGATCCTCACTTGCGAATTGAAATTCCGATATCCCATTTAAAAACTCGATTGGTTGAGAAAACCCTTTTTTCTAATCCTTTCTGTGGCAACAACCGAAGATAAATTCTCGTGCCGTGATCGAAATGTAATGAATGGCGTAAGATCGCGTTGATGCTATTAAATTCTAAACATTAGGCTGCATTAAAATTCATAAAAAATCATCTAATTTACATAATTTTTTCGTTTTTATTTTAAAAGAGGGAGAAAAGAATGTTTCCCGATTTGTCAAAATATCAAAAAGTTATGACGGATAGAATTCAAGATGCGACAGTTTTAAAATTATTTTACGAAACAATTCGCCGAAGCAAATACTTAGTAAAAAAATTCCTAAAAATCGGTAAATCATGTTACGTATTCAGAACAAACTGTTTTTAAAAGAACATTTTTTCTTCTATCCGATGATACAAATGCCGTTTTGATGCGAGCGTAATTTCCGCCGTCATTACGAATTAGGTGAGAAAAAATGCCAAAAATCGCATAAAACATAAAATAAAAAAAAATCTAGGTCGAATTTTGAAAAAATCGCTTCGAGGTGCACAACTACATATTTACATCTTCCCGAGTACCAAATTTGGTGTTTCTAGGTGTAGCCGTTTGTCCGTAACGCTGCCGACAGACACACACACACACAGAGACACCTTCTTTTATAATAAGTAGAGATTATATCAGAAACAGTCGAAGTCAATAAATCAATTCCTATAAAAATAACGAAACTTAAAATTGTATACTGTCCCCCGGTCCTCTCAATTATATTTAGAAAACATTTCTTTATACAATTTCATGCATACATTCCCGGCGTCGCAGTCGACGCCAGCGCGATGTCGTGATATGTGAAGTGCGGCGTTTGGCCAATGCTTGGCCTACGATATTTTGCTACTTGGGCAAGTAGTGGTGAATGTTTTTAAAAAATCATCTTATTTATTCTCATTTTTACTCAAAAATATATCCATTTTCGCTTAGAATATTTATTCAAACTTTACTGATAACATTATTTTGTAGAAAATTCGACTACATGCTCATTATTAAAGATTAAAAAACTGAATGTATGCTGAAAAATGTGAGGGGTGGCGCCACCGTAAGTTAGCCTTTGTTGGTGGGGCGTGATGTTAAAAGGTTGAGAACGGCTAATTTACGGTAAACCGTTAAGGGACCATATAAATATATTGAATTATACGTTATAATTTCATTTTCTGGCATGATGCGCAGAAAAAGCAAAACTAATTTTAGAATACTAATATTTAATTAAAGAGCTATAGTAAGGCTCTATAAAAATCTATCCGGAATCACATTTGCTAAATCGTATATGTGTGTAGCATGCAGGTGTGTAACACAGAGTATGCTACGCAAAGTGCAGGAAAATTTTTCTATTGACATAATTACGTTGCATAGGTGCATATTTGCATTGCAGCCGAAGGAAGCTATATTTTAAGCTAACAGAATTTCTAATATTATTTTAAGTTCGTGAAATGCATATATTCGTACTTTAAAATCTTTCATTTTCTAATTTAATGTTTAATGAAGTGTTTTATTCTCTTGTTTTTGTATTTTAAGTTATTTAACACCAGTTCATATAAAAACCTCTTTAAAAAATTCTATTTTCAGTATAACCTGTATTTTTATGTTAATTTATTGGATATACATACTTAAACGTTAATCTTCTTTATTGCAATCTACATTCATAGAATAGTTAATGAAATTGCTAATAAATATTACAAATCTCATAACCATGTACATTAATTTTTCTAAAATTTATTTTGTATACAACGCCTATTTCGCCTCCTGAAAAATGCTTTTAACTTTAAGCAGCTGTAATTCTGCGAATTTTGGTCGTAGAAGGGCGAATTTTTTTTATTGTGCTTGAAACTGTATAAGGAAATTTTTTTTAAATATAACTCATAGGACCGGGGAACCGTATAAAAATTTAAATTTCGTAATTTTTGTAGGAATTGATTTACTGACTTCGTCTGTTTCTGATTGCAATTTAAAGCAATTTTGCAACTGGAACTATGTGTCTCTGACTAATAGTTTTGGAAATATCCATTGGGCACCGTTAGCACTGGACATCCTGTATAGTACTTTGTCCGACTAAAAATTTAAACCGTTTTCCACTTCCATTTATGATAACAGGAATAGTTTCATTCGGAGAAAAATGTACGCGATAATACAGAATACTATTTGTAAAATGTTTATTTATGCAAAACATGAATGAGTTTAGTTTGCCAGCTAAAATTTCCTACGTTAACGTTTAACTTTATATGTACAGACTAAAGGGAACTCATCTTGTAAAGATATCATCCTGATGCTGTTGGAAAGGGGGTCATTATTGCACATTTCTTCTACAAACAGTCCATTTCGTGAAATGAAACAACCCCGAATAGAGCTTCACTCATTTTGTAAAAGTTTTTCAGTTCATATTCAATAAACTAATTTGGTGTGATGAAATCGCAGAAAGAATGATAATGAAACATGAAAACATAAGAAAAATAAATAAATAATTAAATTACAAACCACACATTTGTTGTTTGCAAAGTCATAAAATTTTCTAGAGAAGTCACAAACACCGATATTTTTCTCAAATTTTAATAGATGGATGAATTTAAATTATTTTAATAATTTTTAAGTTAGTTCTTTCAACAAATATCAGAACTGTCATTCGGACTGAGACTAATTTTACCCGAGCATGTCGGGATTCAAGCTCTGACCGTAATCGTGACCAGCCCACGTCCTATCCACTAGCTAAAATTTTAGGCTGAACTAAATGTATTGAAGTTTGAAATCGTAGTTCTTGATTTTTAGCGTGGTAATAGACACAATGACAAATCCAATTTCAATGGAACAAGTGAGATAAAAGTCGGAAAATCCTGACATCCTAAACTCTTTCCCCTTGACTGGGGAAAACAAGTCAAGTGAAGACAACAACAAAACGCAAAAAAATCTAATTTCAATAAAAGATATTCTAATAATATTAACAATTGTTATAGTAATGTACCCAAAAAAACCTCTTGATCACTCAATATGGATTATTAGGGTGAAACACATAAAAAAGTAATCTTAAAATATGTGCATAGCTGCCAACATCTACGGAATATAATTAACCACTTTTTATAAACAACAATTTTTTTTTTTTTTTTTGCTAAGATAATATCGAAATTTCTGAGTTAGATGTACGAATGGTCACCATTCCTAAAAAATATTTTAAAAAATTGCTGTTTACAAAAAGGGGTTAATTATTTTCTACAAATGCTGACAACTAAGTTTGTGCTGAATGACTTAAAAAAAATATCCTGACTTCGGTCTATTTTAACTTAACAGTATTTCTGTGAGATTGTGGGATTGCTCTAACAAATCATGTGGCAATGCTGGACACGCAATAATTTATATAGATTGTTAATTGATGTATAATTTTCAACTAATAATTTTTATTACATTTCATTAATTGACTAAAATCTAGTAGTAGTGTTCAAGGATTAAATTATTAATGCTTCAGAATATTTTAAGATTCATATAAATTTGAAGAATTTTATTACTTCTCATAATCTAATATTTTAATATACCGTAGAATACCGGAAAAGCACCCCCCCCGCACTCCCGCAATAAAAATCACGATCTATGGGGAGGATAAACGGTGAAAGTCGGGAAAATACACCGTTCAAGAGCTCCCTCTATCTTCAAGTGGAGCTGGATTCACAGCAGGGACTCGAACCGGAACTGAACCGAAAACCGGAAAAAAAACGTTACTTTGGTCGGAACGAAGACCGGAACTGAACCGGAAAAAAGTATCGGTTTAATTCAGTCCGATATATCTTCAATCATTCTGTTACTGTAAGCAATATGTCAATATTTTCTAAAATAACGTCAACCATATAATTATTATCATTACATGTGCAGTCTGTTTTCGTTTCTCAGAGCCCTCGTCCCATTTACGCATGCGTCAGATGTGATTGGATTTCATCAAAATAAGGGCGAATGGAAGTTTAGCAACTTTCTTTTATGTTTAAGCCGACTGGATTGTATGGTTGGTAAAGCACCGTACTACGGTTTCGGGTTCAACTCCCGGCGGTCGGGGTTCGATTCCCGACTGGGCGTGGTTGTCGTTTGTCCGTCCCCTCATAGGGGGCGACGTTAGTCCACCGACCAGGTGCCCCCATAATAAAGTGGCCAACATTTCCTATCCGTTGTGGCCAAAGCCTTCTAAGGCAGTGGCCGGCCATTGGAAAAATCTTTTATGTTTGAAACTCTGTTTATACTTGAACTAGCAATAAGTAGAATAGTTCTGAACACATATATTTTTTCTTTTAGTTGAACCGGAACGAATAAAATTACGGTGTGAAGCCCTGATTCATACTGTCTGCTCCGTATCGCTAAGACGCCGCAATGACGTCACTCAGCGAAGCAAAGCGGAGAGCATTGTTCTGACGTCACACTTCGCTGGCATATGGCGTGATTTCATCGGTGTCATCTATTGATATCACAACACATTGGTCTCGCAATGAAAGTTTTTACGCACCCAAAGAAAGGCAATTTTTACAAAAAGGATATTAGTGCTGGGAATCGAACTCACGACCGTACGCTTAGCCGCTACAAGTATCCAGCTAGTATATGAATCCAACTTAAGGGGTCTTTTTTTCACTATTTTAAGAGCAAAAGAAATAAACGAGAAGAGCTGAGGACGTTTATTAGAGGGGGAGGCACTTTTGCCGTATTTTACAGTAACAGGAAAAAAAACCTACCGATTACTAACACGTAAAAGCATATAGCTTATTTCTCGTTAACTAAATAAAAGTAGTTCAATAAAGTATTTATTTATTTCTTTGCCTACAATACAGTATATTTTCTGTAATAATATACACAATTTAAGAAGAATATATACAATTCCAATTTTCAGGAGGAAAGCTTTTGTTATCATGTCTCTTCAAGCGCAATACGTTAAAGACTAGAGCTGTGAAATAACGCTTTTTATAATGCTGCTTGAACATGTTAATCATTGTTAGACTATTTGATCATAAATTCATCGGCATATCAAGTTGTTACTCCATGTAATACTGTACAAGATTAGTTTGTATCCAGTCAGAATGATGAAAGCCTTTCCTATTATAGTATTTATCTGTTGAATTATGTAAATCTGTCAAGCGTGCGTAGAGCTTATTAAGTCTATAGAGATTGCGAAAATATTCAGTATTATAGTTATGACGTAGAAATATCTGAATAATCCCTCAAAATAGTTATCGCATTATTATAGAGATAACAATGAGTAGTTTCAGATACGTGAAATTGAAAACAAATAAGTTCCTGACATGTTTACTCCAATTCTTGTCACCTCAACTCATAAAATAGGTGCTTATTATTTCAAAAGTTACAAATACTTTTATGTCTTAGATCTATCGGAATCTTTCCCGTAAAAGTGTTGTTATTAAAGCATCGGCATATGCAGAAATTCTTCAAGGTCAGGGGGTCTTTTCTTTTAGTTTTTCTTATCCCAATACAAGTTATTTTAAAAATAAACCGTTTATAAATAAAACTTTTACTTTGCAAGAGAAGGGTCAACCCTTTAACACCGCCTTACATACGCCATTGATATTATATTGATATTATGACAGATTACACTGTCCAGATAATTCTTCAGGAACAGAACGAGCAATAAGGATGAATACAAGCTTTTATGAAACTAGTGTTAGAATACAACAAGTAGAATATTACTTAGACTAAATAATTTTATGATCGTAGATCAAATCAAAATTCGTAACAATGTGGGCGGAGAACAATATTTAAGTTTCTTAGAAAGGTATTTACCAAACGCCATGACTCAGAGAGTGAGGTAGCCTGAATGGCCTTGACGCATACACAACATGCCAATCGCATTGATTAGATGTCATGATAAACCTTGCATTTCTCATACTGAATACCATTTTTCTCCTTTCACCTTTGAAGTAACTTGCTCTGCGGTGTTAACTCACAAGGTTTAATGTTTGCTAAATAAGGCCATTAGTGTAAACATGTATGTTTCTTTAAATTATTGTAAACATCATATATTCCCCCCATGTTTGAGAATGTACTAACAACGACTGCTTAAGAATGTACCAACAACGACTGCTTAAGAATGTACTAACTATGACTGACAAGGTTTCTCATGATTTAATCTAATAGGCTGTTTCTAAATTCGTTGAACTAACTTTGAAGAATGAAAGAACACACAAAAATAATCACAAATCTGAAACACGATATTACAACTCAATAGGTAAAGAACGAAAAGTCCCCTGAATGTTATGCATTATGTCCTGAATGTACAAGTTGATTATGTGTATATATTTAAAAAAAATTTATTCCGATTAATGAAGTTTTATCAGCCTATCCGGCCAGCCTATCGAAAAAAAAATTTAGATATTGACATTTGAAGTTATGTGCTTTATAAAACAATTATTTATAAAACAATAGATCTCTCACAATTACGGTTAAAGAGAAAAATTTCGAAACTTTTCCAAAGGCAACACCCTCTTTTTTTTCTGCAAAAATTGATCAACGCATTGAAAAACCATAGGTAACGTTGAAACGATACATGTAGGACGAAAATTGGCGTTGTAAAACATGTGCAATGAGCACTGTAAAGAACCAATAGCAGTACAAGAGAGGAGAGAAAAATTGATTTTATTGGAATAGTTTAAAATTCTAGTGTCTATTCTAGTGAGTTATGCTAATTTTGTCAATGCGTTTTCTCTCTGTACTTTGGTCCTTTAAATACTTTTATGGTCAAATGTTTTATACTGCCAATTTTTGACCTACATATATCGTTAAAACGTCACTTCCATTTTTTGATGCGCTGATCAATTTTCGCAGAAAACAGAGGGTGTTGAATTTAAAAATTTTAAAAATTTTTTTCATTGTAATTCTAACCGCGAGAGCTTTATTGTTTTAACTATTAAAGCCCTGTATATATTAAAGTTAGGGGAATTGTTTGTCATGTGTGGACAGTTGCTTTAAGGTACACGGCTATATTTCCACTGACAAATATCTATAGCTATTTACGGCGAAATCAAAAGATTTTGCCGTAGCAAAAATATGCCTAAAAAATACCGTAAGTTGCGTTGGAACGATAGATCTAGGTCAAAAATTGGCAGTATAAAACATTTGACAAAAATATGCCGAAACAAAAAATGTGCCCTAAATCTTCTATAGAACCTCGACGAAATGGTAAAGCGAGTATGTCTGTATTTCATTCTTTTCGAAATTACTTCTAGAAAAATCAAAACAGGTGTATGGTTTTGAAACTGCACAGTGCGTTACGCCCATACATTACACAATTTATGGGCGTAAAATTTTAGATATAAAATGCCCACGACGGTGGATTCGTTCAGGTGGTACATTTGAGTAACTAGTAATCCTCCTTAATAGTAGCGGTATATGCTAATGAGATATATGTATGTTGTATGTTCGCTATAGGCGGCTAGACCGTAGATCGGATGTGTACCTAATTTGGCACATTGGCTAAATTGGTCAAGGAAGAGCAACCGCCGTAAAAATTTTAAATTCGAATTATTTACAAAATGTTAATTTAAAACTGAAAAAAATTAGAATCTTGGTTAACATATTTGCCGAACTTAGACAGCATAAAGTGATTCATGCTTTCGCAACATAGCAGAAAAGCTATTAGAAAGTATGCTGCATCGCGGGCGTTTAAAAAACATGAAGTTGAAATTACGCCAAGTTAAAATGTGTGAGAAACAAATATGTGTGTTACATAAAGTTCACTATTTTCAACTAACAAGTAAGATAGCTTGGATACTACAATTTTAATATTACAGATGACGCGTTTTTTTTTTTTTTCGTTTTTTTCCTAAAACAAATAGTAGTCAACTTTCTGTGGCAAGCCTCGTGAAAGCCGCCATATTGATACCGTGTGCTGTGATTTAATTAAGTAAGATATGATTGCGACTAAAAGAAAATTTCAGCGTTGATTAAAAAAAAAATCTTTTTAAATTTATATGATTTATTTTACTCTAGAGAGTGCAAGCAAAATGTGCTTTTGATTATAATTTATTTAAGGTATGATAACGTCTGAAAGAAAATTCTAGCGTCTAGATTTTACAGCATTCGCTTTAGGTAGCGGCAAATTTTTTCTAATGTCTAACAATAATCAGTAACGAAAAGGAAAAGACAAAAAATAGTGAATGCAACCGAAAAATAGTTTACTTAAAAATAGTACTTTTCAACAGGCCATGTAAGTAAATATATTTTATATTTCATAGTGTTTTCAACTTCTGTTTATTTTATATGTTCATCAGTAATTTAGGTGTGTTTTCCCGTAGTGTCTTGTTCCTAGAAACAAAGCTGGAAAGGTGCCAAATTAGCAATTTTTGAAATCGCGCCAAATATGGTCCTGGTGTAGGAATTAAGCATAATTCTAACTAAGATTATGCTAAAGTTACATGCATTTTTAAAAAATGCTATTATTTTAAATTTTAAGTTGTGGGTCAGCTTGGTTGCCGCACGTTTGCGAGATGAAATATTTGGCAGTGTTGATTACGTCATTATACCAATTTCAGGATGGAAAGCTGTTTTATTGACAATCTTAATGGGAAATAATGATCACTGATCATTGATCAGTTATGCTCAGGCACAAGTCTCCAAATTATTAGAAGTCACCGTAGGCGGCAAAATCTTATATTTATGCTGTTCCACAGGTTATACATAGTTCAAAATATTATGAAGTTCAGTTTTGGTATAGCTTGGATATTAGTCACCATGGCGAGATGAAATATTTCTCAGTGCTAAATACACCAAATAGCCAAGGACTACGCATTAAGAATATACAGATTTATATGTTTTAATGGTAACCTTAAAGCAAAATGACTATCGAAAAATGACTAACCGTAAAGAAAAATGACTAGGTGTGCACCGCACACCGTTGTCCGAAAAAGGAAGCGGCCAAAATTTATTGGCTTTTTTTACTCTAACGATTTTTTAAATTTTAATTCAGGGTTATATTTCCCTACACAACAATATGCATAATTTGATAGTTGAATTTGCACACAGCAAAGCTTGGCAAGCATACTTCATGCAAATAACATGATAATTTTTCTGTGTATGTTCTTCCATGACCGTTCCACAAGAAAAGTTTTATTTTCATACTATATATTTATTTTTGTTTGTTTGCTGGAAATGTCGTCAAAACAATAAATTCAAATAGGCCGCCAAAGATGTATAAATGTACATATTGTACGGAATATCAAAGCCGGCCCTGATTATGTGCATGAGCAAATCGGCTAAGAATCACTTGATAATGGAAAGCCATGACTATCAAATGAAAATCAAAAATAAATAAGAAATTTAAATATATGTATCATATAAGATATTGATAATGCGATCATGTGGAAACCAAGGCGCTCGCAAAAAATGCAAAATACAATGCAAAATTAATTGTTATTTTTGTGGTGTTTGCGGAATCTTTCCAGATAATGGATTCCGATGTGCCTTAATTACTTCCCTAAAGATGACTTCTGTTAAGTTTTATTTATTTTATATTTACGTACTTTCATTTTGCTAGAAAGAACTCTAGAAAAGTCTACAGTTTTCGTTAAATGTGGAATTTCGAAGCTTAATCTTTAACATAGGATTCACTTTCTACTGCGACTATTGCGTTAAAAATAGAATATGGAATTAGTTATTTATTTTAAATGCAAATTACATGTGAAATTGACGTCAGTTTTATGTAAAAAGTTAGAAATTGCATTACAAACGCAATGAGGGTAATAAGCCGCAAAAGCTACGGCAAGAACGTTTGTATTTACAAAAGTGTCACGGTTACAACTGGTGACTGGTTACAAAAGTGTTACAAATCGTCACGGTAACAGAATGCATTTTTTGGAGTCAAAAACGTACACAGAAAATCAAATTTTTCATGTAGATTTTTCTATATTTTAAATCAAAATTCTTTTAATTTTTTTCTGGGAAAAATTTCAGTAAGGTCGTCTGCAGCATAACTTCACTAATGCATTGTTCACGCTTTAAGAACTGCATGATAAAATAAAACATTTATCTACGTCGTGAAAGGTTATTCCACAGGTATTAATGCTGTAACTTAAATGTATGAGACAGCATTATATGATGCAGAAATAATGAGAAATGAGAAATTTCGTCCGCACACCTCGAAATCCTCCTTTTTTTATATACCGTGAATACGTCCTTAAATTTGCTTCCATAGTGGGAGACAATTCAGAAAACTGATGATAACAAAATCGGGGGATACAATTTGATGTTGCAACTTCAAATCCACCCTCTGCATCCAAAATTTAATTACACCACTCGATAGCTAAACCATCAAAGAATATGTTACATTGAAATAGGACTGTGACGCATGGCTAGCGGCGGAGGGGGAAGCGCCGGCATTTCCAGGTCGTTTCTCTGCTTTACATAATGCCCGTTTAGAATAAATTTTGACTCGGAGAAGCTAGAATGTCCGTTTGCATTTTAATCGTCAGTTCTCGTCAAGATCTATCGAGTGCGTATATAAAACATTAGTGTGAAATAGTTACAGTTAATACATATTTACTTAAAGTAAAAAAAATAATAATAATAACTGTATTGATTTAACGTTTACTAGAAAATTCGACGTATCCTGCATGCCATCTGTGTCTCACTTTTCGCAACACAAACCTATCAGTAATAGAGTTATGACACAGTAATTATTTGTTTACATGATTTCTTCCCTGAACCCGATAAAACTCAAAGAAAATATTACTCGTTGTATTCACGTAAACACACAGCCACAGCCCTGGCTTTTTTTTTTTTTTTTTTTTTCTTATTCATGGCACGAACTTTAGTTTACGAGACAAATAATTTTGCCTCATAGGAGATTATACATCACTAGAATTACTTCGAAATAACACGAATAAGAAAAATATTCGTTCCCTACCATCCGAAGAACGGGCATGTAGCTAGTAAAATAATGTTGTCATATAAATTTTTTCCTCTACATCAACCATATAACACTGTCTATGATTCTGAAGAGGATTGTATTCATATCTTAAAAGTAGCTTAGCTGTAGTGCCATGTGTAAAAATCTCAGAGTATTTCTGAAGTCGTTAAAGAATTTTCACTTAAAAATCCTTTATTTAATTTTTTCATTAAAAAACTTTTAAATGATACAAAAGTTGGCATATTTTGATACACGCAATATGCTTTAATGTAACATGAGAAAATCTAATATTAAAATCACACCTTTTTAACACGCTTGTATTAGTTTCACCTGTATGTCTGTTTGTAACCGACTCCTTTGAACTCGATTTTGACCCACTTTAAACGGTCAGATTTAACTTTTTAGACTTATATCAAGGACCGATGACAATACAATAATTTGATAAGTTTATCCCATAATCCTGATTAGGATCGTTAGGATTAGTAATTTTCTTAGAGATTCTTTGCGTGAGAGCGAGAGAGAGGGAGCACGCGCGCGGTCTACGCATGCGTACCATTTCCGCGCTCGGCTCAGCACAATGGAGTTGAACCTCTCTCACTACTGGTAACTGTATTCAATTGCATTTTTGGGTAGTTACGTTTTTGAAATCCAGGAGGCAAATCTAAAAATTTTACCTCAATATTGTATAGTATTCTTTTTTAGTGCAACTTAAAATTTGTTAAGATAAGAAAATTATGTTGTTGAAGACATGGTAACAATTGCAAATTATAATCACTGATGTTTTTATCATGCGTTTATGTAGTCAGCAAATTATTAAGACTTGAAACACTTTTACAGAATTTTTTCCAAATTGTAAGGGACATATTTTAGCAATTTGTTCGGATGCATTTGACTGCAGTTTGAAGTGGTAGAGAGTTGCAGTTTTGAATTTAAAATATTACGCATATATCTACAGTTAAAATATTAAGTAGTTTAAGAACTTGTAAGGTAGGTTATATGTTTTAAAATATATTATTTATAAAAGAGCTGCAGAGTTATAAAGACACTGTGGCATCATAGCTTTATGTACGTGACAAGAGCCCTAATAGCACAACAGTCTCCTGTGACTGAAATGCGACCACACAATACTGTCACAATAGAGTTATAAACAGTCGCCGCATCTCCACATCAAAGTCACACCAGAGTCGCTATGTCTTCTCGGTGTGTATTCACATTGCGACCGTTCAGAGAAGTCACGTTGGGACAGTTTTGCGACACCGAAAAAATTCGGGGAAAAAGAGTTACCGAGAACATAAACTAGATGGGAGCACCAAACTCTCAGGCAAGAAAAAGTTCAGGTCCAGAATCGAACCCTCGAGCCAATGGTTAGTAGGCCAGCTACTCACCACAACGCTGTGATTAACTTGCTCGGGATCCTTTAAAAGTAAACTGATTGCTGCAAAAGCTAGTTCTGGCATGGCTTCTTTTGAAAATTTAAATTTTTTTGTGAGTATTTTATAAATAATATAAAAAATGTCATAATTAATAAATATAAATTAAAAATCTTGGAAATCTTTCTTTTTTCACATAAATTATTTTCAGGAGATAATGTGCTGTTTTATTGAAGTATTCATCCGAAAAAACTAATGATTTATTGAAATTTTTTATTCGGTTATGAAATAAATTTGTAATGTGCGGCATGTGGGGTTTGATATATATTAAGGAATGGGGGATAAGATTTATATTTTTGCTATATTTTTCCTAAAAGGGATTTCATATAAAATTAAATAAAATTAATTGGAAAAACAAGCATTAGATAAAATAAATAAAGTATTTTTGACTTAGACCCATAGTTTTACCTTAAATTTTTCGTAGTGGAACTTTCAAACATACCAGAGACGTATTTAAAAGGGGGGGGGATCTGAAAACTTAAAGCAATTATTAAAAAACAGCAATTTTGAGACATTTGTATTACTCTAGTAACAATAAAGTTGAAAATACCGGATAGTCCCCCCCCCATCCGAAATTTAAACCTTCATACGCTATCGAAACATATATTCCATGGGGATATGAAAGAAATTGTTAATTTTACTCACAGATACTTAGTTTTCACCACTGTGATTAGACCTCTCAACTCTAATATTTTTAAGAATAATATTTTTTTATAAATAAAATTGTCTTGTTTAAACGAAATAATTTAAAAATTAATAAATTAAACTAAATTCCATTACTACATAACTGCGAGATTTTATTGAATTACTATTTTCGGATTTATTTATTAAATGTTTCACGAAAGAAATTGCCAAAAAATATTAGAAAAAATGAGTGTGTTACCAAAGTCGCAAAAGCGGCTAGTGTGACGTCATTTTTAAGACCAAAAAAATCAGTAGTCACAAAATAGTCACACAGTGACTTCACAGTGGAGTCACTGAGCGACCAATCACATACTAGTCACATGGTGACTTCACAGTGGAGTCACTGAGCGACCGATCACATACTAGTCACATGGTGACTTCACGGTGACGTCACCTGGTGACTGGTCACAAATAAACTTCACAGTGACCACACAGTAGACTCACATCACTCACAAGTCACAATGTGACTAGTATGTGACAGTCCTGTGACGATTGTGACCCTCTGTGACGTAGCACAGCGACTCTTTTGTGACCATCTGTGCTATTAGGGAGCCGTTTAGTGTAGTGAAATATTTTGCACTAATATTCCTTGAATCCTTCTGGTTCAAGCATAATTTATAAATTGATAAATAAATAGAACTTCGAAGTATGCCTACATGTATAAAGAAAACTAAAAAAACATGCTTTTATAGTAAATCGAACTAAAAGTGAAAAATAAATATAGTTTAAAAAAACTAAAAATCACGCTTTAGTGATAAATTGCACTAACTAAAAAGTGAAAAATAAATATAGCTTAAAAAACTAAGAAACACACTTTAGAGGTAAATTGAACTCACTAAAAAGTGAAAAATAATTCTTAACATAGAAATAAATTAATGAACAAAAATAGTATTATCTCGAAAAAAGCGTAGGGTGCTCCATATATCAGTTTTTGAGAATTTCGATCTGTACGGTTAGTACAAAATGATACAAAAAAATATAGCACAAAGCGCCCCACACTTTTTTCACAATAATACTATTTTTCGTTCATTAATTTATTTCCATATTAAGAATTATTTTTCACATTTTAGTTAGTTCAATTTATGACTAAAGCGTGTTATTTATTTTTTTAAGCTTATATTTATTTTATTAGAATAAGGAAAATATAATTAACCTTTTCACGGCGGGGAAATTTTGGCCGTGCTGTTTCAGAAGGACGGGGGCATCTGAAAAATGCTTTCCCCCATTTCAGTGACTCTTAGCTGAAGCTGCTATTTTTGCAACAATCATTGATGGATTACTCTTTTCCGCCCCCGAAGTAAAACGAACTTCTTCAACAAGGGGATTAGCTTTACGTGTATATCTCCTTTTCAGGAACTTAGGTGCAACTGAATCGATGGATGAATGTCTACATCTCTCCCCGCCAGTGCAGTACAGGTGAACAATTACAGAGAGGGAAAGTTGAACGAAAAAGTTGTGCGAAATATGAACCAAGCCCGTCCTTTAAGGTGTTCTCCCGCTTTGAACAATTACAGAGAGGGAAAGTTGAACGAAAAAGTTGTGCGAAATATGAACCAAGCCCGTCCTTTAAGGTGTTCTCCCGCTTGGTTGAAAAATCGACCGCCCGTCCTCAAAGCGTTAAAAAAAATTCGGAAATGCAAAATATAGTGCACATACATCTTTAAAGTTACACAACAGAATGCTTTTTATTAAATTACCGCAAACAATTACGTATGGTTTGGTAAAGGTAAACATTAAATACAAAAATAAGAAATATCTATACGGAGATGTTAAGATGATAAAAATCGGAATCAACACGTATGATCGACATTACTATATAAAATAAAGATTCTATGGGGAAATAAACAGAATTAGCTATACTTATTACAATATTATTTAAAGCAGACAAAATTACAATACTATTACAATATTATTTAAAGCAGACAAAACCTCTGCTTTAAACAAATCGCCGAAGAATAATTGCTTACTAGCACAACAGTTTAAACGCAGTATTTTCCACGGAGAATTTGGACTGAAATGATGTAATACTGAAATGAAATTTACGTAAAACCCACGCTGATTATTTTTTTGCATAAACAGTTACTACTGAGTTATGGCATACGCAGTGGAAAAGTAGAATGAATGTATTTTCTGATAGAACAGTCGACTATACAGGGTTACAGGTAACGTGACGTAGTCTTGGTAGCACGTGAGGGGAGCCAAAATAGTACAATTTTAACACCCATATGTATGGCCCAAAATCAATTGTTTTCGAGAAAATTGAATTTTAAACTTTTTTTTTAATAATCTAAAATTTGACATTCAAGTGCAAATAAAAAAATTTAAAAAAGTAAGAAAAAAAAGTTTCATTTTAATTTACTTACATAGCTGAAACTCTAACTAAGCTAAAGTAAACATATAAAGTACGACATGCCTTAAAATTTAAATTCGCGAACTATTAGATGTAATTTATTGTAACTCATATCTTTCCTTTCAAAAGATGTTCTTTATTTCAAAATTGCGATGACAATAAGCACACAAATTACAACTTCAATTTCTCCCATTAATTAGCTACGCAAAAAGTATTAATGTCCATCTAAAGACATGTAATTCGTAAAGAAGGGTGAGTTTAATTTTGCACAGGTAAAAACGCCAAAGGTTCCTTTTTTCGTATCGTTGTTGTTGAAGTTATCCCCGTTTTTAAAATTTATTTTCATATCTGAATTTCTAAATAAGCTAACGTAATCATGAAAAAGTACAAAAATACTTCAGAATTTTAATGTGCGCTTTGCATGCATTTTTTTCATTTATTTACACTTTCCTTTCAAAAATGTTGTTTATCTCAAAAAATTCTGTTGCAGTAAGCGGTCAAATAACAAATACAATTTGCCCCATTAATCAGCCATACAAACACGTATTAATGTCTATCTAAATTCATTTAATTCACAAAGAAATGGAAGTCTTAGCGTGGGTAAAAAGCGCGAAAGGCTGCGGCTTCGTTCTTCGTTTAGGTTCACCGGACAACTATTCAACGTCGATCAACTTATCAGTACTTTTAGAGGCTTAAAACCTTGCTTGAGCCACATCAGGTTATGAGCTTGAAACTGGTGTATGTTGAGTTATCATTTTAGTTTTGAAACTGCCTTATCTAAGCATATTTTGTTGAATAGCCAGATAACAAGATAACTTGCTTACGCGGCGCAGAGCCGAAACTAACACGACGACACGCCACATAGCCGTTTGTGATTCACAATCTTATCACAATCAAATCTTGTCTGATTTTAATCACATAAAAACAGTGATAAATTGATGGGTTGACCAATGATTCTAAACAATGAACATTGGTGCCTCCTTTGGCGTTTTTACCTGTTTAAGTAAATTTCACCTTTCTCTATGAATTACATATCTTTAGTCTGACATTAATACGTTCTTTGGATAGCTGATTAATAAGACAAATTCAATTTGCAATTTGTACGCTTACTACAGTAGTATCTTTTGACATGAACATCTCTTTTGAAGGGAATATGGAAATACAGGGAAATCAGAAAATGAATATGTGCATTTGAAAAATTAATATTTCACGGAATAATGTAGGTAGAGAGGTAAACATTGGCACACATGCTTGGAATGACATGGGGTTTTATTACAACCTCAAAAAAGAAAAAGTTCCAAAATGGCCAACAGATGGCGCCGTGCAGCAAAATGCGTGACGCTGCATGAAAATCGTGCATAAAAGGAGCTGTCATAAGAGAGGGAGTCAGATGCATCAGCAATCACAAATTGTTGACGTTACCAAAAAAGAGACTGCTATTGAAGCTGTACTATCAGAATGGGGAATTTGCTACTGCAGCTTTACGATACTATCGCCATAAAAGAGTACTTGAATGAGTAAAAATCCTTCGACAGGTTCAGCTGTGAAGAGAATGATTTCGAAGTTCGAAGCCACGGGTTGTTTAGATGACGGGTACCGTAGCGGCCGACCGAGCTGAGACAGTTTAGGATGAAATGGAGATTTCTGTACAGTGCTGTTCACAACATTGTCCCTCGACTACAGCTATTCTTGAGGAAGGACGGTCGATACCTTTCTTAACACATGAAGTGCTTTATGTTGGCCATTTCTTGATTTATTTATTTTTTTTTGTGTGGTTGCAATTAAACCCCATGTCATTCCAATCATGCGTGTCAATTTTTATTTCTCTACTCACATTATTCTGTGAATTATTAATTTTTCAAATGTATACTCATTTTCTGATCACCTTGTACATTAAAAAATACATGTAAGACGTGTGAATTTAAATTTTGAAGTATTTTTGTACTTTTTCATGATTACGTTAGTTTAGTAAGAGCAGCTGTGAAAATAAATTTTAAAATGGAGATAACTTGAGAAGTTGACCAACAATCCCAAAGAATGAACGCGGCTGCATGTTTTGGCTTTTTTACCGGCGCTCAGTCATGCTCAGCCTTCTTTACGAATTACAAGTCTTTAGATGGACATTAACACGTTTTTGGATAGCTAATTAATGAGAAAATTTTTATTTGTAATTTATAGGATTACTGCCATCGTATTTTTTGAAATAAATAATAACTTTCGAAAAGAAACATGTGAATTAAACATTTTATATAATACATACAGTGGCTCGTAAATTTAAATTTTAAAGTAGTGTGTACTTTTTATGATTACTTTAGCTTAGTTAGAGTTTCAACTATGAAAATAATTTTAAATGAAACCCATTTAACGAGTAGATTTTTCAAATTTTGCACTTTAATGTCAAATTTCCGGTTATTCAAGAAAAAGGTTAAATCAATTTTCTCAAAAACTATTGATTTTCGGCCATACATATTTGGGGGGGGTTAAAATTGAAGCATTTTGCCTCCCCTATCACGTCTTACCAGGGATAGGTCGAGTTACCAGTAACCCTGTATTTACAGTACAGTACAAAACGAAAAATTTTCCTGAGGCTATTATGCTTTCAATATATAAACCATTCTAGTATATATATTCCAGATCAAATCCATTTACCATAGAAAATTGCGATATTACTTCTATTCTTCCTTTTAGGGAAAAAGATTTAGCTCTTCTAATATTCTATTCATTTTTATCTACACCATTTAATAGTGACCGAGAATTGTGTGAAGCAAATTAATTCAAATGGAAATCACGTTTACGACCGGCGGCATATGTTGGCTAAGCAAGGGAAACTGATGTATTGAATTTGTAGTTGCAGAAAAAGATCTATTCATTTGCCTTTATTAATTACTTAGGTATTTTGTAATTAAAGGTTTAACAATTGACTAATTTATTAATTTCGATGTTAATAATCCTTTGGCATTGAGAATAAAAATGAATGTTCAACAATAACATGATAGAAATTGGAATTATTGTTTTAAAAAATTACGTTTAAGTTGATATAATTTTTAGTAAGGTTTAACTGCCGAATTTTAGCAGTTAATGGAGAAAAAACTATCAGACGTCCAAATAACATGTTTCCGGTTTTCTGAAAGTCAGTGTCATGTTACTTTTGACCGCAGAATGGTTTAATCAAATTCTGATAGCTTTAATGCCTGTGGGACAACCGTCATAATAAGGCACGTCTCTATAAATATAAATATTGTTCTATGCAACAATTAATTCAACTTGGATGCATCAACGGTATTGATGATCCACTAGTAGAATCTAGCAAAGAAACACTTGCTGTGCTCGTCATGCAAAACTAGATCTTAAAAAAAGATTTGAAAGTATTTGAAAAGATAAGACTGGGAGGCATTTTTGTACGGGTATTTGCATAAGAAATTCGCATGTCTAAGTTAAGCTAAAATAAAGATTCGTTACTCCACGGATAAGCAAACTGTTCAAAACTGAAAATGTCTACAAGATTCACACATGTAATGAAAAATTTGCCTGGGATGTGTTTAAAAGAGTTTTTGACTAACTATTTTAGCAATAAAAGAAAGAAAATATATAAGAGACTTGTGAAAAATTTCTTCCAGGCATGCAAAAGACTAATGTTGATAAGAAGTTCTTGAAACTACACTGTTTGGATTCCCTATCAGATTTCTTACCAGAAAATTATAGCTCTGTTAGTGGAAAACATGGGTAACGCTTCCAGCTACAAATTTTGGATGTGGAAGAAAGGTACAAAAATAAGTGCAGTGAATTTAAACTCGGCTGTTGCAGCCGAGTACTCCTTAGAGAATCACCTGAACAGAATACAAAGAGCAGGCAAAGTGATTGGCCATTCAGTAATTTTTCTCTCAGAATAGGGAATATTCTGAATTGTTGAAATAACAAACAAATGGAACTGAAGCTGCAATTCCGTGATTCAGCATACTCAAAATCAGGAATTAGCTGTTATCATTAAAGAAACTTGAGAAATCTTATTTCGTTATCAAGTATGTTTGAGAAATCTTGTTTCTTTGATTGTGATGCACGTCAACGAAGAAAGAAAAAAATATCTATATACATAAACTATTTTAAGATACCTCTTTAAGGAAATAAAGTGCTTTCTCGGTAATCAGAGCTGAGCTTTGATGAAATGAAGATTCTAGTAATCTGAACTGGAAAAAAAATCAAGGTTAGAATTTTATGCAAGGTTTATTGAGAAAGGAAGGCAGTACTAAAGAATCCATAGTCAACCTTCACAAGTCAACAAACAAACAGTATCCAACTTGATAAACGAGACAAAGAATGGCGCTATAATGAATGTACCCGAAGTTTTAACATGAACTGAAAGACATGAGCAAAACGAATTAGCATTCAAAATCGATGATAATCTTCTGGAACGTGTTATATAATTGATAACTAAGACTGACAGTGAAATTGAAGATGAGAATTCCGATCACAAGAGAGTGAAATATGAAAATGCAGGATTTCAAATAACTTAATATATAAAACCCTAGCAGCACAACGGGTTCAAAAGACTTTTTTGAACGCTTTTTGAACGTGTTTTGATCTAGTTGTTCTAATAAGGAAATGGGTAAAGAATGTGATATTCCGTGGTAGCAAATACTTCTCCAGTAACGCATGAGCAAATAAGTAGTAAAAACGATATTGAATAATAACGAAAAATTTACTTAAAAATTATTATATACATATTTATAACAAGTTTAACATTTTGTGTATCAAATAAGTTATAAAGTGTAGGCTTGAAACTGTTCGATTGTACGTACATATTATGTGGAGTATTTCTACCTTCTATAAACTTAATTTTCAGGGATCTGAAAACCTTTCTGCATGAGCCATTTCGGATTACTGAGACAACACCGTCTGTTTACCTCAGTATATGCTATATTTATACATTTGCAAACATTTTGTATAAGTACATGCACCGTTGACTTCTATTAGACTTGTTTTAATAATATTGTAAATATAATATTTTAAATAATAATTACATAGAATATTTTAAAAAGTAAAATCTTTGTTTATCTGCATTGTATCAGATATGAGTTTTATGTTTAAAACGAAGCTTAATTTTCAATGTGAATGTGTTTAGTAATAGTAATATTTTACCATAAAACTAGTAAAGTCGCTGTAAAATTCAACGTATAAAAACGTGCGAAGATATTACAGAAAGTCAGCAGGAAGGAATTCAATTGAATTTATGTTACGGAAGCTATGATATTTTCCAACTTAAAAGCCTAACTTTAACAGCTAAAAAGTGCATGACTTTTTTACGTTAGTGTGATGTTTTTCGTCGTTTTCTCAATTTATGCATTTCGAAGAGAATCTTGTTAGATTAAGGATATAAATGCTTAAAGTTTGCTTACAATAAATGCTATACAAGCTGTCTCAAACAGGTGGTGACACGCTTTAATTATTCACCTAGTATAAATAGATGGGCAATGTAAATTGAAAAAAAAGTTCAAAATAAGGCAAGAGAAAGGACTACTTTAAGAAGAAAATTCTCTCGTAAATTTTGAAAAAGTTACACATTTAAATTTGTATATGACCCCCATACAAAGAAACTCCCAATTAGTAAAATGTGAACATACACTATTGAAAGGATGCAAAAAATTTCAGCTTTTCGTCATAAAGCGTCGCAACGATAGGAAGATAATATGTGTTGACGCTTTTCAAAGCCTTTCGGTGGGAAACATCTAATCGGATGACCGCGTTTTAGGGTCGTGCAGAATTTACTAAAGAAAATTATTTATTGCATTCTAGCATTAAATATTCATATCGAAATTCACGTATAGTCCTTGATCATCATTTTTCAAAGATATCTGTGAGACGTTTTATGAATAAGGAGTGAAATTTTGTATATCTCCTCCTTATTGTGTGGGGTCTATTTTACTAACTGGGATTTTTTTTTTTTTTTTGGTACGGAGTCTGTGTACAAATTTCAGAAGTGTAACTGTTTGAAAATTAACGAGAATAATTATTTTTAACGTAGTCTCTTTTCTAACTTTTTTACAATTTACATTGCCCACTTTTCTCTGATAGATAAAGAATTAAAGCGCGCACGCTTAAATAAAATATATATATATATATATATATATATATAAGTTCGCTTCGAAGGAACTAAAGTAGCTCCGAAGGACTTAAAACCGACACAAACGTCCCTAAATAATAATAAGAGTTATTTTAATTCTTTCTGACCGAATTCAGTTATTTTTCTTAAGTGTGTGTTACTACTTTAAACGGACACTCTGTATATGCTACCTTTTACATAATAACGTAACGAAGTCGCATTGAGAGGGGTGGACCGGGGGCCATACATCTCTCTCCCCCTCCGAAATTGTTAACAAAATGCTAGTGACTAAGCTATTTTGTGAACAATTCTGCCTTTTTCCACCGTTTCGACCCTCTCTGAAATCTACTTCTGGGTACGGTCCTATACTCTAACCTCAAATTTTGGTCAAGTCAATAGTGAATATTACTCAACAATGTTATTAACTAATCGCAAAGTATAAATCGCAATACAACTGAAATTTTAGTTGAATCCAGAGTACATTTACATGTGTCCGCGAATTCAGTTACAGTTCTCAGATCTAGAAAGGTCGATACAAGCATGTATAATGGGGTAGCTCAAAGCTATTATCAAGTGAATATCGTATAGGTTAATTCTAGCACTTTATATTTAAAGCGCATCCAACCGAGAGCAGAGGAATTTAAGGATAAAATAAACATCATTCTTTTTAATCAAATGTGTATATCAAATCGAGATCAATAAATACTAACTAAAGAGAAAAACTACGGTAAATATGTATTTTTATAGCTTTCTGTTTATTCTCAATTAATTCTCTGTGTAGAAAAGTCATAATAAGCATGTATAATATGATAAGTGAAAACTATTATCAAAATATTTTCGTTCGATGTGCTTTCATGATTTTATTTTTATGACTGATCCTGCTGAAATTATTGGGTTATAAATAAAAAAATTAAATGTAATTAATCAAATCTATTTCGGATCCACACTAAAAAAATACCTGAAAGAATGAAAATTCTACGTTAAATAAGAGTTTACATTTTCTACAGTTTTATTATGTTGTCCACGAATTAATTCAAGTTTTCTTGAGCAATATACAAAAGCTTTTAAAATTAAAACTATGTAAAAAATAAAGTTTTAATTCATTACCTTTAACAATTAAAGTACATGAGAAATTCTAATATACCAACAAGGTAGTTCGGAATTCTTTGATATATGCAAAAAATTTATTATGTAATTGTTGCATACTTTGCTCAATTAATTAAAATAATTATTTTTCGCTATGACAACAAGTTTGTGAAGATTAGTTAAAATGCATTAATGATTAGAATACAGTTCAAGGGAATTAATGTTTTAGTAAGCTTTAATTTTATTTTTATTTATTTTTTTAAGGTGCAGCGTTGAGTGTTAAACATGATATAGGAATGTTGCAATTTCATTTCCCTACTAACTTTTAAATTTTTGTATTAAAAAAATTTATTGATTTACAGATTTAATCTCATTTTTTATGAAAGAAAATCTCGTATGTAGATTTTTATTCTCAAGTAATTGTTAAAATTTGAATTTTTCATCTATTATGTCAATATGAATATCCGTTTCAGGTTACTATCCACTTGCATTGTTAATAGCAGGAAATAAATGGTGTCTGGTAGGGTAGATATGACCAACGGATTATTTTAAAAACTTATAAATGATAAAATTACGTAAAAACATTAGGTATATATCTTATGAAATATTTTTCATGAAGGGCATACTTCATCATTAATTTCAACTATTTTTAAGGTAGTAACAACTGTATACTAACGGCATATCAAAATTTCCAGTAAACAAATTTGACAGTCATATTCAAAGTTATGTCTCAAAGGGAAAAAAATTCAGGGATCTATTACTTATTGGGAATTATGTTTGTAATGCATTTTAGAGCTTCTAACATGTTTTTACTGTTTCTAACACAGTTAAATATTTTTAAATTCATGGTCAAAACCTACCCACTTTTTAAGTGTAATAAGTGTTTAATTGTACAAAATTGCGTTGTATATTTCCGAGCTACGTGAGGGCTATCTGCCTAAAGAGTTTCTTTTTATTGGGTCTAAAGCGAATTCACTAAATGAGAGAATTATGACCATGTAAAAACATAGTAGTAATTCTGGCCCCAAAAAACAGTCTCTCAT
The DNA here is from genome assembly GCA_038373885.1 of Cheiracanthium punctorium. NCBI lineage: Eukaryota > Metazoa > Arthropoda > Arachnida > Araneae > Cheiracanthiidae > Cheiracanthium > Cheiracanthium punctorium. Next base: position 611,186 of record JAWZYV010003132.1, read on the forward strand.
ATCATTAAAAAAAGCGATTTTTTCGAAATTCGAATTATTTTAGGAGATATCAATAAAAAACATGTCGCAAAAGGCTAATTTTTGACTTGGGCCATTTCGCAATTGTGACCCCGCAGTGGGAAAAGAGAAAATACAGCATATCTAGGTTGCCATATTTGGCAAGATTATTAAATGATTCAGACTCAAGAAGTAAAAATAAAAGAATAACGATTTTTTTTGTTTAGATTATTTGTAAGGTTGTTTTTTTAATTAAAATATCGTGTGCATGTGAAATCAGAGCAGGAATGAAATGTTTTATACTCAAAAGAAAAATAGGAAAATCGGAAATAAGGAATAGGATAATCGGAATAGGATATCTCGGAAATTTTCCGAGACTAAAATGTGCAACTTTTTAATTTGGCGAAAAATAAAATGGTTGATGTGAGATTTTGAAGACATGATTCTAACGCTTGGCGCAATTTATCGTAATTTTGTAGTCTGCTACTTGGATTATGAATACACCTGAGAATAAGTTTTTGAAATTTTCATTCAGTTGGAACTGTGCATTTTTCTGCGCAGCTTTTCTCCATCTATTTCTAATATATTACATCCAGGAAAAGGATGTTAAAAATATCAATTTTAATTTTGTTTAATCACAGTCATGAATAATGATATACTTTCTAACTTAATGAAATAATGAACAAAAATACGGAAGACCCATGTATTATAAAGCGCTTTTAATATATGACACTTTAGTGCGTATTTAAAATCTGAAAGTGTTTCAGATTTTCTTACGGTTTTTTTTTTTCCCTTCCTTTCCGTTTTTTGATAAAGGCCAATATATCCAAAGCTCTTTAGAATTAATATAGGACGAAAATAATTTGTTCCATTTTGTAGGTTTTTATCATTTAACCATCTTATTTTTGTAACCAGGGGCGGCCCGACACAGTAAGCATCGCATCTAGATGCCGGATTCGAAGGGGCGTCATTTCGAACTCAAAAACTAAATACAGCATAAAAGGGGGTGTCTTTTTATATTAGCAGGGGGGCGACACTTACTGCAGGGTCGCTCCTGACTGTAACCATCTTAATTTTAAATTACATTCTGAATCTGAGAGATTTCAGTGCCAAGGAAGCCAGTGAGAAACAGAATTCTCTCCGAACAAGATTTATTAAGATGGCGAACCAACTGGTCGCCGCATGCGGCTAGTAATCAAATAAGAGACTTTTACACACCACAGACTATTCCTTGTGCAATGTCATATGAAAATTCCGATTCTATTGGTTTATTCTTATTCTAAGGAAGCATAAAGTCAAACAGAAAATATTGTAATCCAACTGCAGTCACGTGGTTTGATCTACTTAATTAAATGTAGTTGTGTAAATTTTCTCTTGCTGAAAAAAAGTATGCTAAGTCATTACACGTTAGAACCACTTAGGAAGTTCTCAGCCTAGGGAACCCTATTTAGATGCCCTTCGTGCAGGTTTTCCTTAAGCGCAAAACACACGCACTTGAATAAAAAAAGAAACAGCCCAAATAACTACATCCTAGAAACAATTTATGTTTTTAAACCGTCTTGTACATTTTCTTAAATGTTAACATTACTTAATACATATTTTAATTTTTTTCAACAATTCTTTGTTATTTTTTCTTTCATAAAAATGTGATTTTTCTGCACATCTTGGTAGGAATAAGTTATTTTGATAAAATAAGTGGAAATTATATATATATTTATATATATGTTATTTATAACCGTCCGTATTACTATGCAATTTCTGTCAATGATTTAAGCACCAGAGTAACTCTAATAGCAACAAGAAAAGTAGCTCCAATAAGGTTTGTAGGAGCTACTTATACTTACTTCGAACTAACTCAATTGCACCAACAAAAGTCTTATTACGAGAATTCAAGTTTTCCCAATGATGGTCATAATTACCCCAATTTTCGACAGTTTTGCGATTTTGTTGGGGTAATTTTGACCACCCCTCAAATTTTCAGCAGATAATCTTATGAAAACAAAATTTTTACTAGGAGCTTTAAAAAGCCAAATTTTCTCCCTAATTAATTAAAAGAACAGTTTAATATAACTAAAAGAGTTTAAAATTCACAAATTTGCAATTTTCACAAAGCGGTCGGAATTATCGCACATGACTCTGTAAGTTGAATTGTGTTTATTTTGCAACGAAATGTTCCATATTGTAGTGAGTGTCATGTTATTATACAGTTTGGTGAGGACGCAGAAACACAATTCAGAAACGTCGATGAGCGCAATGTAACCAGAATTAAAATTTATTTAATAAAAATTCAATAAATTCAAAATTACATATAAAATTTTAATTAGATTGTATGATTAGCAAATATAAAAGGAAATTGCACTTGGTAGTAATCCGATTATTAATACTATTCATTTATTCAGCAGAGGTTAAAATCTAAGAGCTGAAACTGTAACAAAGCTAGAACTTTAAAAAAAAAATCGTTTTGAACGATTGAGAGAGCACTGCATCACTGTATAACTGTCTTTTTTTATTCGAAAACATATTTTCGGAGATTCATTTAATTTACTAACGATGAAGTAAAAAAGACTTAGACTAAAAATAATTTTAAAAAATCTCTATACCGAAAAATTCAGTATACTTAAAATTTAATCAAAAATAACAACAGAAAAAAAGCAATCGCTTCTTTCAGAGAATTTTTTTTTTTTTGTTCGATAAGAATTTTTAAAGTAGTAAGACCTAATTAAAAGCAATATAAACTAAGCCAGGGAATCTGATAAGTTGTAAACACTAATTAATTTCATATTATGACACGGTTTTATTTCTAAAAAAAACCTGGAGAATTTCTCTTAATTAAAGATTTAATATGAATTTGATGTATGGTATTTAAATTTACAACATTAAAATTGTCAAGTAAATGCAAATAAAATTGTAATACGTAGTATGTGTATAATAATATAAAAATATAATAGTAAAAAAACAAATGTGCAGTCGTTTTTACGAACCTCTTTCATAGAAACACCTGTGATTTTGCGAACTAGAGAGTAGTCCCGAATGCACTTCTATAAACCATTTTATGACTCGATTTTACACATTTATCGAATTCACGAGCTATTTGAGTCTATACTATAAGTGTCGGAGCTAAAAACAAATTTTGACTATGTTTGTTAAGCTATATATTTATTAATTTATACAGGGTTACAGGTAAACTGACTTATTCCTTTTAAGACGTTATAGGGGAGCCGAAATGCTACAATTTTTCCCCCATATGTATGGCCGAAAATCAGTAGTTTTCCAGAAAAATTAATTTAATTTTTTTTCTTGAATTACCAAAAATTTGGCATTCAAGTGCAAATTTTAAAAAATCTACTTATTAAATGGATTTCAGTTTAACTTATTTTAATATCTGAAACTCTAATTAAATTAACATAATCATAAAAAGTACTTTAAAATTTCAATTCACGAGCTTCCTTTCAAAAGAACGTAATTTTTGAAGTAAATACTTAAGCAGTAACCGTGCAAATTACAAATAAAATATATCCCATTAATCAGCTATCCAAAACTGTATTAATGTCCACCCAAAGGCATATAATTCGTAAAAAAGAACTTTTCGAACTTTTTGAAAGCTGAGGAAGTTTTACTTAATGTATTATTATTCCTATCGTATTTATTGAACATCTATTTGCAATTTACATAGCCCTCTTATGTCTAATGTATAAACAATGAAACCGTGTTACCATCTTTCTGGGAAGAAATAAAATCGTTACATCAGACAATAATTGAGTAAAATGTGTTAACTCTGTTCGACAGATTTTGAAGAAAACCGTACTGTATAGTAAGTATTGCAAGCAACAATTACTGTCATTAATTTAAGATTAAACATAATAAACACTCACATCTAGTAAATGACAGTTCATCAACAAATTAAAGAAACAGCAGGGCGAGCGAAGTTAATTTTATGAACATAGTTAATAACCATAGCTGCCAACTCTTCCAATTTTATCGGAAGATTTTCCACCACAATTTTTAAACAGTTTTTTTTTCCCCCATAAAAATTTTGGATTTATTTTAAGCTGAAGTTGCGAAATGAAAATTAGTGGGGGAAAATCTTCCGATAAAGTCGGAAGAGTTACAAGCAGCTACAAGCAGCACATTTACTACAATCGTAAAAGGCATACGACAGAAGATTTTGTTTCATAAAAAGCTAAAATAAGTTTATACAAGCTAAACACACAAAAACGGATATAAAGGAAGGAGAATCGCACTATAGTTCTTAATAAGTAGTTGCAGACTGTGATGAAATTATTGTTGACAGAGGCGGATCAAGGCTATTGGGGACCCCTGGCGGTAAAAATTTCGAGGCCCCCAAAGCCCAAGTTCCTTTCATAATTTATATAGTGTACTAAGGGCACTATTAGCTTTTTTTCGTGAGGGGGTTAACTGACGATTTCATTCAATTGCTTTAACAATAAAATTAAACTCAACAAAAACTTGATAAAAGAATTAATAAAACTTAATCAAAAAAGAATCTTTACACTACTGCTTAAGAAAGTATTTTATATAAACTTGCGTCTAGATTTACCTTTTGCAAATTCATCAATAACTTCTGTGATGAAAGCAACAATTTTTGTGTCTGACAAACTTTCCTGTTCTATGTATAATAAAGCCAAATTTTTTAATCGTTCTTTCCTATCGTAGTTCTTAAATAGTTCTTCACGCGATTTAAAACCGAAAAAGACCTTTCACCTGAAGCATTTGATATGCGTAAAGTTAAAAATATTTTTAAGTTATTTTTACATTAGGAAAATTTTATGGCATTTGTTGTGCAGCCATGTAAATTACATACGCATTTCTGTCAAGTTAATTGTTTTCTTCCAAAAATAGCAAAAAAAGATTCAATTCATTGACAAAATTTTAACTATGTGTCATTTTTGCAAATATTTTTCAAGTTTTTTTTAATCAATTTTTTCTTTTACTCTTTGGATAATTTATCACAAAAAAGTACATTAAGATGCTCTAAACTATTTTTACGTGTTCCATTCTTCTGAATTATTCGGGTTTGGTATGCTATGAATGAATTTATAAAAAAAAAGAAATTCTCTTTTTTTCAAATTCATAACCAGCGTCTTTGTTTTGATTGAAAAACACACTCCTTTTCTTGTAGTCTGGAATCCTGCTCACTGTCATTATCAAAAGATAACCCTAACAGCACAGATGCTTCTTCGACTTTCTCAAATTCACCTCTACATTTTTAAATAAAATTTGCAAGTGGCCTTATAGGTCAGAGCCTTTCAATAATTTGCTTTCCACTGACTGAAGAAATGTACTGGTAGAATTCATTCTTCCCTATGTTCCAAATAACTATTACTGCTACTACTTATACATCTTCTACTAACAATAATAATAATTCATGCCCCGCTGTGGTCTACTCAATAGACTCCGTTCCCTTAAGAACACGAAGAGTGAAGCAGTACCCGGCTTGGGCAGTGTTTGGGAGGGTGAACTCCTTTCGCGGCTGGGCTGCTGTGAGACTGTGTACACTAATAGGAGCTGGTGCACGTAAAATCAGTCGTGGTTTCAATGTCCTCCGTGTTTAACGCTGCCTCTGGGAGTACCGATTTCAGATGGTTGGACCCTCATCTGAAAATTAGGGTTTGAAATTGGTTGAAAATTAGAGGACCATGAGCTAAGTCGGACTTCCTCTCACTAGGGCTCATTAAAATGGAAGCCGTTCTTTCCGCCCATCGCCTTCCATATAGGGATCTGGAACCGCTCCGTGGTTGCCAGAGGACATTAGCAACAACAACATAATAATAATTTATAAAACTTAAAATATAACGATGATGTTTTATTAATCGATTAAAACTTAGGTCTAGACATCATGTTTATAGATATTGATGATTTTGATTTATAAGTTTGAAATTTCAAAAAAGTCGGAAATTTTGCATGGTATAGTAATCTGTAAGAGTCTGTAACTCAAGACCGTTTTGACCTAGAGAGTTGAGATGTATGTCATTTTGTTCAGTTTTTTTTAGGTCTTTCGTAAAGTATATAATATGACCATATCACTTAAACAATTATTTTGCTAATTAAAAATCATAATGCTGTTGAAATTTTTTGGAAAAACATGTCACTAAAAATTTTTAAGCAATTTGTATGGCAAATTTGAAAATGGAGTTTCTACGTTATCATAATGAAAAAAATTATCTGTGTACATAATTTTTTTTCTGGGGAGGAGTTCTATTGAATGTTAAAATAATAGGCTATTACAAGTGTTCAATTACATTTAAAATAATTATATTTTATTCCTTTTTGACAGTGAAGTTCTATGCATTATCGATGACTAACAATAAAAATCAATTACAGGTAATCATTGAGGTAACGGTAATTTATGTTATTATCTAGCTGATTTTTATTAATTTTGCTTATTGTTAAAAATGTATAACTATAAAATATAAATAAAAAATACGTAACAAAAATTCTTAAAATAGTTCTGACACTGCCAAGTTTTTAATTAAAATTTTTTTGCAATAAAATTACAATTTAATTATTCTTAAGTTGAGAACTCTCAAAGTATCAACAGCAAAAATTTCTTGTTATTTAATTTTATTTTTACTTATTTTTATAACCAAGAATTTTTTTTGATGATTTTCAAAATATCAATCTGAAAGTTTTGCATTAAAAAAAAAATAATAATAGTACTGTTTTCGTAACTTATAATTTATTTTCTTAATTCTTGAAACAATTATAACATTAATCATTTTTAAATACGCATTTATAGTTTGAAATAATTCACAATCAGTGGTATAGCAAGGAGAGGCTGAGGGGAGGTCTACCCCTTGGTAAATAACATTTGACAATATGTAAAATTACACACACAAAAAAAAAAGAAAAAGAAAAAAACAATATCTTATCTCTGAGGATTTACTTGTGTTGCCTTGAAGAACTATAGAAAACCTTCTCAATACAACTTAAAAAAAAAACTTAAAAGGGAAAAAAACGCAGCACATACAATATAAAAAACTGGGTATAGTGGTGATTAGCACTTTGAATTGGAATGACTGTATAACTGAAAACATAAAAACTAGGAAAAAAGCAATGGACATCTACATTACGTTCTTCGAATTACAAAGCTAGAAGCTTCTGGCGAATTTACGATTTTGAATGGCCATTCGGGATCCACCGACAAAAGCTAACGCATGAAAACCACAAATCCAGCACCACGCCCTATACATTGATTACCTTGTTCTGCGACAAAAAAATTGGAAGAGCCGTCCTTTAACTAATCATAAACCCCTCTTTTCGGCTGAACTGAACAGTTCTATGGCCTAGAAAAGGAGTGAATAAGTGTTTTATCTTGAGGGGGGGGGGGCACTTTGTAGACGCGAAAGTTAAGCACCTTTTAAAATTGTTACATTCAGTAGTAAGTTTTATATTAGAAGCGGTATGAAATCTATCATGATAAAAATCAATAACTATAGCTCCAAGCAAATTTAATTTTGAATTCACGTTAATGAGACAAATGCACCCTATTACACTTTTCTGCACTTTAAAAAAAAAGAGGAATGAGATTGCTTGTCGAGATTTCCATTGCAGCTTGCTATTTAATGCCTGCCAATGAGCATTTATATTTACTCTTGTTGATGTTCAAGCAAGCAAACATTTGCTCACAAATATATGTAGACCCAAATTATTGAAATAATCTCTTCATACATGAAAATTTTCAGTAGAAAATGATTTATAAACTTCAACTAATGGTGCAGCATTAAACATTTCTCTCATAGTATAATCTGATTGCATGTAAATAAGTTCAAGCTGAAGCTCCTCAGGTGCTTGGTCAATATCAGCAGTGATAGACAGGAAATTGAATTTAAACTCTTTAACTCCTGAAATCTTTTTTTCTGATTTCGTTTTGTAACCTCTGCCCATAATCCCAAATCTCAACAAAAACACTTTTTTTTTAAGTAGGAAGTAAAAATTTTTTAGTCTTGATAATAATTTTTTTTTCAGAAATGTCTTTTCAAGGGAGATTTTTCTGACTATTTTGGCGGTCCATAACTTTTTTTTTTTTTCCTTTCTTTTTCACGCTATTTGCCTACCCCTTGCCTAGAGCCTGGACAGCAGGGAATAGCCCTTTCAAAGAATATGAAGACTGATTCCTTCTTATCAAGTTTGCACTTGCGGTGTATTGCTTCAATTTTTAGCTTATTTAATTTTTCTTTTGAAGAATTTTCAAAGCCAGGGTCTCTAGTGGCAGTCGGGGCCTCTAGAGGTGCTCGGGGCCCCTGGCGGCCGCCAGGTCCGCCAGGCGTTAGATCCGCCTCTGGCTGTTGAAAGAAAGCTGATATGCAGTAATTCACAGTAAACATATGCTTTTACTTCTTTTGGAAAAATAAAGAAACACATTCTTTCGTCAGTTGGTTCATAATGATTCGAAGGAAATAATTAGAAGTTATTTAATCAAAATTCATGTTAATCTCTCAATATATAATGTTTTTATTTCGCAGAGAAAAATTTACATTTTTTTCGCGGGTGCGCCAAAAGTTCGTTAAGATTTTAAAAATTTATAAAAAAGAAAGGAATAATGATAAAAATGTCCGGTTTTCAGTAAAAGGTTCAAGTAAGTCTGATTTTTTTAGCGGATAAAATAAATTATTTACCATTAGAGGGCACTGACATAGAAATTCAGCCGAATTATACAAATGAATCTTGCAAGACTGTGATACACAAGGACTTCTCATTCTGTCTTAGAATGTTATCATTACCCGATAGAGCGTTGCTGTTGAAGTTTTTCCAAGTGAAAAGAGCAAGGGCTGCATTGAGAAAATTTTGCACGGAGAAACGAATCCAAGATCAAAAATAGCCCCATATCGTGCTGTTATGATACTTGTGAAACGGTTCAAGGAAACTGTCTCTTTGTAAGATAGGCTACGAAGTACAAGACCCTGGTTGGTGGAAGGCTGCATTATTGCGGTGGACATCGCCATGAATAAATGCTATGGAGGCGGAATCGTTCTCAGAGTAGCACTGCTTGCAAAGATTCTAGGTCATTGGGTATGCTTCAGACATCGATTCGACATATTTTCCACGCAATATCCCAGGTAGCACATAGAAGTTATCAGACCGTGATACCACGTCTTACATTGTGCAAAATGCGTTCTGGTTCAAAATTTGTGTTTCGGCTAATTGAGCTTCACGTTTTACTGTAGTACTCTGAAGTATCTACTAAGAAAGATTTTCTTATTGGGACTGCTTGACGTACAGACAACAGATTTTACAATCCGTTCTATAATCCACGTGCGCTACCACATACTAAAGAGGTTCGATGTAGTACAAAACGACGAAAAAAATACCCACTAGAGGGCCACTACCGAAATTAACCCTATAGCTTAAACCAGCGAGAAGTTCAAAGACACCTCAACCAAATCAGTGCTGTTTGCCGCCAAAGACTTTGTGGTAGGACATTTTGCGTTCTGTACCTTAACAAAGTAAGTGAAAGTTACACAAACAATGTTGTAATATATTTATGACTCAAAATATGATTTATAATTCAAAAATTTTAATAAGCAACATCCGTCCTATTAATTGGACGTCGATTCAAATAAACAACGAAACCGATTAAAAAAAGCTGTAGAATATCGGTTATTTACTTAATTTTATAGTACGTCCTGCATAATTAGCCATACAACGTTTTAAGTACGTGTGGAGAACACTGAACTGGACCCAGATTTTGACGAGCACTGTACGTGTGTTGTTCGGACATTCGGACGTAAGCGACACTGTAAATCTGTACGGGATGGTAACGTGCTATCTGAACGCTAAAATAACTGCCTTGAACAAGTTTGTGCTACCTGGGATTGCATCGCTTTCTCTAGAAATCGCAATCATTGCAGGAATTAAAGAAATTAAACACAACTGTGACGGAATCAATTGCCAAGTGGGCTATGGAAAGAATTGAAAGCAACCCTCAGTGGTTGTGTTCAACGTCTTTCATACGGATGATTTTCGGCGCACTTCTCACTACAAAGTGAAGTCTACACATAGAAATTTCGGATACGTTCGACATCGAGACCTCATGTATACATTACGCAGTCACTTAATTCACTCAAGTTGGCAGTTTGGTATGGTTTCGCCTCATCTTTTGTAGTTGGATCATCTTTCTTTGATAGTGCCTGATATCAAACTTTAAAACTTGCACAGTTACCGCTGGACGTTGTCTCACATTTTTGCACGAGAAAGTGATGCCCGCATTAAACCAAAGAGGTGTGTTTTTTAAAGTAAAATTTATGCAGGATGGTGCACCGCCACACTATGTCATTCCAGTGAAACAATTCGTGATGAGAAAGACATTTTGTGAATACAGTGTAATTAGTCGAGGCTGCAAGACTGGATGGCCTCCACGATCACCTGATCTTAAGCCGGTCGATTTCTGGTAGTGGGGCTGTTTGAAATCACATTTGTACCATCCATCTCCTTCAACATTGTCCAAACTCAAAGGGATTCTATCTGTCATAAAGTTTCAGCGATTTATTCTGACATGTACATTCAGATGTAACGAGTGTTTCTAGTCGCCTCAGTTGTGTACAACAATGTTCTTGAGCTCATGTTGAACGATTGTTATTGCAAGAGTAAATGAATGTGACGTACTGTTGTCCTGTACAGTGTGTTTTAGGTTCTCAGCCCCTCTACTGGAGACTTTTATAACTACTTTTTTTTACTAAAAAGAAAAAAAAAAAGACTTCTTTCTGAACTTTTTCATACAAACCGCACATACGCATTATTCTTCCTTTCCTTTTAATGAATTTTTAAATTTTTAATACACTTTTGGCGCACCCGATTTTTTTCAAAGAAGGTTGTTAGACTTGTAACTGAATTCTCATTTGGCAAAAAAATATAAGACATTCTCATCGGGCATTATATATGAACATTATTTAAAGACTGACATTTTTTATATGAAGAATCTGACAATTCATATAATCTAACTGATTGCTTTATATATTTACATAAAGCTTTTGGTATGGAATAAATATTCTTCTTTTGTATGTACATATAATTAACGCTTCTACGGTAAATTAAAGTATTCAGTCTCAAGCTGATAGAAAACATTTGAAATACCGTGATAATTACTCTTCTTAATGAAGCAAATACTTTTTGCAAAGTTTTCGGAACAATCATTTGGGGAGTAAAATATCTTTTTAAGTACAGATTTTATTTTACTACGTTAAACAGTGATCATGAAAAGTAATAAAAGCAATCATTAAAGCTAACTAATTTTACATTAACTCTCGTGTGCAGAAATTACTTTGTTTCTATTGACTTGTCAAAGTCAATTTTTTGAATGCAAAACTATTCATTTTAGAGATTTATAAAATGCTTTGTTAAGCGTTGTATTACCTAATTAAAAACGAAATTAACTTACTAAAAACAAAAAAAAACCTATCTTATTTATACATGCGTATACTTAAATATTGTTCTTATTTTATATTGTATTGGTAAAAAATGACACTGAAGAAATTATTTATACTGTTAAAATATATAACTAGATCAGCAATATAGCATAACCAATAAAATAAACACCTTATAAAGGGGCCTAGTTCAAATATAACATAAGCTTTGCAATATTATATAAACTCAGAATAACATCTGATTATGTAAAAGCTTCCGAGGAAAATGCTTCATACATACCTGCATTTCAAAGTAGGCTTCATTTGCGGACTCCTTTTGTGTTAAAATAATTTAATTTTACCACTTTACCACTGACATTAGTTTTAGAAATATCATGAAATCTATGTTCTGTATAACAAACCGAATAAGCACCCTCATATTGTTGAAAATGCTCATAAAGACTAATATATTATTGAACAGCTTGGAATAATATTCTATATTTCCAGACAGTGCAGTTTTAATGAAGTGTAATAGTATTTTAAATTTTATATATGCATATATATTGGGTGTTAATAATTAAAGCTCAACTACTATTTAGAGAAGTGTGTGTTGTGTTGTGTGTCTTAAGGCAAACCTGCACGCGGGGTATCTGCCTAGGATGGGGGTGCCTTGGTAGGAAGACTTTCTAAGGGGTTCTAACGCGTATTCGCGTTACATCTGGAGAAAACCTACCAAAACTCCAGACCGTTAGATCGACAGCCGCGCTATGGGACCCGAACCCGGGACCTTCACATTTCGGCCGTCTACCATTTTCAGTGGCATAACCACTGTGCCATGGTGAGGCCTATTTAGAGAAGTATAAAATGAAAACTGTTGGCCAGAATTCTGTCAGATTTATAGGAAACCTTAGTAAGTTCACATGAATGAGATTTCCGTGGGAAAAAAAAAGCTCAGAAATAGTTACTAGACGGCTTTTATCGGATATAGTGCTGATAGGCAAGTTTTTTTCCAACTCAGAGGTAAAAAAACATCCGCTTCACAACATCTCCATTGCCCTTCCCGCTTAAAAATGAAATTCCCACCACTTAGAAAAGAGAGAGTGTGACCTTGGAATCACCAATTTGAATGAAATTTGGTACAAATGTAGCTCATGGGCCATGCAATCACTGGTGCAAAATTTAAGACACACCATACATGCATTCTCAAGAAATCACACTCGAAACATTCGAAAATCAGCTTACGTACATTTTTAATGCAGATCGTTCGGAGCAATTCTGGCGTTGTGCATAAATGCGCTATGCTTCGGATCTCATATCAACAGGTTCGAGATTAACTACCTCCGGAGTTACCTTTCTTTTCGTTCATTTTTATGATGGCCGATTAAATTAAATAATAAAATAAAATTAATTTTAATAGCCTAGCTTGTGTTACTGAATGAATTTCAAATGAATTATTAATATTATAGGTATGTATATTTATTTATTTATTTATTTTTGCTACTTACTATATATACACTGTAGTATCTCCAAATATACTTACTATATATACACTGTAGTATCTCCAAATATACTTACTATATATACACTGTAGTATCTCCAAATATCATCTCTTAATAAGGAATCGCATACTTGTTTGTGTTATGCTGAGAAAAGCTACGCACGGGCTATCTGCGTATTGGTGTGGGGTGCCTTGGATTGAGGACTTTTTAGGGGATCAAATTTTTGAGAACCCTGCATCACTGAATAAAGGCTTTGAGCATACAAATATATCTGTAATTTCGTGAATGATTGTATCACACAAAGCATTAGGGATGGACGCGAGACATGAGAAACCTCTCATTCGTCTCGCGTTCTCGTCTCACATCGCAAGAGACGAGACAGGCAATTTCTCTGCGAGACTCGAGACGAGACGAGACAGACCTGTTTCTCGTCTCGTGTCCATACCTAAAAAGCATAATAAACTCAAAACCGTTAGCTCGATTGACTTTTTTCATAATTCACCGAAATTTTTCATAATTTACGCCATTAAAATTTTCAGAATCCACTCGTTCACTCCTTTTAATTCATTTTTACTTTCCAAACAATATGTATGTGTGAGTGAGTGAGTGAACACGATAACACATAAATGGGGCATTCGACTGAGCTCAAATTGGGTATATATATATTATAGTTCATCCTCGCATGACCGATACTGATTTCAGTGAGTATCTAACTTATATATATATATATATATATATATATATATATTTTCATATTACGTCCTGTGGACATAAAGTCTTAGAAGTGCTCTAGAGCCTAAACGGAGCATTTTAATTCTAAAAATGCACATAATATAATATATAAATGTAATAAAATGTTTGTGTTTTAAAAATAAGTATTCCAATCCAATTCCCAAGAGGGCTGTAACGCGTAATCACGTTACATATGGAGAAAACCGTCCTAAATTCCAGACCATTAGATCGACAGCCGCCAATCACCAATTTTATGCGACCTTTCTGTGAAGAAGTGTAATCCATAATAGAACACCATTCACAAAATTGGAGATATGTTTGCATGCTCCAAGCATGTATTCATTGATGCAGCATTCTCAAGAATTAAATTGCTTATTTTTATTATTTTTTGCCTATTAAATTGCTATGATATTCGGAAATAGCACACAGAAAAAGAAAAGACCTACCTATAATATTACTAGTAATTCATTTGAAAGTCATTCAGTAACGCAATCTGGTATGATAAAATTAATTTTATTTTATTATTTAACTAAATCAATCATCGTAAAAATGAATGAAAGATAAAAATAACTCCGGCAGTTGTTGTTCTCGAACCTGCTAAAACAAGGTTCGCAACTTGGCACGTTGATGCACAACGAAAGGATTACTCCATTCAAATAGCATTAAAAATGTGCTTAATCTGCATATGCCTAATTTTCGAATTTTTGGAGCGTGAATTCTTGAGAATGACTGTATGATGCGTCAGTGAGTCTAAAATTCGCATCAGTGATTGTCTGTCTTATGAGCTAAATTTGTACCAAATTTCATCCAAATCGGTGATTTCAGGGTCGCGCTCTTTCCTTGTTAGTAAGATCGCACATTACAGGAGAATCGATATTATAAACGCGGAGATTCTGCATTTGCGGCTTTGCGTCGTTATCGGATCTGAAACAGGAATTTGAAAATTTCCAATGCCAGCTACGGGGACAAGAAAATTGATCGCGAAATCTCGGGAGAGTTCCATCTTACAGTTTGTCCCACAAAAGATATACTGATTTCAAAACTGCATATCTCAAAAACAAAGGACAATAGATGGAGAGACAAACTGTATATTTATAACGAAATCTGTAAAAATTTGATTCAAGAATTTTGAAAATCATAGCAAAAGTTACCAATAGATGGCGCTGCACACTGTACAGGGTTTTGCAAAAGAAAATAAAAACAGTTCTCCTGCAAGTAGTCCATATATTCAACGAAAAATCTGTTCAAAATGTTCACCGCTGGCCGTGTAAAGGTGGCGTAAACGTACAACAAAGTTCCCCATCATCTCTTGTAGTGTGTCCATTTCAAAGCTCGTCCAGTGTCGTGGTGTTCCAAAGCTCAAGCTTGTCCAGTGTAATGGAATTTTTTTGGTACACAGAGTCTTTCAATGAACTCCACAAAACAATCAAGTGGGCTGAGATCGGGTGAATAAGGAGGCCAGACCACGCCTGCGCCAGTGAAATTGGAATAATCGAAAACTATCACTCTATTTCCGAAATATTCCTCCAAGAATCGAAAAACCTGGCTGGTGCGATGGGTCTGGTCCCATTTTGCATAAACCACTCAGTTGCTGATTTCTCCTCCAATGTTTGCTTAATCGGGATAAATTGTTCCAAAATTCAAACGTAACTCTCAGTATTAATCGTGCCATGCTTGAATGAAGGACCAATAAATCCTTTGCTGCTTATCGAAGCCCGAGCAGTCACCATTGGAGAATGCAACGATTTCACCTTACTTAAAAAGGGGTTTTCGGCTCTCCAAAACCGTCAGTTTTGTTTATTCACGACACCGTAGAGGTGAAAATTTGATGTGGTTCATCTGTAAGCCAGATGCACCCAACATCAAATCCATCACAATCAGTCATTGTGAGCATCGTGTTCGCAATACCCTAACTTAAATGCACAGCTCAAACGAGTATGGTTAGGTGTCGTTGAATTTCGTATGGATACATGTGTAGGCTGTTTCTCATTATTTTTTTCGTGCCTGAACGCATTAAACCATACTCAGCTGCAATTCTTCGAACGGATTTCTCTTTTCAACTCTGTGATACTTAATAATTGTGGCAACATTTTCAGAAGTAAGTACCGTTTGTTTGCAGCCAACATTGCCTACTAGTTCATCGCCCACACTGCCTGTCCTTTGTAATTTACTGAAGTGTGTGAGGATAGTCATCGAAGAAGGGTCTCGAGAAATATTAAATCGTTTCTGGAAACTGCATATGGTTGCCGTGGCATCTGGTTGCCTGTGATATTCCAGTACCAGAAGCAGACGTTGTTCAATGGTATGCATTTTTTCAAACTTCCTTTCAACTCTAGAACTGATCAGTCCGACCATCGAAGCACTACTTGTAAGTAGGACGTAATGCGATTACAGCTTGCAGTGCCATCTGTGTGTAACTATTTTTAAAATTCCTGTATCAAATTTTTACAGATTTCGTTATTGTCTCATCCCTGTATTCCCCCCTCAGCGTGTAGGACTGAGATTCGGAGTCCTCGCAGATCAGTTCATAGAGCGAATATTTTCAGATTCAAGATCATCACCAATGTGAGCTCTGTGTAGCCTTACACAATCCTCCATACAAACCAAATAAAAGTCGTGCAATGTCAAACCTCTTACTAGACGAAGCAATAGAATTATGACATACCCTATTTTGAGCAAAATATCCCTCTTTTACATATGATCCTACATTAAACGCCTGTGAAAATATTATTATCTTTTCCTGCTTTATAGCATGAGGTATTAGTATACCGAATATCAGTGCATTAAACCTATTTTTAATCAAAAATTTCATTTTTTATGTTTGCAACTACTTTTGGACACAGTGTAATTACTGAATCATCTTCTGAAAGACCTATCAAAAGTAGACTGAGAGTTACCACATCGTACATCACCGGTCATTTGCAACTTAGTACACATCGTGTCAAGACTGCAACTGTACTTCAGCTTGGATCTGCCCAATTTCTGCTACAAGACCTATCTCAGAAAATTTAGAAATTTGATTTTTTTAAAGTAATACACAATACGGATTCCTTAAAAACTGAGATTTTCAGGGATTTCATATTTCCAATTCAAATTTCAAATTATTAAAGAGTTTTATTTAAATTATGTAATACTTAAATTTTTTAATTTATAATTTTTGCAAGTTACACGAGAGTGGATAAGGTATTTTATTCAGCTGCGAAATTTAAATTTAAATTCGAAACTGAAAAAGTTATAACTGCGAAACTTTATCGACGATATTTTAAACTTTCTGAGACAAATTGAACTTTAAAATTAAATTGAAAATAGTCGATGTTTGTTAGACTTGCATGCATATTGTGGAAAACAGTTATTTAATACGACTCAGTTACACACATGTAGATAATGCATTATGTATGTTGAAAATCAGAATTTAATTTGTTTCTTCCGATTATTAAAATGTCTGAAGGGAAGGAAAAGAATTCTCTGAAGTAGAAGTGTGAAACTTTGGCTGTAGAAAGGTGAAATAAAATAGCATGGCAGTAAAATATGAAAAAATTTTAATTACTCTAACATGCATACACAGCTATATATAACATTGAGAAGAAAATAATTGCACGGTAAGCAGAAAAATATTTGGTCACACAAAACAGCTATCAGCTGGTGATTATATATATTTTCAAGCTTGGAATGAATTGGATTTCGGATTGAATGTTACAATAGTTCAACAATAAAGTAATTTTTCAAAATCATAACTTAACCAGGTAAATAACTCGCTGACGAATTATGTGTTTCAAGTCCTTAATAGAAATGCGTAGAGAAAAATTTCACTTAACGCGTTGGTTTATTTTTTTCACATGTGGTGTTATAGTTTTATGAAAGATTCCACCTGTTTTATTTTATATTGTTATTATTGTATATTTCATAAATGAATTTCTCGAAAACAAGTTCTAATTTTAATTTTAAACTTTGTCATATACAAATTAGTTTTCATTTTCATTTAAATATTTCTTTTATCATGAAAATAGCAAAAATCTCACGGCTTTACAGTTTATAGTAGACTACATCAAACATAAACTGATTATAGCTTTATACTTTTAGATCTATTATAGTGATAAACATGAGCATTACAGAACTTTTCATATGTAAAAATGTTTTAAGTAAATTTCGTACACAACAAATCCAAGTAGTGTGTTTTTCTAATTATTATGATTTTAACAATTGAACTGCCGCATAAAAAATTGGAATTTCTTTAAACAGTTTATTTTTTGTTTGTATTACCCTGTTTCAGTAATGTTAAAATATCAATTTGAAAGGAAAAGTCACTGCCTTATTCAAAATCTATTTTGATGGATTGTGATATTTCAAAAAGTTTTCTTAAATCTTTCTCTAAAATGAACAAAAAGGGGGTTGCATACATTACGGAGTATTTTTCTGGCTGGACGCCATTTTGTAATAATCTCAAGTGGTGTACTTTAGGTAAGAATTATTTAAATTTAGTTTCAATATACTCTGCTCCATATCTTTTGCATGTACGCATTTGCTGATTTTTATCTGCAAGATTGGATGTGTTTTCTAAAATAAAATCCGTAAGTGTAGGACAGTAAAATATTATGTACTGATGTTGTTCTGGAAAAACGAGGAACTGTTACCGTAATTTGAAAAAAAATGAATTTGTCAGTTTAAATTAATGCTGAATAAATATCGCGGCTTTCTAATAGGAAAAAAGTTTCTATCTATTTATATATTTAAATCGACCTTGATGAAAGAGATGTAACATTATTATGATACAGCCTTTTTAGATTATTCTTCTAAATTTCATTAATAAATACATTTGATTAATAAACATATTCAGTAATAATTATTTAACATCCATTTTTTATAAAAAAAAAGATGATTAGTTATTAATTAAATCTCCCTTTACTTCCCATAAAACAATGCTTTCAAGGCAATACAAATTCCAAATTTTGTGTCATACAGTACACAGGAAATTAGCTAAACCTATTTCGTTTCATCTTAGTTACTCCAACAAGAGTTGTATGCGTAAGTATCAAGAAAAATCAAGTAGTCATAATTTCCCCACTGATGGCCATAATTGCCTTAATTCTTTGGAACTTTCTGTTTTCGTTGGAGTAATTATGACCACCCTCTGAAGTTACCAAAAGCAAGTAAACCTAAGGAAATAAGAATATTACTAGGTGTTCTGAAAAGGCCCAAGTCACCCCTTATTTACTTCAAAGTTTTCCTCTATATTGAAGAGAGTTAAAAATTAACGAATTTCAAAAACATACAAATTGTCATGATTGCGTTGCCCGTATACTATAGAAATATATCATATGGTATAAGCTTTTGAGGAGTGAATTTATAAGTTTTGCGATCTGTGAAACATATGACTCACTGAACATTTTTATTTGAAGAAATTTGATATGTTTTCTACAAGTAAATGCAACGGGTAAGGCAGTTTTTACCGAATAAAATAAATTCTTTTTTTTTAGTTTGGGAAAGCGTTAATCTTAAGAAATAAATAAAGGTGAATCTTAGTCATATTTATTTTTGTCACTGTAACTTCGATCTTGCTAACACATCGAAAATTATTTACAAGATAGTTAATTTTTATTCGTAGTTTTATTTATGTTCATCAATGAAAATTTTTTTAAGAAAACAGCGAAGTTAAAAAACTAGTAGGCTATAAAAGCATGTCCGCTCTGGTCAGTTTTAGAGCCAAACATTTAAAATTATTCTTTTACAGAGTTGTATACTATCACTAAGCACTACTTTGCAACGTCTGTACGCCATTGAAATTTATGAAATTACATGGATAATGATGTGCTAAATCTGATAAAACCGCCATTAACAACAAAAAATTTAACTCGTTTTAGCTGCTGATTAACAAGCTGATTTTTAGTGTGCATTTTGCATTGTTCCTGACCACAATGAAAGTGATATGTGTTATGCCTGAACTAGCATAAACTTTTGTACAACTCTTCAAAAAATAGGTTGATATGTTGAAAAATATGTTGAAATTTGCTATAGAGAGAAAAATTCAGCACATTTTTGCACGGTTCAGAAATTTTGTTTGCTCGTTCAATATTATCAGTACAAACTGTGTATAGGGCTTTTTCTTTAAGTATTTTTCGTTTCCGACATACTATGTTGATTTATCATTTTAATCATAAAATTTTCTTTTCGTAGAGATCAGCCTTTCATACTTCTAAATTTATGCTTCAGCAATCAGGATAGTACTGAAAAATTCATGAAAGCATATGAAGGTTTCTTCAGTTCATAGATCATGTGTTCAAACTTTTATAAGATGCGTAATTTATAAGAAAATATATTGATTGAAAAAAAAATGTGACACAATGTTCTATACGTCTTTAAAAAACAACAATTTCCTTCAGTGTTAAGCAACTTCAAAATTGCATAATTTTACCAGAATGAAATACGTTAAACTGAAGCTAGAAAAAATATTAGTAAAAGTCAGTTGTGACCACAAAACCTAATGGTAAATTATATATTACTTTATTTTTTCTGTTGTCTTAGTGAAAAGTGTAAACATAAAAACATTACGATTAGTATTATTCAAAGTTTGTTAAAGGGAAGAAATAAAACAGCCCATCAGTTTAGTAATTGTGAAATATTTTTATATACATGTTGTTTTAATTAAACTTCTCTTATATACAGCATTCTGCATATTAAACGGCATATGGACTGTACACGAAATATAGTCAAGGAAGTTTTTTAATGTTGAGTTCATAGACTGTTCACTACAAGACGCTTTGCACGAAAAGACAGCAAACTTAATAATGGAAACACTAAATCGAAATGTAGAATTTTAGAGAAATTTTTTAATTGTTAATAAATATTAAAAAAAACTAACTTCAGTCATTTCTTGACCAGAACTCGCCTTTTTTTCATGCAAATCAATACCGAGCGGACATTTTGCCAACCCAAATTTCTAAAAAAATAATCTGTAAATATGTTTCAGGGGCAGAATGATGTTAATGTAGAGGAAGTTGATGTAGAGGAAGTTTAATTCTAACAATGCTGCTATTCAGGTAGAATGTCTTAATAATTACAGGATTCTTAGTTCGACGACATTCAAAAAGTAGTCAAAACATGTATGAATGCATTAAAACAAAAGGGATTTGGATGTATTTTTTTGGGGGGAGGGGTAGGTTTTCAGTCAACATGGCAATTTTAGTCTTCAGCAGTCACTCTAACTTCAGTAGATGAAATTAGAGTTGCTCAATCAGCTTGAAAGCTATCATACTCCATGTCAAAAGCATTATTAGATTGATGTTTGGAGCAAGGGTAGCTCCAATGGGGGTCCGGGGGGCACTTGCCCCCCCGTCGGGGAACTTGTGACCCCCCCCCCCCCATCGGGGCTATTTGATTAATTCGTCGGGGAATTTTCATAAGAAGAAATCTATTTTTTAGCTGAGTTTTAATTTTGATTTTGCGATTAAAAAACATTAATTTTGTACTTTTTTAATACACATGAAAGCCAAATGAGTATTGGAGATTGAAGCGGAAATGTTTACATTTCTGGGAGATAGCTCATTGAGGGGGGGGGGGTATATTCCTCAGAACTTCTGAATAATGGCTAAAACTACTTTCCATTTTCATTCATCTCTTATCTCTGCGATCCTTTTCATGTCGAAAACAGCCACTTCCTACATCTTCTAATACTGTGACGTGTTGACGGCGGCGGGGGAGACTTCGAATAGTGTATACTTGAAATTTGCAGCAAGACAACAATCTTAAGTTAACAAAAGTGCCAGTCTATTCTTTAAACGACAAATTTATGAGACCACATGTGCGACCACTTTCTATTCGGGGCTCTTTTGCTTAAACGGGTGCTTTTTGCACTGAAGATTGTGCTAGGAGAGTAGGTTGCCCGCTGTTTGTTTAGAAGAATGACAGTTGACACCATGTTACGGCATTTTGTCGCCGACACCATAGAAAAGTACAAT
This sequence comes from Cheiracanthium punctorium, assembly GCA_038373885.1. Classification (NCBI taxonomy): domain Eukaryota; kingdom Metazoa; phylum Arthropoda; class Arachnida; order Araneae; family Cheiracanthiidae; genus Cheiracanthium; species Cheiracanthium punctorium. Next base: position 632,726 of record JAWZYV010003132.1, read on the forward strand.
ATGGGTGTGGGTGGTCGGGATGGGGGAGACAGTGACCGTTAATTAGACCAGTCGGGTAGATAAAAAATTTCGAAGGAAGGGAAGTGTGGCTTTGCACAAGCAAATAGGGGATGTTCTTTTTTCCAGAAATACGGCCTTTGTGTTTTTATTTGTCCTCAATGACAGAAGGATGAGAAAGAAATGGTTCGTCGAAATATCCCGTGTATTTTTATTTTTTCTTCGTAATACCATAGTACATCACTTTTCCAACACTTGTTATTGTGCCAGTGAGTTAGACAGAGTTTAGAACAGTGGGCATTTTTTTCTTGTTACGGAAGCATTGCATATCATTGCGAAGTTTATAACAGTTTAATTTCACTTTCGGTTTTATGTTTCCCAAAAAGAACATCGGTGGTGCCAAAAGCACAAGATGTAAAGTAAAGTGTGCTTTATGTCGTGATATTTTTGATAATGATTATGTAAAGAAACATACGATAACTAAACATTCAGATCTTCATAAACAAAATCGACTGGCACCTGTTCAATTACCAGGAGGAATTAAGAGAAAGAATCCTTGAGATATTTCTTCTTTCTGAATGTATGTTTATCAACTGAATTAGAGGAAGAAAACCCTTCAAGTTCATCAGATCTACAAGCTTCAAGTAAGCTATATCTAATTACATTCATATATATACTTTAAATGTAGTAAAAATATGGTCAGTTTATTTCTCTAAAGCATTGAATTATATATTCTAAGCACTTGCTTTTTGTTACCTATTTGTACAAATATAGTATGCCCTCTTCCCAAGGGCGGATCCAGAAATATTTTTCAGGAAGTGTGCAAAGCTTGAATACGAATTCAGAATTGCATGAACTAGGCAATTTTATTTGAAGCGTATTTTATATAGTGTAAAGATTTTTCTCTCGCGGAGCTCGCGCCCCCTGTGCGCTCAACCTAAAACCACCCTTGCCCCTCACCCCCTCACCTTTATAAAAAAGAATTGAAACTATTTTGAGCACAACTTTTGAATGACTACATTTTGCGTTTTTTAAAAATAAAAATGATTTTAAAATAAGGTACTTATTCCAAAAACTGAATCACTTCTCCTGTCTCGGAAATTTTAAAATACTACTTTAAAGTTTATTTATTAACAGCATTTTAATGATACATATATATCATTAAATGTCCTTAGACATGGATGCTCGTAATGGTTTGGAGTGCACTTTTAATCATGGCTGCGGACCCAGAGTCATAACTTTTTGAGTTGAAGTTAGAGGTCGGACTTTTTGAACTGACATTCTGAAATGTTGTACAACATTATTGTATTCTATGAATTAATCTAATCTTTCTCCTAATTTGTCCTTTAAAAATATGAGTACTTTTAAATGTGCTCTTGCTTTTAAACCATTGATAAGTAGCATGTTGTTCACCCCATTATATGTCATTCCTGTTAAATTACAGGACAGGATATACATTTTATACATATATTCTTTCGTTACAATTTCGATTTTTTTGGTATATTTATCAAATACGATTTTGTAATTGGAGTGAGGACGAAATGTATGTCTTTATAAACTTTCAAATTGCATTAATGCAAATTTAAATTAAACACAGATTTAATGTAATTTTATGTAAATTAACAGTATTTTAATTCACGAGTCAAAAGCTTTTGTGTCATAAATGTAAAATAAAATTTTCCATTGTATTACTTTTATTCACAGATCTGCAAAATTTATAAGTCTTAATTGATATTTTTAAAGAGATTTACGACTCGGGCGATAAGAAATTTCGGATTTTGTTCACTACGGAAATTTTTAAAAATGTATATTTAATTGTGTAATAATTTGACATGAGAAAATATTTATAAAATTATTTTACAGTTCATCATCTCTGGCATTCAAAATATGTATAAACCTATGAATATTTAAATGCTTTAACTAAAAATTTTCCTTTAATTAGAAATATTTTAAACTGGTCGTGTTCTATTTATTTATAAGTTCGTGTGATGGAATTTATAAAATAAGTATTCTATGTTTTTAAAATTATTTTATCACAGTAATCCTAACTTTGCTGACGATATTTTTTATTTTATTTTATTTTAGATTTTAAAAGAAAGTGGTTAATTTTCTTCAGGAGTGCTTGACTTTTTAAAATATTTTAATAGCGCATATATTTACGTTCTCTTTCGGGGATTTTTATATAATTTGTTATTATTATTATTATTAACTGAAGCTTCCAGGGGTACACTTCACAACAATTCTTTTCGAAATTGAGATACGGTGCCATCTTGTAGCTTTCAATAAGTACTATCACCAGATGAATTATTATTGAAGTAGAATCATTTTAAAGCCCTAGAAACAAGCGATAAAGTTTCGGTATGGTATACCACTTTACTGCGTCCCTTCAAAATTGTTTTTCTCAAATGAAATTTTTTGTTGTAAAGTGGTTCTACCTATAAACATTTCAATTGCATTTTCTCACTTTATTGAGATTTAAAATATTAATATTACATAAATTATACCATGTGATTAATATTTTTACAGCAAAACATGTTGGCCAGAAATACTACAGTTTTTGAGATGACGAGTTGAAATTAAAGGGAATCAGTTTGTAAATGGAAATGCAGATTACGGCCAATTATCTACGCTAGGGATCTAGGCCGGGGGTGGGATTGCCCTCCGTGGGGGACTTTCTAAGGGGTCCTAACCCTTATTTATGCAAAGCTTCGGAAAAAACCACGGAAAACTCCAAACGGTTAGGTCGGCGGACGCGACCTAGTTTCGAACCAGGCACCTTCCGTCTCCCAGTTCAAAGCGCTAGCGCTATGCCACTGGTGGGGTGGGATTCAATTTGCAAGGGAAAACACCTTTATTCGAGATATCAAGCATTTCGATGTTCGTGTGTAATTAAAAGTATAATTAAATTTACATATATCTCTTAATTTCATAAAAATAACTGAAATTTGTGTAAAAGCGTGCAAACTTAGTCATGCTTAATTTATAAAACAAATTTTCAGTGAATTTACAGCAATATTCTTGCACAAAAAACTTTTGTTTCTGATATTTTTTCTGCGGGGAAAAAATGCGTAGAACTTTCTTCGAACTTTTTTCAAGGAATTTAATTCATATGAAATATTTTAAGCGTTAACCTGAAGAACTCTTAAAAGTAGCGTTCGAGATTTTATAAAAACGTGCAAGGCCGTAACCCGGGGGGGGGGAGGATCATGTGGGTTTGACTCCCCCTCCCCTCCAAAATTTCAGTAAATGCATTATCAGTTTATTTGCGTTGATTCTTGAGATCAGTTAATTTAATTATAGCACTACAGATCCCCTCCACACACTGTTTTTTTTTTGTTTGCTGAAGCCTTGGGGAAATATTTGTGTAATGTAAAAGGACTTTGAGATACGTTAATTAGGGTCAGTTTAAATAATAATCTACCAGGAAAGATTGTGCAGTTATTTTTTAAAAATATCCGGGACCTGGTTGTCTGATTATGTATGTCGATCCGATTCCTGGAAATACTATTTCACAATACAAAACATTATATTGTCCTCCATCTCGTCTAAACTTATCTGGATCCTGGATATTTTACTTTAGAAAATGATTTATTGTGACTAAATTACTTTCTAAAGTAAAATATTTTCAAGTGGTGCAAATAGTTGCAAATTTCCATATCATACTTGGTGACAAAAATGTCATCCAAGAAGGAGGTCAAAAAGCCCCTTCTTGGATACGCCACTCAGCATATGTACATGTATATTTGTGCCTCCCCCCCCCCGTCGGGGAAAGTCTAGCGCCACCACTGGTTTGGAGAAACGCATTTGTTTTCCAAAAGTAAAAAAAAACTGTCTAAAACCATTACATCTATCCAAAGAAAGTTGTTTGTTCACGTTGAAACCATAACAATGTATTTCTTAACAAAGTACATTATTTGTTCTTTTGCAACAGTGAAAGCGGAAGACAAGGAAATATTTCTGAGTCCAAATATGCTTATTTTTTTTAAAACATTGCAAACACTGTAAGATGAATTTAGTATGTAAAATTGCTGCACACTGAATAATAATTTCATTCATTTAAAAATAAAAATAATAAAAGGAACTGTAGTTGGAGAAGGAAAAATCTAAATACTGCTGCGAGACGAGAAAATAATAGTACTTGCAAAGTTTTGTCGCATTCCAAAGTTTCGATAATCCCAAAACTTCAAAAACAATGCGAACGAAAAAAAAATCTAATTCAAGTTTCAATGAAAATGTAGACAAATTCTTTATCTACCGAATTAAGAATCGCGAAGAATATCAACTTGAAACTTTTTCTTTCCTCTTGTTTTAGTCAGCCAATGAATGACCAATACTGTATTGATATAAAAGGTAATTGAGAAAAAAAAATAAACTCTAGCTATACGTCTGATGACTGTTTCAAAGGCAATTAATTAGTCGTCTTAAAAAGAGTATAACACAAAAAAAAAACTGATGTATTAAAGTAATACTTTGAATGACACATTTTTGGGAAATCTAATCCTTTAATCCTAAAACCAACGTCTGAAAATTCCCTAATGCTAATATATATTTCGTTCTCTCGGTATGATTATGAAGTGAGCAGAAAGTTATCCATTTAAAATAATGTTACTTTAATAGAGCATGCAATGATGGTGTAATCTGATTAAATGAAGTTTTTGGTAGCAAGTTTTGAAAGAAATGGTTACAGTTATTTTTTTTTTTTTTAACAATTGTACTTCTACGGAACTTCTAAGTTCCGTCAGTAGATAAAGGGTTAAACTCAAGCAATATTTAAATTTAACCTCAAAAACTGTTGTTTTCTTCACCACTGACATATTTAAGATGTTATAAAAGCCTGTCAAAATAAGATTACAGTTCAGAAGTTCCAACAAAAAATTTCTAACAGCACACTTGAAATCCTTACACTATTATTTTACCTAGGATTCACAGTTTTGCGTCAGTTCATGTACACTAACATTTTAGATGACACATACACAGTTTAAAAATATATCTGTATAAATAACGGAAAAAGAACTGGCAGTAAAGTTGACAAAGAATATCCGTACGGTTTGCTATATTTGCGTTTTCGTAAAATCGGGACAGAAAGATTCCGTTTTGCGCTGTCCTAAATTGTATGGTTGTTAGCGCATTACTCTCTTCTACTACGGGCAAGAATTCGACTACCCACCTTGGATGCTTTTCGTCCGTCCCTTAATACCGAGATAACTTTGGCCTGTGCTGACTAGGTGCAACCTTAATAAAATATCCTACACTTCGTTTCTTTTTAGTGGAGAATACTTACTCAGCAAGTGCCGGCCTTAGAAAAAAAAAAAAAAAAGATTACGTTTTATTTAAAAATAAATTCTATTTTTCTATCTCTGGAACCAAATCCTCAACTAGTGGAGTGTGATACACTGCTCTTTTCCACTAGACGCTTTTCGACTTACTTGGCGCGTTTACTAAGTATGGCTTGAATACTTAGTTGATAGCATACTTGAATACTGCAATTGACATATCATGTAATTGCAATATTAATTAATCATAGCTTAAAGTAGTGATCTAACTACTTTAGTGTTTGGTTTCATGATATCTTTCAATTAAAATTACCTAACGAAAATCGATTTTAGCAAAAACACTTATAAAACGGACAAAAAAAAAAAAAAACGTTTTAACGTGAAAATTCTGAAGGTAAAAATATTTTAATTCTTTTTAAAGAAAATTACGAACTATTCCTTAAAATACACGACTAGAAATATCCCGAAATTTCAAATTATTTTAAATTCTACACTTGTAAAATTTTCAATACATGATAAGTAAAACACGGTAAATTGCTTATCCGCCGTGCAACATCCGACTACTCGTAGCATTAACAATAAATGATGAATGAAGATGGGGACTTTAAAAAAATAATTTTCAAAATTTATATTTGATAACAACTACAAGCTGTATAATGAGAACGATATTTTTCGAAAAACATTTTTTAAAGCTGCGACTAGTCTTTGAACAAATAAGCTCTTTGTTACCACATTTCATTTATTTCCATTTACGTGGCTTTGAAGGAATACGGGTCTTGAAAACATTTGGTGATATACTTTTATTTTTCTTATATTCATCGCAATACTTTTATCCTACAAGCATTAGCAAAAAATAAAAAATAAATTGGATTTCGATAGTAATAACATCACGTACGCAGAGGTTTAGAGGAAAAAGTCATCTAAAACAAAATGCTCTTGAAACAGTATAGCTGAATAGCAATTTTCTTTGTCAATTCGTGAGTACTGTGTAAAAAATCTGAAAGATGTTAGAATTTATATCAGTTTTAATCTTTCATGTTTGTGAATAACAATTTTTTTTTATTCAGAAGTAGATAACCAAGGAAAAGAAATAGAAGTAATATATATTGTGGACAGTTTTGTGATGATTAATTTTCTAGAGAGAGATAGTAAAATTACAATCAGTAAGTTCTGTGCATTAACATCTAATTTCTTATTCCTTTAGACATTTTCTTGTATAGCGTTTCATTTCTCATAATCATTTAATTTCATTCTTTTAATAATTTAATTCTAAATTCTGTGGACCCGACCAGTGGCCGAGCGCATAGCGCTCTTAACTGGGAGATGGAAATACTTGGTTCAAACCCAGATCGCGTTCGTCGATCTGGAGAAAACCACGGAGTTTACCGTGTTTTTTTCCGAAACTTCACGTAAATACGACTTAGGAACCCTTAGAAAGATGTTCCACGAAACCCCCCCATTCGGCCTAGATCCCTCGTGCAGATAATCGCCTGCAATCCCACAAATTTGATCAGTTTTTACGAGAAAAATCCCTATGGAAACTTCTCGAAAGATTTTCATCACAGCAACGAAGTAAACACAAAATAACCAACCGTCCGAGCTTCGCGTCATATATTCCCGGCCAAATCGGAATATTGTGAGATGTACGCCATTTTAAATACTGTTCAATTGCAGAGCTTCGGATATTCTAGAAGCATGACCGGACTATAAAAAGTCTAACCCGGGAAAGACACGGGGCTTTTTACGCATTTTTTGTGTGATAAGTTGACTCTGTAACGATTTTCCCCTCTATTCCGAGTAACTAAGTAACTAATTAACGCTTCAGCCGAGGTACAGTGTATTCACAATATTGTTGTATTACGGATATAAAGCATAATTTAAAGGATAAAGAAGACTCTTGACTATTTTCGTATATGACATATCATGTAAAAATACATTGAGAATGTGTATACTTTTATTCTGGATGATTACTTGAGAGTTGAGAATATAGTTAAAGAAAAAAAATTCATGAAAGCATGCCTGGTTGAGTGATCGAATTTTTACTATTTTTTCTTCTAAATATAACACGAATGCGACCCACATGTCTTTAAATTGTTTTATAATAAATTATGCTCTCTGTGAATATGGTCTGCAAGAAACTGTACATACACTATTCTGTTTGTTAGTCAAACATTATTTGATTTTTAGGTCTAGGATAATATAAGACCGACTGTACACCTCAACAAGAAAGTGTAATAAGAAAAACTGTTTTTTATTTCCTTGATCAGCCTTTATTTAGACTGATTTCTAATCATCAAATCAGAGACGTGTATAGTATTAGGTAATATAACTTAGAAAGGAAAATTTTGTATAACTAAAGGATATTATTTTATCGTTTTAAAAATACAATTTCACAACAATGCTACTCCTTGCAAATCAAATATTTTTTCACTGACGAGTATCATATTATAGTCTCACTGAACGAAAAATATTCAGCACCTCTTCTTTAGACTTCACGAACGAATTTATTTTCCTAAGAAACACACAAAGTTCAAATTGAAGGAACCGCAGTTTACTTAAAATGATTTATTTATTTACTTATTTTTATTGTCACAGCGTAATTTAGAAACCAGGACAGGAAAATTGACTTACAAGTGAAAATTATTTTGATGGGATGTAATGTAGCAGAGTGCACTGAAGTTTTCTTTCAATTGTTATTGAAATAGATCTAGATTTCATAATTCGTCTCTATCCTAAATTAACGTAAGCTTTAGAAGTATATTAAATAAGAATAACATTATATTTTAGGGAAATGAATTTATTTACATCCATCTTGCGAAATTTAAATGATTAAATATTTTGTTGTTTATAAATATAGTTCCGAACATAATAATAAGAAAAAACATTTTTTTTCTCTCCTTAAGTAAATGTATCCCTACTACAAATGTTATTAGCAGATATTTATGATACAATTACTTAAGGAAATGCGTGCTCACTACAAAGTAAAAGTTTATAAATCCTCGCAAGTTAGCGCTAATATCATTAGTCAAATCTCAATTAGCTTTTTAACAAAATAAAATTTCCACAATGATTCTAGTAGAGAGCAATACCTTCTGGAAACACTACCTGTCAGCTGCATCGGAAATCGTGAATTTGCCGAACGCCATTCTTGCCTGATCGCGCCGCTAGTTACGTAACATTCAATTACATCTACTTGCTGTTGGAAATCACTGGCTTTCGTTCAAGAAATTTTGTTCTCTTGCATATTTATAATCTTTAGATAGTTTATTTCTCAATAATTTTTACCCCTTTATCTATTCATTTGAAATTAATTTTCTTACAACCCCATTTTCTAGTACGCATGAGTTTTTTTATTATTATCATGAGCTTGTTTCACTTTTGATGTACAACTGAATGCTTTATTTACCTATTTTTCCCTTCGTTTAATGTCAGTATATCTACTAATAATTCATTTTATATCGATAATCCATCCTTTACTTATTTAAAATACAGGGGAGTAATATTAATTAGTATGTTAAAGCATTCTCATTATAAACATTAGTGATATAAGCCTTTAAAAAATATCATTATTGAGTTTGTTTTGAATCTATTTATGAGTAGAAATTGATAAAAACCTTGCTTTTACAGTCATCCATTAATTAAATTAGAAATGAGCATTAAAATCCATGGTAGCCCGGTGGTAGAGTGCGGAAATATGGGTCGATGGACTCTCGGTTTGACATTCCGACTCGGATAACACCATCGTGTCCGTGCGGCGAATGCACACGTTAAATCTGTCGGGATGTATATACTCTCGCTTGGCAAGTCGGTAGGTGGGGAAGAGGAGCGGATCCGCTAATACCTCCCTCCTTTCCGATGATGCACTAAATTGTGGGGAACAGCGAACCTCCACGCTTTGTAGGACTTTCGAGGCTCACATCCATAGCTTTAAAATAATCCAGTACTGCTAAGTTATCAATGTTGGGATACAAAATAATTAAAATTAATCAACTAATGAGTAATTCAAACTATGATTTAATTAATTAATTTTTTATTTAGGAATAATTACATTTAAACTTTACTCACCATGATGACGTACAAACTTCGAATTTCGCGTACATATTGATAACAGAGTCGAATAACATATATGTGTGTGTGTGTATATATATATATATATATATATATATATATATATATATATATATATATATATATATATATATATATATATATATATAAACTAATAAGTAAAACACTATACTGAAAATAAGACATACCTCGCATTAAAAATATAACAGCCAGAAGCAACAATTAGAAACCACAAGTGGAATAATAATAATAATAAAAAATAAGAAGCTGAGCCAAATAAAGTACAATAATCAATGTGAAAATAGAATGGAACGGAAATTATAACCAATGTCACCATCATTAGTATGTAATGGAGATCACATATTTAATAATAATTTTGATTTGTGTTTACTTTCTTAAATTTAATATATTTTAAATCCAGCATTTTCATTTAAATTCTCTTCTCATTTTTAACTACACCGTCTTTCAAAATTTTGTATTACGCTTTTTGTACCACATGTTTTATTTCAATTAACTGCTTATTTATTCGGATTTAATGCTTAAATTATTCTATCGCCTTTTGTTCCATGTCAGTAATAAGTCCGTTACATTTCTTTAGTTTTCCTAGCTATTAAGAAGCATCTGTTTCGCATGCAGAACGCATGTTTCGCATGCAGATCTATGTCTAACGTATTTCTATACGCGTACATCACTTTATTTCTTTCGTTACCATATATGGACATGGCCTCACATCAGTTAAAATACAGCTGAAAAAATTTTCTATCCCACGGGTTTACTGTAATTTTGGCTGTCTTTATCCTCAATAATTTGGTGCCCAGCGCTTTGTTATGTCTTGCCATTCTCTCTGTTGACTAGGAATATTCTGCGGTTTTTCGGCGTCTCTAATAATGAATGCATTATTGGCTCTTGTTTGGGCCTTCTTTTAATATGCCAAGTTTTACTTTCTCGCCAACCTCCTGATCTTTCTTCGATTGAATTTGACTTCCGATTAATCAGACCCCTTTTAACCATCATAGCTAACGGTCTCCCAGCCACCACCATCATGTAATCTTTTTCAAGACATCAAATAAAAGTTTTGTTCTTCTACTATTTGTCTCTCTTATAACCAGGGTTGGCAAAAACCCGGGTTTTTGTACAAAAACCCAACCCACCCGGGTTTTTGTGGGTTTTTCTGGGTTTTTGTGGGCTTTTCTGGGTTTTTCTGCACTGTTATAAATATAAGTTCAACGTTTCACCAAATAAATGGTGAAAACAGAGAGTTGCAAGCAATAGTCCATAGGTTGAACGAATTTCCTGATTCGTCTGAAAAATGCCAAGTACAGTCGAATGACGTTGAACGAGAATCTCCGTTCAACATTCGAAAAGTCGATTTTCCGGTGAAACAAATATGGCTGCCTCCGCTGTTATCTCGCGTTAGGATTCCGTAATATTAAGGTGAGTGTTAATGCTTCCCAGTTTGAATTATTTGAGCCTATGAACAATGTTTAATGCTTTTTGAATAAGTGAAAATGTAATGATATTCAGACTGATACATCATTTATATTCTTTGCTTATACTATGCCGATCACGATCGGCTAACCCTAATCAGGTTGCAAATAACGCGATTGACTCATGGTTCAGAAAATGAATCAATTATAATATTATTTTGGCAAATGGTCACGAATAGTTGCTAGATAGTATTTGAAATTGAAACGATATACATCTAAAATGGGTCGGCTAATAAATTATATTACTGAATTCTTCTGCTTATGTCACGCTTAACTCGTATTTGCGGATAGATTAACGCTAGGCGACTGGTGTTGTTTACAAATACCATATAAAGCCTTTAGAAACTGTTCGTATTGTATTTGATTATTTTTGTCTGTCTGCATTGTATTTGATTATTTTTGTCTGTTTGTATTGGTATTCAACCAAATCACTATTCGTTACATCTCTAGTTTTATACCGGTATGAAACAGAATTTTTCAGGTTATGCATTAAATTTCTTTAATCAAAAATAAAATGTTTTTAAATTACAAGTTAAAAAACAAAAATGCATCTGTTTAATTGTTTAGCTTCTAAAATATACAAGCATTCTTTCACAGTACAAAAATTTATATTGCACCATAACCATAAGGGGGGGGGGGGAATTCATTTAAAAAATCATTTCAAGCAATAGTTTCCAAATTTTAAGAAAATTTTCGCTTTTTTACTCTTGATTTTGATATTCCGACACACACACATAAAAAAGATTAATCAAAGTACTTTATGTGTATGGAGTGATAATCATACAAAATACTGTAGTAGTAACTAAAACAACTATTTTAAACTAGTAAAATACGATATTATGATTTTCATTAATAAATATTTCACAAACACATTTTAAATGTACATATTTTAAGTAGACTTAACTTTAAAAATCAATTGAAACATGCAGAAAATCATGAATGAATTTAAATAACTAAATTCAATTAAAAAATAATATGTAAAATAGGAGTTAATTTTTAATCATTAGGTATTGGGGAATAAATATATGCTCAATAAAAGATTGTCATTTAGAAAAAAGATGAAGATTGAAAATTTCTACCTGCCTCTGTATAGAGTTGCCAGGTCGCTAAACCAAATAGCTGGACAGACCAGCCAGTTTAGCTGGACATATGGGTAAAAAGGCCGGACAGCCTACAATATTGAGGATTTTGTCTCGGTAACAATAGGTACAACAAAAAAATTGTATGTAAAATCAAGCTCTTTTGATTATTACCACGAATCTTGTTAAATTCTAATGAAATATAAATAACATTGAATGCCAAATCAGTTCAAGTACTTTATTACTAATCAGCCAAAGTCACCAGTAAAAAGCCTAACAAAAGCCGGACACCGTTAAGTTTGGCCAGACACGCAATCAAAAAGCCTAACTATGTCCGGCTTTATCTGGATGCCTGGCAATGCTACCTCTGTTTTATGACAGAATATTCGGAGTTTTTTGTTAAATATCGGATGAACTCCATCTGGAGAGAATGTAAAATTTCATTATTTCTCGGACTACCATGAGAGAAATCTGTATACTGAATGCACATATTTTTCAAATGATACTAAACAGTGCGGAAAAATCATACAAGCCGGTGCGCACCCCATGTAAAGGGGTGCGTACCGGCTTGACCGACAGTCGCTGGAGCTTGGCAATCGCCACCTCCAGCGACTGTCGCCAACCATTTTGCACGATCAGCAATGTCAAAGTATTTTAACACATTAAAATTGCACATATATTCCACTTACAAAAACATTAAAACAAAATACAACATGCATATTTAACCAAAAGAACGTCTGCAAATTCAGTAACACGCAATTTAAAATGAGCAAACAGTGGACCGTTTTTAACTAAAAAAAATACAGTGGATTCAGCAACCCAGTTATACAGCTATGTAAACTATGCAACCAGTGGACCGTTTTTAACTAAAAAAACCTCAGTGGATTCAGCAACCTAGTTGTACAGCTATGTAAACTATGCAACCAGTGGACCGTTTTTTACTAAAAAAACCTCAGTGGATTCAGCAACCTAGTTGTACAGCTATGTAAACTATGCAACCAGTGGACCGTTTTTAACTAAAAAAACCTCAGTGGATTCAGCAACCTAGTTGTACAGCTATGTAAACTATGCAACCAGTGGACTGTTTTTTACTAAAAAACCCTCAGTGGATTCAGCAACCTAGTTGTACAGCTATGTAAACTATGCAACCAGTGGACCATTTTTAACTCAAAAAAACATCGATGGATTAAACAACCTAGTTGTACACCTCTTATAAAGTCAGTATGATTAGAATAGCACGTAAATAGCACTTACGAAAACATAAACACATAAAATATCAATTTAAAATTCACATTAAAAACCTTAAACATAGCAAAGGTTCGTTAAAAAAGAGCAATGTCCCCAACACCCACCGGCTTATAACGTACTATATTTCTAACAAACACACACTAATTCTTTTCATATATTAACATAACACATTTCATTCCCTTCCATCAATAACAGAAACAATTTCAAATTCCCAAACCTGACGAAACACGTATTCTTTATGGTTGCCAGTCACAACTACCACCGGCAGTTGGCGGTGCATCGCTCACTCTCGCATCAGATTGTTCGCCAATGATTTGTAAACAAAGCACCGAATACGGAATATAGTCCAACAGTGCTTATAATTAAACTTCCCCTATAAACAGCAGTTTATGGCCAAAAACGATGAGAAGATTGCCTCCAAATTTGCACATGGACGTTACATGAGATGTGTTTAAGGTTTTTTTTTTTTTTTTTTTTTTTTTTTTTTTAAATGTTTGCTAAGCGCACTTTGCAGCATGAAATCAGCTCTAAATATGAGCCTAACTACTTATAAATGTGCTCAAAAACTACTGAACAAATGTTGAAATTGTGTGTTTGTTTTGAATGATCCATTCCCAGTGTTAAATTTGCTGTTTTTTTTCAGTTAAAAAATATCCCTCTGTTTCAGTTAAAACATATCACTTTATCCAGAATGCTCGAAGATAATTTTTCATCCTGTCCCATGTATATTATAGATAGAACTTTAGTAGTTTATAACATAGCCGGATATCTGACAAAGAAGTCGGATATCTGGTAGTTATGATTCATATATCCGACAGTATTTCGGATATTGAAAAATCAGCCGGATACCAGATATTTGACGGATATCCGTTACATCCCTAGTTCGAACCGACTGTTTATTTACAGTTTAGTATGAATTAACATTCTTTTGATAGTAAATTTTAGGTTAATATTTTTGTTTTCCTTTGTTTGTTTGTTAAGAGTAGAAGAAACAAATAATTATATTAAATTAGCATTTTATACCATGAAATAATATTAGATATTTTGATTTTATTATTTCAATAGTGCAATAATTTAGCAATTTTAATCAAGGTATGAGATAATCATTGTTTTATTATTTATATTTGTTATGATTCTTGGATTTTATTATCTCAATATTGCAATAATTTAGCGATTTTAATCAAGGTATGAGATAGCATTGTTTGTTTATATTAATTTAATTAGTTAGATTTTAAACAGAATATTAAATTTCATATGCTTCATAACAAATTAAAATATTGAGAAATTTAATATCCAAATGTTTTGTTTATATATTATTAAAATCTTTTTAAATATTTGTGAAAAGATAATTTTTGTTTGCTTGCATATTTTATTTAAAAAATAGCAGTTAATTCATTTTGGATATTTATGAATACTTAAAATGAGGTTTTTTTTTTTTCTTCTCTGGTTACTGTTTCATATTTAACCCGGCAAGATGTGCATCTGGCCTCTCAGGCCCAGGAGATTAAAAAATTACTGTAAAAAATAAACCGTCTGGGGGAATTTTTTTTTTTTTTAGATTTCATGTAGCTGTATGAGCTATTATTTTTCAACCAATATTACCTTGCAGACTATTTTTGTATTTTTAAATCTGCGTTGCAGACTGATGTAGAAAATTCTGCTACTGAGATTATATTTTAAAAAATCAATTAACAAACACCATATAATTAAAAGCATATCTAATGACGGATATCCATATCCGCCAGTCAAAAGACCTTCGGATATATCCAATATCCGGCAAAATCATTATCTGGATCATCCCTAGTGTAAAACATAAAAGCAATATTTAATCAAGCCATAAAATTACTCTTTTGTCTGACAACACTTCATCTGATTGACAATTTATGACTTCCACATTTAAAAATCACAAAAAAAATGTGATACTTTACCTCATAAAACAGCACATAACTTGTGTTCTATTTGTACTACTGAAATAAATGAGGACTCATTTTAAAGCTCTTGGTGCAAGCTTTTCAAGGGTGTATAAAATGGCAGCAAAACTCAAATAAAAAATCTAGTTCACTTGACCTTGAATATCTCAAAACATGCCCTTTTTTGTTTTCCTTGATTTTTTAAATATTTTAATCACCTATTATTGCTTTAAGATTGCAAATTTTTAAGTTATGAATTTTTAAAGAAATAACATTCGGATCTATGTGCAATGCATTACTATCTATTTATTGTTATTATTAGTTCTAATTATGTAAAACAGACTCTCTCACTCAGCCATTTGTTTATGATATATATACATAGTGTTAATATTTTCAGGCCTGATATGTTATTCATGCACTGTATAAATTAGTTTTGTTTACTATTTACTTTTTTTTAATTTTTGCATAGCAAATGTCATTGATTCAGTGTCTTTAGCTGAAATTGTATATTTTCTTCCTGTAACAGTGCTTACATCAATTTTTTAAAAATATTTTGCTTCTAGCTACAGTCAAAATGCCTTCCTTTACAGGATATGCATAAGACAGTGTATGTCGATGAAATAACATAATTTTAACTTCTTCAGTTTCTTTAAAGATGTTTAACACACAGGCAACCTAACAGTTTTCCTCATGTACACAATACAAATCCACAAATATCCTTCAAGTTTAGTTCAGTTTTGCTGGAGATACATGCAGTTTTAAGCATTGTAGCTCTTGAATATATTTTAACGTGAATGTTGTTTTCATTCAGTGGCATGAAGCAGCGCAGCTGTTGTGAGTTCTAAATAGTTTTAGCAGCTTCAGCCTTCACCATCATATGCATATCCTGTAAAGGAAGATACTTTGACTATACCTAGAAGCAACATACAGGGTGTCCACTGGCGACTAAAAAAGGCGACTTTTGCTACTAATTTATAGATAAGGCAACTTGGGCGAGACTTTTTTGAACAAAAAATATCATTTTCATGCTGTTTTCAAGTTTTGGCTACTTGTACCTTACTCTAGGCGACTAATTTGAAAATCAGCTTTCGGTTTTTGTCAACTCCTCTTTCTTTTTCAAAGTTTATGTGAATGCGCGTTAAGAGTTAGAACCCCTTAAAAAGTCCTCCAACGTAGGTCACGCTCTCACCCCACCCTAATAGCAGATGCCCTTCGTGCAAACTTGCCAAAACTTAAAACAAATAAACTCTTTTCAAATTTGTAATTGGTTAGTCATCAAACATTTAACCATTTTTTTTAATCGTAGTATATTCAAGGTTATGTTTGTGGGAATGTCTGTTTACATAATTTTTATGTAGATAAAAAGAATTAAAATTCGGGCAATGTATTCATAATTAGAACTAATAATAACAATAAATAAATGGTGCTGCATTGCACATACACTACTGGCCAGTATTGCAAGTTTCAGGAATCTAACCCTTTTTCAAGATTAAGCCCCTTTCCCTGTCAAAATTAAAAAATCGATATAATTAATATTTTTGAATGTCAACATATTAAATCAATTATTTCAAAGACAAGATAGCATTAAGTTAAAGAACAAAAATTATTATTTAATTTATTGAAAAAATATATAGGTTATTATAGAAATCATAAACCATTTTGGCTCGCCAGAATAAAATTAAATAAAGAATTAATTTCAAGTTATTCTGCAAAAAGTGGATAGTGAATAAATGTAATTGAACTACAGATCATTTATTATGTTGCTGAGCAGCCTTGACTCTGATCACAACAGCCAGTCTTTTAGATATGGAATCCACAATTTTTTACAGCACTTCCTTCGGTGTTTCATGGTGCCAACTTAAATTATGGGTTCCTGAAGCTCTCATTTTGTTTTTAAGTGATTTTCAGATGTATTCATTCCAATTATACTACATAAATTCTCAAGGATATTTAAATCTGGCAAATTTCCTGTCCATTTTTTTCTGGGCTTATTCTTGAAACGATGGTTACATTTCTCAAACTTGCAATACTCTTCGCCAGTAGTGTAGATGCGAATGCTATCTCTTAAAACTAGTGATGCAGCGAATATCAATTTGGCCAGATACCGAATATCCGACGAAACTTTCAGCTGGTTATCTGCCAGCAGTATGTTTTTTTTTCTTTTTATTTATTTATTTTTTTTTTTTTTTTTTCACTAGTTTTCTTAGATCATTGAGCTATTACTTTTTTCTTTAAATTTTCTCATTAGCTTCAAATTATTTACTTTAAAAATCTGAAATCCTTTTGGGATTGTTTCCATGAATTTAGTACCAGTTTTACGGTAATTAGTCATGCAAATAACAATGTCATGGATGTTCTCCCTCAAGGGTTAAATATCTTTAAAAGATCAGTTCTTGAAAGAGACATTTCCACTCAACTGTTAGAAAATCAATGTAACAAATTTCCTTACTTTATCAAAATTAGGTGGAGGGGAGACCTTTTCTCAGCAGGCAGCAGTACCACAACAAGTACATTATTCTCATAAGCAGGGTCCATTTATGGTAGGGAAAAAGGGTAACCGAAATCTTACAAAGATTGAAAAACAGTCTTTTTGTACAATAATTTCTTCCAGTAATAATCGACTCCAATCTTAAAAAAAGATAGAAGTACTTATTTTTTCCCCCTTTTTCTATACACGATAAAAATATATTCTAAAAAGTATTGAAAACAAAATATTTTCACAAAACTTTGTTTTTTCGCATTTTTTATTATTGCAGGTTTTAGAATTTATTCATTTATTATGTTTATTTATGTTATTTCTCTGTATATATTTATAGGCCAGATTTACTGCCGGATGTTTGTAATATCCGGCTACTACCTATTATCCGTCATATTGGCCGGATGAAATATTTTTTACTGGATATCCGTTGCATCCCTACTTAAAACTCCTTACTATTAACAGATTGATAATCTGTAATCTTATAAAACAAATTATTTATTTTCAAGATTTAAATTTTACTTTTTTTACATTTAAATTAGTGCCTAGTGTAGTGCTTGTATAAAATTGTCTAGAATGTTATTAAACAAATATCACTGACAGGCTAAATAAAGTTTCAGATTAAAAAAGAAATCCATTGTGGCCAGTCACTCCACGAAGTTCAGTGGCCACTTAGATATTGTTAGTGGCCATAATGTGTGTAATTTTTTTCTGTGATGCTTTATTTTTATTTATGCTATGCATTTTTTGTATTTTAAACAGGAGTATAATAACCCACATATACCTGGATGGCTTCAAGAAGATTCAGGATGGAGCATAATTCTTTGTAAGTTTTTAATTTTTATGTTTATTTGTATATAAATTTGAATATATTAGTCAAGACTTTTTCAAACACAAATTGTTTTCATGGCCCATTGAATGGACCTTTATTTAGTGAAATTTTCAGGGATTGATGCAGACGAAATTTGGGTCTGTTTTGCAGCCCCTTCACAAAATTACAATAGATTAAAACAGCCCCTTTACAAAAATACAATCAATTAAAATGGCCCCTTCAGTGGCATTTTACAATATATTTAAATTTTCTTTGCAAATTATTTTACAAAAAAAGGTGATTAAAAAAATGAGATTTCACAGGAATAGATATTGTAATTCACAAAAATAGATACTGAAATTCACAAAAATAGGACCTTGGAAAAAATTCCTGGATCAACCCCTGCTTTTGTAAGATTTCCCCCTTAAAAGTCTAATAAAAATAATCTGTAGTGTCGAAACTGAAATTTATATTCCCTGGGACAAACTAATTGATGGATATAATAACACGATTCCATGCACATATTTATAAGTGTTTTTTTTTTCTTTAATTTATTTATGTTTATTTTTCCTGTTAAATTTCTTGAAAATATAATGGCATGCATTGCATAGGAAAGGCAATTAAGTGCTTCTATAGTATTGATGTCATGTCGACTGCAAGTTCAATTGATCATAACCAGAGGTCTGTCCAGTCTTTTCAGACAGGGTCCTGTTATAGTGAAATTGTGGAAAAATTACTCATGATTTTGTGAATTTGTAAAAATAGGGTCCATTGTACACGAGTTAGTGATAAATATGGAAATTTACAAATTAAATTTAGGATTAAAGTTAGACATTTTATATAAGGTCCTTTAAAAAGACCTATGCAGGGGTGTAGTGGGGCCAGAATGACGCTCTGGTACCTTTTTGTAAGCTGGAACAGCATTCCTGAACCCAAATAAGATAATTATTTTGTTGTTGTGGATCTTTTTTTTAAAAAAGAGATTCTTTTATAACCTGCTCCCACTAACAATATTCCTGTTCCAATTCTATGAATACCTTTATAGTTGAATTAATCCCGATGAACTGATAACTGAGTCTAGTCAATTAGAAATTTAATCTCCTGCCCTTTCTGCAGGGCCACTTTTCCACATAGGCAGGCTAGGCACATGCCTAGGGCGTAAAAAGAGAAAAATTATAGTGAATTACTGTCCTATCCTTACGCCTGCCGGTTGCCGGACTAGGACACAGAGGATCCATAGGTGGTAGATAATGGATGTGTTGTGGGATTACAGTCAATTATACACGAGGGATCTAGGCGTATGGGTAGGGTGCCTTCCGTGAGGGTCTTTCTAAGGGGCCCTCTTAAGGATGAGGGTCCTTTCAAAGGGATCCGGGTTCATTTTTCTCGCAAAAAAAAACTGGCAGGAAGGGTGCGTAATGATTTGAAGTGCCTAGGGTGCCCAGGGAGGTTAAAAACGGCCCTGCCTTTTCTAGTCTCTCTAGTCCGAAGAAAATAAACATAACCACATGATGGATGCAAATAAGAAAATACATAGAGCCACTAGATTCTCAGAATCAATGTTGGTAACAAAAGGAACACAGATGTTAAACGTGGTGGTAGCACTGCAGGCAGTGAAATTTGTGACTCTCCACCTTCCCCTATATTTTTCTCATTGTTATGTATTTTAAATACATAATTGAGAATAAAGATTTAGGTTTCTTCAGCTGATTCATGGACGCACTGTGAGATGCACCACGTAACTTTAAAAATTGATAGATATCAGAAACCAAGAAAGCTGGACTTTGTAAAGTAGTTCTTTATAAAAGTTACCTGAGAGAAGTTGTCTGCTGAATTTTCTGCAGTGTAAAGTGATCAGCTTATACAGTGAAATACATCAGGTGCCTATGTGTGTAGCAATACACTGTAACTTTCAATCGCCAGCTTACCACTTTTCCACCACGGAAAACTCAGCTGACTATTTTTTCCCTAAAACTGGTAATGTTAACTTATCTCTTCACTGCAGCTGAAGATTGAATTAGTCGCCAGCTGGCGACTAAATTCTTTGGCCACCAGTTAATTCACGCCCAGGTGCCATGCTATAATAATTTTCCGGAAATTTCCATTCCCCCTTTAAGATGTATTTTATTATTATTATTATTATTATTATTATTACCATATTTGGTAATAATAGTACAGATGCATTTAGATGCTGCATGTGCATTTGTGGAATGGACACAAGTTAGGATCTCAGACTTTAACTGAATTGCTTATGAAGTTTGTTATCTCCAAACTTAACCTGCTTCAATGTTCTTAGGGATGTTTTGACCATTTTCTTAACAGTTTCTCCATCAAATGCTCTTAAAGAATGTGTCTTTTCTGCATTAAAGAATACTTTAGGAGAGAAATCCCTATCAATGGAACGAAAAATTATTGAAAATGGGCTTTACATAGTGTTCAGGTCTTACATTACAAACTTTTGAAACAGTAAAAAGTATAAAATTGTGATGTGATGACACCATTCTACGAACACAACCAAATTTGATGAAGAAAATGGCACATTCTTCTGAAATTTAGTTAAAAAATGCTATGAATAATATTTTGTCTGTTTTCAGTTTTAGTGTTTGGAGATAAATGTATATACTATTGCTATATAAATGATGCCAAAAGCTTAAACTTCTCAACCATTTATATTTCTTAGTTATCATCAACTTGCACCTTGCATTAGTCACTTAAAAATAGATTTTCTTTTTAAAATGTATTTAATTATCTTTGTTATCTATTATTACCACTCACTTCGTCTCTATATAATCAGTATATATGCTCTTAAGCTTCAGTACAAGCAAATAAAATAGATACCAACGATGCGCATACTTATAGCCAATGTGTTAAAGATTGCGGTAAGTACTGGTTCCTAGATGAAAATGATTTAGGAGCCAGTGGCCACTAGGTAAAAATGGGAATCTTCAGCATTACTCTTCACCAAATTTCAGCTTTTTTATTATTTTACTTACAAACGGATGTTCTTTACATGTTGATGTATAATTCACCGCTATACAGTCGAATGCAGATGATTGTCGGCAGCTGATGTATAATCCACTGCAATAAGGCTGACTATTTTTTTTTTCATTTGTATGCAACATGATAAACACATGTACAGAGTATCAATTTTTTTATTGTAATTATTTTTTAAAAATTATTTTACATGTTTGGGCGGCTGCACCCAATGCAAATGCGTCAGCTGACGTTCACTTCTGTTATATGTATAACTAAATGAACTATATGACGATATTTCAGATTTTTTATTATTAGTCATGAAAATTCCAGCTGGCTCCCGGACTATTAGGTTAGTATTCGTAGGCGTAGCCAAGTCAGAAGGTGGAGGGGGGGGGGGGAGTGCCCAGGAGACTAAGTACTGTACAAACCATATTATACAAATTATTACTAAAAATGTGTACTATCAAATGTGTGTCATTTGATCTGAGTGGGGGTGGTGCCCGGGCACCCTACCTGGCCATTTGCTGGGTGTCGCTAAACATTTTGGGTGTCATCATAAAAGCTGATGTTGAAATAGCAAATGGCTAAAATGTGCTTTAGCCCAATGCGTGGTGACATTTTTTAAAGATCGGTGATAAATGCATAAAGTATTGTAAATTCGATATTTTAAAACTGAAAAGTCCGAAAGATCTTGCATATTTGTGTATCCATTATTGTTATTTTGTAATCTAGCTACTGTGTGGCATACGTAACCAGTAACAAATATGCTTGCTTCTCTTGATGTCATTGAACTGTTAATAACTGGATTTTTGTACATGTGTTGTTATTACGCTAATATTTCAATCTAGTTGTTGCCATTCCCAGCATAGAAATATCGTCGGTTTTGGTACCGCATACGTTAGTGTATTATATAAGTAGATTATTTTAAAGCATTGCAGCATTACAAACTTTATTGTTTTATATTTGGAAGCACTACAAATAATAAAAATTGTGGAGTGTACAGTGAAGAAAACAACAATCTTTTTTACATGAGCAGGAGAATGATAACTTTTTCTGTCCATGAGAATTGAAATGTCATTTCTTTACCATATTTTAAACCTGTGAATTGTATTACATATTCTCAGGCTTCTCAAGAGTTAGTCAGAAATTTTTTTCCTTAAGTTTTCTTCACCAAACACAGCATGGATCAATTGCCATTGCTATCAAATAGATCAAATTAACAGAACATTTAATTTTAAAATAATTTTTTGGGTGTGAAAAAAATTAATTTCTTTCAATAGACTTAATTTATTAAAAATTATTTTTTTCATAAATTAAAGAATTTATTTTTGTAGTTTTATAAACTACTTGTGTGTGCACTTGATATTAATAGATTATCTCATGTAGTTTGATTAATGTTCTAAAATTGCTCGTTTGTTTGTAGGGAGGGGGGCACTAAGTTATGTCCTATTGCTGATTGGAGTTTTTGCAATTTCACTGAAATTGGAATACATTTGACTCAAACCTTTTATGATTTTAAGATTGTACTACAATCTGAATTTACTCAACTTCTTATTTTTGTTTGTTTATCTTTAACATTTCTGAGATGCTAATGTTTTATGAATTCTGAATATTGTACATTAAATGTTTTTTGCTTTTCTCCCCCAGTTTCTCGTTATCAACTTTCTACCTGGGAATCAACAGTAGGTATTAGATGGAAAATGTTAGAAAGAGGGAGAAAAGATATATTTATTTATTTCATGAAATGCAGATTTATTTTGTATGTAATAAAGAATGTTAATAAAGTTTTTATTCTTAATTATTTTACTCTGAATATCATTAAAATCTATTTCTTTTTAATTGTTTTATTGAAAAAAAAACTATTGATAGTGTTTTAAAGCATGTTTTGTTATCGATCTAGACCGGGGGTGAGATTACCCTCTGTGGGGGACTTTCTAAGGGGTCCTATCCTGTATTTACACGAAGTTTCGGAGAAAACTACAGAAACTTCTGAACGGCTAGGTCGGCACACGCGACCTGGTTGAAAAGTTTGTAACTAGGAAGTAATGGTGGTGATGGATTTTTCCTAGGTTTAAAAGCAGTCATTCAACAAAAATGAAAAGCTACTGCATAAGAATCTGTTCTCATAAAGGTACCAAGAAAAAAAGTACATTATGACATAACTGATCAGCTGTTTTCTTCCTGACATAAAATCTATTCACAAGGTTAAATTGTAAATTGCAGCATAAAATATCAAATTGAGCAGGAATGTTTTGCAAATTTTGTATAAGTTACCCTGAAAGGATGTACGCAATAATTTTGGTTTAGAGTATAAAGATAGTGCTTAATGCATGCGAAAAAGAAACCTCTACTTTGAGAATAATTGTTTATTTAAATCTTTTTTTCATATGGTACTGGCTCCACCTTGTCTAATTTAAGTTACATACAGAAAATGGAACCACAATATACAATATTTTATTTTCTGGAGTACATCAGCATAAAATTAGGTGTGAGTGTAAGCAGAGTTTAATGTAAGAGCTATTTATTTATTTTTCTTTTTGCTACCATGTAAGAAGTGGCGGATCCAGAAATTCTGTTTTGGGAGGGGCTAAATGCTGAAAAAAAGTTTATTTCACCCAAACAAAAGGTACAATAAAGCAAAATTTTAGTCTAAACCAATGTAAAAACTTTTTTAGGGGGACAGGGGGGGGGCTAAGTGATTAAAAAAGATCACTTTACATATTCAAACTGCATACTGAAGCAGAATGTTACCCTTTAGCAATCTCATTTTTGGGGGGGCTGAGGCCCCCTAGCTCCTCTCCTGAATCCGCTACTGCATGTAACAATATGTAGGAGGGGGGAGGGCAATATGTATCAATGATACAATTTTCTTTACATTTTACAGCATATATATTAATTAAGTTATTTACGATATGTGTACTATGAATTTCCTTTACAGCATATGTACTGATTTCAAGTTAACTACAGCACAAATACCATAAATTATTTTTAGAGCCTATGTACTGATTAAAAATTATTTACGGTATATGTACTATAAATTTCGTTTACAGCTTGCATACCATTTTAAAAATTAATTATGGTGCTTTTACCGTAAATTTTATATACGGTATATGTACAGGTAGTGTAATTTTTTACGGTACATGTACCATATAGGAAATTTATGGCATGTGTACTTTTTTAACAGTATATGTATATACTGTAAAATATTTTATGGTACTTATGGCATTTGTGAAATTTACGGTATATGTACTCGTCCCAAAGCTGCCAGTACATGTACCGTTATTTGGGTCTGAAATCTTTTCCAGTGTATAACAGTGGTGGATTATTGAAAATATAATCCCCCCCTCTGCCCCCCCTTTAATCCGCCCTTGGGCGGATTAATTAGAAAATTGACATATATATCCATTTTATGGAAATAAAATAGGATCTTTTACATTAATTTCTTTTTTCACGGCGGGGGGGGGTCGCCCTCTCCGCCCCCCCCTTTAATCCGCCTTCTGTGTATAAATAAAACACTAAAGAGAGTTTTCTTATCTTGGTTTAATCTTATACCATACATTTGGTGAGAGAAAAAACCTCGATGTTCAATCACTTACCGTACATTTTGTTAGATATAAAACCCTAATCTTGGTTCAAGCTTTAACCATATAGTCGGTTAGAGAAAAATCCTATATATTGGTTCAAGCTTTAACCATATAGTCGGTTAGAGAAAAATCCTAGATCCTGGTTCAACGTTTCACCGCAAAAATGGTGCTTGAGGAAGCACCAATAAAATGGTGAATCCTAGCACCACATTTTTCAAAATATCGGTTGCAGCTAAATTCGCACCGGAATTTCGGTGAAACGTTGAACTATTTTTATAACAGTGTGGGCTTTTCTGGGTTTTTGTTTGATGCCACAAATACCTAACAATACACGTTGGAATTCACACAAAATGTGCATTTCGAGCTTTTTGGACAATTATCATAAATATGTAACAATCGCATCTCAGCACCAAAATGAATTTGAGACGAGAATTGCAAAAATACCCCCCACACACAAAAATCTAAAAATACTGGATAATGTGTCAATTTACATGGAGTGTTTGAATCTAAACAAGCAGCTCATAATTTTATCTTCAGCTCTTGATGAACTGCAAAAGGATACAACCACACTGTCACGTTCTGAAAAAATGTGGAGAAATTTAATGGAATCAGAAGAATTGAAACAGCACAAGGAAGTTATAGTGAAACGGTATAAACAGATTATGAGACCTGAGCATTTTTTAGCTAATATAATGGATGCAAAGTATGGAGGGGAAAAGCTTAATTCAGAGGAAGAGGAAGAAGCTGATGCATGGATAATACAGTATCATCCAGAGCGGTTACCTGCAATAATGGCTTTTAAAATTAAAGACAGACTATTTTCTTAAATCACTTTTCTCAAAAAATATTGTGTCACAATTTACAGCTTCAAAATGGTGGGAAATTCTTAAAGAAAAGGTACAGAAGAACACCAAGTTAGATTCTGATTTTTGTAGTTTTTTTCAGTCTCTGCATGTTTTTTTCAGTCTCTGTTCCATCTAACTCTGCTTCCATTGAGAGAATTTTCCCTACATTTGGATTCATATGGTCTAAGTTGCGGAACAGATTAGGCTCAGCAGTGTGAAAAATTAGTAAAGATTTACAAATATTACCACAAAAATCAAAGTGAATGTGATTTTGATTGGTAAACTGTAAAATAGATAAATTATAATTAATTTGAAATATATTTTTCATTCTACATTTTTAGTTTGTTGTCATTTAACTTTAATTGGGATTATCATTAGACATTAATCACACATGTCATATTTTGCATAGTTTTTTACTAGAAGTTTATCAACAGTTTATTTTCATTATTTCTTTTACAGTTCGTAAAAGTTGATACATGAAAATGTTCATTATAATGTGGTATCAAAACTTATTTATAATAATCACTGCATATTTGCTATAAAAAAAATTAAATAAGTAATAGAATAATAAAAACAGTATAATAGCAAAAAGTAGTCTGTGTGATGTTTTCAAACTGAAAATTTCAGGGTTTTTTTTCTTTAGATTTCTTAAAGTGAAAATATTATTAATTATATATATATATAATTACATATTTCTTAATCAATAATGAATACAAGTAATTGAAATACGATTAATAATATTTTTTAATTCTTTCAAAGTAGAAAGAAAGCTTGTTTTCTGTGAAGGATCATGACTCTACCTCAAAAACACTGTTGTTATACTGTCTAGTCTAGAAGTTCCAACACTTTCAGTTAATGAAATTAATTTTAGAAAGTAAGTATTTTGAGGTAAACTTCATCTGATTACCATAGATATGACTTATTTTTATGTAATTTTGATAAGAGAAACCATCTAGGTTTTGGGCTTAAAAGGTAAAGTGTATTTCTAAATACTATAGGTGGGATTTGCAGACTCAGAAATGATTTTAAGCAAAAACCCAGGCGGGTTTTTGTTGGTGGACCCACCCAGAAAAACTCGTATGGGTTTTTCTGGGCTGGGTCCACTTTGCCAACCCTGCTTATAACTGCTTTGCAAAGTGACGTTTACCTGGATTATTTATAAGACTTCACAACGCTCTTCGAATGTACTTTACCACTTCTAAAAGTAAATCTTCGATGTAATTTAAATCACCCCAACTAAGTTCACCAGCATATAATGGTGCCGCCCAGGCACTTTGCGTCATAATGATAATTTTACGGTGGTGGTGGTTGGTCTTCTTTCATTGCTGCAGATAATACTGGCTGGCCTCCTTCATTCCTGCTGAAGTCATACTAACGGCCCTTCTACATAACGTCTGGACACTTTTGCGGCTATGTATTGGCTGAACTATTCAGTATTTTTTTTTCAATTGACTGCTGACTGTTTTCGCTGTTTCTATCCCGTCAATGAAAGACATCGATGCGCTTCTTTTGCTGTGATTTATTTCTGCAAGGTGCTGACCCTCTGAGCATGCGGATACTACAGCCGTCGTGTGGGTTATCACAGCCGGTTGTTTATTTTTCTGTGACGGACAGCTCTTCCCCGCATTAAGAGACTATGGGACCTATTTTAATGTGTTCTCCTGGTTGACAGCAAGAATTTCACCGCTCGCTTGCCGTAAGATTCGGCGGACTCATCGAGTGTCAAACGGCTATTGTTCATAGTGCAAGAGAACTTCGTCCTCGGTACTGCTCCTCGTTTGATGTTTCTTTTTCTTTGCGGCAAACTCAGTAGTTAATATGTTTCAGCGAGCTCCTCTGAATTTAGAGACTCCAGTCGACTGAAGAAGCAACTATCAGTTTCATTTTTAATACGCGGCTCATGAGAAACTAAAACTTTACCACAATGAGAAATTCTAAAATGCTTTAACTCCATCTTCACGTGAAAGTAGAACGGTCAGTGGAACCACAGGACAACAGATCAACAAAATTTTTTTACAGTCGTATATATTTTTATGGTTTGCGCAATTTGTGAATAAGTTTCATTTCACAGCTTTAAATAAAAAATATTAATACTTTTTGTTGGATGGCAAGGTAATATTTCTTGTTGAATTTAAACCAGGTCAATCATTTTCTGTATATATATATATGTTTATTATTTTTCTATACACTATTTTTCAATACACTTATTTTGATTACATTATTTTTGCAGTATAATTTAATTTGTTACTGTATTTTAATTTGGTTCCTATCAGTTTTACTTCACAATATCGCTCTTGATAGCTATGACTTTTCTTGAAGCGCACAGCAATATCAATGTTTAAAAAGATATCTATATACATATACACACTTAAATTTGTTTTCCAGTTATTTGTACAAATTGTACATTTCATTATTTTTTACATTATATTTATTTTTCGGCATTTCTTAGGTCACTGCTAAATTGTGTATTTTGTATATATCTTTTTAATTCACTGGTCACTGTGTTATATATATATAAATAAATTTCGCATTAATCTAGATCTATATAAATATTTTATATGTATATGTTAAATTCAATAGTGTTCTATTTTTTTACTATTGAAATTCTGGCAAAGTTAAATGCTTATTTTAGGAATTTGGTAATCTGAAAAGTCTTAAATCCATTCGCGATCTTTCTTATGTTATACACTGAAATGCATAATGATATTAGGGACGTAACATTTTATATTCATGGTATGTAAAAAAATTTTTTTTTGGTAACACACTTTTTTCCTGTTACACTGCTTTTTACATTTTATGTTTATGATATAGCCTCTATGGGGTACACACATGGTTTCTATTTTTCTTGCTTTTTGCATTTTAATGACGATAACTAATCCTCCATGAGCTACATTTTTTTTTCTTTCTTTCCACACTTTTCTTACTGAAAGTCCATGGCAATACCTGTATGAGGTACACACCTATTTTTTTTTTTACACACTGCATTTTTGCATATTTTAAGTCCATGGCATGACATACATGATGACCATTCAGTTTTGTTTATTTATTTACCTCACGATATGCTGTTTTTAATTTTGCGAAATTTTACACAAGTTAATAATTGACATGCTGATTTTATTGTTTTTTTCCCTACACATTGTGTACTTTAAATTAGAACTTGAGCCTTTTAATGTGAATAGCCTGATCCCCTGTTTGCATTGGTTGGTTCCAGTTTACAGGTCGCATTTGGTTTTGTTCTTATATTTTCAATAACTTGCTATACAGTTTTTTTTTCATTTTTTTATTGCCCAATGTGTTTGTAAATATTTTTTTTACATTTTTTTTATTGAATATGCTACAGTTTAGAGTCTACATTGATGGCTAAATATTTACATACTTTTGATCTTATAAATTTTACAAAGGTGCATTTGATGTTTTCCAAAAAAAGGAAAAGATACATTTATTTGTTTTTTGTCTTTCATTCATATTTTTGGCCCTTTTTTTCTGTACAAAAAAAACAAATTTTTTTATACTTTTGTTATGTTTTGCTAGATGTTAACCCATTAACATGTTCTCTGAAGTACTGTAGTACTGCTCATTTTGAGTACATTGCGTTTGTCCTTTCACACACCAATTTGTTTACACAGTAAATTTTTTGATGTCATTTTTTTCCGTCAGAAATTTTCACAATTATGTACTGAGATACAGTTCAAAATTTTTTTAATGCATTGTTTTTGTCTTTTCACACTTGATTATACACGCAAACATTCCTTTTTTATTTAAATGCTTGTTTTGCTCTCAACAGTATGAAACACTTAAATGGCACCTTTTCATAATTTGGTATATATATTTTTCAAATACTCATCGTGTTATAAATTGTTACAGTGAGTAAAACATAGTTATTTTAGTGTTACTTGATATATTTTATTGATATATATGTGTTGATATGCTTAACACTTATGACTTTAAATGGGTGAAATTTTATAGTATATTCTCAAGATATCAGTTGTTTTGTATTCGCAATTTTTAGTGAATTTTTATTCGTACTTTTGTATG
This sequence comes from Cheiracanthium punctorium, assembly GCA_038373885.1. Lineage (NCBI taxonomy): Eukaryota > Metazoa > Arthropoda > Arachnida > Araneae > Cheiracanthiidae > Cheiracanthium > Cheiracanthium punctorium. Next base: position 662,515 of record JAWZYV010003132.1, read on the forward strand.
CTATTATTTCATAATTATGTTATTGTTGCAAAAGTTTAATTGGTGACATAGGCATAATCAAGGATGTTAGCAATATTTCTTTGCTACAATATCATAAAGTAAGAACTTTCGTCAGTTTTTCTAGAATATGACTACAAATATCTTGAACTTAAAACTACAAATTAAAATTATTGTTACCAAATTGTCATAGCAAGTTTAAATTGTTGCTTTTTACAGAAGTTTCAAAGTTAACTCTTGTCAATTTTTCTAACTTAAAAGTAATCATCCTATCTTCACATAACTGTTAACTTCTTTGTCTGACACTGATATATTGATCTGTGCGTGTTTAATTCTTGAGGGATCCCGTTTGATTGGAATGTATGCATGTTGTGTACTGTCTGGCTGGTCCAGCAAATATCACAAGTGTGTTTGAATTTTTTTCTGTATCTATCAATATATCCTTGTGTTTTCATTAATGCTTTATAACTTGACACTTAATAACAACTATAATTTATAAAGTATATAATTATAACTTAATGATAAAATAGTAATTCCTAATAAAATAAATTGACATAATAAAAAAAAATTACATAGGATAACTCTGCAATTAAAAAAATTGTAAACAATAATTATATATATTATAACATTTTGAACTCTTTGTAAGGACATATCAGTGCATACATATTTTTCCCTTTCTGTATTACATATTCTTATATACAATTTTACAGAAAATAGTTTTCCCTGTTATTTTGCATGATTATTTTTTTCTTAATTAAATATGTGTAAATTGTTCTCATGGTGCATACATATGATGTAAATAAAATGAGATATTGTTTCTACTATGATGGTACAAGACTGGAAAAGAACCATTAAGCCAAAGCTTTTTGATATACTTTATAGCAAATTTGCATATGCATAATTATTAATTAAATGATAGTTTTCATGCATATATTATGATATTTAAAAGGCCTTAAGATTTTTACATGATCATGTTATTTTGTTGTTAAAAAACAGAATTGAATATTTTGATTTTGAGTACTCTCCACTGCAATTTTTAGCAGTGAGATTTTTATGTGCACATGAGCTCGAAATGCCCTTTGAAAAAGTTGTGCTGAAATGCCCCTTATTGTGAGCTAAATGCTCCTTTATAATTTTGTCGACATTTTTTTATGCTAGCATTGATATCAAGTATCAACTTGTATTTTATCATGACATATTTCTTGTATACTTATATATTTTTTTCAGGTGGTGGCTAACAGGAGTTTCCTTCTTTTGAATAATTTTTGTTTATGCATATTTTGTGTTTGTTTTTTGATGCCAAACAGAGATTTTTTTTAAATTTCGAATTTCTATTAAAGGTCATAATTCATTTAACTTAAAAAAAATTCTAAACTTTTTATTTTTCAAATTAAAAAAAAAGATTTAATAAAATTAACTAATAAAAAAAAATTCATTTTTTTTCTGGATGAAGGGAGGATATATGTAATGGAGATTTCATATTTAATAATAATTTTCATTTGTGTTTACTTTCTTAAATTTAATATATTTTAAATCAAGCATTTTCATTTAAATTCTCTTATTTTTAATTACACCGTCTTTCAAAATTTTGTATTACGCTTTTTGTACCACATGTTTTATTTCAATTAACTGCTTATTTATCCGGATTTAAAGCTTAAATTATTTTATCGCCTTTTTTTCCCATGTCGCTAATAAGTCCGTTACATTTCTTTAGTTTTCCAAGCTATTAAGAAACATCTGTTTCGCATGCAGAACATTTGCATTTTATTTATATGAATCTATGCCTAACGTCTTTCTATACGCGTACATCACTTTATTTCTTTCGTTACCATATATGGACATGGCCTCACATCAGTTAAAATACAGCTGAAATAATTTTCTATCCCACGGGTTTATTGTAATTTTGACCAAATTATTGAGTCTTTATCCTCAATAATTTGGTGCCCAAGGCTTTGTTATGTCTTGCCATTCTCTCTGTTGACTAGGAATATTCTGCGGTTTTTCGGCGTCTCTAATAATGAATGCATTATTGGCTCTTGTTTGGGCCTTCTTTTAATATGCCAAGTTTTAGTTTCTCGCCAACCTCCTTATCTTTCTTCGATTGAATTTGACTTCCGATTAATCAGACCCCTTTTAACCATCATAGCTAGCGGTCTCCCAGCCACCACCATCATGTAATCCTTTCCAAGACATCAAATAAAAGTTTTGTTCTTCTGCAATTTGTCTCTCTTATAACTGCTTCGCAAAGTGACGTTTACCTGGATTATTTATAAGACTTCACAACGCTCTCCGAATGTACGTTACCACTTCTAAAAGTAAACCTTCGATGTAATTTAAATCCCCCCAACTAAGTTCTTCAGCATAATTAGGAGCCACAAACAGTGGATTATAATTAAAAACAAACAAAATAGTAGGGTTTCGGTTGTGTCGCATATCAAAAGAGATATTCACTCCACACGTACTAGGCTCTACCCTACTATAAAGAAGGGAAAAAAAGGAAACAAAAGGATATCAAATTAATAGAAATAGCACTGATAAATCGACATACTAATCTGGAGTGGTGGAAAGCACATGGAAGGTGAGTAAAACGTGTTGCTAAAGTTAAAAATTGTAATAAGTGAAAACTGGTGTTGCCACTAAATAAAAGCGTAAAAGTGGAAAGAGGAATGTAAAGGTGTTGCCAAATACTAAAGGGTAATATTATTATACTTTATTAGTATCCAGGTATATTAATTAAATTAAAGATATATGGAATAATAATGAGTTTAAAATTATTGAATAAAATATATAGTATAGCCAATTAAATATAATATATTGTTTTTAAAATTATAATGATTATTAATAACACAGGGAAACAGCTGTTTCGGTGCCCTGGTGTTTGGACCTGATTTTGAATGAATTTGATGCCCTGAATTCAAATATGGCATTAGTTTTTGCCTAGGAGCTCAAATTTTTAAGATATAACATTTTAGGTAAATTCACATATCACAATTTTAAGTTAAGTCAATGGATCAAATAAAACCTAAACTCGTAATTTTTATTATTATATTATACAATTATTATAAACAAAGATAAAAAGTAATACCAGTCAACTAGTCACTCAAGACTTCTGAAGCTTCTTTTCCGTGGCATTCTTGAATGTTTCTTATGACGTCCCTTAATAAACTCCAGCAGTAATCTGCCATCATATGGGTATCCCATCTTCCTTGATAGCGATCTTCCATATTTTTAATGTCCTGGTGAAATCTTTCTCCCTGTTCTTCACTAGTGTCTGCTAAATTTTCCGGAAAATTGTCTAAGTAGCTGTGTAAATAGTGCACTTTAATACTCATGTTACAGTCAAGTTTACCATTTTTAAGTCTACACAAATCACCCATTGATGTTCATAATATTTTATCCTCTCCAAGACCAGAGCAATGGTGTTATATTCTTATTTCATTTTCGTTGAGTGAGCAATTGGTATTGAACCATATATGTTCCCATTATTTAGCAGGACACACTTTAAACTTCGCTTTGAGCTGTCAATAAATAGACGCCGGTCATCTGGGAAATATTCAGGAAGACCCATTTTTTCTAAGAGTCCTCAAATTTCATTACAAAACACAAGATTGTTTTCTTGAGAAAAGAAAGGCAGTAGATCTTTTTCTCTTGTACGGTAAAAAGTAATCTTGGTTCCCTGTTCTAGTAATTTTTTTTTTTTTTTGATTTAACCGCGTAGCAAGTAGTTCTGAAGCTTTTTTTTTTTTACAGGTTGAGATCTCTGATGAGGTCATTTAACTCATCCTGATTAAAACGTTGAGGAATTGAGGACATCGCTTCATAATCATTGTCACCTTCATTCGAATCAGCAGGGTTATCAGAGGGAACAACACACTTCTTCAACGAGCTCTGGTAGAAGGGAAAATACTGGAATCGGCACTTCCTCTGAGTGTGGGACTGGTCGTCTTGCAGAGGGTAAATCATGATAAGTTCACTTGCTACGATTGTTTCGATTAATACCAGTAACATTTACTAAGCAGAAATAACAGTCATCGATGTGGTTTTTGGGTTCTCTCCAGATCATCGGTACACCAAATTTTAGACTTTTTCTTTTCCCTGTAGTCCACTGTCGTAAGTGTTCTGTACAAGTTTTACAGACCTAATGTTGTGTCCATGTTTTAACTTGATGTCCTTACTTAACACGAAAGTATCCATAATGAGCTCTTTTTATAAAGTCATTAACAGTCTTTCTGTTTCCTTTTAATGTGTATTCTCCACATATGTAGGAAAACACATCAGGATGTTTTTTACGACTTCTTCTACTGGAACTCATTTTATTTCAATTCAACACCACAAATACAACAATCTACAATAAAATACGTTTTGGGTTAAATTTATAATACAATTTTATAAACATAAATATCACGCAGAGGCAAATTTGATCCACCCCGTAAGGCGTTAACTCAATAACTGACCTTAACTAAAGGTTAAACCGAAGGTCACTTAAGTTATTGGACTCTGACTCCATCTAATGAATTTTCTTGGAAACAACTGGATCACAGACGAAAAATAGGGCAATTATGCATGAATTAATAATTGTATATGTGATTTAGGACTGTACAAAATGGAGTTACAACTGCTTATTTCATGTGGAATTGTATTTAAAACAAAGAAAAGAAAAACACTTATCTAAAAAAGTAGAACTGATGGAAACCGACTGAATATTTTGATTCAGCGCCCCACATATTGCTAAAATCAGTTAAAAAATCCTTGGCACCAAAACAAAAATTTTTTTTGTTCCCCTGTGTAATCACAAAGTATGAATAATAAGTTAGTTTATAACAGAATAATTTATCTAATAAATTAAAAAAATGTTTTTGTGTTATTAAATATAAGTAGGACAGAATAATCACAATATAGGACCCCCCCTTTTTTTCACAGATATATATATGCATGCATATACACATCCAGATTAGGGTTTCCTTTTAAGTTTTTACAAAAAGTAGGAAGAAAAATATTTTTTTGAGAAGAAACTGTTTTATTGCTTTTCAAAATATTCGCCTTTAAGATTTATACACTTTTCTACCCTTTCAAACTAATTCTTGAAACAGTTTTTTCACTCTGAAATTGATATCTCGAAAAATGGTTTTGGAAGGTATCAACAGATCTTGCGGTGATGAAAATCGCTGCCCGTGTATTTTTTGTTTGATATAAGAGAACAAGAAAAAATCGATAGGCGACAAATCAGGAAAACACAGGCAATGAGACATTAATTTGATATTTTTATCTTTTAAATAATCTATTGTTTCACGTTCTGTGTGGGAGCTGATGTTGTTGTGATGAAGAATGATGCGTCGATTTTTGTTGTTTATCTTGATTTCATTCATGAATTTTGGCAAACAAATTTCTGCTTACCATTCAGCGTTAAGAGTTTTTCGATCGTCTAAAGAAATGGTTGCGATATGTTCTGTAAGGCCGAAGAAACAAGCAAGCATTTTCTTGGAAGTGCTTAATGAACGAACAATGTTCGTGCGATTCGGTTCATCTGGAAACACCCAAACAGTGGATTGTTGTTTAGTTTCCAGCTCATATGATTATATCCAAGTTTCGTGACCTGTAACGATGTTGCACACGGATTCTGCAGTTCCCAATTGTAATTTTTTTAGCATTTCCTTAAGCCAATTTGCACGATCCTCTTTTTGAGCTTCTGTTAAATTGTGCGGCATCCATCTGGAACAAATCTTTTTAACAGCTAAATGTCCGTGCAAAATCGAATGTATTGCGGTCTGTGATATGCCAAGGGATGCTTCTATCTCACTATATGTGGCATGCCGATCTTCTTCAATCATGTTGCGCATAGCATGGATGTTGTCTGGAATCACTACCGATTTTGGTCGTTCATCACGAGATTCATGACTGACTGACGCACGACCACGACGAAATTCTGCAAACCATTTGTAAACATTGTTGTTCTTTTCTGATGGTGCTGATGGTACCAAAAGTTTCACTAAGTGATACTAAGCATTCTTGTCGAGTGAAGCCTTTCTTAAAATCATAAAAAATCCTCCAACGAAAACCTTCACGAGTTTTTCCAATTTTTTTCACTCACTGGCTTCTTTAGAACACTCGTGTAAATAAAATACGCAGGCAATTTCTATAATGCCACTGATTCCTAGATTAAAAAAATGTGAATTTTACGAATATCCTGAAGAAAAGTTTCAGTAGCACCTCCTATAGGTCGTTTGTAAAAACATAGCTGGCAACCTACGTATTACTCTTTTTTTTATGAGAAAAAACTTCCTACGCCCGACCCATCCATCGAATTACAACCTTAAAACCAAAACCCCACCCAACCTCCAGTAAATTAACAAAGACAATAGACACATTATCATCAAGAATTGTATATAATAGATTTTAGGAAATTAGTAGGAAAATTATATTGTCTAGCTGACAGAAAAAGTAATTTAAAATTGGAGACTTTAAAATCTTCAGAACAGAGAAACTTGATTCTACAGCAGTGATTATAGATGGTATTGCGGAATACAGATTTGTGTAAGCAGGAGGAAAAATGAGTTTAACTTTTTATGCAAAACCCCGGTCCGACGAGTTATATTTAGTGAAATTGTCCTTAAACAATTTCATGATCAATGATTCAATTCCATGATTCAATGATTCAATTTCATGATTCAATTTCATAATCATCACCTTAAACAATTGTCCTTAAACAATTTCATGCGAGAAAGAGAAGAATCCATCCTTATACCGAGTTATATAATATTTACCGAGTCACAGCTGCTTAAAAGTTACAGCACATTTCGAGCTGCGAAATAGCGGTTGCATACACAATGAATTTGAGAAAATTTAATACATGGTTTTGAACTCTCTAATATATATTAGCGATTTCATTAACTGTATCATGAATATAAATTACACTTAACAAGATCAAATTTTGAATTAAGTGTAACAAATAAAATAAAGATACAGCTTGCACAGATAATATAAATTTTGTTAGAGATATGTTTTTGAAGAACCTCTGTTACATATTAAAGTAAAAGTACAAATGAATACAACAAATAATTAAACATTGAATTAGAAAATAAAATATATTTTCAACTGCTAATATAGGCATTTTAGGATCTCAAAATCATATGAAAATCGTGTTAACATAATATTTACTGGAAATAGCTTCCTTCGGCTGCAATGCAAATATGCCACCCGTGTAGGAAACTTTTCGGTACTTTGAGTAGCATACTCGGTGTTTCAGCTCTGCATCTAAATCCATACATATACGATTCAGTAAGTCTCGTGGATTCCCTTATTATTTCTCGTATATTTTATTTTTCAGTAAATCTAAGGTGTTGAAGTATGGTGATCGTTTAGGACATTAAGCAGTACCTCCGTACCCAATTATATTACTTGCAAATACTGTAATTTATGAATTATGCATACCTTTTGCTTGTTGGCTCAGAAAAAAATGGCTCAATTATCTCCTCCTATATGTCATACCAGACATTTACTGACCAAGGCACATGATGCCTGTTCGATAGGATGGATCGAAAAAACTTGTTTTCGAAATTCACATTGCCTGAGCCATTATATGGTGCCAAACTAGCTGAAACCAATTGTCTCCAAATTTGAGCTTAAAATGTTGACATCTTGAGTTTCCACACCTCAAGTGAATGTTTATATTGGCTTTTTTTCAAGTTTTTAATGATTTTTATGTAAAAAATATTTTTTAATTTAATATTTTACTAAATAATTCATTAATTTTTAAAAAAAAAATATTAATGAATTACTTTCTCATTAATAATTTTTTTATTGAAACCATGGGTGCCCATAAGGGGGGGGGGGCAAGGCAGGGCACTCCCCCCCCAGAGTTTTAGGTTAATGTCTTATGATGTATACAAAACCAAAACTAATTTTTTTAAAGTTTGAAATTTGCCCCCCCCTCTAGAAAAATTTTTTGGGGTTTGCCCCCCCCCCTAGAAAAATTCCTATGGGCGCCCATGATTGAAACGTTACTGCCAGATATCACATCCAGAAATGGCTTTTTGTACATAAAAAAAAGCAAATGATACTCTAAAATCTACTAGATGGCAGCGCGTGTTTTTAACTATTATTTCATAGCCTAAAAAGGCACGTCACTTTTATTGTGTGGAATGATTCGTTTTTGCGATTGCATTTTTTCAACCACTTGTTTCTACTTTGTAAGGTAGAAGAAATACGTTTTATTAATTTTGATTTATATTCGACAAAATAATACAGAGTTTTGAATTTAAATATGACCACACATAGAAGTGAAACTTTTTTAGTGTTTTCGGAATTCCAGTACAATTGAAAGAGACAGTGTTACCACCAACGTATTCTGATTGAATGAAGCATTTCTTAATCACAAAAAATGATATACTGCGGAAGCAGGGGAACAAAAACGATCCTTTAGTAAAAGGGATCATCGAAATTATTTCTTTGGTCATTGAAAGAATTTGGAAGAAAGCCTCCTTGCCTGTGGTAAGTCACTAAAAAGTAATTCCCCTTATTACAAATTATAATGAAAGATACGATCACAACTTAATTCTATTCAAGTAACACAGTCTTTGTACACCATATACTTCGATGGAAAAATGGACACAACTATTATGTAAGAAGGGAAGCTCTTTATATACCACTGTATCTGTGGAAGAGCGTATTGTTATGTTGCCAGAACCTGGTTCTGTTACATAGGACATGTGACTCCACATTCAGGGTCTAGTACTGATATTACTTGCTTTCTCGCTACGGTGTTAGTGAACTGCCTAGTATTGAGATTGCCGGTAAACGGAAAATCTCCGATGAACCTGGTCTGACGCAATCTTGCAAGAAGCCTTACTTCGCGGACACTCAAGCCACGGAAGAGAATGGTGGAACTGAAACTACTGCTGACAATCATGCGATGGATTCATCTGAGTAGCGCGTCGAACCATCGCCCCCCCCCCCTCGAGCCTAAAGAATCAAACATCAAACACCGCTTTTTCTGTGAGTTTAAAGACACCACTTACAAAGAGCATTGTGACAAGATCTCAGAGCTTATCAAGGCTCCGGTCGACTGCAAGTATAATGGCTGCACGTATCTTCTGCAGATTCTCGGATCTGATAAGTTCCGTGATGTACAAGCTCACCTGACTCAGAACTCTATCGGGTTCCAGAATTTTGATCCCAAGAGTCAGAGACCTAAGAAAATAGTGATCAAAGGCATCCCGCCTTCCACCCCCATTCATGAAATCAAACACTTTCTTGAAGAAAGGGGATTCATCCCGATACATTTTACTTTCATGAAGTACCGAGAAAACAAGCGTCCCTTCGCTGGGCGTCTTGTAAGTCTACAAAACACAGCCAATTTTGAAGACATTTACCAACTTGACAAATTTTGCTATGTTGCTATTTCCATCGAAAACTACAGGCCACCCCTGATTCGTCAGTGCTATAACTGCCAAGCGTACGGACACTCCTCCTTAGCCTGTTCCTTGACACCTAAGTGTCTCAAATGTGCCGGTCCGCACACTTTTGCCACCTGCCCTACTAAGGGCAAGACCCTGTCAAGTGTGTCAACTGTGGGGGCCCGCACGTGGCCAAATATCGTGGGTGCCCTCGTAACCCTCTAAACAAACATAAATCGACTGCTGCTATCTCCAATTATACTACCACCAAGCCCTCCCCTGCCAGAAGGACTCAAGCCCCCAAGCCTAAGCCCAGCGACTGGACCCTGATTGGCCCGGGAAGGAAAACTACTGTCGTTACGAACCCCGAACAAGGTACCAACGATGTTGACCCGCCTCCTGATGTGGAAGATATTTCTGATCTCCCTGACGCTCAACCCAGGTTACCAAGCCAGATCTCGCCCCGAAGTCCAAACAGCCTGTTGATAAATCATTACAAAACTTGGTTCTGAACAAGTCGGTACCCACAAAAAAGGCACCCAGGAAAAGAAACAAATCCAAGAAAGCAAGTCACACTGCTCCTGCAGCAAATCACTCCAAGTCAAATGCTTCCGGTGTTACTTAACCACACACTGACCTCACTGGCAACCCAGATACGAACCCGTCTCTTCTCAGCGAGACTTTCCAGGCCATCAGAGAACTTTCTGACGTCATAAACCTAAAACAGGTACTGCAATTCTTGAAAGCTCTCACTGACGAGGTAAGACATATCACCGACCCTCTTGAGAAGGCGTTTGCTCCATTAAGGTGTAAAGCAGCCACTTCGACTCCCACCATGGCCCAGAACCTTAAAATTCTATGTTGGAATACCTTAATTGCGCATAACAAGATTGCCGAGCTTCGTGACTTTTTATTCTCTAAAGACTTTGATATCGTTCTCCTTCAAGAGACTCACTTCCATCTCAACCTATCTTATTAAGTAGCCAATTATACTCTATACCGGACTGATAGACCCTGAGTCACCGGAAGAAGAATCGCTGGTGGCACTGTGCGTAGCATACGTGTGGCATACGTGCGTAGCAACATCTCCCACTCTCCTGTGACGGACCTTAATCTTAGCGCACTTGAGGCCACTTCCATCATTGTGCGTGGAACCTCCGAAAATGTAATGATCACCTCTGCATATGTGCGTTGCCATGAGCCCTTCCCTGTGAACGATGTGAAGGCCATTCTCAAGAGATGCCACAAAAACTTTATTGCCGGGGATCTCAACGGGAACCACTTCGCGTGGAACGGCAATTACAACTGCGTACGCGGAACTGCACTTCTCAAAATGATCATCTCTGAACACCTAAAACTCTCATATCCTGTCAGCCCTACCCACATGGTGTCCCATCAGAATAGTACGGTCTTCACCACCCTGGACATGGCCATCTCAAACATCTTTCCAGTTGCTTCACCGTGTTCTGTCTTGAAGCACTTTACATCTGACCCTGTCGTCTTTGAACTCAGCCTACTGCTTGAGCGTTCCATCGACCGCCTCATCCTCAAGACTGACTGGTGCCAATTCACCGAGCTCCTTAGAGACTCCTCCTTCCAGTTCAGTATCCCTGATTCTCCAACTGGCATTGATGCTGCCGTGGACTGTCTCACTATGATCATCAGCAACGCGCATCTTCTCAGCTCCAGGAAGGCCCCCTCTCCGAGAGAACTTTAAGCTGCCTCGTCATATTTGCGCCCTCATCAGGGAACGGAACAGAGCGAGGAAACAGTTCCACAGCTCCAGTGCCCCCAGTGACCGGGACACTTATCACCATTTCTGTGCCACAGTCAAGACTGCTATCAAACCATACAGAAATGAGCAGTGGGAACAGTTCTAAACCAATCTTGCCCCGGACGATGGCTCCATTTGGAGAGCCATCCGAAGGATCACGGGCTAAGCATATGACATGCCCCCCACTGAAGCATGGTGGGTCTGTCCACTTTAATGATTTACAAAAGGCTAATATACTTGCCTCTTCCTACGAGACGCAATTAGCAAATGGAACGAACTGCCCTGAATGGGACCTCCACGTCCATCGCACTTTTTACAACTTCCTCATACAGCCTCCTCAGCAGAGCATCCGCCCTACCGCTCCCTCGGAAGTTATCTCTTCGATCCTGAAAGCCAAGGCTAACAAGAAGACCGGACCGGACTCTATCACGAATGAAATGTTGAAAAACCTCCCTGTGAACAAGGTCTTTGGACTAACCACAATCATTAATGCTATCTTGCGCACCGGCTACTTCCCGGCGGCGTGGAAACTTGCCACCGTGGTCCCCATTCCCAAGCCTGGACAAGACGTATCTTCTCCCTCTGCCTACCGGCCAATCCGCCTGCTGAGCAGTTTGAGCAAGATTGCTGAGAGGATTATTCTGAACCGAATCAACGAACACATCGCCGAGCGCAACATCCTCATCCCTGAGCAGTTTGGCTTCCGTCCCGGACATTCTATTGTTCACCAGCTCCAACCAGTCGTCGAGACCATGGACTCCCAGCAACGTGAGAAGAACCACATCGCTATCCTCCTTCTCGACATGCAGAATTCCTTTGATAAGGTCTGGCATGTCGGGATTATCTTCAAGCTGATCAGCCTGAACTTCCCCGACGCCATAGGCCATCTTATCAACCATTACCTGGTTCACCGAAAGTACCAAGTCCGGGTACGGGATGCCTTCTCTTGCACCTCACCCATCTCCAGCGGAGTGCCCCAGGGCTCTATTCTAGGCCCCACGCTGTTTAACATCATCGTTAATGATATTCCTACGAACCCTGCCAACACGCTGGCACTGTACGCTGATGATGCTTGACTGATTGGCCCCGCACACACCAAGCAAACCCTAATCTTTTACTTAGAACAGCACGTGGATGACATTACTCTCTGGCTTAAGAAATGGTAGCTGTACCTGAATGTACCAAGTGCCAAGCGCTCTACCTGTCCATGAGAAACACACCCTCCAGGCTCTAGATTGACAGCACTCCCATTGATTGGGTGTAGCGAAATCTCGCTCTCCAGCAGAGGGCGTGAGCAAGCACTCTCTAACTAGTTGTCGATGTGAGAGAACGACAGACGAGTTTCGATTGTATTTCGATAAGCGCACACATGCGCATTCGTTTTGTAAAACTTCAATGTAAATATTATGTACATTTAATTAAATAGATTTAGTCAAGACTACCTCTCTTCGAGTCATTCATTTGAATATTTCGATTGACCACCTTTGATGAACCACCGGCCGGTAAGGGCCGAATGCTCTTTATCTGTGATCAACTACATTGTTCGAGATTCTAGTAAGGGAGGTAAGTCCGCATTTTGATTTCGATACGAGTCTTGACAAGTTGAAAAAAAAGAGATCGACCCAAAATTGTCTTATAACGAAGTTGTTTGGAAAAATTGATGAAAGTTTGAAATCGGAAGTAGATTCGAAAAAACTAAAACTTTTGTTAAATCAATTGATAGAAAAAACTGATCATATTAAATTGGTTGATTCTGAAATTTTGTACGAAATTGATGTCAAGGAAGTAGAAACGGAAGTGGAAGCTTCCGAAGAGTATTTGGATAATTTGATAGCTTATAAATGTAAACTGTGCGATAGGATTGAAGAATTAGATCGTGATATAGTTCATGTTCCAAATTCAAGTGCCAACGGTAAAGTAACAACTTCGTCGATCGCTTCAAATCAAACCTTTGAAGTTACTAACTCGATAAAACTGCCAAAGCTGACAGTAAATAAATTTTTCGGTGATACATCACTCTGGCTAGAATTTATAGGCCAATTTGAAAACACAATTGATATAAACCCAAATCTGAATAAAATTGAAAAATTGATCTATTTGAAAAATTGTCTTGGAGGATCTGCTGCCAATGCTGTTTTGGGCTTAGCATTGAAAGATTAAAATTATGACGCTGCTTTGAAAATTTTACGTTCGAGGTTTGGACAAAATAATCTGTTAATCAACTCTCATTTGGGAAAACTGTTAGATATCCCCCTTGTCAGAGATTCGAGCGATACTACGGGTTTCAGAAAACTGTTTGACCGTGCCGAAATCCAAGTTAGAAATCTTGAGTCATTGGGAATTGATTCAAAATCATATGGAAACCTCCTAGTACCAATCCTTTTAAAAATATTGCCACCCGATCTGACATTAGAGTATAGCAGATCAAATAAATCTGAAAGTTGGAATCTTGAAGCTCTTTTGAAATTTTTGGAAGACGAAATCCTTAGCCGCGAAAGAGCACTTGCCGTTTATTCGGGTAGAAATCCCCTGCGCGCAGATAGACTGGGTCAAGGTCGTGAGTTCAGAGTTCGAAGCGCTGATTCACCGAAATATAGAAACAGCGTTTCGAAGACTCCGACTTCCGCTCACGAACTGCTAACCAATATTAATTTGAAATGCATCTTCTGCAAAAATCAGCATGACTCAGAGAGCTGTGGAGAGAGTAGCGTTGAAGCTAGAAGAGAGCTTTTGAAAAGAGAAGCCAGATGCCTAAATTGCTTAATTCCATCACACCGGGCTAATGAATGTCGCCAGAGAGACGGTTGCTCCTTCTGCGGGAATAAATATAAACATTCGAAAGCCATTTGTTATCGGTTTCATAATAAAACAAAAAAGGAAAATCCCATAGACGCCAATTCGCTTCCAGAGGCGTCCGCTCCGCATGATACGGCCGCCTCGTCCTGTCAAATTGAGAAAAATAGCAACAGTAAGAGAATTTTTATCCAAACGGCGGCTGTCTCCGCACGTAATAAAAATAATCTTTTCGAAAATGTAAGATTGTTATTCGACAGTGGCTCCATGCGCAGTTTCATAACGAAAGATTTTTCTAGAAAGTTAAAACTTCCTTTCATTCGTAAAGAGTTGCTTTCGGTCCATTCCTTTGGTGGTGAAACACCTATGGAAAAGTCCTTTGATGTTGTCCGGGTCAAATTAGAAAATAGAAATGACCCGAAACTAAACGTATGCGTCGAGGTGTTAGAAATCAAAGAAATTTCATCAGCACAAATTTCTCCTCCAGATGTTGATCTAATAAATAAAATCAAAGATTTGAGGAGTCTGAAATTGTCGGACACTTACACAGAAAACGGAAATGTTAAAATCTCAATTCTAATTGGGGCAGACTATTATTATTCTCTAATTTCGGGAAGAATAAAACGGATCAATAAACAGCTAGTCGCAACCGAAACTTTGTTCTGATGGTGTTTGTTGGGGAAAGGTGAAACTAAGTCCATGGATTCCTTGGCGATGAAAGTTATAGTTGAAGAAAGCAATATCTCTGAAGATATTAAAAAATTCTGGCAGTTGGAAAGCGTCGGAATTGAATCTGAAATTGAAACTTCTGATCCACTTAGTGACAGAAGCTTGAAAAAATATGAATCTAGTGTCGTACACCAAAATAAAACATAAAGTACGATTTCCTTGGAAATCTGAAAAGGGACATCTGTTACAAAACAATCGTGAAATCGCTTTTGAAAGATTTTCTAGACTCTGTTCGAAGTTTCGAAATTACCGAACTTTGTTTTCAGAATATAAAAAGGTCATTGATGATTACCTCACCCAAAACATCATCGAGCCGGATTATGAAAATGCCGAACCTGAAGTTAAACATCCAGAGTTTTATTTGCCCCACAGAGCTGTAATACGCGAAGATCGAGAAACAAGCAGACTCAGAGTAGTTTTCGATGCGTCGAGTCATAGTAAAGGAAACTTATCATTGAATGACTGCTTGGAAATAGGGCCTAACCGCTACCCTGACCTGTTTGAACTTTTACTCAAGTTTAGAGAATACGCAGTAGCCTTTACGACCGATATCAAACAAGCCTTTCTCAGAATTGAAATCGACGAAAGGGATAGAGATGTCACAACATTTTTTTCGTCGGATTCACCTAGTTTCGAATCTCAATCCCCGCACGTATATCGGTTCACTCGAGTGTTATTTGGACTAAATTGTTTCCCGTTTTTACTCGGTACCACGATTAAACATCATTTGAGAAAGTTTGCCGACAAATTTCCCGACACTTGTGAATTACTAAATGAATCTTGCTATGTCCATGACACTATTGCGGGATCTAGTGACGCCGACAGTGCATTTGCTACTAGCAAAGAATGTATCAGGATTTTTGAAGAGACAAATATGCAATTACATAAATGGAAAACCAATTCGGAAATTTTAAGGAAACTTTGGCAAGACGATGGAATATGTGTAGAAACAACTAGAGACGTTTTAGGACAGACTGGTATAACTTCTAAAGTTTTGGGTATCGCGTGAGATACTGAAAAGGATGGCTTTTATTTTGATACGCATAACTTGCAGGAGTTCCTCCGAAAGCAAATAAATTCGAAACGTTTTCTGCTACAAGTAGCTGGGCGTATATTCGATCCTGTAGGATTCATTACCCCATTTGTAATAAGAATCAAATTCCTATTCAGCAAGTTTGGCAATTAGGTCTTCAATGGGATGTACTATTGCCCCTTGAATTTCGAGAAAAGTTTAATAAATGGTGCGAAGAACTGTCCAGCCTTGAAGCCATTCTCGTTCCTCGGTGTTATCTTACACAAAATAATTTCGATGAAGTCCAGTTACATTGTTTCTCAGACGCCTCGAAAATAGCTTATGGGACAGTTGCTTACTTGAGAATTAAAAATTCAGACAAGACCTTTCACACTAGCTTTGTGGCATCCAGGAGTCGAGTCGCTCCTTTGAAGATTCTTTCCTTGCCTCGACTAGAGCTCATGGGAGCACTTTTGTCGGCTAGATTATGTCGCAAGATTCTGAAAACACTAAAGTTCGTAAAGTCTTGCTATTTTTAGACAGACTCTTCTATCGTATACCATTGGATTAGAAACAATCCATTAAAATTTAAGCCGTTTGTCCAGCATAGAGTGGAAGAGATTCATAAATTGTCCGAACCCTCGAACTGGTTCCATTGTCCAGGAAAACTGAACCCTGCTGGTTTAATCACAAGAGGATCTTCTATCGAAAAACTGAGAGGAAATGATATGTGGTGGCTTGGGCCAGTATTCTTAAGGCAGCCAACTAACTGCTGGCCTCGAGACGAAAAGTGTCCGATGAACAACGAGGAGTTAGAATTGAGGAGCAGATTTAAACACACTATTCAGAACAAATGTTCCGTAGAACCAAATGAAAAATTATTAGACCTGAAGAAGTTCAGTAACCTGACCAAACTACTTAGAGTTACTTCATATGTTCTAAGATTCGTATTCAACGTTAGACATACGACCAAGAGAAATGGAACCCTTTTTGCAGAAGAAATACAATTAGCCGAAGACTTTTGGATTCGAGATTCGCAAAGAGAATTTTTTGGTTCGGAAATTGCCAACTTGAAAAATAATCAAGGAATAAGATCCGATTCGTCGATTTACTCGAAAGCACCATTTTTGGACTCCAAGAAAATACTCAGGATCAAAGGTCGATTCGCTGAGTCAGATTTCTCTCTAGATGAAAAACAACCGATCCTCCTTCCTAAAATATCGAGATTCACGGAGTTGTTGGAACACGAAAAGGTAATGCATAGCGGAGTATCCCTAACGTTGACGAAAGTGAGAAAGAAATTCTGGATTCCTAAGGGACGACAATTAATAAAGAAGATTATCAGTAAATGTTTGATTTGCACGAAGTATTCAGCAAAACCTGCTGGCCAGATAACAGCTCCCTTACCCAAAGATAGAATATCCCAAACGCCTCCCTTTAATGTTTGCGGCGTTGATTTTCTGGACCAGTTTATGTTAAGAATGGTACGGGAACTATGAAATCTTATATAGCACTTTTCACTTGCGCGGTCACAAGAGTGATACATTTAGAGTTAGTTACAACAATGTCGACGAAATACTTTTTGTTAGCCTTTAGGAGATTTGTGGCCAGACGATGAAATTGTACTATTATATATTCGGATAATGCAAAGGCCTTTAAAAAGGCCAGTAGTGAACTAGAACACATCTCCGAAATATTGTTGAGTCATCAGTTGAAAGATTACATTTCTTCCCAAGGCATCACTTGGAAATTCATTGCGGAAAAATCCCCATGGTGGGGAGGATTCTATGAACGTTTAGTAAAGTCAGTGAAGGATCCGTTGCGAAAAATATTAGGCCGTGCACTGTTGAATTTTGAAGAGTTATCCACCTTACTGACTGAAATAGAAATGATTGTGAACATGAGACCGCTGACGTACGTTAACAACTCCCTGGACGAGCCCTCGCCTTTGACGCCTTCTCATTTCTTAAACTTTGGAAGAAATGAAACGGAATTTCCAATAAGTTTGGTAGAACTTGAAGATACGTCTAGAGAATCTTTAACTCGAAGAAAGATGTACCAAACCCAACTTCTTAAGCAAGTCTGGAAGAAGTGGAGGAATCAATACTTACTAAATTTAAAAACTGCGTACCATCTTAAAACTCCTGAATCCTCCAAAGACATGAAAATTGGACAAGTCGTACTGATAGACGGAACATCAAAGTCGAAACTACTGTGGGACTTGGGTATTATTCAGGAATCATTCACTGGAAGAGATGGACATGTTCGAGCTTGTTTAGTGAAAACTTCAAAGGGACTATTTAGGAAGCCCGTGCAACTCTTGTACCCACTTGAAGTGACTGATGAACTTTAAAGACAAGACTATATCCTTTTTATGACAATAATCATTAACTTTTCTCATAATCTAGTATTCAGTGTTAATAATTTGCATCCTTTAAAGTTTATGTTTAGATTATTATTTACGTGGAGAATTCAAAATTTAAGTTAGATTGTTTGACATATAATTTAGTAGTTATGTTTGTTTATTCCTTACTAGACATTTGTATTGTATTTTCTTTCTAATTAGATTTGTGTAGGTGAACTCTCTTGAAGAGTTCAGGTGGGGAGTGTAGCGAAATCTCGCTCTCCAGCAGAGGGCGTGAGCAAGCACTCTCTAACTATACTCGGGGCAAACCTTACCTGATAACAGAGGAGAAGGCTAGAGGAGCCTTTTCACTACTTTCCGAATGTATCACTCCGACACTGGTTTCTCTTTCCAATTATTTGGCTGTCAATGCCACAAAGCAACCCAATCGCAAGGCGAATCTGCATTTCTGATTCCCGCCAGTACGAAAGAGGTCTATCATTGGTCAAGCGTCTGGGAAGGCGTTACATCTAATTTCTGATTTAATCTCGTAATCCTTTTAATTATTGAATTCAAATAAGACAAATATGCAATTATTTTATAATATACACTTTATTTTAGCACTTAATAGTTGATGAATGTCTTAGTTCTGTAAAAAGCAGGGCAAACGGAAAGAACTATTTGAAAGCGGAGGAATCACACGGTCTGCAGCATTCCCTCCATTATCAGGTTAGATGTGCCCCGAGTATAGTTGTCGATGTGAGAGAACGACAGACGAGTTTCGATTGTACTTCGATAAGCGCACGCATGCGCATTCGTTTTTGTAAAACTTCAATTTAAATATTATGTACATTTAATTAAATAGATTTAGTCAAGACTACCTCTCTTCGAGTCATATTTCGATTGACCACCTTTGATGAACCACCGACGTTAGTTTTGAATTGCTTTTCGAAAGTGCCTTTTTGTCGTCACTGGGAGAAACATGTTAAATATCTAGGGGTCACTATTGACCGAAACATGCGCTGGAATGCACACATTAAAACGCTCGGGGGAAATGACCTCGCTTATCAAAATCTCGCTCCCACCATAAGGAACAAGCACCTGTCCATTCCTATCAAGACGCTGCATTACAAAGCCTACATACGTTTATCCGCTACATATGCTGCCCCGGTGTGGGTATATGCAGTGGACATAAGCTCCATAGATAAACTGGAAAGTAAACAAAGTGAAATACTGCAAGCTATCCATCATGGACACGCGTTTGTCAACAATTTAGTCATTCGAAGAGACCTCCGTGTCCCCACCCTGAGACGTTTTATTATCGAACTGCGGTTAGACACTACAGCCGACTCAACAATCTGCCACACGAAATAGTAGCAGAGTACCCTGACTACGACCCTTCGGAGTCCCGCAACAGAAAACGGCCCAAGGCTGTCCTCTTCACCTTTGCCCAACGAACTTAACTTTTTTCATCGTTTACTGCACATGACTGATCTGTACTGATCAGAGCCTACTGCCCACCCTAACCACAAGATAATTGTACCACATGATTACTTATTCTCATCACTGGAGATAAAGCGGATTCCGCAACGGTGCTCCATGACTACCGCTCTTCAGTCCGTCAGTCACAATTTTGAATTTCAAAGCATGTGTAGGGCTTATATTTTCAAAGTCCCTCTTTCCTCCTTTTTTTCCATTTCCAACGTATATATCGACAAGAAAAAAAAACATTAAAACGTTGACAGTCAAAAATTGTTATGCGATTTAAAGACTTTTTCTATAATTCCATAACCAGATAGATGAAAACAAAATTAGTTTTTCATGTATGTATGTTTATGTTTCTTCATAAGCAAAGAAATAGAGAAATAACAAAAATACTGCATTGTATCTTGAACTCCATACGAAGAAAACATTCGGTGCACTACTCAATTAAGACTCTAAAATATATACATTTACACAGATATGATGGTAATTATAAGAAAAGAAAACATTTACCGTCATATATTATTCAGTTCTTACTGAATAATATGCAGGGTGAATCTAAACTCTTGGGCAAAACTTTAAGGGGTGATAGGGAACACAATGAGGAATCGTAATCACATAGCAATCTGGGGTGAAAAACGCAGTTTTAACTAACCCGGTAATAATCACTTTTGGAAAAGCATTGAAATGTCCGTCTGATTTCTTAACCAAGTTTCATAAACAATAGGCTCGTCTCCGAAAATTTCACCCATGAAATAAAGTAAACTTTTTAAACTATCCTTTTTAGTCTTCTGTAGTAAATTCAAAAATGCGTGTTTTAGTGCTAAAACTTTGGAAGCGCTAGTACTTTTGAAAATATGAAGTTTAAGTTGAAATTTCTAAATTTTGATTTGTGCACTTCAATTATGGCCACTCTTTCTTTTAAAAATCCTGTTGATTTTATATTGAGTATGTACTAAAAACTCTCCTCAGCAAAATTAACCCATTCGCGAATTGTAAACAAACACGTCTCCTAGGCGACGAAACTAAATAAACTGAAGTTGTTCGTAAAGCCAAAGGAAACTGATAACCACTGACAGCACTAAACACACGCATTCCAGTTTTCTTACGAAAACTCGTGTAACGAGTTTGTCGTTTACGAGTGCAGCCAATGTTTTGGGACGAACTGTTTGGAATTTGCACCGCCTTCCGCACGCTGTGGTCTGTTTCGAACGTTCGTATGGAGCGCTTCCAGAATACCAATTTTTCGAACGTTCGCTAACTAGGATGCGGCACGGATAAGTTTTGGATGACGTCACAAATCCGAACGTTCGCTTTAACGTACGTGGCAGAATAGACCCCCAAGACGTCCCCGGAGCAAATATAAACAAATAATCGAAAACTGAATCAACTAGCTGATATTTCAGTCGATTTAGTTTTTCAAGTAACTGCACTGAGTTGACTTTAAGAACGACGATCAGCTGTTTTGTTTAAAACTAATGGAAACGCCTTAACACTCAGCACTCGCGCAGGTCTCCTAGGCGACGAAGGCTGCATTCGAAAACGACAAACTCATTGCACGAGTTTTCGTAAGAAAACTAGAATGCGTGTGTTTAGTGCTGTCAGTTGTTATCAGGTTCTTTTGACTTTACGAACAACTTCAGTTTATTTAGTTTTGTCGCCTAAGGGTGCATTCGTATACGACAACTCGTTGCATGAGTTTTCGTAAGAAAACTGGAATGTGTGTGTAATTAGTGCTGTCAGTGGTTATCAATTTACTTGGACTTTACGAACACTTTAATTTTTTTTAGTTTCGTCGCCTAGGCGACGTGTTTTTTTACAATTCGCGAATGCGTTAATTTTGCTTAGGAGAGTTTTTAGTACATACTCAATATAAAATAAACAGGATTTTTAAAAGAAAGAGTGGCCGTAATTTAAGTGCACAGATCAAAATTTAGAAATTTCAACTTAAACAAGCAAATGTTTACCTTCGAAAAATTATGTACACCCTCCAAAAAAAGTATTCGAGCAATAGATAAATTTCCTATTTTAGATTTGCGAATAATTGAGTTTTTGAAAAACGCACAACTTGACAGAAATTCGGAAAGTCATTTATACAAATCCTAATCCATATTCTATGATAAATAATTTGAATATACGAAACCAACGTAAGAAATGCATCTCTTGCTCGAATAATTTTTTTGGAAGGTTCACCTTCGTAGCAGTTTCTAGCGCATGCATGAATTTCCTCCTCGAAAGAGTAATATTTGCAGCTTCAGCAAACGTAAAATACTTTTCATAACAACATACTTTTCCATATCAACAGACACCATTTGTAAAAAGCAATAACGTGGCACAAGTAATCTTCTCAACAAACAATCAACCTAAATCACTCTCGGTTTGCTTCGTTTGAAACTAATTGCACTCAGTTTTGTATACGAACGTTCGAGTTTTTAAACTGAATGCACTCAGTTTCCTGTACGAACACATTAGATGGAAACTCGTTGCACGAGTGCAACTCGTTTGGCGTTTACGAATGCGGGCTAAGAGACGTATCTGTTTACAAATCGCGAATGCGTTAATTTCGCTGAGGAGAGTTTTTAGTACATACTCAATATAAAATCAACAGGATTTTTAAAAGAAAGAGTGGCCATAATTGAATTGCTCAGATCCAAATTTAGAAATTTGAACTTAAACTTCATTTTTTCAAAAGTATTTAGAAAGAGAAGTTCAAATTTCGCTAATAACGGTTTATATCGACTTCAATCTTAACACTAAAACATGCATTTTTGAATTCAATAAAATAAAAAATACAAGAAAATGATGGCCTTTGTAAAATTATGTACCTTCGTAGCAGTTTATAATGTATGCATGAATTTCCTCCTCGGAAAATAGTATTTGCAGCTTCAGCAAACATAATATATTTTCATAACAGCATACTTTTCCATAACAAGGGACGCCATTTCTAAACAAAAGAAACGTGCAGCAAGTAATCTTCTCAACAAACTCAATGAACCTAATCCGCGCACAGGTTACTTCATTTGAAATTAATCACACTCAGTTTTGCATACGAACGCTCTAGTTTTTAAACTGAATGCACTCAGTTTCCTTTACGAATATTTTAGATAGGCGAATATTTTAGATATATTTTGAATAAAGCTTCAAATGCCAAAATATTACAGTTAACCCTTTAACGCACAGTTTTCCCGCTCTGGGAACACCAAACTCTGACGATTTGACTGTTGCCAGTCACTAAGCATAGACAATTTCTAAAAAAATAGTTGCGGGTGACATAGCTCCACGAGAATCCTTTACTTTTTAGCACGTCTTTTCCCGTCAAAAAATCGTCACGAATTTTTTTAACAGCAGTGACATCTGCTGAAAAATGGAAGAATGCGAGAACAGCTGGATAGATTGCCCAATGCTGAAAAAAGGGTCAGCCGTTGCCATCGCTCGACTTAACTACCAGCAAGATGGCGGACGATCGAAACGTTCATCGCGTGCCACAGATCTAGAAACCTTCTTTTGACGCAGCTGGCTGTACCGCACAGCCAACATCGTAGTGATCGCTTCTGTAGTGATAAGATGATTGCTTAAAACGGGCATTATTTATTCTTATTTTTACTCCAAACATCTATTTTCGTTTAAAATACTTATTCAAACTTCACGAATAACACAATTTTGCATAAAAGGCGACTAAATGATCATTGAAGGATAAAAGCAGAATGCATGCCGAGGAATTCGAATGGGGGGGGGGGGGTTACCATCTTAAGTTATACTTTTGGAGAAGTCCACTACATAAGATGTCTAACCGCTGCTATACAGGAACCAAATTTAGTTCGTTGCAATAGTCGCGATGTAACTGCTAGAGCCTCATATCTTACGAGAAAGTAATGACGCTACGACAAAACTTACAATAAGCATTGCAACGCCGAATGTATTTAAGTAGAATTTACAAGTGTTTTTGAAAGAATCTGAAACCGTAGATAATTTTTATTTCTTAATTTTAAGAGTGAAGTTAATCCGAGCTGAATATAGTTATTACGTCAAGTACTGCAATCAATATTAAACTGTTCTGCACTTTTCATACTTACGCATTTATCATATAAAGGTTGGAGATGCAAATGCCCTTTCCACTTGAACTTTGTATTAGAAAAACTCAATAAAATACATTATATATCAGGTTGTAACGAAAGTTCTCCGCCAAATCTGCTTGAAAAACTATCTTCTAACTCCTTAGATAACTCTTTTTGAACTTTCGGTAACAACCCTGCACAGTGTCACGTGATGCAACAAGTATTTAAAGCTGTAGTCATTATAAGTTGATATTCTGTAGCTGACTGTTTGCAACACAACTGGAAGTAAATGATGGTTCTAATTCTCTAGAGTGATAGTTCCATTTGACACACCTTGTACTCAATGATAACTATATTTTTTTACAGATTTCATAACACAGAGTTATAAAGTAAGTCTCTTTCTTTCAAATGCCAAAAATCGTTTGACAAAATATGAGCAAATACGCCAACGCAAACTGTTTACTGACGATGTTTATGGTGGTGGGAAACTTTCGTTACAACCTAATATTTGTTGCCATAACAATTTATTGCGCGTAGTCCTAATCCTGTAATGAGTCTGGTAAAAGCAGAATCTAAATATAGAAAATCAGAGTTTTGCAACAAATTTTTATGGGTAATGCTAGTTTAACTAAAAACAATGAATTTAAATCATAAAGAACCGTAAAAAATGTTGAGAACTAATGTTCAGGCATTTATGTTATTTTGAAGGGCTGTAGACAACAAAAATCTACACCCAAAGAACTAATGCTTCTGGGTTATTCTTCGAAAACATCCAATGATTTAAAGAAAAAAGCCCCATTATCCTTTGCAAACCTCCTTGATTGTTTGAATTTGGACAGTAAGTTTTGGTACTGAACTCAGAATTATGCTTCGAAATGAGATTTTCGGCATTTTTTCAGCCTTAATGTGTTCATAATGATCCAAATCATAATGCAGTTTGATATGTCTTAAACAATCGTGTGAGTAATTGAATACCTTAAGAAAGCGGACCTGCACCCATTAAAAAATCGTACCAACTGTTAGCTGCAAGTTCACTTAACACGCAATCAAAGTAGAATGAGAAAAACTATACACTTAAATGTGAAAGGCAACTTTAAAATTCATTCCTCTTAAAATAAGGGATTTTGATTTTAGATACGTAAAGTATTTCACTGCCTATCAACCATTTTAAGCATGCATGAAACATGCAAACATGTGCGCCTACGTGCAATTCTATAAGTTCGTACGGGTTAAATAATTTGCTAAAACCGATTTTCTGAAAAGTTGTCCTAAAATGTCCTATTTGAAACTAAAACTTAAGACTTATCAAAATAACAAATCATTATATAACGATATTTTAAAAGTTTGAAACTTTAACAAATCCAAGATCTGTGCGAAACCCGTCTATACATACCAACATGTAAACCGATTAAGCATGTAAAATTATTTGGAGAAACAAAAGTAATGTCATTGTCTCATATCAACACTTTTCCTACTCGAAAATATTTAAGATTAAGTTTGTATAAAGTTGATAAAGATGGCTCTCGATAAGAGAATTTTCGAAAATTCTTAATCTGTGGGAGGAGAGCTTGGGGGCAAAATGTGTGGTATATCTAGTTCTACGAGAAAGGTCCACAGTATTCTTGTAAAATTTAGCACGAACGAATACCTACATTTCACAACCTTCCGAAATTCCTTTTTCACATCGTAAAAATAAAATTTTTTTACTTTAAAATGGAACAGACATGAATTTAGCACAACTTTTGACAGTAAAACTTTGCAAAGTTTGTAAAAAAGAAACTGCATAAGGTTTCGATTCAGCCAATACCATTTCACTTTTGAAACATTCCTGGCTTTACTGGAAGGTTAATAGATTTCCCTCTGCGGACTACATACATCATGTCCTCCAAAGTATAACTAATTCTTTATAAATAAGGGACGAGTTGCCAAAGTAATTAAAAAGTACAGTTAAAATGAGGTAGGAATAAAAAGACCAGGTTAACCCTTTTCTTGGAACAGTAGGTTGTGCTACATTGCCACTTATTTTCAACACCTCCTGCTACTACTCGTAATACTTCCTAGTGTGTTATCCAATAAAGTACTGAAAATGTACTTCAAAACCTCTAGATTTTTTTGAAGTGCAACGTATTAAACCATACTCGGCACTAAGAATAGGGTTGGGTAAGAATTCCTGTGGTTCATTTTCAAAAATATTAAATTTGTACACGGCCCCCCCATGCAAAAAATTCGAAATTTGTGAAGCGTGTCCCAATCAATAATTAGGTGACAAAATTTGAGAATTTACTAGAAAGTGTCGGAAATATGAAGATAAATGTATGCAGATTTAAACCACATTAATGGCTTTAAGGGGGGGGGATCTGGCCAGATATTGCATTTAAGAGGTCGTACAGAAATTATGAAGGAAAACAATGTTTTGCACGCTTGCAATATACGTTTACATTTGAAATCATGTACGTGCGCAGATCTTTTGTTTCATGAAGATGAAGATGTTCAAGAACTTTTATGAAAAGGCTGAAATTTGATACACCACCTTAGTGTACGAGGCACATGTTTCACTTTTTTGTACGAGGTCGTATTCAAAAAAAAATTTTTTTTAATAACTAGAGTAATTTTTTTAAAGTAATCTATCTTCCTGCCTTACTTTGAACTTTTAAAAATACACATTGCAGGCGTATCTGTAATAGATGATACGCTTTAATTCTTTACCACTTATTGGAACCTGTATGAACAAAAATAAAAATCCAGAATTACAATCTAGAGCTTGTTTTAGAGCCACTTCAAAATTTCAACTACAAGTTAACAAAAAGCCGGATTCCGAAAATAGAGAATTTAATTTGAAAAAATAATAATAATCTTTGATAAAACCATCACTAGCATGACACTAAATTTTAAGAGAGGGGCGTCATTTACTTGACCGACACGGACTACCCATATACTTTCACTTATGCAAAACTAAACTTTCTGGCAGAGATCTATTAGGAAGATTTTTCAAATTGTCATATGACAATCAAAATGAACGATAATGTCTGAAAATCATTAGATATTTCCTGTAAAGCTATCTTAAATGTGCCACTTTCATTCAGATCATAAAAATAAATGCAAAATATCGAATTCCCCAAGCTTGAATATTACCTTTCCACCCATCCTCGCATGCAAAAGCAAGAATGAATGCCACATGAAAGAAAGAAAAAAATCACATAATCGTAAGTCAAAATTTTATTGCATAAAAATTATACACTCATGTCCATAAATTAAGGATAATTCAGAATCACACAGAAATTGATCTCTAAAATAAAAATTTCACCTGTGGAATGATCACACACATCTTGAAGAATAATATGCAAATTACAGGAAACCACCAGATGGCGTGGATGGTACGTCACAATGACGAGAGTGTAAGAGAGGGGTATATAAGGAATGGTGGCAAAGAAGTAAAATTGTTCACAAGCGCTGTGAAAGCCTTTCAGTGCAAAAACCGCATAGTTACGGTACAAAGGAGGCATTTGGATGATGTTTTACATGGCAGAATTATCGGACGACTGGAATGTGGACGTACCCAGCTGGAAGTATCCGAGGAACTTGGAATCGTCCACAGTGTCATCTCCAGGCTTTGGCAACGATTCCAAGATGATGGTAATGTGAGTAGACGTTACAGCACAGGCCGCCCCCGAGTTACAACGCCGAATGAGGACCGCTATTTGGCAGTTACTGCCAAAAGAAACAGACGGAGTACAGCATCAGACCTGTCTCGTCAGCTCTCTTCAGCTACCGGTACGAAAGTTTCAAGGCAGACCGTGTACAGACGCTTAGGGCACATTGGTCTATATGCTCGTAGGCCTGTCAGATGTGTTCCACTTACCGCAACTCACTGTCGCCTGCGATTAACCTGGAGTAGAGAGCATGCATTGTGGACACCGCAACAGTGGTCTTGTGTGATGTTTTCCGACGAGTCCAGGTTTAGTTTGGAGTCTGATTCTCGCCGGACATTCATCTGGAGAGCGCCAGGTACCCGTTACCACCAAGAGAACACCATTGAAAGACACCGTTACGGTGGTGCAGGATGGCTCGTTTGGGGAGGGATTATTCTTGGTTCCAGAACTGACCTGCATGTTCAGAGTGTAACGATGACAGGCCACATGTATCGGGATGTCATTCTGGAACAACATGTACGTTTGTTTCGGGGCGCCATGGGTGCTGAATTTGTGTTTATGGATGACAACGCCCGTCCTCACCGTGCAAACATTGTAGACGAATGCCTTCAATCGGAGGATATCACCCGTATGCATTGGCCAGCATACTCACCGGACTTGAATCCAATAGAGCATGTGTGGGATATGCTTGGCCGACGAATTGCAGCCCGTCAACCCCCTTCCACCTGTCTACCGGAACTTCGTAGCGCATTGCTTGATGAGTGGTGTAATATTCCCCAAGATCAGATTGATCATTTAATACTCAGCATGCCTAGGCGTTGCCAGGCCTGTATTGCATCGTCCGGGAGACATACTCCGTATTAATCATCCTACTAACCACGTTATACTGTTTTTTGTAAATAGGTTCTTTTTTGAAATTTGGTCAAGGGAGTAAAACTTGCAATTTTTATTAATTATGTCATATATATAGCATCTTTTTTGCTCTTTACTTTTTGTTTAATAAATAGACTTTACAAATAAGTCAAATTTGTTTTGCTTCTTTCTCTTTCTTTGCCTGAACGTCATTATCCTTAATTTATGGACATGAGTGTACATAAATTAGTGCCATATTACAACGAATTCATTTTCTTAATGTATTTAAGACAGATCAGATAACAGAATTCGAGAAAATTGGCATATTCAACACAATATTAATGAACTTTAAAAAAGAGACAACTTTAAATCATTTTTTTTACAAAAATATTCCAACTTTGAACATATCGCACACATAACGAAAAGAACTGTACAGCGATAATAACTCGAAGTTAAAATTTTACTATAATTAAAAAAAAAAACAAAGACATGAGTATATGAACTTATAAAATGCAGGCTCATGAGATTTTTTCTTACTAAGTCATTAAACTTATTAGTTTGCGTAATACTATTTTTTGAGGTAGCTTTGTTTATAATGATACCTTTAAAGTAGTTTGTTGCCAGAGTTATATGAAGGGCATCTGCCTAAGGGAGAGCGTTGGCCTGGGCGGATTTCTTGTTACGGGGATCTAACGCGTATTCGCTTTATATCTAGAGGAAACCGCCTGAAACTGCAGGCCCATAGTTCACCTTTCAGTAGGCCAGAAACCTGGACCTTCACACTCCAGTCATCTACCAATCTTCAGTTTCTTATACACGTTATGGGTCGGCATTTAAATCTTTAATAATTTTGAAACAAATTAAAAAGCTGCTCAGTGCCCTCAAATTGTGAACATATAAGACAAGATTTTATAAACAGTATTGGAAAACCGTGCTGTCTGAATGGTCACGATTATTAAAAGGACCGCAAGTTCTTCAAATACTGAAGCACATGAAGCAATTTCTCGAAATTCAATTTCCCTCTAATCTTAAAATTACTTAAATTCCAAGTAATAACGTTCATATTTCGGCACAAAGTAAGAGGACACAGTTTTAATTTTGAAATAATTTTACTAAGCATCAGTTACACATCAATAAAGAAAAATTCGGAGATTATAAATGCTTATCTGGGAAAATGTGGCAGTAGAATAGAAACTAAATTTAGTTTTAGAACAAGCCAGTGATATCAATTTTACCTAAATCCAGAAATTAAATGAAACAGTGCCTGTACCTTATGTATTGCTTGTAATTCTTCGGCATATCAGGAAAGTTTATAGCGTGACAAGCAATTAATAGCCATGGACTAATCATGTCTCGAGTAATTAAGACATATTTCAAGTTCATCCAAAAGGAAATTTGGCCAAGAAATGCATGCCGAAGCCTCTATAGAAACTAACACCCTTTTAAATTAAAATATGTCTTTAATAGCAATAAAATTTTTAATACAATTAAACAAATCTTTCCCTGTAAAGAATGCTTATGTTTTAAATTTCAGTCACTTTCATAGAAATTTAATAATTAACAAATACCTAAATTTTCGGCCTATGCATAGGGTTTCAAAGATTAAAAAAATTGAGGGATCGTCACCATTTCCGCAAATTTTCCTTTTCAATAAAATTTACGAACAGCAAATGCAGGTTAAGACAAAGTGAAAATGAGATTTTAGAAAGACAGGTTTATTTTCGGATACCTTCAATTTTACGAAAAAGCATTTTAACGCAATTTTATTGTATCATGCTTAAATTTTAAGTCATTTAAATTTTGTTAATGTTATTTTTTAAATATTAAAATTTACCTTCAAAGACATTTGTCAAAAAGTTTTATTAATTATTTTAATAGCAGTTTATTATAATTTCTTGCGGAGAAACTTAATCGTAATTTGTAAATATATTGTTTTATGTAGCTTTGTCATTCCAGAAGAGGGAAATTTACTACATAATGTTATTTGGAGCTACTTTTTAACACCTTAAAGTATTTGTCACGTTGAAATTTACATTAAAAATACAATTTCAAAAGAATAAAATTGAACTATGGTACCTCACAATGCAATAGGAGAATTAGAGATAATTTATATAAACCTACACAACTAAATTTTCATGGCCATGCCTTATGCTCTGCAAAAACAGCAACACAGGCACTCCATATGAAAAATATATCCTCATAAAAATTTGTCATAGTTAAAAACAAAACCACTTTTACCATTTAGTTTGACAGAAGTTAAGTATTGACTGAAAGTCTTGCACAAATAATTGAACTTAGAGCTTAAGAAATGACTTAATTGCATTGAACTTTATTTTCAAATTATCTCACTAGGCTATTTAAAAGAAGTGTTAGCTTAGTTAAACATTGGGCTTGACGTATCGTCTAGTAATTAAATTTTATGTTCTTAGATGTTTGCAACTGTTCGGAAGTTTAATTCCATTTAAATTCAGACAGAAAATATACTATTAAATTTTTAAAAATGCATCAGCTGAATTACTGAGATTAACAAACTTATAAAACAAAGGACTGTTTACAAGCAGCTTTATATTTCATGAGTATCCATGTCTAATTTACATTAATTTAGAAAATATATGTGCCTTTCGTACATGTAAAAGGCGAGTCTGCAACTTTGGAAATTTCAAAATAATCGTATCCATAAAAAGTTTTGGGATAGCCGTTCAATTAAATTAGCTACTAGACAGACCCATCGTATTACAATATTTTCTTTAATTTCTACTTTTAATAAAAATAAGCTTTCCTTTCACTGCAGCTTTTTTCACGCGATGCTTGAAGGAATACATCATGGCCAGACAAACAAGCATTTTACCCGAAATTCCTAGCTTCCTTAGAACACGAAGTGGATCAAAACGTAAATTTTTGCTTTCAAGATATCTACTGTTAACGTTAAAGCCCGTATAGGCCAAATTATGTATCGGGCATCCCTATTCAAGTACAATAAATTTTAATTTCTCCTCCCCCCCTTTTTTTTTTTATCTTCGCGTTTATATAACAAAACCCAATTTTACAGAAGCAATACTACAATTGCCGGTAACAATTATGGGTGAATCATTGAAACAGACCTGCACAAATATATTTTTGTAGGCGCCAATACAGGTACATGCTTCAATGTTTCAGCCATTTTAAGGTAAATTTTAAGCATCAAACCTGTTATTCTAAATAAGAAAATAAGAATATCAATCCATTTCATGGAAAAAGGAAGCCACGATCTCCGGGGAAATATTTCTCCCAAAGTTTCCTTCGAAAATCGTAGGAAAACTGCTGAAGTAAGTGAAACAATTTTGATGATTGGCTATTAAACTTTAGGCAATGATTTTTCATTCCTCAAACCAAGATTGGGCAAAAATTTGCTAAATCAATATTACTAGTAATTAAATTTATTTGAATAAGGGACGAGTTTTTTCTTCTAGAATTTATCAGTAGTTTTTGGAAAGGCCATGAAAATTTTCAAGAGGATCTTAGCAGTCTAATAAAATACCAAGTCATTTGTTAAACATGACGTGTAGAGTGCTCAAACTAAAATAATTCAGTTTAAAAGTTCGAATTTTTTTATCAGAAACTAAGTTAATGCGATTGATCGGATGAAGTCGAATTTATTTTGTTGCAGTGATGATTCCTTTCAATAAGAAAGTGCTCCAATATTCAGGTGTCTGAAGCATTTGCTTGATATTATCTTATGCTGTAAAAGTTGGCCTAAAATAAGGATTTTCAAATTCCCCCATGTCTATTTGCTTCATACAACGCGTACGAGTTTTCCCGTTTCTACACATTTCGTAGTGATGCTGCGACTACATTCTTAGACATAATAGTAACTACATTTATTAAGTATATTGATGCCTACTTTAACCCGTTAACGCCGAGCGATCTATTTTTAGCCTGTCGCAAAAGTATTTAAGCATTCTTGTTTGAATTCCTCGAATTACAAATGTTATCGCTGAGCATATTTTGGAAATCGTGAAGTAAAAGGGAATCCTTCACTGTCTCATCCATATTGCAGAAAACGTTTCATTCTTCATACCACACAAACATCGGAAGTTCATAGTTAAATAGTGAATACAACTAGTTTCCTTTTTTATGGTAGTCTTATTAGAATTCCGCAAAATTTGGATTTAGTCATTTTTTTAAAATTCAATATATCCAAGCCCTTATCCAAGTTGAGAAAGTTTGACACAATATTTTTTTTAGAACGAGAAGACGCTCCAATTTTCTAATTTCGGTAAATATTGCAGAGGGTAACACTGGCTTGCTCACAAATTCATATTAATGCTCTTATAAGCTACAACGTATTACCGATCAAGACATTTATTATAAAAAACACATCTAATGGCACATAGTACAAAGGATCAAACCCATCATTTTGACAAAAAAAATGGATCAGCTAATTTTAAACATGGTGCATTTCCTGAAAAGAAATTGCAGTCGACTAATATTATGAAATTGTATTGTTGAAATTCAAAAATTTTCTATTTAACATAAACTTAAATAACTTTAAAATTAACCTTCAAAATGAGTATTCGTTTCCAATGAGAAAAAAGCAAGACTGAACATTTGATATGATCGTGGTAAGTTAGCTTTGAGAGAATATTTAAAATACGATTGGAAATTTAATACTGAAATTAAAATAGTATTATGCAAACACTAAAAGAGTACAAAGAGTTCATTAAAGAAAATCTCAAATTACATGTTATATCCTCATAAATTGAATATTATATATACTTAAATGACCATAGCAGTTCAGTTTCATGGAATGAGCAAGACCAGGATTGCCAGATATGTAATTGGTAATAAAGAGGTCTGCTAATAATCATTTTAGATACTCATTTTGGCCATTAATTTATATCTTCTAAAATTGAGTAGTCAAAATTTGTTTAATATTTTGGAAACTTAGTTCAAATACACTTAAATATCGTATGCATGCTTATTATGTTAAACAGTTTTCTGGAGTTCTAATTTTAAAGAACATTAAAGCAATTTTAAATAGGAAAGAATTTTGGGCAAAATTGAGTTTCATTCTTGACTGCTGCTGCAGCAGTACTCAACTACTCACCTAGGTAATATTGTTAATTTTGAAGCGCTTTAAGAATCTAAACTTCCACAGAACGAAGAATGACTGCCTTGACATCACTGCAACAGTGCAATTTTAAAACTAAAAAATTATTATGTTGTATCTGCCTCTTAGAGGCATTTCTCGTTTAAATTGACCAAAATTATTGTATCAATGGTTTGTTAAATTTTCTATATAATCTTTGGCAAAAATGCCGCTTTATATCTGGCAATCCTGAATGAGAACAAAACAATTTGTTGCAAAAAACCAATAGTTTTATGGTTCATTCTTTTATCAGTAAGGCAAAATAAAACTGGCATATAAACAGTGTTAAAGTGAATAACTAAACATTAGTGAAACAGTATTTGCAGAAAAATATAATTACGAAAAATTAAACTTTGTATAGAATGAGGTGGGGTAAGTGAGCTGCATAAAATCGATATGCAGCTTTGTTCAAGTGTATACAGTTAAAAATTATTTGATCGAACTTTCTATTTATCTATATCATGTATGTCCTTTATAGAACCTGAATTTTTCATTTAAACACAATATTTCATGAGTTCTCTAAGTAAGCGACCCTATCTAGTTGTGTAAATTCATTTTCTGTCTATCTCTAAATAGGTGCATTAGCAATATGGTAGGATCAGAACGTTCAAAACTACTTTAAAGCTTGGTAACACTTTTTGCAGAGCTAAATTAACAAGTGTAGTTTGATAAACTGTGTGACGAGGAAAATATCGTTAATACATAAACATTTCGATTTTACCCAACAAAATTCAACTTCGGCTAGTGTTAAATGTTTTTGGATAAAAATTGTTCAGAAGTATTAAGCGCACATTTCGTGTACGCACTTTCACCGTACCAACGAAAGGAAGGGGGCAAGTGCACAACGCCTCTTTGTGTTTAAGCAGTAGATGTAAAAATAGGAGTTAAAAGTACAATTAAGAGCCCCCAATAAAAAGCAGGAAATAATTCACTTTCCGTCAATGTTTTAAAAACGCTTACGAGCTCCTGCTCAAAGGATAAATGACACTAAGTTAAATATGTCACAAAGCGAAATCAGATCATTAAAATATAGTTTTATAATAAAGTATGACCAAAGCTTTTGATGCATCTCATTCACATAGTGCAAATAAGCAATTCAGAACCTATGTATGCTCCTACCACAACCTCACCCTGTAACGTATGCAAATTGCTTTTAATCAAAGCATTAGGAGTTTAGAATTCAATGTTTGAACAGTTTGTTCCATTTAAAATTAAGATAGGAAAACACACAAGATATTGACAACAGCATAACAGTGTCCGCTTTTAATGTTTATTTTAAAGCTTCTACGTGCATATTTTGAATCAATTTCTCGCTAGCCTTATTTAAAAACTTAATGAGAGCTCCAATTTAGAAACGTCCCCTTTAACATTTAATTATTACGCGTTCAAAACACTAATTATTGAATGTGGCTTTTTCTAAAGACTTACTTGCTGTGAAGTAAACAGATAACATGCACAGTTCTACTGAGTGGTAATAAACCTGTTCACAGTAATATGCTACATCGGACTGTTGTGTTAACCCTACAGTAGGTGTAGCCAATATGCTACACCCATTTTTCCGTAATAAAGCGAAAAGTTTGCAGTTTTTAATCCGAAAAATGCAAGACCATATGTAAATAATTTTTACTTTAAGAATGTATGACAACGTTTTTTTAAGCATACATGCACGAATGTCTAGCGTGTGCATCCAGTTATCTGAACCGATATTTCTCCCCCCCCCTCCGATTTTTTCTAGTTTTTATTGCTTAGTGAAAAATACGAAACTTTAATAGTATTGGGATTAAATAAAGTTAATTTGGGCTATATTAATTTATTATACGAGAGCTACACGGTGCACATCCTACTTTTTTGATCATGAATATTTTTCTGGAAGATTGCATGCTGCAATCTAAAAATTTGTCTGGTATAAGTAAGCCTAAATTAAGTTTTGGAACAATTTTCAGCTCGTTCTGCACGGTTTGCTGTTTTGTTATTTCTATGTTAGTTAAATTTTAAATTTCCATTAAAATCTTACATATATATTAACGTATATATTGAGTGCTTCGAACATTGCAATCGTTAAGATGGAACATCAAAAACCACCGTTCTGAAGGTTACTCTGACTTCCTTAGCTTATGAAGAGGATAGCACTAGTTTTTTAAATTTTAAGAAACGCACAAACAAGATTCCCCCCCTCGCATATTTTAAGAGGCCTAACATATCAAATCCCATTTACTTAAATGAGAAATTATGTCTACTGGGAGAAAGATCCGAAACATGGATCCTGTAACAAATCGATTTTTATAGGGCCCAATACATTCACCATGTTTGCTGATCAATTTCCCTTTCAAGTACAATATTTACTAAAAATGCCACTTCTAAATAAAAATTTATGCCAGATGCAATATAGTAATGAAATAAGGCTCGACTGTATGATGTTTAAGGGCATCTTGTATTTATCCTTTTCATGAGCTAAGGAAGACTAAAGATTTTACGCGAGTCCGTGACTTATTTAATCGTTAACATCAAATTAGCATAAAAAATAATTGCTCAACTTTAAATTAAAAATGAGCTCTTTTTCAATAAAGAGGCTATTCACATCAAAGAAATAATTTTCAATTTGCACATAATATCATGCATTTTAGTTTTATTTTCAGCACAATTTAACTCAACTTCATTTAGGCTTGCTTATACTAGGAAATAATTTTTAAATTTCAAAATTTAGTTTTCCAGAAAAAATGTTTGAATTCGAAAAATTAGAATGTCCACCCTATAGTTCTAGTAAAACAAAATGAAGTAATGTACCCTAACTACTTTAGTCCTAGTACTATTATAGTTTTGTATGAGGTTTTCTCTGAGCAATAACAATTAGAAGCATCAAAAATTCGGCTAGAAATTCGTTCAGAGAACTGGATGCAGATGTTATGAATTCAATGCTTGTTTGCTCAAAAAATAAATGTCCCCATACATTTTTAAAAACTAAAAATTTCCCATAATGGTCTTTTATTTAATCTCATATTGCATACAAAAACTACGAAATTTTCTTTTTATTACGGAAAAACGACAGTCTAGCCAATTCACTACAGCATGCTCCGTAGGATTAATATGCATGAGAAACACCAAGATATTAGCTTTATAAAAATAGAACTTTCAGCGAGTTTTAGCCAAAACAATTGACGCATATTCAATTATTGTGGATATTACTTGTAATTTAGAAATAAGCTGATGAACTGATAATTACTCAATTTGACCCGAGTTTAATGCTAGTTTAAGACAGCTCTAGTTCAGTGAAGCGACTTCATTTCTAGAATTAAAATTTATATTCAAAATATGCATGAGAAGCTTTAAAATATTACATTAGCTTTATAAAACACCAATTTTAAGTAAATTACACTTGTAATATCAGCATATCACAACATTCTAAATACTACTTATGCAATTTAGCTATCGTGATAAGCAAATTGAAAACTTACATTTTCAGACACTGAAATTTCAATAAGGTGCATGACTGATATTACACTTTCTATACTGTAACTTAGTTTTATTAAATTTAACATGCAACTTAACCCACTACCCTTCAATATTACCATATCTTTCAAAGTCGCATTGAAATTAGTTTAACAGCGATTTCAAGCATTTAATACTTAGGGTCAATGTACATCTTAATCATTACATTAAAATCACGAGAAGTTTCTTCAAATTAAATTCGATTGAGAAAATTTTGGAAATTTGCCAATACTGCTTTAAAACCATCTTGCGAATAACAGCCTTTTAACTAACAGTACTAGGCTGAAATGTTACTTTGACCTATAAAATAATGACAACACAAAACAAGGCTAGATATTTGATAACATTTTATGAGCAACAGTTAATACAATTCACTTTCTAAATTTAGCTTTATGAATTAAAATTCCAAGAGATTGTAACTGCTGCTTTGATAGTTAATTATCGACGGGTAGTGGGTTCAAGAACATTGCGAAGAGAAAAACCCGCATAAAACAGTATTTTAGTATAGTACTACTACATTCTTTAGTGTGGATACTTCAACAATGCACATTAGTAGAAAGATTTAACAATTTTTAACCAGCCCAATAAAAGAGATGCAAGTCTCCCCCCCCTCCCTCCAGCTTCTCCCCACGGATTCAAGTTAGAAATTTAACATGGAACATTAAGACTTGCAGGTCAAAAAGTATTTAAGATGTTTTATTAATTCTTACTTTTAGAACATTTTAAGATGTTTAAGTTAAATTAAGCGAACATCAATAAAATTTAATTCAAAAGTAGATAGATATTTAATCGTATTAACCAACTAATGTTTAACAATAGTAATAAAGGTTCATATCTGAATTCGACATTTTAAAAATATCCAAGTTGAATAGGATTCTCAAACCAAAAAATAAGCTCATTACACATACTAAAATATTAGCCAATTCTATAAGTTTTGGCTATTAAAGCTTTTAAGGAACGTTTAAAACCGTCAAACTCAATTCTTGTTTGCATTGCATTAATTTAACAAAGTTTCATCATTTGAAAGTAATCACTTAAACGCAGGCAGCTCATTTAAATAGTTCACTCTAAATTCATCCATCGATTATCAACCCGAGCTCCTGGGCAGAAGATATAAAGTAGGTTGTCACTCAAATGGCTTACTTGCAAAGTCACCTAGAAATGCTCTTTATCAGTACACATGGAAAAGTTTATACTGCGAATAGTCTAGAACTGCCAGTAACTAAGCAGAAAACTTGCAGATTGAAATAGATGAATCAACTTCTTGCCAGGCCAGATTCCCAAGTATTTAGTTCAGAGACTTTGATCACGACTTTTGCATCCAGACAGCAGGGTAACCAAGGTGTTTGTAAGCCTATAACATAAGATGGCAAAAATTAACTGCTTGAAACCGAAATAACATTTAGAGACAAACTTTTGGTAAAGGTTTCCAAAACTTAATTTCGATAGTTTTATTTCGCACCCTTGCTTTCCCTGTCATATCCCCACCCCTTTTAACTTTCGTACATTTTCCTTGGCCATTTTATGGTTGTATATGTATATGTAGATTATAGAACAAATAAACGACTATTTCATAAGTTTTCAAGAACCATGCGATGTATAATTTTAGTTTTTCAAACATCAGTAAAACCAAGCCTCAATAAAACATATGAAATTCACGTCACTTCGATTTGTATAAAGTTTTGTGACGTAACATTGTTCAAACATGGCGTGAACTAAATATATTAGAATAATAAGCTTTGTTGCAAATTTAAGCCTGCAATC
Source organism: Cheiracanthium punctorium (assembly GCA_038373885.1). Classification (NCBI taxonomy): domain Eukaryota; kingdom Metazoa; phylum Arthropoda; class Arachnida; order Araneae; family Cheiracanthiidae; genus Cheiracanthium; species Cheiracanthium punctorium. Next base: position 700,973 of record JAWZYV010003132.1, read on the forward strand.
TAACCGAAATTCGACAGTTGTAATGGCATTACAATAAAAAATTTCCTAAAGAAAATTTGATATTTCTGAATTTTACACTTAATCTGACACTTAACTGAAAACGACAATTAAGTTATGCAAGTCCTTTTATTTGCTAGTTTATTTTGAACTAAAATATTAAATTTATAAGCAATAAAATTTTTACATTTGTTTACAGTGCACATATTCTAGCTTAAGCTAAATTATATTTAATCGGATAACTAATTTAAATAATCTAAATAAAAATGCTAATATTAGAGAAATTGCAAACCTTTCTGTAGTGCCAGACTGCGAAGATAGACTTTGTGATGCAGTTTAAAAGACCTTCAGAAGAAATTTCATCTGATGATAACCACAATTCTCTATAATACTCTTACTGGAAACCACGTCTTTAGGTGATGATCATTCGTTCGCCGATCCGCTTGAAGACTGCACGAGTCCATAGAAGTCTTGATCAACTTGAGGGCAAGTAACATTACTGCGATTAGAAGATCCTTGAAGGGCAGGTAGTTTAATCTGAAACTATCTTAAGTAATTAGATGACTAAATTTAAATTATCAAACTAAAAATGCTAATTGTAAAGAAATCGCAAACCTTTCCTATAATGCCAGTCGGCGAAGTTAGACTTCTTAGTAACTGAAGACCTTCTGAAGAAATTGCATCAGATGATAACCACAATACTCTTTCATACTCGTACTGGAAACCACGTCTTTTAGGTGACGATCTTTCGTCCGCCAATCCGCTTGACGTGACACTAGTTTTAGAAGTGTGATCAACCTTAGGGTACGGTCACGCCAACATCAGTCCAGTTCAAAGCTTCTTGGAGGCGGCGTAGTTACCACAAGTATCAACAATCGTTCACTGGACATAAATCTAAAACTAAGAATGCGTAAGTTAGGGAATTTAGCAAATGACATTTGACACGTCTTGTGAAAAGTGCTCTCGGCATTTCATCAGATAACCACAATTCTTTCATACACTTACTGTAAAGCACGTCCTTTATATGAGGATCTACCGTTCGCCGTTGCCGACGACACGAATCAAGGAAGTCTTAATCAACTTTAAGGTAAGCAACATTAGTCCAGTTCAAAGTTCCTTAAAGGCCAGGAAGTTTAATCTGAAACTATGAAAGCACAAATCCCAGGGAAGAAATTTCACCTGGGATGTGTTGTACGAGATAAGTTGGCATTCAGGATACAGGGCTAAGTTTCATACTTACAGTTCACACAATGCTTAACAATGTGGTTTCAATGCCCTTCCACTTTGGTCCATGACAAGTATTCGAACAGAACTGGGTTCCAAACAGCTTTGAAAAACTGAGGAGTATATCAAAATGGCAACTTTTGACGAAAATGTTTCCGTTTTACTTCGTAGATTATACTATCATGTGCATTGACACTTCCAACTTTAAAAGGAAGACTTTTTCCCAAATTAACTTTAGGAAGAACATTTTTACATGTAGACTAAACTTCGTATGTGCATTTTATCTTGTAGAACTGTAGATTATTTTGCTCAAACCTCGTGGAGGCATTTAAAATAATTATCTATGAAAACGTCTTCATTAACGAAACCTTTACATTTGAAAATACTGTTCAGGTAAAACAGGTTTATGGACATAATATTTGTATATTCATGAGGTCTACCAAAATTTTATGAAATCTAAAGAAACATTGTTCTTCGACTGTTATACTGCCAAACTGCACATTTCAGTCTGATCTTCGTATATGAATTTCCTTAGTAAAATGTGCATAAAATTTACATCTTTAATACTTACTCAGTCGTATTGAATTCAGAGTGAAAAATCAAAATCCAGTAATCGGAAATTACTCTTCATCTCTCAATTTAATTCGTGATCATAAAAATTCCAGTCATTTAAGTACTCAAGATCATACTGCTTATTAACAAGCTAATCAGTTTAATGCACGACGGGTTATTCAAAAGTCAATGATAAACGAAATCTATTAAAATCCGCTAATTGCCAAAATGGCTCCAATTTCAACCATTTGCGTCTGCTTTTCAAACATCCAGACCAACTTTGGCTCCGATCCTGAGTTAATGAATTCCGGAAGATATATCCCAGGTATTTTTAGAGGCATGATGCTTCCTAATCCCCTACTCTACTTAATGCAGCTTTAACTACATAATTTGTTCCGTTACCAATATTTTAAAAATAGAAATTTTCTCTTTGGTAAATCTTGTAAAATTTAACATGAAATTGGATTTGATAATTTTCCTACCTCTGGTCCATAAAGGAAAAATAATAAAGGCTTTAGTGTCAGCTTGAATTAATTTTAATTATACTAATATTTATGAATAACAGACCACTTGAATAAAAATTGAAAAGAATGATAGCTTTTATATCGAATTGTAATTTTATTACTTCAAACAATTTAGATTTCGCATAACTTAATTGAAATTACCAACTTAATAGTGAAATTACTTAATAGTAATTCAATGTAATGTTTCCTCCACTAGTCTGTAGTAAATTCGGTCATCTGACTATCGCAATTTAAGGTGTAAAAGGCAATAAACCCATTAACTAAATTTTCAAAAACCGAATTTAAAAATGTTTACGTTTAAAAACCACGTACCTCAATTTTATTTGCCTGCAATCGTTCCGATATTAACACATTAAATATAAATTTGAAATCTGCATACGGACGTATTGAGCGGCCAATCGCAGCAAGTGATTGTGTGGTTTTACAAGCTACACTAAAATAGTACTTTGAATTTATCACCAATACTACGAATTAATCATACTTAATTTTAGCAAACTGGACATTGAACCATAACAAATTTCGAAAAATGAAGTAAATTATAAATTTCAGATAGATATTCTATTTTCCGACTGTTTTTCAAGTATTTTAATAGACTAAACTACATCGAATGAACCTACAATTTTGAAACTATTCCTAACACGTTTTGCTGTGGCATGGAGATGTCTGAACGAGATTTACCGTCTAATTTTTAGTAGAGAGCGTCGAGTTCAAACTCAACTGCCTACCAGGATCTGTTGTGTCACGGCAAAGCTACGCGAGGGCCATCTGCTTAAGGTAGGACTTTTGAAAGGGGTCCTAAAGCGTATTCACGTTGCATCTGAAGAAAACCGACCAGAACTCTAGACCGTTAGATACAGTAACGTGGTAAGCCAGAACCATGGACCTTCACATTTCAGCTATCTATCAGCGTATTATCTACTCTGCCATGGTTATGTACATCTCCATTCAGGATTTTACTTTTAAGTTCATCAAAACAACCTTATGCCTTTAGCGACTTTTATATATTTGGCTTCTTTTCAGGCAATTTTAAATACTATTTAACTCCCCATACCTGGCTTTTGGGTCGGTCAAATTTTATGGTGTTTATTCGTTAACTTCGCAATCTCCAATAAACTGAAATTTTTAAACATAGAAGAATCTGATATTACAACACTGATATTCGTGTATTTCACGAGTAGAGCTTGCACAGAAGAGCACAAAACTTTCAGACCTACGTCTACAATTGAGGACAAATTACCAATAGAACACTTTTCCTGTACGTTAGTAATTGGTACATTAAGAACAATTTTCCTCGCACATTTAATCCAGATTTTTTAATTACAAATTTAATCTAAAAAACTTGTCTAATTGAAAGAAATTAATCAGATCTGAAAGGGCAAATACACCGAAATCTGACGTGCTAAGAAATGCATTCGGGAGACTGAAATTTAAATTGATAAATGCAACAAGAGAAGCATCTCCTTAATTTTGGTACCGTGTTGGAATTTTGCGGAGAGCAATTTTTGCCGAATTCTTCATCCAATTCAACTGAAATTTTGCACTTGCGCATTTGAGCAAAAACACCATTACGAGAATGGTTTTCTATCAGTTTTATACTATTTTATCCCAATATAATCTCGCAGCCTGGGAATCTTTGGGGATAATGCTGACATATGATGCCGATGTTTATTCACGACGAAATGTTAACTTTTTTTTTAACAAATAACTTTGTGGATTTAAAAAACTTTGAAACGAATTAATGGATAGATTGTGCCAAGTCTTATAAATTCATATAAATAATTACGTAGGAAAATGAAATTAATATTCGAACCAAAACTATGCCCTAGGTTGTATAGTGGTTGCATGGTTATGGTGGTTTGCACACTCCACCATGATTGGTCAAATTTTAACTCACGGTTTCGGCTTTGTTAAGTCGTCCTTTCACAAAAGTCAACGTTGGTCGTCTACGAGAAGGTAGCACACTGGAAAATGGCCAATATTTTCTTCCTCAATAGTAGCCAATGGGCGGACAGAAAAAAACTGAATATTTCAAAATTAAAAAATACTGAAGAACAATCAAATGCTTGAATTGTTAAAGCAAAAAGAGCCCATTTAAACCGCAATAAAATGAATTTTTGAAAAACTGCTTAGAAATTAAGCTAATCATTTTCACTTTCCAAATGAAAAGTCAAGTTTGAGCTAGGCGCAATTTGCGCGTTTAACAAATCAAAGCTATTATTTTTTCAAAGCTGAAATTTCATTACAAAATTTGTAAAACTTATTCGTAAAACCTTTAAAGCCGGATATTCTTTTCCATGATTTTTTGCTCTAACCAAAATTTCAGTTCAATTCAGTGGACGGCGTAAATTCATGACTTAATTGGAGAACATTTAACAAATTAAAATTTCATTAGCAATTTTACCCAATTGGCAGCTAATAGTTTAGAATTGAAATATTAAAACATTGTATTTGCACAATCGATTTTTATAGGGCCCTATGCAAATTGATGTTTTAATATTCCATACCCTTTGAAGTCAAATCTCAGAAATTACATTCGAGAGAAAGCTTTAGAACTTTATGTCAAATCTGACAATCGTACGAAACCTACTTCGTATACCGATTGAACTGAAATTTTGTTCGGATATGAAGAGATCGAAAGATAATTAAAAAATTTAGTTTTAACAATTTCAGTAAACATTTTACCTCCGAAAGTTTCTAAACAACGTTAGATAAATAAAACTTTTGGCCTGGTATTACATACCCAAGTGTAATAAAACGGCTTTTGAAAATAGGTTGATCCATTCAACGTAGGGCACAGTTTTGTTAGGACTATTCATTTCATTTTTAACACACTATATGAAATTTCGATCTGCCGAAATGCAATACTTACTAGCATGGCCCCGCGCAAAATTGCTAGTAGGGTTCATTCCTTTGTGACCTCAATTTTAGAAGCCACAATGTTTTCTGTAAATTTAAACTTAAGGTTTCGTAACTATTAGTTACCAGCATCATGCAATCCAGTTACCAGCGTCAGCAATTATCAGCCTCGAAGTTTGTAGACTGCGAGATTTTAAAACTGATTTAGAACCATTCCCTTCGCCAAATGAACATGTTTTTTTACAGCTGACTAGAAATATCCATCGAAGAAAATAGCCATAAAGACGAAACAATTTTTTTTGTTTTTACAGACTTGCGCGAGTCGACATATCCAAGCCGAACAATGCTACTGTACAAATGTGTTACCTGAATTTACGAGAATGTTTTTGTACAGAAATTCCGAACATCATTTAACTACTAGAAAAACCAAGTAGAGGATAAATGACGCCAGAAAAAAAAGCTAAAAGGCAGTGCTTCTAAATACAGAATTATTTTAACACCTCAAAATAGTCATACCTCAAGTTTTTACAAGTTAAAATTTTTCCCGTGATAATTTCGTGCCGCAAACGGATCAAAATTAGATTCGCGGGGGGGCTTTGCAAAATGCGCAACTACGCAAACTAGGTTGTCCGATTTTCGGTTAAGGTAAAATTCTACAGGACTACCTGTAGAGCTCTTGCAGTTCTAAAGATTTTTCTGGAGGAAACCTCCCTAAACTCAGGACCGCTAAATCGACAGCCAAGCGAGAGAACAAAACCCTAGACCTGCGCGCTTTAGACATTTTCCAATGCCTGATGTTTCAGCCACTGACAACTCTGG